>CAWUFW010000211.1:0-600000 GCA_963921515.1 Calotriton arnoldi | reverse complement strand
CAACACCTCTGAGACCAAGCGATAAGAATCCAGCACACAAATGTGGTTTAAACTTAGAGTTAGAACCTTACACAGAAGGTATGTATGATCTCCAAGGAAGGTACTGACATTAGGCGTTATATCATAGATCAATATATCAAGCACAATGATCTATGTTTAGAGATAATGCATTCAGAGCCTCTTAGTCAGAACAAAAACTGAGCTCACGTGAGGAGACCTGACGGCAGCTCCAACATTCCTATCGTGACATAACTGCAGCAAAAAGCACCAATAAAGAGCAATGACACATCCGAGATATTTCATGGATAGTAGACTGTCAGCATTAATGCATATCACAAGGAGAAAGTTGGAGTTTCCCATAAGAAATCATTCCATACGATAAATTCCTGTCAGCAGCCGCCATTTTGTGAAAACCCAGTCTAGCAGAAACTTCTAGAACTGAAAGCTGCAAATTCCAGGGTCAGTGGTCTACTATAAGAAGCAAATGTGCACTGTACCTCCTATTAGCGTAGAGAATAAGTTCTGTATAAGGCACTCACGGATATTTCCACTTCTTAACGTCGTGTCATGACGAAGCTGCACCAGCGGGCGCCATTTTGCAGGTCCATCGAAGGCAGATTGTCTCACAGGCAAAATTACCTGTCAAACCAACAGCTGGCAAAACAAAAAGCTGCCCACAACGCTCACGGGATGTTCCGCCACTATCTGCTCTCGAAAAGGTGATAAAAATCACCCGTACCGCATCGGAACTCAAGCGTCTGCACCGGTGACGACGCGGAGCTCAGAAGCATGCGGCCATCTTAGTTGTGCGCTAAGACACGCCCCGGAAAGTGGTAATTGGAAATTCTATGAGAAAGGTGTCAGAATTATATGAACCAGATTAAAGGTTCAAAGGAAAGAATGTTGGCCAAAGTTGAGTCTTCTCTCAGCGAAAGTCAGATTGGGGGTCTGATCTGCTATTCTAAGAAGCACACAATTAAAGCATGAAAGAAGGTTCTAGAAATCTTCTCCTTATCGTTTCCACCACAAACCAATCAAAAGACTGTGTTCTCATGGAGTAGGTAGGCCCACAAGCTTTCCCACCTTCCAACAAGGGAGCAGTCATCTAAACGACCTTGGATGTAACATCAGTCCAGTTAGCCTGGTACAGGATGGTCTTTCACACTGTTTCAGTCACCGTATCCGAAGTCAAATTTTAATTCAAAGTCAAATCCTCCCCTAATCTAACACTCTGAACAATAAGACTATTCTAACTTAACAAGCACATTGATAAGACATCTGCAGAGGACAGAAAAACAAGAACCTTGCAAAACATTTTATGGAAAAGGTAACATGCAGTCTCAGGTCTATTCAGAAGTTAGGCCAACTTTAGATTCGGAACAGGCTCTACATGAGTACAGTTAGCACAAATGAATATATGAAATGCACAGTAAGAAAGGCATACATTTTCTTTCATGATGAATACATTTATCATAATTTGGCTAAATATGTGGGGGGCTTCCAGCAATGTGAATATATAGCCACATACTGAATTGATTATTAAAATGCACAGAGAAGGACAAAGTTAAACACACATTAAGTATATTTATTTATTTATTTAAGGGTTTTGTAGAGCGCCTGAATCACTCCCGAAGGGGTATCTCTGCGCTGAAGCGGGCCGTCGAGCGGGCTGAGGACAGATTAAAACAGGGAGGCTTTAAGCAGTTTCCTAAAGCGAAGAAAGTATGGGCATTGTCGGAGCTGAAGGGGGAGCTCATTCCAGAAAAGGGGGGCGAGGAGGGAGAAGGATTTCCCACCAAGTCTAGCTTTCCTGACCCTTGGTACCTGCAGAAGAAGTTTACCGCTAGATCTCAGGGTCCTATACGGAGAATAAGGCTTGAGTTTGCTTGCGATGTAGGAGGGACCTTTATTATGGATGGTTCTGTAGACTATACAGCCAACCTTAAACTTTATCCGCTTACGGACCGGTAACCAGTGAAGTCTGCGTAACAGCGGCAAAGATGGAGTTCCAGGTGTGGAGTTCGAAATGAGCCGTGCAGCAGTGTTCTGGACCACCTGAAGCCTGTTTAAGGAAGACTCGTTTGCAGAAAGCTGAAGAGCATTACAGTAATCAAGGCGGCCCAGAATCATAGTCTGAATTAGAGTTTTCCGTGGGCAGTCTGGCAAAAAGGGGAAGACACGACGTAACATGCCCAACACATGGTAGCAATTGCTTACAGTTCGGGCAACATGCTCCTTCAGTGTAAGTGCCTGATCAAGATGGTTGCCCAGATTCTTAACTAAGGTTTTGGGAATGGGGGGAGGGCCAAGAGCGGCCGGCCACCAATTCGGAGACCAGAGTAGAGGGGCATCTCCGAAGAGCATTATCTCGGTTTTTCCTGCGTTTAATTGGAGAAAATTTCTCCTCATCCAGTCTGATATAGCGGTCATTCCTTCAGCGAAGGATGCCAGAGCATGTGTTGAAGTTTTATCAAAGGTGAAGAGAAGCTGAGTGTCATCAGCGTAAGAAATGGGCAGGAAACCATGAGACCTAAGCAAGTGGGCCAAGGGAGCAATATAGATGTTAAAAAGCGTAGGGCTTAAACATGAGCCCTGCGGGACGCCCTTGGTCAATTCCGTGGTCTTAGAACGGAATGGACCCAGGATGACGGTCTGAGAACGAGGGCCACTCCGATAAGACCGATCTCCCTCAATCTCATAAGCATAATCTGGTGAGATATCGTGTTGAATGCAGCAGAGAGATCCAATAGCACAAGTATGGTGGAGTGGCCACTATCAAGAGTCATTCTGATGTTATCCGTGACTTCCAATAGGGCCAATTCTGTGCTATGATTAGGCCTAAAACCAGATTGTGAAGGGTCTAGACAGCTGTTAGTTTCGACATAAGTTGAAAGATGAAGGTTAATATATTTTTCCAAGACTTTGCTAAAATGAGGTAAGAGGGAGATGGGCCGCAGATTGGACAAGTCAGTCATAGAGGCCTTGGAATTTTTTCGAATTGGAATGACCTGTCCGCCTTCCAAGTTTGTGGGAGATAACCCTCTATCAGGGAGAGATTAAGGATGGTACTAACAGAAGAAAGTACATTCGCCAAGAGAGCAGCTACTTTTGCAGGTATAACATCTAATGGGGAGCCCGATTTGACCGATCGGAGTAAGTCAGCCGCCATCTCATTAGTCATGGGGGGGGAAGTTGCTTAATCTTTGTGAAGCTGAGGGAACCTCAGAGAAAAGGGAAGATGGGGTTATGGATTGTTTCTCGGCAAAAGCAATTTTGTCATAGATTAGATCAATTTTATTGGTGAAGTGTTGAGCAATGTTGTCACAAAGGGATTGCGAAGAAATCTCTGGTTTTTCACAAGCCTTCGGATTTGTGAAAGATTTTAATATCTGAAATAAGGCTTTAGGCCTATTTTCGGCAGAGTCGAGTTTTCCGTGCTCCTTTTATACTGCTGTGATAAGAGGAAATGGCAGCCTTAAAAGTTTCTTTATCTTTTAAATTATGTGACCTACGCCAACGTTTCTCCAAATTTCTACATTTCCGTTTTTCTGTGCGCAGCTCAGGGGTAAACCAGGCTGTTTGGGAGCGGTTAGTGGCATTGGGCATGGATCTAAGCGGCACCAGTAGATCAAGGGTCCTAGTTGCAATTGAGTTAAACCTTGCTAATCCCTCCACAATGTTAGTGGAAGCGTCGTTGATTTCCCAAGTAGGAGAGAAAACTGCCTGAAAACTATCAGGAGAGATCTTATACCATTGTCTGCGATCAGCAGACAAATTCGCAGTATTTTTGGTCGTGGCGTGACGACCCTGGATGGTGAATTCTATGGACGAATGATCTGTCCATGTCAAGGGATGTGGGGGTTCACATCTGATACCGGGGTTATTAGAGAAAATAATATCTAGTGTGTGACCTGCGATATGCGTCGGGCCCACATTGTGTTTGGTGAGGCCTAAGGAGGCAAGATCAGTGAGGAGCGCTGATGTGTCTGGAAGGTTCTCAGCTTCACTGTGCACATTAAAATCGCCCAATAATAAAAAATTATTAGATGAGATAACTTGAGGAGCAATAAGTTCGGTCAACTGGATGGAAAAATCTTCCAGCGGGCCGGGAGGTCGATATACCAAAGCACCTTTCCAACTTAATTGAGGGTGAAAGTCTATACGAAAAATCATAATTTCAATTATGGAATTGCTGCGTTGTTCAAGAACAGAGACTGGAATGCTGTCTCTGTGTACTAGAGCAATTCCACCCCCAATTTTAGAGGGTCTGTCCAATCTAAGGAACCTATAATCGGTGGGAAGAGCTAGGGTGATAGCAGGCGTGGAGTGCGGTTTAAGCCAAGTCTCGGTCAGAAATCCTAAATCCGGGAGGACCGAGTTTAGAAGGTCCCAAGTTTCTGTTGCGTGTTTGGGAAGGGACCTCACGTTGCATAAGACCCCCTTCCAACCTATACCTGTACCTGTACTAGGTTTAATTGATACCTGGCTGAGAACCGGGGAGGGGGGCAGATTGTGCATGTGCTTAAGAGGGGGTTGGGGAGAGGGCTTACATGAGTAGCATTGCAGCTCTGAGTACAGTTTTGTAATTTACAGTGAATACATGAAAAAGGGCCTTCTAAAGTTGGCCAGGGCTGAAGGTTTGTTTTGGCGGGGCATCCAAGGGAGGGCAGAGGTGGCATCCTAAGATTGAGTAAAGTTTCCCGGGGATAGGTGATACCTTTATGCAATGCGGTGTCTATAGTGGAACCGGCATGCTTCCTAGCTCCTGGCGGCGGTCTGGCGCGGACGGGCGCAGATGGGCTTGCCTTTGGCGCGCCGGCTGCACGCGTCCGCTGCGCGTCGAGCAGGGCATCCGGTTTATATGGAGGGAGCGCAAAAACTAGAGCGCTAACCGCCCACGAACCGGAAGTCACCTTATCTCCCTCCACACAATCGGGATATAACCCGCGATGGACCGGGGAGAGGCAACTAAACACAACAGCAAGAGAAGAGAACCAGGTAAAAACAAGTGCAAAGTGCATATAAAGGGGGTGGGGAATTATATGACGCTGCTCCAACATAGTGGATGATTTTGTGACAAAAATTATTTAGTTTTCTTCGAAATCAAACGTTTTTCCACAGTTTCCTGCAGGGTTTTCATTAAACTGCTTCTGAACTCTACATTGGGATTGTTTTCCTAAGTGAATATGTTTCACTGTTCATAAGATAGCACTTAACTACTCTTTTATCATGTTCAGTATCCATTGCCACTATGACCCCAAACTATTTGAGTGTGATTTCTTGCCTCTTAGCAAGTTTGTTGAGTACTAACCTTTTCTTAATTGGTCAAATTGTAGTGCTATCTGATGTTTTTAAACACAACTTGATTGAAGTTCCTTAATACAGAGATTGCAAAGGTTTCAAGTACGGATGGAATAAATGTCAATTTGGGATTCAATTCAATATATTTAAATGTTTCAGAAAAAGTAGTTCTTGAGTTTTAAAGTTCTCATAAATTTGTGGATAGTTAGCGCTGTTATCATGAATTTGGTACAATAAGTAGGAACAAATGATGTTCATTTTATAGAACACGTATTTCTTATTTGTTCAATTCCTGCTGAGGCGTTTTTATGATTAGGTTTTAGTCTGACTTCTTAGAGTTCTTATGCCTTCCTCTTGAAATTTGTTTCTTTCTGCTGGGCTTATATCTAAAAGCTGTATTTTCGCTGGTTGAGGGCACTGCTTTCTTTAAGTTTGTCTTAGGGGAGTATTGGGCTGTTTGCCTGTTCTTTCCTGTGTTCATTCTGGCTGTAGAGGAAGTGGCATTACAAAGCCTTTGAACTATGAAGACATCACTGATAGTGCACTAATACAGCATCTTATTAAATGATTTTGGTAGCCAAAGTAGGTGGTTTGCAGCCTTTAAATTTAATGAATGGTGAAGGAAAGTATTTGTTGTTAGATACATGGCCTAATTTATAAATCTCCTTACGGCCTAAATCTTACATGGCCCATTTGAGTCTGACACCTGTCCACAAAAGGATACAGTCAGGCTTAAATGGTTTTACTACTTTGTAATTCTCTGTCATGAGTGAATATCTTTGCACAGTAGTGAGCCTCAAGTAAGGGGTGGGGAGTGGGAGTTACAAGGCATGGTCAGGGCATGGCCCAGTCAGTTTGTGAACCCCAACATGGTATATGGCATTCTCAGTAATACTGTTAACAAATGCTGGGGTAACTACAGAAAAATGTATTGTATAATGGATGCGCTCTCACTTGAGCAATCATAACACCAAAGATGTGTCTTGAATAAATAAATGAATGCGAAGTTTTGTAAAGGGTTTGGCTACTCAGCAGAGCGTCCCTGCGCTGAGGCTATTGGTACAACCCAAAACAAAAAGGGAGCTCCCTAGTGAACAGAAGAAAAGAGACAAGTTTTCAGCTTCCTGTGAAAGACCTCCTCCGAAGGAAGGATCTGGAAGCTGATTCCAGACTTTTGTTGCTAAGAACGAAAATGCTTTACCTACCCTCCTCACTCGCTTGATGCGAGGTACTACAACCAAGGCTGCCAATGCCGATCGCAAGGATCTGGCGGGACAGTAAGAGAGGAATCGGTCTGTGAGATAACCGGGGTTGGCTTGGAACAATGCTGGGTGGACCAAAGATAAAGATTTTAAAAGAATCCACTTCTTAAAGGGCACCTAGTGGAGAGATTTCAAAAAGGGAGGAATTGAAATCCGCCTAGGAAGTCTCAAAATGAGCTGAGCAACAGCAGTTTTTCATAACCTGAAGATGGCCTAGTTGAGCCTCAGACACCCCCAGATAAAGAGCATTAGCGTAGTCCAACTGAGATGTGACATTTCTTAGTGGTCTGGAGCAACCCAAAATAGGTGCCGACAACAGCCAATATCTAAGTTTGCAAGGAGAGTTGATTATCCAATTTAATTCCCAGTTTTTTTGCCACTGAGGATTGAGGTGGAGGAGCCGGCAAAGCAGAAGGCAAGGTAGCTTCCCATCAGTTGGCCGAAGGGGAGCCAAAGAGAAGGATTTTTGTTTTCTCTAAGTTGCATTTTAACTGGCTACCATGCATCCAGTCAAAGACCGCCTGCATGGAATCCTTGATTTACTTTTCTACCGAGGAGCAAGCCCCCTCGAAAGCAAAGAGCAGCTGGGTGTCATCCACGTAAGAAATAATTTTACATCAAAACGATTACACTAATGCAGCTAGAGGAGAAATAAAGACATAAAGTGGGTCTCAAAGAGGAGTCCCGCAGCACTCCCTGCTTCACCACTTTAACAGCAGAAGTAAAAGGCGCCACCCATACCGACTGTCTTTTGGAATCAAGGAATGACTTCAACTAGTCCCACACAGTACCCCCAGTTTGGCAAGTCGCTGAAAAAGAATCATATGTGGGATGGTATCAAATGCTACTGAACGATCGAGTAAGATCAGTGCTGCATTTGTGCCTTGATCCAGAGGCATCTTTTTTATGGTCAGATATTTCTAATAGCGCAGTCTCCGTGCTGTGGCGGGAACGTAACCCTGATTGAGTAGGGTGCAAAAACTTGCCCAGCTCTAAATATTCTGAAAGTTAAATATTAACCAGTTTTTCCAGCATTTTAGCAAAAGATGGCAACAGAGAAATGGGCCTAGAGCTACTAAATATGTTTGGAGCTAGAGAGGGTTTATTGAGCAGAGGAACCACCTTAGCCAGCTTCCAAACAGCTGGCATAGTGCCGGAGAGATTGAATACTCTATTAATCACTGGATTGATCACCTGAACTGCAGCTGCTAACATTGCAGGAGGACAAGAATCCAAAGGGGAGTCAGATTTGCAATTCATAATTGCCTCCACAATTACTTAAGAGAAATTGCTGTAAACTGAGCAAAATAACTGTTATTATCACCCAGGCTCACAAATGAGGGAGCAGCCTTTGGAGTAGGAAGATTCCTTTGTATATTAACAATCTTAGCCTCAAAGAAATCCACAAATCCATTGAACAATTGACAACTGAGCTGGGACAATCGCCCTATTGCAGGCCTTCAGAGAAAGAAAGGATTTTGTGACCTGAAAGATAGCATGGGTGCTAATAGAAGTGGCACACATTGTTTTCTCAAAATAGGAAGTCTGTGCTGTTAATGGAGGTGTGGTAGATCCTGAGGGCAGTTTTATGTCTAGTTTTCATGTCCAAAGAGTAGTCCTTACGCCAACCTCTCTACTTTTTCACACTCTCCCCTTTCAGCAGCCAGGAAAGAGGAGAACCATAGGGCAAATGTCCCTCCCCGCCATTCCTTCCTCAACTTCCACAGGGCCAGAGCCTCAGCAGCCAGGTCCAGTCTGTTAGCGATGGCCTCCACACTTGAATCCACATCGTTAGTTGATATTTAACATATACCACACAGTTTTGTGGATGATCTTTCTTTATCAAATTACTCTTGTTCTCACAAAAAGGTATTTGGAATCACCATCTTTTTGTATTTTCTTAAGACATCTTTTTCTTACTATTTTGTGAGTACCCCTCTACCCAGACACAACGGTGCATGATCAGTTATTTTAGATACTAAGTTTTAGTAATGCAAAAGCACCAGTCTAATTCGGTCATTTCATTGTCTTTGGACGAGCACAAGATACGTGTGGCTTTCCGGGTCCAGGGCTAATTGCATAAATTAGATATTTTGGTGCCAAACCTGGAGCCAACCAAATGGCTCATGAATAGAAACAAGAAAACAAAATGATGCTCTCCCAGCAGACACAAAATGGTGTTGTAATGGAAAGCTGTAAAATTAGCGTTGCTGGGAATCATTGACAAAAATTCATATGCAACTTAAAATTTGAGGTGATCTAAATGTCCAGTTTTCAGTGAACAATGTCTTGATCCCTTTGATTGTTTTTAGATGCCATATCAGATCTTTTTCACATTGTAGGGAACAATTTAATATATTATATTCAACATAATCAATATAATTTCACATGATCAGTTTCTTCTTTAAAAAGGTTGCAGTCTGGTTAATTATTTCATGTTAAATAGTTCAATAACTTTATCACTACCCCATGAGTCCAATAATATTCAATCTCTATTTGCTTTAGGATTACACAAGACTCTTCTGTAAGAACGTAATTTAAATAACTTACTGTTGAACATTTATTCTGACACAACATAGTAACTCACTAGAGGTATTTTCATTTTAATAACATTGGATGTTTTTTGAATACTACAGTGTACAGCTATTATTCAGTCCTGTTAAAATGTTAATAATAAATACAACCAATATTCTGTACTGCTGTGCACACTTTTAACAATATATATTTATCTCTACCTGGTCATTTTTTAAAGAAACTTGATAATGTTATTGGATGCATAGAATTGGTTTCTACTTTGTGGAATAGTCTTCCAATTTGTTCTTAGGGATAAAATATGTTGTTTTCCAGTATACACACCATTGTGATTTCTTCTTTGGAAGACATATTAGTTGTAAGCAATATGAAAAATTAATTAATTCGAATGAAATATAAATGAAGTCTAAGTATATTTTAATACTGTTATTTTACATGACCCACTCTGCGCTTGGCCTGACAATCTGGGACCCGCTCCTGAAGTATCCAAGGAAGTAAGAAATCTTGGAATTACCATAGACTCCAAGCTATCAATGAATGCCCAAGTGAATATGTTAGCAAGATTAAGCTTCATTAGTATGAAAACTCAGCCACGCATCTTCCCCACCAAGGATTTCCACCCAAGGTCCAAGCTATGATCTCTCTAGTACTGTCTAAACTTGATTACACCAATGGCCTCTACCATAGATCATCTTTATCAACTGTGAAAAGGCTACAACAGACTCACAACTCTGCTGCCGGACTTCTCCTACACGTGAAGCCACAAGCCAACATCTTCCCTGCCTTAAGGGCCCTACATTGGCTTCACGTTGCTTTGTGTTTTTTAAAAATGTCTTTATTAGCATTTATACACGAAACATCGTATATTAGACAGAATGCAGCAATAGGTATTGTCAAGGAGTGAGTAATCAAACATGGCCCACTTTGCATACACAAATAGTGTCCTTCAAGCAAGTCATGCAATGGAAACAGAAAAGAAAGTGTGGCATGTGAGACAATTTGTATAATAACTCAAGTTGACGTAGTGCATCTAATCTTATAGAGGAGCAGTCTAAATGCCTGTAGTAAAATAGAACAAACTAACAACTAACAAAACACTTCGGGTGATGCCGCTCCAGGCAGCCTTCCTGGAGAGCGGTGAGAGGCATGTCAGAAGCTCTTCGCCAGCACAATGTGCAGACACGTCATCACTTGTGGGCGGGGGGGAGGGAACAAAGATGCATGCAATGGAGGCCACTCCCATACCTTGTGCATAAACATGGCATCTACGTTTCCACAGCGCAAGCAGGCTGGAGACACCCCCGGGAACATTTTGTGAAGGTGGTGCGGTGTAAGGTAGGTTTGATGTAGATATTAAAATTGTGTAAATTTCAAGCAGGCATTGCAAGAGATGCATTTTACCCGCACCAAGGCCATGGTCCATTATTTGGCTGTCAAGTCCGTGCCTAAGCACTCATCCCATTTGAGTTTATCTCAAGTCAGGAGATCAGTGCGACCTGTTTGCAGTGAAGAATATAACGCCGACACCCAGTAGTGGCTGGTGTTGTGGACGAGTGGTGTGGCGGGGGACATGGGGTCGGGGGACGACACAATACAAAAATAAATTTAAAAAATAACTTACCTGCAGCCGGCCATGTCGCGCTGTTCTGCTCCTGTCCTCCAGTGTAGTGTAGTTCCTATTTCCCTAATAGGCTCTGCGCATTGGAATAATATAACCTATAGGTTTGACATAGGACTAAGGTCGGTATGTCCCTATCGATTATATTAAACTTAATTACCTGTGCCAGCTAGCTCAGAGGCCACTAGAAACTTCTTGAGAACAAGAAGGGAGTAGTTTCTGGCAACCGAAAAACATGACAACTTTGTTTCCCTTTAGAAGCGGAACATGTCTCAGAATCGTGGAAACAATAGATAACAGTTTCACTCATTCAATTGTGCATGCTTAGTCTCTACAGAGTTACACAGAAAGGAAAGACGGGCGTTTCAATAAAAAGGGTTTTATTGAACAGTCTTGTTTCTCCTGTAAGAGATATGTGCTGTTATGATCACAAGACAGTATGCAAGATAAATAATGTACAGCGTAAGCAGTAGAAATAAATAATACTGCACTAGCATTATCTTTTAGCGTATATTCACGTACATAAATAACATGAGCTAAGAATGCGGGTACTCATTCGATGTGTCTCTAAGCTAGTTCTACCCCAATGTACCTAACCTAGTCTAGGTGTAGGGAAAGGTAGAAGTAGGTGGAGTATTCTCTAGTATGGTAGATTAAGAGTATGTTAAGTCTAGTATGCCAAGAGTCCCTCTAGGATCTAGTCAGCTCCATACCTTGAGAATGAGAGAGGTGGGAATCTCCTGCCGGATCTGAAACTCTAACACCCTGCAAAGGGAGTCAGAACACTGGAAGCTGGATTCGTCTGCGTGCAGGAATGACAGCGTCTTCTCAGTGCGTCAGGCCGGGATACGGGCTCCTCTGAAGTCGAGGTCTCCTCTAACTTGCTTGGGCAAGGGAAGGTATATTTATACCTGGTAGGTGTCGTGGAATGTTAGCATTGACGTGAAGTCGGACAGAGGAAGACGTCGGGAATGAACCCTTAGGGTAGAACGGTTCATACATAATAGATGAGTTCTTGGAGAAATCAATAGTCCTGTGCTAGGGGAACTCCCGAAGCTTAAGGGTCTGGTTTCTAAGAACTCGTTGTGACGTTAGGGTGGACGGATGTCGGTGACCATGCCTGTATTTGGAGTGCACGGTTAATGCCTAAATAAGGACTGGGATTCTATGCCTATATAAGGGCAAGGCGAATTGTGCCTATATGAGGACATGATTCAGGAAAACCTATATACGGACCCCTAAAGCGGAATACAACACCCACTCCATCTTCGATTGAACGATAATACTAAATGCTAAACATTTAAATGCTAAACATAAAATTGAGTACCACATATTACTAAAAACATTTCTAAAAGCATTTTAAAAGAAGCTTAAAACTGTTGAAATGCCATAGGTACTGTACATTTAAAGCATTGTTTTCATTCTAAGCATATAACGGAAGTGGAATGCAACGTGAATGAAACAGTAATATATACATATGATGAAATGGTCGATAAGTTCTTAAAATCAAAGCCATTGCATATCATGGAAGAAAATGAAATGTTAGACAAGTAAGGTGACAATGTGTCCCTGGAAGTATTCAAAGAAGTCCGTTTTATAAGACTAGTTCTACTGTAAGCAGATTGTTCATTTGCCATGTCATTTCAAAAATTTAAAAAAAGAAAAAAGTTCAATTCTGGGAAAAGTTCCAAGTTCTGAAAAATAGAAAGGCCAAATTTCATTGTCGCCCTGGTACACTGTGAGCTGAATCAAAGTCAGTGTAGGGGTCTGGCGTAAACATTAGATCATCTATTTCCGTAGCCAAAATATCGTCCACCGAAGTTGGCGACATTTGGAACACCTCGTTCAGAAGGTTAATTGCACAGAGATGAGAAACATCGCCTTCAGCAGAAGATGCAATGTTCGCGTCCGTTGTTACCTGTGTGCCCGTTGATCCATTTCGTACCTCAGCAGCAGCCGGAAGCGTCAGTGAGATCTCAATGAATGCCGCCATCAGGATTGGAAGCCTCTGGGGACAACACACAGCATGGGCCGTTATCGGGTCCAGCAGAGTATCGATATCCGTTGGCATGACTGATGGGAGTGTTAGACAGGTGTCTAGCACGCATTCTTCACCGCAAAACAGGCAGCGTAGAACAGGTAAGATGCAATCTTGCCAGATTGGTCTGAATGACAGGAACCACGTTGTATTAAGTTCCCGTAGACGAGGCATGCCCAAAAGCTGTACTATTCGCTCACGGCATTTCCGTTCAAGGAGGGCTCTCTCCACATCGCTCGGAGTGATGTTGGCGAAGAGGCTTGCCATAGCGTAGTAGGAGGAATAGAAACAGAATTCCTGCAACAAGTGCTAGAATTAACGGCACACCACCAAACACCGAATGTGCGAAGTTTGGGATGATTCCGAGGACAGCCTGGAAAGGTGCTAATAGTCCGGAACAGATGGTCTTAAATACCTGTACAATTCCGCTTGTATCTGACATGTTAAAGATACGTCCTATCATTTCTACGAAATGTATAGGGCAGTTTGTACGAATTAAAGCTTGTATCTCAGCCGAAGTCCTTGCAACTTGTAGATCATCGGTTTCTTTGGCCGAGGTCAAAGGCACTGATTGTTGTATAAGCATGGCTTTCATTCTGCTTAAAGTATCAAATAGTATAAAAGAGACATTCAACGAAGGCCATAGAGGCGACTTCCTGACTGTGTCTATTGGGGCAAACAATACTTGCATACAGCAAGTGACCCTGGAGTTGACCGTTACTAGATATGGGATGCCTGGCAACATGCCACAGCATCTCTGATCATTCAACATGAGGTAACTCCCATTAGAAAGTTGTCCAAACGTTGGATTAATCACAGCAGCTGGTGTACCCTGCTGGTGGCAGGACAAGTTTGCCACAGAACCATTACAAGCCCCGTGTAAAGAAATGTCCTGACAAATCAGTGAACCGCTTAGTGCACTTTCAGAGTGTGTACCGCTTAGAAACACTTCACGATCCCCACTCAAACATCTATAGGTGTAAGGTAAATTCCAGGATGTCTTAATGTATTCTTTACCCAACCTTTCATATTTGCCTGCTTGCATCTGTTTAAGGCAATACTGAAACTGGAAAGTAGTCACAGGTAGACTAATTTTGCCATGAATAAGCCATTCCGTAGCTGGTTTTTCTGCCACTGTGAATGGTAATTTTTCAAGTTTTTCAATGCTCAGTACTGTATACTTTGCTCCCCTTTGTGCCAGTTCGATCTGTTTATCAGTTAGATTGTATTCTGCAAACAGAGCCGTCGTGTTGATAAAACGCCAAGGCACATAGCCCGCACGCAAAGATTGGAGCGTCCAGCTTAATAACATAATAGAACGTAACTGAGACTGGCCTTGCTGTAACATGGCTAAATCTTGTTCCAGTATGTCGATAGCAGAGGATGCAATACTGTCCAATGAATAAATTCTGGAGGACAAAGTTGTTAACCCATTGTCGGCCACAGAGAGAGTTTTCTCTAAGTTAATACGATCAAGTTCACGTATTCGTTCTGCGGCCTCCATCTGTGACACTTTCCATGCTTCATTATAAGCAGCATAAATGCCGGCATATATGAAACGTTTTTGACGCGGTTTTCTTGGTCCAAGCAAGAATTCCCTAAGGTCTGCGTCTTCTTTAAGTAAAGATAAGTGTTGTTTCACATCCCTAAGTGTAGATTTTTGCAGCCAATCGAGGCATAATTTTCCTACACTGTATGTTGTTACTACCCCCGGATGCTGTCTTTGGACGTATCGTGGGTCTGGCCTATGAATAGTAAACCCCTGTGTTTTATTCAGGAATCTCCCTTGACAGTTGTTTGTGTCTGTGGGCCAGATCAACCATTTTCTCCAATCAGGATTTGTTCTGTTGAGTTGTAGTATGGTGTCAACTGTAACCGCTGCCTGTGTATTGTTATCACTTGCAGGTGTTGGTACAGAAGGATTTTTCATGTCTTTGATCTTGGCTAACCCAAGGCAAGACGTTTGTTGGACCGTGTCATTCAAAAACATTATTTGCTGAGGGACGATACAGGCTCTAAATAAAGCTTCTATCCCCTGCACTTGCCAATCTTTAGCACCCCAGACAGATTTTGTGTCTATTGTGTCTTTCCATAAGTCGAAACCCTGTCTAGACAATTGGGCAATAAATGCTGCAGAGTAAATCTGTTTTGTATTTGTTAACATAATTTTCAGTCCTGTTTTGTTTACATTTCTATAGTAAAATGTTTCTGGATCAGATGTATTGTATCCTGAAAAATATGGAAACTTTTTAGCAAATGTTTTTGAACTACCTTTTGGTGGTGTAGGACAATGCTCCCATTGGTTAAACATAAACACATTTCTAGGTGTTGCAGATTTATGCAAACAATGATGACCATAGTGGTTATAGCAATACAGCTGTTCATAGTCTGATGAACCCTCTAAATATTCATTATTAGAAAATGCAGAGGATTTTTCTAGGTCAAACATCATATTATTTACAGTTTCAAAGTCCCATCATCAGAAAAGGTACTGGATGAAACAAAATCACTTAGTGAAATCTTAAATAAATGTGGAATGTTCAAATGTTCCGTCGGGCCAAAAATATCAAAATCAGTTTTGTCCCACACTATACCATCCTGTATAGGAACGGCTGTGATGTTCACTGCAGACAAGTCTCTTGTTTCACGATGGGATGATTTGTGAGGTTTCAAAAGTAAGTTCACTTCTTTCCTTTCAATGTCCAAATGGATGTATCTCCCATTTATAAGCACGCTCATAGTCATAACCAAAGCTAGCCACAGCAGGAAGAAAAATATTCCAGAAATAACCCAAAGTTCAATCCATGGTGAAACTAGATACGTTTTTTTCAAAAAATGCAAAAAGTCTTGTACTTGCTGTTTAAAGGTTTTTGATGCTGGCGACGTCTCGGGCTCACTCGGATCCTCAGAAAACGTATCAAAGTTAATGAAGTAGCCAGAAGCAGTTCTGTCAATTGTTGGAATTGCATCAGGATTTGTAGAAATCGCTGGGACCAGTTGATCACTTGTTACATTGGTGTAGACAGGTGTATTTGGACGAACTGTTACTTGTGTTTCAAGAGGGATGAGTTCCATAGCATTGTTGCTCAGTCCTTCATCTGTTACTGCTGAATTCTCGATGGTTATCAGTCTTTCAGTCTGAACCTCTTGGATAGTAGTGAGAGGAGTGTGTCTGCTACTAGGTCGAAGTCCACGAGGCCTACTATTTAGTATTGGCCACATACTGTGGTTTGATGAGGTCGATGGACACAAATCTTTTCTCCTTTTTTCCAGCAAGGGGCGGCAGAAGTACTGTTCTTGTTCCGTGTACGGCTAGGACAGGTACTGGTTGTCTGTATGAAGGTCCAAATTCCTTCTTGTCCGCAATCTTCTCTCTGACTAGATCCCCAACTTTTGGAATCCAGACAGGCCTTGCTGGGACCCCCGGTTTTTCCCCAGTGGTGGTTGGCTCCAGGAATACGTTGCTTTGTTTCGTTCTTATTTCATTTAGGTCCTGTAAAACAGCCAAACGATCTTTGATATCAAAGGGTTTATTTTCCACCACTGTGCCACTGCATTCCAGATCTGGCACCCACATTCTTGTCCCAAATAGGACCTCATATGGAGTGACACCCCTAGAGAACTTCTTGGCAAGTTGTTTAATGAGCGTTGGACCCCATAAAGATGTTTGACCCACCCATCACCCGAACCTAATACCCTAGCTGTTATAGACTGCTTTATGTCCCGGTTTTTCCTTTCCACAACAGAACTTCCCTCAGGATGAAACGGAGAGGAGTACCGCAATGCAACGCCCAGACTGGCCATGGCGTCTTTGTAAGCTCGAGAGCTAAACGCAGGGCCCTGGTCAGAATGTAGCGTGCCTATTGCGTATGTGCCGATAAAGACTCGCAAATCTTTTATAACAGTTCGAGCGTCAGCCGAGCGCTGAGGCCATATCCAAAGGAACCTAGAGCAAGAATCCACTGCGACCATGATATATTTATAGTTACCGTCCCTTTGCAAGGGACCGCAGTGGTCCAGGTAAACACAAGCTAATGGTTTGTCTGAAATTAACAGAGGTGTCTGCGCAGGACTTTTCACTGTGGAGACTTTCATCTGTTGGCAAATTTCACATTCCAGAACATAGTTCTTGGTCTGTTTCCTAATGCCAGGCCACCAATATCTTTGTGTTAGTAAAGATACTGTTGCCGAAATGCCTGCATGGGCAGAGGCTATCCCTTCTTGTGCTGCTAGGATTAGTCCTAATCTGCGTTCCTTGTTTGGAATTACCCTATCACCCACTCCAGGGATTCGAGCAAAAGGAACGTTGTTCGCATCAATTACATAAGAGTACTTGAGTGGAAAAATTTTTTGGTAACGCTGCACCACTGCCTTTGCTCGTAGCATTGACAGCCAACATTATCTCACTCTCTATTTTCGTTTTTGAACGAGTGATCGCAGCTACGGAAGCCGTCTGAACAGCCCCCTTTGCGGCTTCGTCAGCCAATGAATTCCCTGCAACGTGAACGCCATCACGTTGATGACTCAGTGTATGGATCACGTGAGCCTTTGGTAGTTCGCTTTTTAACTGAACTACTTGTTCCCAAAGCGTTTTATGCTTTATTGTGCCACCTTTTGCATCTTTGAACCCGTGTTCAAGCCAAGTTTGTATATATTCATTATACGACTGCACACAGTAGAAAAAAATCGCACACTATTAGTGTGGGGAATTCTCGATCTGTACTTTCAAGTGCCAGTTTGAATGCTTGTAGTTCAGCTCGCTGAGCTGTGCAATGTCCTAGAGACTGGGTTTTTGTGACCATAGGTCTGAAGTTGCCATCGCGCATGCGACCTTTAACGATTGCGCATGCTGCACTGTAAGCTTGCTTACTCCCTGTTGCGGGTTGTGTGGATCAGTCAGTGTAAATTATGAATTCGTACTGATCGAGAGGCAGAATCTCAGTAGGCAGAGGACATTCATGTTCATATTGCAGGAACGCTTGTGTTTTTAGATCGGGATCAAAAACATATTCAACATCTGTTGCAGCAAGAGAATTAACCCACTGTATCCATCTAGGATGTAATGCTTTAGCATTTGGAATGCTCGCTTTTGTTACCGCCTCTAAGGCCGGAACTGGGTTTACGACAATAATGTGTTTCCCTTGGGCTAGAGCTCTTTCTTTTGCTACAGCGGTTTGAACTGCTGTCAGAATTTTTTCTGTTGAAGTGAAGCACATTTCTGCTGGTGTATACAAGTGTGATTTGTATGCAATTGGTACTTTCTCACCCTCATTAAATGTTAAGTAGGTGAATCCGCATTGACCCGAAATTATTCGGATCACTAAATTGCGTTGACTTACGCGTGTTTGTAAGTGATTTGTTGCTAACATGTTAGCCTGGAGTGAACGCAAGATTTCTGTGTGTACCTGTGTCCAATTTTTGATTGAAAAATCAGGTTTGAATAATGCGTAGAGAGGTTTAACCCTTTCTGCGTAATTTAGAATGTAAGTTCTTCCAAAATTTAGGAAACCCAGGATGGATTGTAAATATTTCAGCGTCTTTGGAGGTTGAAGCAGCGCACAACTTTCTAAAAAGTTGGCTGCCAAGCTCTTGCCTTCACTTGAAAGCTCATATCCTAGAAACAGGACATTGAGATGGGCAATTCTGGACTTTTTGAAGTTGAATTTGTAGCCCTCAGAGGCGAAGCCCAGTATAATGGTGCTCACCCTGTTCAAGTGTTTATCCAGGTCATCGTCTGTCAGATAGATGTCATCGACATATGACAATGCCTCATTATCATAAATTTGTAGTAACTCAGTTACTCTCGCTGAGAATAACCCCGGGCTGTTCTTGAACCCTTGTGGGAGTCGACAAAATTGACGCTGGGTCCCCATTATTGAGAAAGCTGTTAAGTACCTGCTTCCAGGTGCTATGTTTTGACAAAAGAAACCATTTGAGATATCCAATGTGGTTTTATATTTTTTACGCACAATGTTATTCATTAATGCTGTACTATGTGCATTTTGCACTGCAAATGTTTTAGAACAAGTGTTTAAGTGTCTGTAATCCAAAACTAGACGATAGGTATTGTCTGGTTTGGAGACAGGAAACAAAGGATTGTTCATTGAAGAGGTGCATGTTTCAATCACCCCTTGGTATTCAAGTTGATCTAAGATCTCCCTGACCTGTTTTTTAGCTTCTTGCTTTATTGGGTATTGCCTTTGTGCAGTAGGTTCATTTTTCAGATGTATTTTATGGTGAGGTGAATCCTCATCCCATCCTACATGATTTTTGTATAATGCTGGGGCCTGGGCAACTGCCCATTTCCTGGCATAATTATATTTTAGGTGAATTGGAATATGGTTAGAGAAGGCAGGCATAATAATGTCCTCGCCATGTGGGCACTCCCTGACAAATTGTGGTGGCCAGTCTTTTTCTGCTAGAAGTATGTCATAGCCCCTTGAAAGTTTTTCCCCAAAAAGTGCTTTCACCTGTCTAGGTATGTGTCCCTCCATCCGGAGTGTTATTTCATATAACTTTTGTGGAGTACTAACCCTGGTGTCTACAGTCTCAACTGTAATGTACTCATTCAAGTCCACTGTCACCAGAAGTTCCTTCAGGTTCTGGCGAGCTATTGTGACTTCTGCTGCACTGTCCAGCATTGTCTGAGCCCATTCTCCGTTCTTGAGTTGTGTTCTCAGTATCCTCGGCATGTCTAATCTTCAGACCTGCTACCTTCTTCTTTGAGAATTCAGGTTTTGATTTATTTTTCGGAACGTGTTTGTCGTCATTCGATTTTACGCGTTCTTCTCTATGTTCTGACCGTCCTCTTCTTTCCGATGTCTGTGACGAGATCTGAAAGGTACGAGAGGAACGTGTATCAGTATCTTGATACCTGTCAGGCTTTTTCAAATTATCCCTATTCCTGAGGTTATACCTCCTTTCAGAGGGCTCCTTTTGAGGAGACCTACCTCGGGATTGAGAACGTTTCTCTGAATTATTTTTATTAGTTTCCCACTTCTTTTTAGAAGATGTAGGAGTTTGTTTAATAGAGTCCTTCTCAGGACTTTCAGATAGTTTCGGCTTCACTGGTCTTCCACCCAAACTATCTCTGCCTAATTCTGCATATGATTGTTCTATTATTCTGGGTAGCTCAGTTTGATGTTCTGTAACATCGAATTCCCTTAATCGTTGGCGGATCGCCACTGCTGCTGCCTCCCCTTTAATATTAGATAATATTATTGTTGAGACCTGGTCGAAATTTTTCAGTAATTTCATACCTAAATTTAGAGCAGGCTCTTCCCCGTATTCGTTTTGAATTTGTTTCAGGACATCTGGTATTACTGCAATTGATGGAATACCATGTGTTTTAGTATAGATGGCAGCAAAGACTGAGCCCCAAGTGGTGCAGTCTTCCAGTTGTGGTGTGATCCCCATCGGTAAACAGATTGTTAGGATTCTGTGTTTCTCATACGTGCTAGTATTTGGAAATACTGCTTCGATTTGAGTAATTTTTTGAGCTATCCAAAATGGAATTTGCTCACGTTTTGTGGGCATTTTACCCATGACTGCGTATAGAGTCTGTGGTGTAATTTTTTAGTGTATTCCCCGGTTGAGGAGTTTGATTTGAAAGTGTCAATGGTGGTTGGACTGTAAAAGTCTGCATGACATATTGGACTAATTGTCTGTAGATTTTTATTAACTCTGTAAGTTGAGTAAGTAATTCCTCATCCGTCATTATATCCAGTTCAGGATGAGGAGTGTAGCCGGCTAGAATCGGCCATGTTGCTCCTGGTCTACCTAGTGGACCGAGCCTGGTTATGTTTCTGTGATGTTTTAGGGCGCCTTTAAACCAGAGCTGATGCTCCTGGTATGTTAGTGGAATTTCAATATCCTCGAAAGGAATATATTCCTCTGGTGGATCATCTTCTTTGTAGAAGTGAAACAGTCTTGTTACTGAATTTGATTCAGGAAATATTACCCATGAATAGAATACCTCTGTCTGAAAGGATTTGTGTGCCTCTATCACGAAAACTGCTCTACCCCTCTCGGTGGTAGGCCGTGTTTTATAAGTTTTAGAGTGATGGCTCTTCTTAAGTTTGGATTGATGTCTATGACACCCTCCTCGGTTTCAATAAAACCTGTGATGTTATAAGCTGTTAAAGCTGGTTGACCCGCAACGTCACCGTTGTCGGAGTCAGGCATTTTGTTTTTTGAAAAATGTAGAACAAGTTTCAAGGAAACAAAAAGATAAGGTGCACAATATTTTGGAACACTGTATCCTTCAACGTTGAACAAACCAAACAACTAATATATAGGGTGCTTCCCTATTTAGTTATGGCGGATATTTAACCCTACCCACTCCGGACGTCTTATGGAGTATGTGAGTAGGGGTCTCTGAGAAAAGCACGAATGAGTTACTCAGTATCTAGCGTTAAATTACTGCCTTACCAAACCGTTGGGCGCCATGTAGTGTAGTTCCTATTTCCCTAATAGGCTCTGCGCATTGGAATAATATAACCTATAGGTTTGACATAGGACTAAGGTCGGTATGTCCCTACCGACCACGCACGCAACCTAGGGGTCATCCTCGACCCCACCCTCTCCATGACTAAGCAGCTCAACGCCGTTTCCTCATCCTGCTTCAACACCCTCCGAATGCTCCGCAGGATCTTCAAGTGGATCCCCACCGAAACAAGAAAAACAGTCACCCAGGCCCTCGTCACCAGCAGGCTGGACTACGGAAACGCCCTCTACGCAGGAACGACGGCTAAGCTCCTGAGACGGCTGCAACGCATCCAGAACGCCTCTGCACGTCTTATCCTCGACATCCCCCGACGCAGCCACATCACACCCCACCTGAGAGACCTGCACTGGCTCCCTGTCAACAAGAGGATAACCTTCAAGCTCCTCACCCACGCACACAAAGCACTCCACAACTCCGGACCAGCCTACCTCAACAGACGACTCAGCTTCTACACCCCCACCCGCCAGCTCCGCTCCACCAGCCTCGCCCTCGCCACAGTCCCCCGCATCCGGAAAACGACCGCCGGCGGCAGATCCTTCTCCCACCTCGCCGCCAAGACCTGGAACACCCTCCCCACCAACCTTCGGCAGACCCAAGACCTACTGGCCTTCAGAAGACTCCTCAAGACCTGGCTCTTCGATCAGTAGCAGCACCACCCCCCTCTTCCCCCAGCGCCTTGAGACCCTCGCGGGTATGTAGTGCGCTTTATAAGTGACATGATTGATTGATTGATTGATTAAACTTAATTACCTGTGCCAGCTAGCTCAGAGGCCACTAGAAACTCCTTGAGAACAAGAAGGGAGTAGTTTCTGGCAACCGAAAAACATGACAACTTTGTTTCCCTTTAGAAGCGGAACATGTCTCAGAATCGTGGAAACAATAGATAACAGTTTCACTCATTCAATCGTGCATGCTTAGTCTCTACAGAGTTACACAGAAAGGAAAGACGGGCGTTTCAATAAAAGGGTTTTATTGAACAGTCTTGTTTCTCCTGTAAGAGATATGTGCTGTTATGATCACAAGACAGTATGCAAGATAAATAATGTACAGCGTAAGCAGTAGAAATAAATAATACTGCACTAGCATTAACTTTTAGCATATATTCACGTACCTAAATAACATGAGCTAAGAATGCGGGTACTCATTCGATGCGTCTCTAAGCTAGTTCTACCCCAATGTACCTAACCTAATCTAGGTGTAGGGAAAGGTAGAAGTAGGTGGAGTATTCTCTAGTATGGTAGATTAAGAGTATGTTAAGTCTAGTATGCCAAGAGTCCCTCTAGGATCTAGTCAGCTCCATACCTTGAGAATGAGAGAGGTGGGAATCTCCTGCCGGATCTGAAACTCTAACACCCCGCGAAGGGAGTCAGAACACTGGAAGCTGGATTCGTCTGCGTGCAGGAATGACAGCGTCTTCTCAGTGCGTCAGGCCGGGATACGGGCTCCTCTGAAGTCGAGGTCTCCTCTAACTTGCTTGGGCAAGGGAAGGTATATTTATACCTGGTAGGTGTCGTGGAATGTTAGCATTGACGTGAAGTCGGACAGAGGAAGACGTCAGGAATGAACCCTTAAGGTATAAAGGTTCATACATAATAGATGAGTTCTTGGAGAAATCAATAGTCCTGTGCTTAAGGGTCTGGTTTCTAAGAACTCGTTGTGACGTTAGGGTGGACGGATGTCGGTGACCATGCCTGTATTTGGAGTGCACGGTTAATGCCTAAATAAGGACTGGGATTCTATGCCTATATAAGGGCAAGGCGAATTGTGCCTATATTAGGACATGATTCAGGAAAACCTATATACGGACCCCTAAAGCGGAATACAACACCAGGCACAGGCTCCCAGACTTCTCATGTCATGAGAGCAACGTCAGGATTGGCCTGAGTGCTCTGAATTTGCGCTCCCAGTGAGACTGGGAGCCTGTGCTTGCTGTCTCCAACCCAGCAATGCAGCTCGGGTTGGAGAGAGCTTCAGTGCGCATGACGGTTTGGCCGGCCAAACCATCATGCGCACTGATAACTGTGCCCAACACTCCTCCTGCAGCCTGTCATCCTCCATGGCTCCACCCCCAAAGACACGTCAGTAAAGGAAAAAGAAAACGATAATTAAGCGTGTTTATTATCATTTTATTTTTCCTTTCCTGCTGTTTTGAGGCAGCTGGCAGGGGGGGCGACGCTCCTCTGCCATAGCGGAGGAGCCGCTGCTGCCGACACCGCCCGACAGTCCAATCCATGTGTTAAGAAGCACTGCAAACCCGAATGTAGTGGTGACTTGGCTTGTCCCGGCAACCATATATCCCTGATCGTGGCCATAATTGCGTTATGTACAAGAAAGGGGCCAGGCCCCAGTCCATAAAGTTCCCTCAGACCCTGGAAGGAGAGTGGAGCAGCCTCATCGGTCAGGTCTCCCAGTTGAGTAATTCTCACTTCCCACCAGGGAGAAGGATCATGAGCCTCAAGCAAGGCTTTGAGAGCAGGCACGCTCCAGAGGGGTAACAGTGGTGCATAAGGGACCGGTATGTGGCGAGGTTGCATGTAATGGACCCAAAAAAGTTTGGCCACATGTGCAAGCCTGCCCGTTCCCTTAGCTGGACCTCCCGGTAAGAGCAGCCATTCTAATATATTCACATCCCTTAAGGAGTCTACCCTCCCCAGCCTCATCCTCAGCCAGCCATCGCATGGGCCACTGCAATTGGGCCTCTGCAAAATACAGCTCCAGGTCATGGACCCCAAGCCCTCCTTTGAGCATAGGGTACTGAATTACTGGAAGCAAAACTCGCTTTCGAATGAGCAGGTCCTCAAATGAGCTCAAACTCTAAACTTCGCAGAGCATCAAAAAAGGATCTTGGGGGAATCACCAGCAAAGCAGCGAGAAAATATAAAAGCCTCGGAAGAACAAGCATCTTCGCTGTTGACACCCTACCCATGGAGGAGAGGGGCAGCCGCGTCCAAAGATGCAGGGATTGACATAGCAAGGTCAGACTCCTGCCATAGTTTCTGTTGAGTCCTTGTCTGTATGATAGACGTTCACATCCAGGTAACAAAAGGTTTCAAAGCTCCAGGGGAGACGCCATGCTACTGCCGCCATGCGATGTTCAGGCTCAACCCAGCACAGTGTGAAAATACAGGACGTGCCCCAGTTTACTCTGAGGCCTATCATGTCTCCAAAAAGATCAAGCGGGTCATAGAGGCCCGGTAGGGTAAGTGCATGGTCCCTTAAATACACCAAGACATCATCCGCATACAAGGACACGGTGTGCCAGTCCAATCCCACCTTGATGCCCCATGCCGGGCCCCTGAGGCGCAACTGAACAGCCAGTGGCACCTTGGCAAGCACGAAGATCACCGGGGACATGGAGCACCCATGTCGGGTCCTTCCGATGGAAAAAGAACGTGAAACCTGCCAACCAGTGTGGACCCTCGCCTGAGGAGCGGTATACAGTATCCTGTCCCATTGCAGAAAGCTAGGGCCCATTCTGATTGTTTCCAACACTCATTGCAAGTATGACCAACTCAGCAGATCAAACGCTTTTTCAAAATCCAGAGAGACCACCACCGGAAGGTCAGTCCACCTGGATACAGCGTCCATTGATATACGACAGACGTTGAGTATTGGACTGTTTCGCCCATCGTGGCACAAACCCACATTGGTCTGAGTGGACTAAGGAGCCAAGCACCAGATCTTGCTTAATATTTTATTGTCAATGTTCAGCATTGACAGCGGGCAATAAGAACTCACCTCGAGGGGATCTCTGCCCAGTTTTGGGAGCACCACTATGAGGGCTCACGGAGAGTCCCCAGAAGAGTGCCCCGGTCATGTACGTCCTGATAAACTTCTATCAGCCGAGGGGCTAGGTTCTCACTGTAAGTAGCATAATACTCCACCGGAAACCCATTGGTGCCTGGGGTCTTGCCGTGGGCCATCTGACCAATGGCCAGATGAATTTCCTCTATCTGTAGGGGCTGTTCCAGCTCCAACAGCTGTATCGGGGTCAAACAGGGAAGTGCTACTGTGCGGAGGTAGACCTGAAGCTGCACCGGAGTCGGTTTCATAGGGGGGAATACAACCGCTCATAATATTGTGTGAATACTTCATTGATGTCAGTCTGTGTATCCACCATGCAACCCGCGCTTTCCTGTATGGCACCAATCAGGGTCCTGGGGACCTCAGAATGCAGTAACCACGCCAGTGTGCACCCTGGCTTATTGCCATCAAAATGGTGGCGGGCTAAGGAGGTCTTTTAATCAAGAGCACACAATCGTCCTACCTCCGCCTGATATTGATGATGTAAGCCCTTAAGTCGGGGGCACGGTCTCCATCTCAGTCCCTCGCAAATGCATCTCTATGTCCAGCACAGTGCGTGTGAGTGTTGCCCGAACTCCCCATGTCGTGTTGATACAGTGTCCCCTCATGACGACCTTTAAGGCATCCCAGTCAAACCCTCAGGAATCCACTGATCCCGCATTGTCGGCAAAGTACTGGGTGAGGTGTGTGGCGATGGTATCTCTATACACCGTGCCTTGTAGTGCTTCCGTGCAGAGCCGCCAAGTCAGAATAGTAGCCCTCCCCCATTGAAACGTGACCTGCTGTGGATTGTGGTCAGATAGAGTCCTGCCTAAATATTCAGAGCTGGGTATGAGGGGCCAACAGTTGGTGTTGCAAAATAAATAATCCAGCCTAGTGTGAACCTGGTGTCCCAGTGCATAGTAGGAGTACTCCGTTTCCCTGGGGTGCCCCAGGCGCCAAACATCATGCACGTTAATGACCCGAGACCATTGCCGAAAATGTTTTATTGCCTGTAAACCTTGTGTGCCCGGGAGTGGGGGAACGGAGTGGTCTAAATCTGTATTGTGTATTCAATTAAAGTCACCGCCCCACAGCGCCGGAGCCTGTGAATTAATTAACATAATTGGTGAGAGGGAGTCTTGAAACTTGCCCTGTGCGCCTGTCCAGGGTTCCTCTAGGGTCACATAGAGGCCCTCTTTATCAATCAGGAGCTTATGTTTCACGAGAGGAACCTCTGGGGCAACCCAAATCAGAACCCCTCGGACATATGCTGAGTATCTCGTACCATACACCTGACCGCTCCATCGTTTACTAACTTTGTCAAGTTCCCTCGCGGTCATATGCATCTCCTGAAGACAGGTGAAGTGAACATGTCTGCGTCGGAGATAGGCATATATTCTGCGTCTCCTATCAGGGGTCCCCATACCTCGGAGATTCCAAGTCAAGGCGCTCGAAGTAACAGCCATATTTGCAGACAGTGTATTCAGAGATCCTCAGAATCTTCAGAACTCACTGCCCATCCCCCCCACACCCACCCCAACCACCCCACCGCCCAACCCACAGGGTAAAAAACAGTCAAACAACAGTGATGAACAACTCCTCTATCCCAGGACTGAATGCCTTCCGGCCTCATGCCACAACACCCCAAACAGTGCAATTGATCTGAAATATTTGCCAGCAACAAGAACATGTCCATGCGGAATACTCTATCAGGGGGAACCAAATGGAGACCTTCATCCGGCAGCTTCAGCCCCTGCTACCTGCATCAGGTCCAGCCATGTAGCTTACAATTACAATGTCTCTTGTCTTATCTTAATAAGTATTTATAAAGCGCGTAGCTACCCTGAGGCATCCCAGTGCTAATAGCAGCAGCGGACAGAGAAGACTGCTTATTAGGCGGGATTTTGGAAAAAAGAAGTTTTGAGGAGTTTCCGGAAGGACAGAAGGTTGGACTCCAGACGTAAGTAAGGAGGGAGGGCGTTCCAAAGCTTGGTGGCGTTATGAGAGAATGAGCGCCCGCCACTTCTTACTTTTTCTATTTTTGGGACTGCGGCGAGAAGGAGGTTGGCCGAGCGGAGAGTTTTGTTAGGGCAGTAAGGGGAGACAATAGATTGAATGATTGTCGGTCCTTTCCCCCAGAAGGACTTGTGGGCGATACATAAAGCTTTAAATTTAATTCTCTCCAACACAGGCAGCCAATGAAGAGCTTTCAGTGCCGGCTTGGCGGTTTGCCGGTAGGGGGTCTGGAGGAGCAGACGAGCTGCGCAGTTTTGAACGATCTGTAACTTGGAGGTGGTAGCTTGGGGAGATCCTAGATAGAGGGCATTCCCACAGTCCAGGCGGGAGAGAATAAGAGCCTGGACCATTAACCTTCTGGCAAGGAAGGGAAGAAGAGGAAGGATTTTGCAAAGCATCCTCAGAATGCCATAACAAGGGGCCGATAGTTTCGCCGCCTGATGTTCAAAATTCAGGGAGCGATCCAGCCACATGCCCAGACTTTTAATCTGATTTTTTGGTGCAGGAGCAGGGTCAAGACAATTTGGCCACAGTAGCCCTGAGTCGAAGATGGGAGAGTTGCCTAGGAGCATAAGCTCCGTCTTTCCTCCGTTCAGTTTCAGGCAGGAGAGCTCCATCCATTTAGCTACCTTTTCCAGACAGGGGCCCAGGCCGGAGGATGAATTTTCCGGGTGGTTTAAGGCCACAACTAGCTGTGTATCATCAGCGTATGTAACTATCTTTATGCCAAATGGACGGACTATCTCAGCCAGCGGGCTCATATATACATTAAACAGTGTAGGGCTCAGGGAGGATCCCTGAGGAACACCACAGCTGAGAGACATACGCTTAGAGATGATATCTCCTTCGAAGACCTGAAAAGACCTGTCTTCTAGGAAGGACTGCAGACAGGTGATGACACCCCCAGTCACTCCAAGACTCTTAAGTCTAAGAGTCAGGATGTTGTAGTTGATGGTGTCAAATGCAGCGCTGAGGTCAAGGAGGATGATAGCTGCTGTACCACCTTGGTCAAGAATTTTCTTGGACTCTTCAACCACGGCTAAAAGAGCGGTTTCTGTCCCATGTTGGGGCCGGAAACCAGTCTGTGAGGAGTGCAGAAGGTTGTTGGACTCCAGGAATCCGGATAGGACTGAATTAACATGTCTCTCAAGGATTTTACTAATCGCCGGGAGGAGGGAAATAGGACGATAATTCCCCAGGAGGTCAGGGTCAAGATTAGGTTTTTTGAGTAGTGCTTTCACCATGGCACATTTCCAGGGCGGGGGAACTACTCCAGAAGAGATAGAGGAATTGATCAATTCGAGAATCACTGGAAGAATTGTTCCAGTGGCTAGGTTCAGAGCATGAGGGGGCAGGCTCCCTGGGAGAGCCCGATTTTACAAGGGCCGAGATGGATTCTAAGGACTTAAGGTTCAGCAGAGGGATTTCCTTCAACAGAGTTTGAGTGCAATGAGGAGGGATATCCGTAAGCGACGGGTCGTTTTGACAGGCTGCGAGAGGGAAGGTGATATATATCTTGAATTTTCTTGTGAAAGAACTCTGCCAGTTCGTTGCAGCGGGCAAGGTCTTCATCAGTGGAGGCTTGTGGGAGTGAAGTTTGAGGAGAGTCTTTGCGATGCGGAAGATTTCCCGCGGGGAGTTAGCCGCGAGGCTAACTTTTTTCCTCATAATAGGCGTCTTGTGCGAATTTAATTTCTGCTTGATAGATTTTGATGGCCTCCCTATATTTTAGTTTGCTAGATGCCGCGTAGTCCCGTCATTTTCTTTCTAATCTTTTACAGACTTGTTTAAATTCGCGGAGCTTAGGGGAGTACCACGGAGAGATGTTGATCCTGATTTTTTTGGGGAGAACATGGCCTAGAGAGGAATCGATCCATTCGTTAAACTTATCGTTGGCCATGATGGGGTTCGATTCGCTAGAAGGCCTGGTGGCTTCAAGAGCTGAGACCCACTGTCCTAGGGGAAGTTTAGACCACGTGCGTTCCTGGCTACTAACCGTGCTAAAAGAGGAGAGTGGGCCCGTGGTGCCCCATGACAGGGGGATCAAGAAGTGGTCTGACCATGGCAGCGGGACGGGAGCCCCCACGAAAAGTTCCTCACTATTAGTGAAGATAGGGTCCAATAGATGACCTTTGAAGTGAGTGGCTCCAGAAACTCTTTGTTTAAACTGAAATGCTGAGAGGTTTCTAACTAACTCAGAAGCAGCTGAGTTTGCGGGATCATCTTGTCCATCGTCATGGTCTCTTTTGAGACCCCAGTGATACACGAGCAGGCAGCGAAGGACTCCCCCACATCCAACAAGATCAACAGTGATTCACCACCTGTGGCACCTCAGAAGTGTGGGGGGGGTCTCGTCGGGGGGGGACCCACCAGTGTCTGCAGTGATCCCAGCTTGGAGCCGCCCAAGCCAAGAGTCCCAGGCTCCGAGTCTAGGTCACTGTCTCGAGCAAGTGCTCGGTACCTGTTTGTGAAGTGGGTAGAAATCGCCGCCACCACCTGCGCCCATTCCAGGGGGGCCTGTTCCTCAGAGGGGCGAGACTGTTGCCTGCGTGGGTGGCGCCGACGTTTGGACTTGCCCTCTGACAAGTCAAGCTGATCATCCTCGCTGGACTTCGGCTGTTCAGGTACCCTTCTGGCAATGTGAAGAAGTGTGTGGTACCAACGTCTACCACATGTAGGCAGGCTGGATACAGTAAGGCATATGAAAGATTCAGAGTAGGCAGTTTGGCCTTAATTGCTGCAAAGGTACTATGTTGCTTTTGAACCTCTGTAGTGTAATCCGGGTATCCCCTGATATTGTTGGTTCCATCGAAAGTCCATGGGCTTTTGCTCTGAATAACTGCAGTAGCAGGTCTCTGTTTCGAAAATTAAGTAAACGTGCTATAATTGGGTGTGGGGGGGGACGCCTGCGTCCGGGGGGCTGTCTGGGACCCTATGCACTCCCTCAACTGAAAAGAATTTTGGGACCTTATTAGCTAGGACCGTGTTCATCAGCCAGTCTTCAAGGAACAACTCAGTGTTCGGGCCTTCGACCCTTTCCGGGAAACCTATAAAATGGATAATATTGTGGTGAGAGCATCTTTCTGCATCCTCTGCCCTTGCTTAGAGCGTCCGCACCTCAGCCTGGAGAGGCTTCAGCTGTTCTTGTACGTTCCTCATCGAAGGAGTGAGGGAGGCCAGCGAGGATTATGCCTCATCTACCCATTCCACCAGCTTGTCGTGGTCCGCCCGCATCAGGTGTGTCTCAACTTGTATGGCTCCCAGCTGGGCGTCCAGTGCCGTCCTGGAGTCCTGTATTGCCTGCAGGAATTTTTCAAACATGCTGGTATGTTTCTCCAGCGCTCTGTCCATCATTTCCTTGTGTTTGCTTTGTTCGCCCTAAGTTGGCAGGGTATGACCAGACGTGGGTCCCTTGCTCACTTTGCCACTGGATTCAAGCTAGCCTGGCTTATAAGGGGTTTTACCCCGAAAGCAGTCCCAGGATGCTTGTTTCCGGTCCAGGGAGGACCTGGCTTGGCAGTTCGGGCTGAACTCTTCCCATGAGGAACAGGGTCAAGACTGATTTGCAAATTGCTGGGTCTGAACTGGGGTGGCAAAGTGAGCTAAAGAACGATGATGGATTCAACTCAGATATGTGACTGGGGGGTGAGTGTCTAACAAGTTTCAATGCTCCGTCCATCATCTCCTTGCGTTTGCTATGTTTCCCCAGCGTGCCATCCAAATGTTTGATCGGATGTGTGTGGGACGGTGTGGACCCAGCAAGGCCATGGTGGACTTCTGAGGTGGAGGTTTGGTTACCTTCGGATGAACCATGCCTGGTCCACCGCGACCTGCCACTGTCGACAAGGTGTATTTCCCTGATCCTCAGGGCAACCCCATCCACGTGAACACCTAACACTGGCTGTCAACAAATCCAGAAGCCCCACAGGATGGGCTGCTGCGAAAAGACGCAACTCCTGGGCGTCTCGACCTCCAAAGCAACGGCAAGGTGCACTGGAGGATGTCTGCCTAGGTTACGCTGTGGTCGGGTCCGGTAGCTCGGCAATATGTACTTCCTGTGTCCGGTGCAGCAACAGCACACCGGCCCAGCATGGTCACGCCACCTCAGGGGTGGGGCCAGTCTAGTAAAGGAGTCCATCGGATTCACACTGCACCTCTCGAAGCTGCAGGTGACTCCCCCAGACATTGCAAATAGCTCTGAGCCAGTGGGCCCCCAGCACGAGGCCCACAGCGGTCAGGGTTCACCCTAAGTACTTCCCCCTGCAGCAAGTTCCCGGTGTCTCTGATTCCAAAGGGCAGGGGAGGCCCGCGGGCTCCACTCGGCACACAGGTTACCCCATTCGGTGCCCCCTTCAGCTCCCAGAACACAACCCAAAACAACTGCAGTGTTCCCGTGCAAGGGCACCATCATGGCAGATAGGCCTTTCCCCACGTTGCTGAGTGGCAGCAATAAAGGCCCTTATGGTGCGATAGCAGCACATCCTTCCTCAGGCCTCCTCTGCCACCTCACCTTCGCCGATGGGCCAACAGCCCAGCCTGAGCGTGCTGAGGATCCACCTCAAGAGCACAGTGCACAGGTCCACTGCTCACTGCCAGGGGCTCAGGTGGCATTAGGGCCCACAGGCGCAGCAAAGGGCATCCCCCTCGAGGGCCTCCAGCCGGCGTCCCCGGCTGCAGTGGCCGGCAAAGTAGACCGCTCAAAATGCATGATGGAAAAAGGATAAAAGACACTGGGCCTAACTAGGAGCGGAGTCCAGCACTAAGCATCCGACCACGGCGCGATCTTGGCCACGCCCCTTCAAGTTGCTTTGTATTAACCACAAAGCAATACATGGAACAGGACCACTTTTCATCAGGAATAAAATCACCAAATGCATTACCTCTGACCTAGATTGGCACCTCGCCTCAAAACCCCAGCAGACAAGAAAAAAACATGGGTGGCACTTCTTTCTCTGTTCAAGCAGCCAGACTATGGAATTCAGTACCCCCAAACATAAGATCCACAGAAAACCATCTTATCTTCAGTAGCCTACTCATGAGTTAGCTCTTTCCTACATAGTAGTTCAACTAGAGAGGTGGCCCCACTGTCCAAGGGAACAGGGCACTGTAAACCAGTAGAGAAATAAAACTTCCCCTGGGTAAACAAAATCACATCAACAATTCCACTCAATAACACACTATACTCATAAAACATACACTCTTATGTTCCATCAATCTGTTAAGAACTATGTCTAGATATATACCCCAAATCGAGATGTAGCGTTTGACATTATTTTATTTTTTATAAAAAAAAACTCTTTTCTTCAGAGTATTAATAAAATCTTGATACATAAACAACAATCAATAAAGTTCATACATGATATGCAATACAACACCTAAAACAATACACACTACTTTTAAAATCCGGCGAAAAAAACTGCAAAAAATCCAATAAACAAACAATGAATTAAAAACAATTATACTAGGGGACTGACGCCAGTCCACTTGAATCCAACTACAAGGAATCCTGTGTCGTGTGGTTTGTGGCCTCCTGGTCTGCCTTGCTACGTTGGCTTAGGCCTAGCTGCCATGAGGCCTTTTTGCACACGTTACTTTGTGCCGTTGTTTTTCAAGCCTCTGCTTCTGCCCGGCTATTTTAGCACTGTCTGCATTTCTATCTTTCACCTTTTCTCCTGTTCCCTTTTGGGCTACGTCTGCACACAATGTACAAGGTCGAAAAACAACGTCCCTTGTCCTGCTGATTTGGCCAGTCCCTCGCACTTAGACATAACACTCTATGTACAGCTGCCCTGGAGAAATTTGTGTGCTTTTAATATGGTGTTTTTCACTGTTAGAGACACTTGGAGAAAAACCTTTCCAGAGAGAAGAGCTGTGCTTATCTGATGATGTAAAACTTGCATCTAGATATTGAGGTATGGGGGTTCGCTAGTCAAAGCCCAGAGGTCTTCTATTTTTATAATAAACTAGCTACTAGCACGGGGAGGGTGGTAAGGTCATTTAGCCTTATATCCACTGCTTTATGAAATGCTTTCCCCGTTTGTATTCTATGGAGTTGTAACTATGCTGCTTATGTTATCATTATGCATTATGCTGATAGTACTGGCACGTGTACTGTATCTTAGAGCACGTTAGTTGAAATAAACATTTTAAACTATACAGTGTCTCTTCTTACGCGCGTTGTGGACAGGTATGATTGAGTTATGAAAGGGTGTTCTTGCTACTGCGAGTCCTGAGAGAGAGAGATACCGTGTTCTGGGTTGTCTAATCATTGGTAGCATTGTTGCTAATGAGACGCTACAGCTAGTCGGGTTGGGGTTTTAGGTGCTAAGGTTTATGGTTGGCTCACCACCATATTCCGAGGTCCTAATATCCTATGCATAGCTCTGTGTATGTGCAGAATCCCTACAACATGGCGCCCAACGTTGGGCTGCTTATCTGCGAGACGCTTGAGTAGTATTTGTGCTTGTCCACAACTCCCTTCACAGACGCTTCCGGAAGCGTGTGTGACGGTGATACCTCCTATATTGACGTTTTTATAGGTTCTTTCAAGCTTGAAGTTGTTAAAAGGTTTCTTAAACAATACCCTCTATTGTGCTGCCACACATTAGGTTGTCGTGAACTTTTAGCCTGAAATGGCTGTTCAAATTGCGGCACATAGCCACACAGCGCTCCGAGCTCACTTGACAGTGTATGGAGTGCCTGACGCGGGTGTCGATTTGATCTTTGTGGTACAAGCAAATCCAGCTTACCACTTTGAGGTGTTTTACTCTTGGGTCACCTTTCCGGCGGTGGATGGGACTGATAATACGTTCCATGAATATGAAGCCACCGTTGTTCCTAATCACTATAGACCGTATAGGAATCTTGAAGTACCGCTCACGGCTTGGCAACACCGTGTTTGGTTTGATGGTGCCCTCCCCCAACCGGTTACCCTGGTTCGTTTAGGCCCCTTATCAATTGATGGGGCCACTTGGCCTGTTTTGGCCGGGTATACCCCACATCCGCGTTATATGACGGTGGCAGTCGCTGAACTGCGTAATATGCATTCGTCTTTGATACGAGTACATCGAGCTTTAGTACAATATGTTACAGGCAACATCCATGGAGCCCCGCCTGGAGTTGCGGCCCATCCAGCTGGTGCAGGCGGTGTATCCATAAGTCCTATCATGGTGAATTCGGTGATGGGCAAGCGCCCACAAAATAAGGATGATTTTCCTTATTGGCTTGCAGAAAAATTTGACCAGCTGGAGGCAGTTTTTCCAAATACCTCTCCCGTGGAAAAACACAGAATTTTGACGATTAGTTTACCAAAAGACTTAAGCCCCGAGTTGGCAGACTGCAACAACTGGGGTAGGGTATTCGCAGCAGTATATGCGAAGTGTTTCGGCACTCCTTCCATGACGGTTCTACCCTCTGTAATTAAACGTGTGCAGGATGAACATGGCCCTGAAGCGGCTGTGGAATTAGGGATGAGACTGGTGGGAGTGTTCGACGTAGTGGCTGATTTGATCCTTGCGAATGTCAAGGGCGATGCAGTTAACTTTCAAGTAGCTAATGCTTTGGCTTTAGTCCCAGATCCGGACAAGCCGCGCGAATTACCGAAAATTATTGCTCAGGCTTACAAAACCATTGGTCGTAATAGCCTGGGAGTTAAGCCTTTTGCTAAATCGCAAACACAATCGCAACAACAACCTAAAACTCAATCTGAGAAAGATGAGAAACCAGTTTTTACTAAAAAGTGCTGGAGGTTGAAAAAACAGGGTAAGCAACAGAAGAAGCCGGGGTCGCGAGGCGCATCCCCTGTTTCAGTCTCTTCTGAACGCACATATGATTTGCGCGATAGGGCGAGAATTAAATCTCCAGAGAGATTTCAAGTCCCTGATTCGCGTTCTCCTCGTTCTTCACAGGCACCAACATCTTCGCAGGCTGGTGGAGGAGATCGCCAGGATAGAGGAAGGGGTCGAGAGACTCCACAGGGACGAGACCAACCTCGACAACAGGTCAGAGGGACAGCAGAAGAATTTCACCGTTCTCACCCACAGTTTCAGAAGAAGAAGGTTGCCGCTGTAACAGCGAGATATGCCACAGACGGTGAGAACGAGACTCCTGAATTGGACGTGGGCAGTGACTCTCCTAGACAGCGCAGCGGAAGTTACCATAGTGCGGGAGGCGCTACGTCCTCATGTGGAGGCGACAGCAACTGAAACATTCATTACTGTCGAGACAGCAGACACCAGAGTGGCTCCCCCTGACAGGCTATATAATATTGTAATTCAAATCAAAGGTGATGTACAGCGTGTTATAAAAGGGATTTTTTGGGAAAATCTGACCTCTTCGTACGACATTTTGTTAGCAGAGGCGGATTGGCCGCCCCCATTCGTGCTTGCTGCGCATAAAGGGGAGGAGGTAATCCTTCCGAGCTTTTCTCGACATGTCCCAAAAGACAAAGCAGAGGCTCTTGCAGCTGAATGGGCTGTGTCCCTGGCTCCAGCGTTATACAGCAACCATGTGGGCTGGGATGAAGAATCACCACCCCATGAAATACCTCTGCGGTCCCTACCACAGCCACAACCCCAATATCCCATCAAAAGGGAAGCTAAAGGTCCCGTTTCCGAAATTCTGACCCAGTTAGAATATCAGGGAGTGATTGAAACATGCGTGTCACCGATGAATAATCCCCTTTCGCGGTTTCTAAACCCGATGGATCGTACCGCTTAGTTTTGGATTACCGACATTTGAACTCTCATTGTCGGACCTTTGCGGTGCAAAACACACATAGTTCTGCGCTAGTAGACAGTCTTGTACGAAAAAAATATAAAACTACACTTGACCTATCCAATGGATTCTACACGCACAACTTGGCCCCGGAGAGTAGCCAATGGAGCGCTTTCACCTCCGGTGGTAAATTATTCAAATTCAGGCGTTTACCTATGGGCTACAAGAATAGTCCAGGTGTATTCGCTGCCCGTGTTGTCTCTTTGTTAGACGGCATAGACCCAGATGCATGTTTGTACGTCGATGATATCTATCTGACAGACGACGAATTATTCCCGCATCTTTCCCGAGTGGACCGCATTATTTTAGAATTTGCGGTTCTAGGTTACAAGTTTAACTTTGCCAAATCTCACATTGCTGAATTTACCGTTTTGTTTTTGGGCTATGAGCTCAACAATGAAGGTAAGGGCTTAGCCCCCATTTCCTGGAGAAATGTGCACTTCTGTGCCCTCCTACTACTCTGAAGAAACTTCAGTCTTTACTGGGTTTTCTGAACTTCGGGCGTACTTACATTCCCGAATATGCCCAGCGTATCAAGCCACTGTATGCCTTGATACAACCTAACTTTTCGAAGTCATGCTGGCTTCCGGAGCATTCCTCCATTCTGCAGTCTTTGCAGACAGACTTACTTGAGTCTAAATACTTGTTGACACGTGACAACCACACCAACCTGGTGGTTAGAATCATTCCAGGGGCAGTGGGTTTCACGTACTTGACCTTTAACGAAGGTGACACAGTACTGATTGCATTCAAGTCACATCTATACACTTCGGCAGAAATGCGCTTTTCCTCTGTGGAGAAAGTTTTGACTGCAGTGCAAATGGCGATTCTGAAGGAACGCGCACTGGCACAAGGGAAACGCATTCTGGTGGTAACACCATATCCTGCCCTGGAGGCAGTGACAAAGGCAAGTTTTCCGAACTCTAAAGCTTTGCACCCCCGTTGGATTCAATGGGCAACATCTTTGACGTCTCCAGATGTCACTTTTATTTTTGATTCTTCTCTTCAGACTCAGGAGTTTTTACAGTATGAATTCGTTCATCCTCCTCCTCTGTCCTTGCTACCGCTTGAGGAATATGAATGTATTATCTATACCGATGGTTCGGCACAACCGGCCACGGGTTCCAAGCATGCTTATTCAGCCGCATGTGCTATTGTTGCAGGTACCTTTGTGAACGGAAAGTTCAAGTCAACTGTAGTGCATACACAGGCACTAGGAGACAGTACTGCACAATTGGCCGAGCTGCGCGCATTGGTGCTCGCACTTGAGTTTGCTAGTCCGGATGTGACCACTCTTGTTGTATGCGATTCTTACTACTGTGTCCAGTCTTACAATGACAATCTATTCTTTTGGTCACAAAATGACTATAGAGATGCAAAAGGCAGCACAATCAAGCATAAAATGCTTTGGGTTCGAGTGGCAGATTTGCAACAGCGTCTGCCCCTCACACAGGTGGTTCACACCCTTGGCCACCAGCGTGTGGGCGCACACGCTGTCGGTAACGGTTTGGCAGACGAAGCTGCCAAATCAGCAGTAGCCACGTGCTCAGTCGCAGCAGTTACCAGATCCATGTCTAAAATAGATTCTGATATTCTAGCAGCTATTGCTGCGACAAAGGAAGGTGCTAATTACCCACGGGGTTTCCCTTCCAAATACTCTTATCAATTAGGTCCCGAACAGGCTCCTTATGTAAGAATTCCAGATGTTGGTGATCGGCTGATTACCAACGCGGACCGCAGACTTTCCTTGATTACTGCAGCACACGAAGGCATGGCTTCGGCTCATGCTGGGGTGTCTGCGACGGTTTCCATCTTGCAGCAGCGTTACTGGTGGCGTGGTTTATACAAACAAACCCGTACTTATGTGCTTTCTTGTGACGTTTGTCAACAGATTAAGCCTTCCACGGTTACACGGCCACCACAGACCCCGCTCTGCATTTCAAACAGACCTTTTGGGTGTGTTTACCTGGATCACTGCGGTCCATTCTCTTCAGACACTGCATATAAATATATCTTAGTTGCAGTGGATTCGTGCACACATTTCATCTGGGTCTGGCCACAACGGAGTGCTGACGCTCGAAATGTCATAAGGGATTTCGTGTCTTTGTGGGAATTTTCGCTTGTGGCACCTTCCATTCTGACCAAGGTCCAGCGTTTGCCTCTAAGGCTTACAAGGACGCAATGGGTTCACTGGGGGTGCGGGTGAAGTTTTCGTCACCATATCGGCCTGAGGGCAATTCGATTGTTGAACGAATGAACCGTGACTTAAAGCAATCCTTGACAGCTAGAGTCTTAGGTACTGGCAGGAACTGGCTGGCCCACTTGTATACCATACAACATGCACTTAATAATCTCCCGAGAAGACCTCTGGGTGGGCGGACCCCATACGAAATGCTTTTTGGCATAAGAATGTTTGTGCCTGACCTTGATGGTCTAGACATGGCGGCGCAATCCGCCATCTTTGATGTAGATAACCATTTACTATGTTACAGGACTTACAAGAAGCCCGAGACAAACTTGCAATTGCACATTTGCCTTCAGCCACAGACGCTGCACTGCAGATTCCGGTTGCCGGCTGGCTTCCGAAGATTGGAGATCTGGTTCGAGAGAAGGTGGAGAACAAAAAAGAATTCGGCCCCTCTTATCGTGCACCGGTTCCAGTCCTTGGCTTGAAGGGAACTCGTACAGCCATCTTACCTCCGCTTCCTGGTCGCAAAGAGAACAGATACATCTCAGTGGAAAATGTCAAGCTACAACATCAGGCCGATCCTGAATAGTGTTACACCAGCGGTCTCTTGTCCTGTCATTTCCCGGACGAATGTTTGTGGCTCTCCTGCCCGAACGGTCACTGATGTTGCCATCGAGATGGTAGATTTGCCTGATCGCTTACTCGACTACCCGGATTCCCCCTGCAACGACGAGTCTGAATATACCTATCCCGCTAATGAGTCGGTGGCACACCTACCAACAACGCCACTGAGCCCAGCAAGTTATTCCTTTGACTCGGATTCCACCTCGTCACTTGTCGCGTCCAAATTCAGCATTTTTGTATCCTGGTTCAGAGACAATTTTTTGATCCCCCCCATGGACATACATCTGGTTGGTACTTTTCCAGATTTTTTTATTCATGTCTATTGGCTTTGTCACCGTGTTTTTTCTGCTCATCAATGGACACTATTTGCCGGAACGTTCTGCGGTGAACTCTGTCGCTGGAACTTTGGCTCCACATTCTTCATCTCACATCATGAAGCGAGACCACACATTTGTGAACATTTCAGCTTTTCCGGTTGCTGATGGCATCGTATGGGATGCGGTAAATTTCCAAATTCATGGACCAACCGAAATTATTAATGTACCAAATGTCCTTCGTGTTTCAATGGGTGATGTCGTAAAAAGTAATATTCATTCTGACGATTGGGATGTGCATGCAGTTGAAGCATTATTTACTGATTTGAAATATTATGCTGCTTTTCATGCTGAAGATCTGTACATGAATTCTGCAAGTTATGCTGATTTGTATTGTTACCAGCATTGGGGCAACCATTTTCTCCATAAACCCAGTACCCTTCGGGGTCTAGTTAATTACACCCAGTGGGAACATTGTCCGACTCCTTTGCCAGGTAGCTCCCAAACCCTTAGAAATAAGTTTACTTATTTTACCGATTTTAACAGATCGAACCCTGGGTCCTATTTCTTTAAATTAAACGCTTCCTCTACACGGAAATTAATGTTGACCCATACAAAATTGCTATATTCAGGCTCCTTTTTAAGCGCCTTGGCTGTCGGTGGGTATGAACATTGGCGTGACACCATTGATTTAAAATCTATTTGGGGCTCCAAAGCATGGCAGGTGCAGGGCACAGAAGCCTTGCACCGTGCTTGCCTCATCCCAGCCCAAATTCTATTTTTAAATCAGACCATCTATCAAACGACATGTTGGGGTTTGGCTACGTCCAAACAATTGAATGCCCCATCCTTTTCTGTCTTGTCTTCCACTCCCAACAACAGCTTGTACTTTAATATGTCCCTTACCGAATTGCAAGTTTTATTTCAGAACAATTCGTTTAATGTCTCTGTGTTGGTTCAGTCACCCGGGTTGACTTGGCCCATTGCATCTAATGCCTGCCAATTGCGTTTTCATAACACAGCTCTTGGCTACAAACAAGTTAGGCCTGATCCAAGGTTTTCTGACTCTCGTACTATTACAACATATTCTGTTGGTAAATTATGTAAACAGTGGTTGCAGCACTCTTCCTTAGATTCTGTTAAACAACATTTATCCCTCCTATCAGGCAACATTGATCTGTCCGATTTTGTTCTGGGGCCTCATGGTCCTCGACCTAAGAGATTCATTTATGAAACTTATAATGAACTCTGGAAGCTTTCACAAATTGAAGCTGCTTCCCGTCTGCAGGAAATCGATCAAGCAAATTTGGAAAAGGTGCTTGCTGTTGTTGATAATAGTATGAATACCCTGACTTCCCGCATTTACACATTAGAGAATATTATTTCCTCTGTTGTTGATATTGTACAAGATGATGTTTATGTGTTGTATCATGGTCAGGATCAATTGCGTTCAGTAATGCAGTTTGCATGGACTTTGCAAACACTTAAAATGGGGAAAGTTCCTTGGCAATTTTTTAACACCTCTACCTTATTTTCACCTTTTAATTTGACTGAGAAACAGCGGTTCATGTCCATGAAAGATGCAGCATACACTCTGTTACATATCGAAAAGATAGAGCCCTTACCATTCTCTGTTGCGGAATTGGATTCTGCTGTGTGGCTAGTACACGGGGTTATCGCTTTGCCTTTTTCATTGTTTGAATTTAGTTTGTGTATGAAGCATTATCCTGTTGGCCGTTTCCAGCCTTTGGGCAGTGCCTTCCTGCATGAACTTTGGTCCCTGCCATTCATGTTTAAATGCCTTAGAGACGGGAGGGAGGTTTTTCTCACGGGGGAGTCATGCGATTCAACTGTGGGTCATTCCCTTATTTGCAAACACATTAAGTTGCACGGAGCTTGTAATGTTTCGGCTCCGAATCTTGCTTGTGTGTTAAAGGGTATTCCAGCTCCTGCTATTTCTCCTACTTTCACTGTGCTTGCTAATGGTAGCTATTTGCTTTTGAATAACCAAGACTGCTGTGGCCTGCTGGCCGGCATACCATATATTGTTACCGTTTCACACAGGGTTGTCTGCTGCAAAAATGTGCTTTTTCCTCCCCCGCACGACATCATAGATAGTTCTGTGTGGCCTTCCATTCCTACTCTGAGGGCGGATTTCCATAAATTGAGCAGAATAAAGGCACTATTATTGAACCAGGAGGTTATGCTTACATCTGCCCGGGAGACGTTCATTCTCCAGGTGGCAAGTACCCACAGTGAAATACAGGCCCTTTTGAACACTAACCTCCCACAACATTTCGGTGAACTGATTCATCGTGTTTTTAATGCGTCCCGCACTGAAGGTCTGGTGCACTTTTTTAAAGTTGTGGGCTCTGGCCTTGTGACCTCTTTTCAAACTATTTTTGGTGTAATACCGGCTTTTATTCATTCCATCTTTTCCAGCGTCTTTGGTGGCTTTCCACTGATCCTCACCTTGGCGGCTGGTGTCCCGCTGTTGGTCTGTTTACTACGCAATGGCTGCACCTCCATGGGCCCTTCTCGAGCCAGGTCGGCTCCTGATGCTCCGTGACCGCATCCTCGCTGGCTTTGGCGTCCTGCCGTTGGCGACACCGAGTGTGTCCTATACACTTTCTTTTCGCTTTGCGTATTTCACTTGCGTGCAACCTGTGATGTCTTGCATCAGATGTCCATTCTCATGGGCCCTGGATTATTGCCTCTCCAATACGTCTTTGTCTGTTCCGGATTTTGTTCAGTTGGTGGGTCCCCTAGAGGCCCATGAACGGGACTGTTCCGCTGCAGGCTACATGGCGCGTGCAGCTGCACTGGGGATTTTGGCACAATGGGATATCTGGGCGGCTGCTCGGAATCTCCTACAACAGAGTTATATTGAGTATCACGCAAGTTGTCCCGCAATGCTGTTTGCTGCTCACTCTTGCAAGGAACATGACTGCAGCTTTGATTTACTTGACTGGATGGCGTCGCTTTTTCCGACGATTCCAATGATGTCCTCTTGGAAGGTGTGGCGTTTTTCTGCACTTACACTCTATTGGATTGAGAGGGCTTTCACTTTCTGCGACCTGCCTCGCTGGATATATGGATATATATATATATATATATATATATATATATATATATATATATATATATGTATATTTTTGTGTTTTTTTTTGGTTTTTCTATTCCCATCTCCCCTTCGTTGTCCTTCCTGGGATTCGCTTCCCGAACATACGTTCTGTTCTGCTCAGTTTCTTTGGACTCTGTCATCTTCTTGGGCGATGGACTGACCAGGGGAGGGTGTTGTGTGGTTTGTGGCCTCCTGGTCTGCCTTGCTACGTTGGCTTAGGCCTAGCTGCCATGAGGCCTTTTTGCACACGTTACTTTGTGCCGTTGTTTTTCAAGCCTCTGCTTCTGCCCGGTTATTTCAGCACTGTCTGCATTTCTATCTTTCACCTTTTCTCCTGTTCCCTTTTGGGCTATGTCTGCACACAATGTACAAGGTCGAAAAACAACGTCCCTTGTCCTGCTGATTTGGCCAGTCCCTCGCACTTAGACATAACACTCTATGTACAGCTGCCCTGGAGAAATTCGTGTGCTTTTAATATGGTGTTTTTCACTGTTAGAGACACTTGGAGAAAAACCTTTCCAGAGAGAAGAGCTGTGCTTATCTGATGATGTAAAACTTGCATCTAGATATTGAGGTATGGGGGTTCGCTAGTCAAAGCCCAGAGGTCTTCTATTTTTATAATAAACTAGCTACTAGCACGGGGAGGGTGGTAAGGTCATTTAGCCTTATATCCACTGCTTTATGAAATGCTTTCCCCGTTTGTATTCTAGGGAGTTGTAACTATGCTGCTTATGTTATCATTATGCATTATGCTGATAGTACTGGCACGTGTACTGTATCTTAGAGCACGTTAGTTGAAATAAACATTTTAAACTATACAGTGTCTCTTCTTACGCGCGTTGTGGACAGGTATGATTGAGTTATGAAAGGGTGTTCTTGCTACTGCGAGTCCTGAGAGAGAGAGATACCGTGTTCTGGGTTGTCTAATCATTGGTAGCATTGTTGCTAATGAGACGCTACAGCTAGTCGGGTTGGGGTTTTAGGTGCTAAGGTTTATGGTTGGCTCACCACCATATTCCGAGGTCCTAATATCCTGTGCATAGCTCTGTGTATGTGCAGAATCCCTACAACACCTGGGAAGGAATAAATAATTATCCTACCAGTGCTTTTAATCTGATGTTATACGTTGGATCAGCCTATGCAACAGCTCATGTATAACTGTGCAAAAAGGGCCCCCTAGTATAATTGTTTTTAATTCATTGTTTGTTTATTGGATGTTTTGCAGTTTTTCCGCCGGATTTTAAAAGTAGTGTGTATTGTGTTAGGTGTTGTATTGCATATCATGTATGAACTTTATTGATTGTTGTTTATGTATCAAGATTTTATTAATACTCTGGAGAACAGAGGTTTTTTTGATTAAAAATAAAATAATGTCAAACGCTACATCTCGATTTGGGGTATATATCTAGCCATAGTTCTTTCCTACATAACTACCACGCTCAACACAAATGTACAGGATATGCCTGGAATGTTAAACATGTATAATTTGATTATATGTATACATCTAGATATGTCCATTTCTATGTACAAACATATATACTAGTTATAGTTCAAACATATAAAGAGATTCTTTTAGCCCTGCTTAACAAATGTATATATTACTTGCTGAGAATATACATAAAAACGTTTATGCTTAACATGTGTATACATCACTGCATAGTTTACATAAAAGTTAATTGATTATATGCTTTAGGGTCTCTACTTTATTTTTTTGAATCCTTCACAATGTGTGATAAGTTATATAAGTTATTTGAGTGGATGCTTATGGGTCTCTGTTTTATTTTATCTATCACAATGTGTAAATATGATCATAACAACTGTATCTATAAGTGCTTCACTATTGAAATATTGGGGAAAACATGAAATACAAAGAAACAAATATAAATAGAAAGAAAGCATAACATTTCCACAAAAAACAATGTATACAAATACACAATAAAATTGCTATATATATATATAGCAATACTTGAAAGTCTGAGTTTTTAACTATCCATACATGCACATAGGGGACTTTATATAATACAACTTTATAAATTTCCGTATACATGTATACCTTTCTATGTAGTTATGTATCTATACACTTACTACATTACTCCTACTGTAGAAAAAAGAAAAAAAACCTTCAACTCTCTCCAGTGCACTGCTCTATGTCTCATCCTATACCTCTCTCAATATATCCTCTTCCTCTACTCTATGACTCATCCTAAACGTCATTGTACTACTATTATCTCCCAATAACTCTTTCTAGACTTCTCCATCCTCTAACCCTCCTTTGACTCATCCAAAACCTCCTTTTACTACTACTGCTATCTCCCAAATTACACCTTCTAGACTCTTCCCTCTATCCCTCCTTTGACTCATCCCAAACCTCATTTTAACTACTATGATCTCCCAAATAACACTTTCTAGACTCTTCCCTCCTATATCCAATTAAATCCAACTAACAGACTGACATGTTCAGTGCTTGAATTAACAACTTATATTTCCCTATACTAATCTACCACTAATCCATTTTGGGTTCCAGAGTAGCGTGTTACTTGCAGAAAAGGGCTTCAACGCCTCGTCATAGGTAGTAAGCACTATATAAATACAATTACAATACAATAATAAATTGAATTAACTCCACAAATGAAAGCCACTCCAGGATTATTGTCTCAATGCTTCCGTCATAACGATAGCTTATCACAAATAATAATGTGATTACATTGAGATTTATTTTCTGTAGAGCTGCAATGTAAAGTTTTTAGACTCAATAAAGTTAAGTATAGATTATTCACTTTTCTTTTTATTAAATTTTTTATCTTGTAGCACCTTGAGAAAGCAGAATGTACACAAGCCTGCAAAATATGTGTGGGCTGATGAACAATTACATTCGTATAACAGTAATCGAAAGAATGTTTAATGAATTTTGGAATGTAGGAATGAAAACTGATTGATGTTCATGAAATAAAAAAAAGAAAATATATTGTGAAGACTAGATCAGTTTACAATCATGGACTGTGTAATTTATTTATTGGGTGGAGTTTTATATAGCGCGAACTAGACCCGAAGGTATCAGAGCGCTTTCCATGAGCACCAGTTACGTTACAGACGGACACATTCATTTTTGTTAGGCATGGGGAGATTAAGTGATTTGTCCAGAATTATAGAATGTTGAGCGTCCCTGCAGAGACTGGAACCCGGTTCCCCAGCTCCGAGGTCGACCGCCCTAGCCATTTGGCCACATTCTCTCCATTGGAGTGCCATCACATAACAGTGCTTATTCCCAGTGGTATTCCTGAAAAACTGTGCCTAGCGTAGCTTTCCAGGCTTGCTATTGGCAATGTTTGCGAACTGAAATGTATAAGTACGTTCAAGCAGATATTTAAATCTCCACAGGTACATGGATGAGAGGAAAGAATCTGAGAAATGTCCTACTCATTATACTAATTGACATATACCACCATTTTGTATCATATAACATTGTTACTCCGAGTGCACTAGGATGCAGTATTTCCCAATAAATAATACAAAAAATAATGACCTAGTTACCTAAAGCAGCGTAGAAAGACTAATTTTGAAGGATATGCTCCAAAACAATTGAAAACTTTGCACTCAATAGCTGATTACATCTATCTATATCCAGGGGCGGCTCCTCCGTAATGGTGGAGGAACGTCGCCCCACTGGCTCAGAGCCAGCAGCTGAAAAATAGAACACTATTTTAACATTGTTTTACTTTTCAGCTGCTGGCTCTGAGCCAATGCTGTAGGGAGGGGCGGGGTCGGGCCATGGGAGGGGGGAGGAGGATTGGTTCCTGCACTGCAAGTGCGCATGTGTGTTGGGCCGGCCGTCTCAGGCCTGACAAACACACATGCACACTTAGGTTTCTCCAACCCGGCTGTATTGAACAGCCGGAGAAACAGCACAGACTCCTGTCCTGAGAGGAGCGTCAATGCAGCCCGCTGAGGCCAATCCCCGCACTGCTCTCATAGAATGAGAGCAGCGCGGAGATTGCACAGGGAGTCTGAAGCTGCCCCAGTGCCTGCTGGGACAAGGAGGTAGGAAGAAGACCACTGAGGCGCGACGTGGGAGGCTGCCAGCAGCTTCAGGTACGTCTTTTTTTTTATTATTTGAATAATTGTTAAACCCCTCGCGCTTTCCCTCCGACACTCCCCCCCCCCCGTGCCCCTTCCACCTGCCCACCACTTTTTATCTGTGGCAGCCTTATCCTTCAATGAGGTCATGATTCATGCAACGACTGTTCTGCCACTGCCACTTCAGACTACCTTTGGCGGATTCACTTCCACCTTCTGCTACAGACATTCGATAGGCCGCCTCATATACTACACATACCTATCAAGTTCCTTATTATACTACTTAAATTAGTTCTTATCATTGTCCCCCACATTACCAAGTGCAGCCCACATCCCAATAGATTTGCTTTCCCACCTTCAGTCACAAACCGAATATCTATGCACCACTTTAAAATTACTCCACCTGATACCTCAAGATTCTAATTTTTACCTGTAACTATACTTTGACTCAAATGGCACCCCCACCTGTTGTAGGAGCTGCCATCACGCATAGCACCCTGAAATTTTATGTCAGCACCAGAGGCTTCAGATTATGCATTCTCTTCTTTTCTTTAACATAGCATGCAAGAAAATATCATAACTATGAAAAAGTGGTATAGTAAGTCACAAACTACAATACCCAGGTTTCCAAGAGACAAAGCTACAAGTCCCATAAACAAGTGAACCATTCACCAATCGTAAGGCTGGCATCCATATAAACAGTCCTATGCTTCCTCTTCTTTGCTGCTCGGCAGCCATGTTAAGTATTCTCCTCATATCCTTTTATATTTAATAATGGTGTTTGGCTTATCTGTTTATGCTTCATTTGGGTTTTAACCTTTTACTTCCAGCTAATATTCTTCTTAAAGGCAGGAATTCCCTCTGCCCCATTATGGCCAAAATACTTAATTACTCTCTTGAGACAGGTGAAGGGCCCCCAGCATGGAAACGGGTCATGCTGAAGCCACTTCTAAAATATGCCCACCTTGGATCCCTCATTATCCAAAAGTTACAGGCCAATCTCTCTTCTTCCTTTTATTAGTAAAGTTGTGTAAAATTTGTGAATAAAAAGCTTTCCACAGTCTTAGAGGACCAGGAACTCTTACATCCCATGCAAACAGGTTTCTGAGCAGGAAATAGCATGGAAACAGCTTTGTTAGCCGTGACTGAAGAGTTCAAACGAATCTTAGACTCCAATGGTAAAGCAGCGGTCATCTTTTTAGACCTTAGCACTGCGTTTGACACAGTCACCCGTCCAACTCATTAAAAGACTGAAGGAAGTAGGTATCAACGGCATAGACTTCAAATGGCTAACCTCATTTTGAAGTAACAGAAGTTTCCAAGTGAATAAGGATTCCTTTTGCTGTGACACCTTTTCCCTGGAATATGGTGTACCTCAGGGATCCTCGTTCAGCCCAACCTGTTTAAAGTCTATGTGCAGCCCTTGGCAGACACTATAATGGAGCATGGCTTTTCCACAGTATCATATGCTGATGATACTCAAATCATCATCTCCTTAACATTAGATACTGGAGTACTTTCCACCAAACTTAATGTCAGTCTAAGAGATGTTACTGATTGGATGTCCAGCAGTAATTTGAAACTTCATGGAGATAAAACAGAGGTTTTGGCAGTCGGTAACTCCCCTACTCTCTGGTCAGAACTTCAGTGGCCCAACTATCTAGGTGAACTTCTCCCACTAAAAACTGAAATAAAAAGTCTAGGTGTTTGGATAGATAGTCATCTTACCATGAAGGTTCAAGTAAGGAAACTTGCTGCCTTGTGTTTTGGCCTTCTCCGAGCCATGAGGAAGATCTTGAGTTGGCTTCCCCCTGCTACTAGAAGAACCGTTGTCCAAGGTCTTATCTTGTCCCGCCTTGACTACAGCAATTCAGCCTACTTAGAGAGCCCTCAGTACGTGGTCAAGCGTTTACAGATAGTACAGAACGCTGCAGTGCGCACCCTATTGAATCATTCGACCTCTGTCTGGCCCATAAAATGATGTACAACAAAAGCCCCCCTCTATTCCACAGGTTGCTAACCCCCTACACCCCCAATGGATCACTGCGCTCTGCAGACCAGAGGCTTTTTTTGGTACCTCGAATCAAGAAAGCAAGAAGTGTGGAACACTCTTTTTCGTATCTAGGGGCCAAACTTTAGAACTCTCTTCCTCTTTCCTGGAGATTGGCCAATGACGAAACCAAATTCAGGAAGCTTCTCAAAACTCACCTCTGCTGAGTGAATTCCTACTATGCTTGCTATAGGAAGGACATGACGTCAGCACTGGGAAGCCCGTTCGGGTAACCGTTCACTCTATAAGTGCATAGCATAGCTCTGCCGTGCAGACCTTCCAGTCAGCAGCTTTTGTTGGTTGTCCCCTCTGCTGGTACACAGGAGATTTAGACCCTGAGGCGATTCATTCGCTCCTGTGATGCTGCCATTTTGTTCTCTTTTTGAGAGGATTTTGTCATGTCCAGTGCAAGGCGTGTATCCCCTGCCTTGGTCCTCTGGTGTCTGCGCTCCGTTGTGTGAGAATGCTCAGACACTGCCTCAACGCTCCGGACTCCAAACTGCTCCACCCCTTGCCTAGCCTCCTCTGATGGTCCATGTTTGGAGCCCAGGCAGAAGACTGCCCCTGCTGGGCCCTGGCCTCTTCTTTCAGAGACGGCTCCCTTCACTGTTTTTATCGCCCTCTCACAATAACCCTTTCCTCTCCCATATCGTAGACGTCCTTTAAGGGCTGCAATAATTATAGATTCTCTGACGATCCTATATTATTTGAGCTATAATAATTATTGAAAACAGATTTTTCCTGAAGGGGTTCATATACATTTGGCATTATTAGCAAATACATTGTCTTTTACTCCCTACTACCTGTATCAGCACTATAGACATATTTATCAAAATGCATATATAGATTTCTTTTTAATTTCAGGAGTATTTTATTGAGCATTTTTCATAAACAATAAACAATAAAGAGCAAACAAAAAGTAAAAAATAGTCTAATAATACAAGGGACCAATCTGAGATATACATTTCTGTAGCGTACAGACCTGGATGGTTGGTAACAGTTGATGAGCATAAGAAAAGCAACATATGATGTCTCGACGGGCCCTTGAGTGAAATGGTCTGACAAATAATAAATGATAGAGGTAGACGAAGAGAGAAGGGAGGGGTGCTAGTAGGTATAGAATTCACCCCGCTCTGTCTGTGGGTAACATCTAGGAGGCACGTAGAGCAATTAGTTTCAAGTGGAGTTCAGGTTATGTGCTCCGATCCCTCTAAGGAGTCATCACCGGTTTTAGGAGGGTGACGTTGTCAGGTCTAGTTACTCTCATGTTTGTGCACGTGCGAGAAGGAGAGATGTACCGGAATGTAGAGGTGGATTTCCTGGTGGGCTTTCATGTTGGTTTAGAGGTGGCAAAGTAATTGTCAAGGGAGTTCCAGATAGGTGTGTTGCGTACAATCCATGGGGAGTTTTGTAGTGAGATGTTATCTGCTCCTCTCAGGAAGGAGACCCACTTTAGCCAGGATCGGAAGGAGGTGGCGGATGTGTTCTTCCAATTAGCTAAGATAGTTTTGCATGCAGCAGTGAGTAGGATATCAATTAGTAGACTGTCTTCATGAGATCTTATGTTTGGGTCTAAAAACCCCTCGAGTAGTGTTAAGAAAGTCCGCTCTAGAGGGACTCCACAGATGGAATGGATCAATCAATCAATCAATCAGGGAATTGTAAGCGCGCTACTCACCCGTGAGGGTCTCAAGGCGCTGAGGGGGGGTCCGCAGATCTGTTTAGCCGAAGAGCCAGGTCTTGAGGGTCTTCCTAAAGGTGTTCAGGGAGGGGGCGCGTCTGATGTCTGCCGGTAGCTCGTTCCAGGTCTTGGCTGCAATGTGAGAGAAGGATCTTCCGCCTGCTCTGGCTCTGTGGATGCGCGGGGTTTCGGCCAGTGCGAGGTTGGAAGATCGGAGGTTTCTTTTGGGTACGTGGAAGTTGATTCTGTCGTTGAGGTATTTGGGTCCGTTGTTGTGTAGGCATTTGTAGGCGTGAGTGAGGATTTTGAAAGTGACTCTTTTCTCCACAGTGAGCCAGTGGAGACTTCGTAGGTGTTGGCTGATGTGTTTGTGTCGGGGGGTGCCGAGGAGGAGTCTGGCGGCGGTGTTCTGTATTGTTTGGAGTTTGCGGAGTAGGGACTTGTTGATGCCGGCGTAGAGTGTGTTTCCATAGTCCCGTCTGCTGGTGATGAGTGCGTGGGTGACTGTCTTCCTTGACTCAGGGGGATCCACTTGAAGGTCTTGCGGAGGATGCGGAGGGTGTTGAAGCAGCTGGAGGTGACGGCGTTGACCTGTCGGTTCATGGTGAGTGATGAGTCGAGTACGATGCCGAGGTTCTTGGCGTGGTCTGAGGGGGTAGGTGGGCTTCCAAGGGCGGTCGGCCACCAGGTGCTGTCCCATGCAGAAGGGGTGGTACCGAGGACGAGGACTTCTGTCTTCTCGGCATTGAGCTTCAGGCAGCTGTTGGTCATCCAGACTGCGACGTCTTGCATTCCTTTCTAAAGCTAAACACTGAGTCCCAAAAAGGGGAAACTACGCTACAATAGAAGAGGAGATGATGGAGATCACCCAAGGGGTCATTGCAATTCCAGCAAGCTGGTGTCTCTCTAAGGGAGAGTTTGTGGAGGCGTGCAAGGGTCCAGAATGTCCTGTGTAATAACCAGAATTTCGTCTGTGCGAGTGTGGGGGAGATTTTATATGAGACCACTGATCTCCATATCTGATTCCAGGTTTGTGGCGTAATCGTTTCAATGGGGTCCCACTTAGCTTGGAGTTTTGAGGGTGTGGCGGAGGACTTCGGTTGTATAAGATGGTAAAACTTAGAGTCCTGATGACCGGATTTGTTAAAGGATAAAATGGTCTTGATAAGTGAAGGGTCCTTATTTGGAAGTTGTAATTTAGAAAGAGCAACCTTAAGATTTAAAAAATCATAAAGATCTATGTCCTGTAAGTTAAAGTGGTTTTTCAGCTCCCTGAAGGGTAGCGGAGATTGAGGAGACCCTAGGTCTTTCAAGAAGTTGACGCCTCTCGAGGCCCAGTGGGACAAACTGGGAGGAGAGCCATGGATTCTGATTTTAGGGTTGTTCCATAGGGAGGTCATATTTGAGCTAGAGATCGGGGTTTCTAAGGTTCTATCTATTCTCAGGAGGGCCCTTTTGGTGTTGAGAAAGATATATTTGCCTGAGAGCGGGAGTTTGGGGTTGCTAGTTAAGAGAGAGATCGGGTGGAATTCGCCTAGGAGCTCCCTTTCTACCAAAAGCCATGTGGGAGTATAATCCAGGGCTTGGGCGAACCACATTGAGCCCTGTCTGGCCAGAAAGGCAGTTTGGTAGCTCTTGAAGTCACCAAGATTAACGCCACCGAGATGCACTGGGAGGCGTAGTTTCTTTATTGAAATTCTCGGTCGTTTGTTTTGCCAAAGGAATTTGTTTAGTAGCTTGTCAATCTTTTTTAGAAATTCCTCTGATAGAGTTAATGGTAGCATATTTGTAAGGTAGTTGATTATGGGTGTGATCATCATTTTTATGTTTCCACTCGGCCCCACCACGTTAAAAATTTGGGGTTCCATCCCTCAAGTAAGGTTTCTACCTTCATTAGAGCTAGTGTCTCGCTGTGTTTCAGGGATTCCAGTAAGTCTGAGTTGAATCCAAGCCCAGATATTTCACAAAGTTTGGTTGCCAGGTTAGACCTGTGTTGATGAACAGGGCACTGGAGCAGAGATCATTCAGAGGGAGAATTTCAGATTTGTCTTTGTTAAGTTTGTAATTAGAAACTTGGGCATATTCTTCGATGGTTTGGAGTAGGGCCGGAATAGATTGACTAGCCTTTTCAGACATTATTAGGATATCGTCAGCGTATGCCGCAACTTTCACTTTAATATTATTGAAGGCAATGCCATGAATGTAGGGGTTGGATCTGATCTTGTGGAGTAAGGGTTCAAGGGATAGGATGAATAATGAGGGAGGGAGGGGGCAACCCTGCCTTGTGCCTCTTTCTAGTTTAAATTCAGTGGAAAGTAAGCCACCAGACCTGATCTTAGCAGACGGACCGCTATACAGAGCCATGATCATTCTAGTAAAGGCATCACCTAAATTATATTTCTTAAGAGATTCACGGAGAAACGTCCATGAGACCCTGTCGAATGCTTTTTCAGCATCAAGGGTAACCGCTACCGTTTCAGAAGGGGCCAATTTAGCTTTTTGAATACTGTGGCAGAGGAGCCGGGTGTTATCGTTGGATAGCCTGTGTTTCATGCAGCCCACTTGTGAGTGTCCGATTAGGTGAGGCAGGAGAGGTTCCAATCTCTTGCAAAGTATCTTGGCGTAGATCTTTGCATCCAGGTTAATTAGAGAGATTGGTCTGTAGTTTTTAACTTGTGTATGGTCTTTCCCCTCTTTGGGGATTACGACGATAGTTGCTTCACTGGTGGTCCCGGAAATAATGCCCAAGTCGGCAAAGTGTTGAAAAAGGGACAGAAGAGTTGGTTTGAGTATATGTGCGAACGTTTTGTAAAAGCTGGCAGTACAGCCATCTGGACTGGGCACTTTGTTTGATTTTAACGAACGAATTGCTGAGTCTAACTCTTCTATAGAGAATGGTGAGCTTAAGATAACTTTCTCTTGATCCGAGATGGATGGAAGTGGGATGTCTCTGAGGTATTCCGCACAGGCTGATGTTTGGATCCCTGAGTCATCTGTGTATAAGGACTGATAAAAATCTTTAAGTATTTCTAATATTTTCTATGGTTTGGTATGTGTAATGTTAGATTTAGCCGTGAGGGAATCAATTCCCTTGTGGTTTTGCTTATGTTTCAGGTAGGAGGCTAGAATTTTCCCTGCCCTGTTTGCGTCGCATAAGTTTAGGCATTTGAATTTGTTGACCCATATACCCGCTCTTTCACTTAGGAGTCTATTATATTCGTATTTCTTGTTGGAAAGTTTTGAGAGGGTTTGGGGATCCATGTCGGACCTGTGGGCAGCCTCCAGATGTTTAATATCTGTTCCAAGGCTAGAAGTTCTTTGTTGTGGTCTTTGTTAATCTTAGTTTGTATATTAATAAGAGTGCCCCTCACCGTGGCTTTCAGGGCATCTCAATGGTTGGCGGGGGAAGTGTCAGAGCTAGTATTATCTTCTAGATAGTTTAGAATGGTTTTTTCAATCTTCTCTTTTGATGAAGCATCTCTGATTGATTCATCATTGAATCTCCAGATCTTACTCGGGGTATTCATATTGGTGCCGATAAGGGAGAGAGTTATGGTTGAGTGGTCTGAGACTAATCTCGATAGTATTAGGTGCACATGTGGTTTGGATATCATTAAGTAATCGATTCTGGAGTAGGATTTATGGGGGTTTGAAAAAAAGGTGTAGTCTCTGGTGTCTGGGTGTTGGAGCCTCCAGGAATCGTGTAAGCTAAATCTTTTGCAGAGTTTGTGTAATGACCTATGTGCCCTAGAGGGATTAAGGATGGACCTGGATTGTCTATCTAACGTTACATCCATGGGGAGGTTGAAGTTGCCTCCCATGATAATGAGGTCATTACTAGGTATTTTGCTCAGGGGGAGGGTTAATGAGTCTCAGAACTCCGGGTCGTATGTGTTCGGGCCGTATACGTTGAGGACATGGAAGTGCTCTGTGCTTTTTGTGAATTTAGATAGGACCCACCTTCCACTCTTATCTGCTAAGTGTGATTCAGTGAAAAAACCTGAATTTTTCGAGATTAAAGTGGCTACCCCGCCTTTCTTGTTTTCACTGGGCGAGCTAATGATGTCAGCAATCCAGCTCTTACCAAAGTTGTCTAGACCTCCTTGGGACATCTTTGTTTCTTGGAGCAGTATTACATCTGGTTTTAGTTTAAAAAGGTAATTTTCGATTTTCTTCCGTTTGATCGGGTGGTTAAGTCCTTTACATTTAAGGAGACAATTTTTAAACTTCTGTCTAACGGGGAATTAGTCATTGCGAGGGTAGGCAAGCATGGCTGAATGAACGCGAAGCTAACTTGTAATTTGAGGTGCAAGAGAACCCCAGGAAGGCGTAATAAAAGAGATGTGAGAGTAATGTGCGGGCCTTGGGCCTTGTGTTAATGAGAGAGATTGACACCAGGTGAGGGAGATGACATGTTTTAAGAGTAACCCTGGATTGTGGGTAAACATCTGTGATGGCAATATACCTACAGCATGAAGGAAATGGGATGAGAAAGGAAATAAATAAAGGTAAAATAGAACATGAAAATGCAAGAGAGCAAAAAAGAAAAGGAAACGCCGAACTTCCCACCCCCCTAACCCACCCACCCCTCCCTCCCACCCAGAACCTTGTAAGAGAGGGAGACGACAGCGGGTGAGAGCCGCCATCTCTGGCAACAGCAAGCAGCAAATGAAAAACAAGTAACATGTAAACTTGCGAACAGATAGTATGAACATGCCATATTAGCTACTTAGAAGTGAAACAATGTGGGTTAGATACCCAAAAACTTCCTTAGTAAGATCTGCAATAGGCTTGGAGTACATCAAACGAGGGGTATCCAACTCTTGAGACTACATAAAATAAAGGATAGTAACCTAATAGTGGTCTTGTTGTTTATATTTGTGGTGTGAATAATATACGATATTGCAATGTTATATGGTGTGGTATGATGTGGATTACTGGTATGTGATGATAATCAGAGATAATCGGAGATGCGAGGATATGATGGTGCGATGTGGTGAACTAAGGTATAGTGTGGTGTGATGTGATACGGTATGAAATATGTTATGTTGTATTTTAATTTTGCTGTATGGTATGTTTGATGGAGCAAGGTCTCGTAAGAAAGAGACTTGCTCGGAGGCAAACCGCTCGTTTAACTCATTAACAAGTGATTAAACGTAATCTGTGAATAACTAATACGCACCACATGAACACGTGGGTTAGTGAAGCTTGCTTATGTCTGTACTGACGGGGATAACAATGAAAACGGACTAATACCGCTTTAAACGGGGAAACTGCTGTGCGCATGAGTCAACTGCATCTACGCAATATGACGAGCTAACGCTTGGAGGGAAATTCTAGCGCATGAGCAGAAGACACTAAAATGGAGTCTTGAAGACTCGCGTGCATGGCATTTGCTTAGCTGAAACTAAAACAGGCTATTTTACTAATGCTAATGCAGGGAAAGTATTAATAAGAAAACGAGAATAGAGTAGAGGTGGGAGGTATACAGTGAGACCATTTATTTTGTGAAAATAACATTTGTCTTTTGACTTTATTATTAGTGCGCATTTGGGCCTCTCTTGTATAACCGGACTAGATGAAATGACGCAATGCCTGCGCATGCTCATTGAGTGAAGCCATGAAGGTCAATGACAGAACACTTGAACGGAAGCCAAATTGGAGTGCCATACCCTGGGAAAGGATGGTGAAAAGTTCAGCAATGAGATGTTCTATTCTTCGTAGTGTCATTAATGTTGCAAATTGGATACATGTAGTGGATGGGAATAAAGTTTTGAATAAAAATTAAGGGGATGGGTTTGCGAACAATGGTTTAACAGAATAAAGTGACATGTAAGCATGGTGTGATGGAGCTTCCCGCTTGCCTGACCAATTAGGTTTCGTATATTTACAATATTGAAACTTTAGTGGGTGGAACATGAAGAAACAAAGGTATAATTAAGGTAGCTTTAGTTAGTTAGTTATGGGGAAGGGGACGCAGATGCTGTGAGTCGGAAATGCTGTAGCTGTGAGAGATGCTGTGAGATGCTGATGAAGAATCGTATGCAGACTTAGAAGAAGAACTTTCTATCCTAACTTAATTGGGTTAGATCAGAAGATCGCGGAAGAATCTCGAGGAGGAAGAGAGTGTCAGAGAGATGTGCGGCGCAGTTGTCGGTATTCTAGAGAGGTCATCTATCCTGTCCTGAATCCTGTCCTGAAGTCTTTGTCTCCTGACCTATCCTGGGGACCCTTGCCAGCCCTTTGGCCAGGGGGTTGGTCTTTCACACCATTCTTGGTAATTATAATTTCACGTTATTTGCAAATGTTCTTTTCTCTCTGTCCTCTCCCTTTCTGAGCATTAATTATTGTATGAGTCCGAAGTATATGTTTTGATGTTTAATCAATTGAATTTCTCTCCTAAGAATGATGGTGACTGCACTGTATTTTTTAAATGGTTCACATGCATTTAATTTAGATAAAGATTTTAAACCTTCCTGAGTCTGTGATCATCTACTTCAAACCGAAGAATAGTTAAGGGTTAAGTTAATTATCACCATCAACTAGTTCAACTAATGGTCCATCGACCAGTGGAAAGAACTTTTTGATCAGTGAACGGTTAGTTAGGAAAATTAAATAATTAATCCTGAAAATTGTGAAGTATAAATATAAAACTTTAACCACTCCAGCGGTTTACTCAATGTGTGTGTTTTTATGGGCCCAGGTGAGTATATGGTAGTGGAGTATCAGTTGTTGGTATACCGCTGGATCAATTTTCTGGTAGCAGAGTTATGGTTATTATTGACTAGTTTGGTGAAAAATATTGATAATTGATTATTGATTTATGTTTAACAAAAGAGTTAGCGTCTTGTTTTATGTTGTCCAGAATCCCGGGAAAATGAATAGCGGGTGGTGACAGAAGCCACACTGCAGTGAGGTTACTCGTCTGTTGGAATAATACTGAGAAGCTACGCAGGGCTGGCAGTATTAAACTAGGGACTATTTCGTATAAAAGTAGAGTGCGGATGATAGCGAAAGGGGTTCGCTGGTGAAACTTTGGTCTCATTTCCCAATACGGGTGAGACTGGAGAAGTAACAGGTTCTCCTGAGCTTGAATGAAGAGTAAACAGGGGTTTTACTCGCAGTAGAAGAAGAGTAATTTCTGAAACTCAAGAATAAATTGAAATCTATCCTTTTGTTTAGTGGAACAGACAGAGTAGCGAATGTTTTTATGTTGTTATTAACGAAGAATTTAATGAAAAGTATTAAGAAATAAGTTATCGTATTGCCTTGTGAAGGGAGGGTCAGTTGCCGGAGTTATACTGACGTCACAGAGAGCCGCGCTGGGATTGGTTAAAACAGCGGGCGTGAGACAGGAACAGATTGTAAAGGAGGGGTCAGTAGTGAGGAGTAATACTGACGTCACAAAAGGCCGTGCTGGCATTGGTCAGAACACGAGCGTGAGCCCGAGTCTAATTGGTTGGCAAATAAAATCCACGCTAGGATTGGTCGGAAAAGAATTGTATGTTGAGTCCTGATTTGACTGCGGGTGTGAGTCGTGCTGACATAGGACCCGACGTAGGTAATAGAGCTAGAAGATATAAGGAAGACTCTTTCCTATATCGGCCCTCTGAAATGTTTGGAAGACCAAAGAAAATGACATTAATGAAGAAAATTAAAAATTTCTTTAAGAAAGACAAGCCTGTAATGACTAGAGAGGGAATTCCTATTCCGCCACCCAAAACATCTGCTTCATTTATGATGGTGGAGAAAGGATATCACACGTGTGTATGGTTGGAGAATTGGGTGGAATATACTAAAGGTGATGGTGTTTTGGCTTTTCCGGAGCATGGTACTTTTAATTTAAAAATACTTCAGAATTTGAGAGATAGAATGAATATGTTAGAACCTAATCCTAGAATGACACAGTATGAAGCCTTTGAAGAATGGGAAATTGAGGCATTTGATCGTGAAAAATACAGAAGTGGTCGGAGATTTAGAGGATTTTTACCTAGGTATCCGTATGAGTCAAATAGTGATCAAATGAAGCGTTGGAGAAGAGCTGTGGTGACCGAGGGTTTATATTCGGTATTAATGGCTGAAGAACAGTTAGGAGGACAATGTAAAGAAAAAACGAAACACATGAATACGACAGGTTATGGTGAATCAGATGATGAGCTATTAGAGGATATTATGATAAAAAACCCTCCACCGTACCAAGAAGCACCTAGTAAGGTTACCCCAAGTGCACCAGTGATAGGAATGCCTCTAACCCCACAAATCTTACATGATGTATCACTTAATAGGGTGTTGCAGGATAATGAGAGAGAAGCTTTAAATAAAACTAGAGAAGAATTAGTTCAAAAAGTAAGCCAATTGAATTTAAATGCTGAAGCTTTGACAGTACTAGTGACTATTGGTCCTGTAATCCCATTATATGGAGATAAAAAGACTTGCCAGAAACCTCAAACTGTGACAATTCCGTTAACGAGTCCCAGAAGAGAAGTAATAATTACAGATGATCAGACTAGTGAAAGTGAATCAGTAATTTCATTAATGGATCTCCCGAATGTAGAACCTCTAACTGAAACTCCGAAGAGAATTATACCTGCAAATTTGAGAGAAAAGAGATCTTTGGTTCCTATAGGAACTGGAAGTTCAACAGTAGTTACCCCTGAAGATATAGAGAGATGGGCACAGGAAATAGACAATCGAAACCCACACCCAAAGATTCTAGATATCAGTAAATTGAAAGTAGAGTTGGAAGAAATGATAACTGGCAATGTGAGCATAGAAAGATTGAATGTATATAATGATGAGGAGTTATTATTCTTATGTAAGAGTATAACTAGAAGAGCAAGAGTATTTCATGAGAAATTAACAGAAATTGCCTCAGAGATTGGAATAGATGTAGGGAAATCGAAACTGTTGCAGAAACCATATCGAGTGGATTTTACTGACAAAGACTTAGAAAGTGTAAAGGCTTCTGGTAAGAGACTACAGATAAAAGAGTTGATGAATATTTTGCGAAAATGGGGAGACATTGACAAATGGAGAATTAGGTGGAAAAGAAAGAAGAAGTACAAGCAAGAGAAGCATCATCTGCATTTCCAGTGAGAGAATCAGATAAGGTGGAGAAATTGTGTCCAATGAGATTAGTTCCTGGTGGTGGATATGTTCATGTCCCCTGGAGTACACAGGATATTTGGTCATTTACGAATGATTTTCCCAGGTTGAGAGAAAAGCCAGTTGAATGGTATAAACAGGTGGAAAGATTTGTGAAGGTTTCAAAGGTTTTGTTGAAGGATCTGGATGGGTTATTTGATATTGTAGTACCTGCTGATTTGTGGACAGAGTGTAAGATCACAGTTGATTGGCCAAGTGAGGAGTATGCTAGAGACTCAAAGACAGGAGCAGCCTCAGAAGAGGTGATGAAGAAATATCACCAAGTAATTACTTACCTGAAAGGGAAAATCCCTCCTAAAGAAACAGATTGGGTAAAAATAGATAGAACAACCCAAGAGCCAAATGAGTCCATACATGCATACTATGAACGGTTACTGCAAGTGTTTAAGCAGTATAGTGGTTTTGAGAACATTGGTGATAAGGATATGGGACATTTTGTGTATCGGTTTGTGTATGGTCTGAAACCGGAGATTAGTCAGATGATTCAACAGCACATGTTGTGCTGGCAGAGTAAGTCGATTGATGAAATTCTGAAATATGCTAAGTATTGTGGTGATGACATTGAGGCAAGGCGTATAAAGCTAAAAGAGAAAATGATGTGGGCACAAGTAAAATTGGCAGAACAGCAGGAGAATAAAGTAAACACCCAGACTGATAATCAGATAAAAGAGCAGAGTCAGAATGATCAAGCGGCAAATGGTGGTAAAATAAGAGGACGAATGAATAGAGTAGAAGCGAAGAAGAAGTTTCCTTGTCATGCGTGCGGAAAGCTTGGACATTGGAAGAACAAGTGTAAGAGTATTCAGAATAATAATGGCCAAACCAAAATTTAATTCCACAGATGCAGAATGAAGTATTTATGAATTAGCCGCAGCAGGTAGTTACTCCACAGTATCAGGTGCCACCAGCTCCTATGCCAAACTTTGTGAATCCCCACAAATACAGTGCGAACACCGGATTTCACGGAGAAAGTGGTAAGAATAACAGAGTGGTTACACAATATTTTTTGCAGAATGATGAAGAAAATTCGGACAATGTGCAATGACGGTGCCTGAGGGGGGAGGAAGAGGAGTGCGTGCTTGGCGCATCCTTGCCGGTAGATCAGACAGGTCCATTTATTGATGGGAAAGTGGAAGGTAATGATATCACTTTTCTATTGGATACTGGTGCTACCCGATCTACTGTGAGAACAGCAGACATCCCAAACCTACCCCTCTCGGGAGAATCTATCCAAGTTGTAGGAGTGTCAAATCAACAGATTAGAACCCCAATTACAAAACCAATGGAGGTACATATCGGAAATTTTAAAGATATGCATCGGTTTGTAGTTTGCGATTCCAGTCCAGTAAATCTGTTGGGAAGAGATCTATTGTGCAAGATGAACTGCACAATCTATTGTACACCAGATGGTGTCGCTTTCCAAACCCCTGACGAAGATATCATATACAAAATGATGTTAGCTAAGCAAGGTACAGAAGTAGACAAGATGTTTTCATTGATAACTGAGAGTGAATTGCCTGAAGAGTTGAGAACCACAGTAAATCCAGAAGTGTGGGATTTTACAGGAAAGGCTATTGGGCTAATGTCAAATGTAGATCCAGTTAAAGTGACGGTGAAAGAAGGTGCAGCTTACCCAAACACACGACAGTACAAAATGAGTCCAGAAGTTAAAGCAGGAATTGCTCCAGAAATTGACCGAATGATTAAACAGGGCATTTTAAAAGAAATAATGAGTAGTCCTTGTAATTCGCCAATCATGGGACTCAAAAAGCCTAGTGGTAAATACAGGATAGTACAGGACTTGCGAAAAATAAATAAAATTGTGGTGCTTTGTTGCCCAGTAGTGCCAAATCCAGCAGTGGTCCTTTATCAGATACCTTGGAATGCAGGTTTGTTTACAGTAATTGATTTGTGCCAAGCATTCTTTTCTATTCCTTTGCACCCAGACAGCCAGTATCTTTTCGCCTTCCGTTTTGAGGATCGTATTTTGGCATGGTGCCGAGTTCCTCAAGGGAACACAGAGAGTCCCTCAATTTTCAATCAGATACTGAAGAAGTGTCTGGAGTCATTGGCTATGCCCGGGAAATCAGTTTTGGTTCAGTATATCGATGACCTATTGGTGGCATCAAAAACACGAGAAGATTGTGTCACTGACACAATTGCATTACTGAACCATTTGGCCGAAGGAGGACACAAGGTGTCTCCAGAAAAATTTCAGTTCTATCAACAAGAAGTTAGATATTTAGGGCATAAAATAGAAAGAGGAGTTAGAAAAGTGACACCGGAAAGAATAAAAATAATCAAAGAAATGCAGCTACCTCAGACACAGAAGGAGATGAGGATGTTTCTGGGAGTGGTTGGGTACTGTAGGCAGTGGATAAATAGTTTCTCCATGCTAGCAAAACCATTGATACAATTAACTCGAAAAAGAGCGAAAGATCCAATTGATTGGAATGATGAATGTTTGGAAGCCTTTGTGAAACTACGAAACTGTTTATCTGAGGCCCCTGCTTTGGGCATGCCTGATTATTCAAAAGAATTTGCGCTGTTTTGTTGTGAGAGAGAAAATTGTGCACTTTCAGTTTTAACACAGAGACATGGACTGAGCAGACGTCCAGCGGCGTATTTCTCTGCCACCTTGGATCCAGTGGCCTCAGCCTTACTTGGCTACTTAAAAGCAGTAGCTGCAACTTGTATGAGTCTGGAGCAAAGTGAGTCAATTGTGATGGGACATTCTGTAAAGGTCTACGTTCCACACTCAGTTGAGATTCTTTTGACAAGAACACGAACACAACATCTCACTCCTAGTCGGCTAACTAAGTATGAGAGAGTGATTTTAGGAGCAGAAAATGTGACAGTGATAAGATGTACAATAATGAATCCTGCCACATTGCTACCAGACCCATGTTGTGAAGAAGTGAAAGATGAGATTGATCATGATTGTCTGGATGTGACTGAATTATGTACTAAGCCCCGCCCAGACATAAAAGAAACACCATTGAAGGAATCTGATCATGAATTATTCGTGGATGGGTCATGTTTAAGAACAGAAGAAGGAGGATTAAGTGCTGCATATGCTGTATGTAAAATGACAGGGGTAGTTGAAGCATCCTGTTTACCGGGAGTCAAGTCTGCACAAGTAGCCTTAACAAAGGCCTTAACAAAGGCATGCAAAATTGGGAAAAATTGGAGAATAACCATATTTACGGACAGTCATTATGGTTTCGGGGTTGTGCATGATTTTGGCCAACTCTGGATGCAGAGGGGATTTCTGACTTCTTCAGGGTCCCTTATCAGAAATAGTAAAAATGTAAAAGATCTGTTGGAAGCATTACAATTGCCAAAAGAAGTAGCAGTTGTTAAATGCGCTGCACATCAGTCAGGAAATGATCATGTGACGGCCGGTAATAGATATGCAGACCAAATTGCTCGATACTGTGCAAGAAATACAATGTCAATTAACAGAAAAATTGAAACGGGTGAAACCAGCTGCCAACTTATGTTTTTCTCAGCTCCAGAAACATGGGATGAGGTCAGACAGTTACAGGAAGAAGTTGAGGAAAAAGAAAAGGAGATTTGGATAAAATCAAGTTGTACAAAAAGAACAGAAGATGAAGTGTGGGTGTACTTAGATGGCAGACCAGTCATGCCAGACTGTCTACTCTCTCAAATGGCAAGAGTATACCATGGGACAACACACATTGGCAGGGATTCAATGATCAGATTATTCAGACAAAGTTGGTACAATCCAAAGTTTAGGGTAGTCGCAGAGAGCCTTTGCCAAAGATGCTTAATCTTTCAGCAGCAGAACCCAGGCAGGAAGACAGTGGTTATTTGGGGAAAGATTGGAAAGGCAGAATGACTCTTCACCAGATTGCAGTTAGATTTCATTGAGTTGCCTCCTTGCAATGAACTGAAATATGTACTTGTCATAGTGTGCCTGTTCTCAAGATGGGTAGAGGCATACCCCACTAGAAGAAATGACAGTCTCACAGTTGCTAAACTACTATTGAGGGAGTTAATTCCTCGTTTCGGTTTTCCAGTCACTTTGGAATCAGATAGAGGACCTTATTTTAATAATGAGATAATTCAATTAATCTGTGCTGCATTTAACGTTGAACAAAAACTGCACTGTGCTTATCGTCCAGAGTCTTCTGGAATAGTGGAACAGCTTAATGGCACAATCAAATCAAGATTAGGGAAGGTGTGCGCATCCACAATGCTGAAATGGCCAGATGCATTGCCTCTTGTACTGATGGGTCTCAGAAGTATTCCTGACAGAAAAACGTGATTGAGTCCAGACGCGGTATTCATGGGAAGGGCAATGAGACAAGCATTTATTCCTGGAAATAAATTGATGAATATAACTGATGATCTGGTATTGGACTATTGCAAAGGATTGGCTGAAATGGTGCGTTCTGAATCTCATCAGGTTGGAGAAGACGCAGTTGAAAGACAACCAGACCAAGCGCATGATTTGAATCCTGGAGACTGGGTGTTAGTGAAGAAAAACGCAAGGAAGTCGTGTCTAGCACCCAGGTGGGATAAACCACGTCAAGTCATACTAGTCACTACCACAGCAGTGAAGTGTGCAGGTTTACCCAATTGGATTCATGCTAGTCATACCAGAAGAGTTCTGAGTCCATCTGAACAACAAGAACAGCCACTGACTGAACAAGCTGAGACGTCAGAAGTTGAATGTTGTGAAGCAGAAGAATCTAGAGAAATAGATTCTGAAAGACAACTATATGACGAGCAGCCAAGTACAAGTCAGGAAGAATGGATACCAGTGATTGAAATATCCGATGCTGTTGTCAAAACAAGAAGAACAACTGAATTAAAGAAACAGAAAGATAGAGAGGAAAAGTCAGGGAAAGAAGAACACACTCAGGTAGAAATAAACAAAGCTATTCAGAAACCTGAGCAGGGAAAAGTAGATCTAGAAGAACAAGTTCAGGCAGAAGAAGAACAAGTTGAAATAAGACCTGAACAGGATCAGATAGATCTAGAAGAACAAGTTCAGGCAGAAGAAAAACAAGTTGAAATAAGACCTGAACAGGATCAGATAGATCTAGAAGAACAAGTTCAGGCTGAAGAAGAACAAACTGTAATAAGACATGAACAGGTGCGAGTAGAGGAAGATCCAAATACAGAACAAAGACAATCAGAAAGAGAAGAACAAGAACAGATTGTGCCCAGATTAAGTGAAAATAAAAGAACTTTAGAAGGAGACGGAGAAGGTGAAAGTGCAGTCCAGGTCAAAAGAGTTAGAAAAGGAGACAATTGGCCTGCAGGAGTGAAGAGACTAAAATATTACCTAAGAAGACCAGAAAAGAAACCAGAGCAAGTAAATGAGATTACGAGTCAGACACAATCTAAACAAACATTAGTAAAACTTACAAGAAAAAGCCCAAGATTGAGAATTCTGACCAGAAAATACAAGGCCCCTGAGTGGACCTATGTTATACTAGAAGAGTTTGAAAACCTAGATTTATGTGAAGAATCAGAAAGAGTTCATGTTGCACAGATTGATGAAAGCAAATTAAGACCTCCTTAAAATAAAAGACTGGATTTTAAGAAAATTTAGACAAAGAAAGAAAAAGAGGGAAGACATTTTCTCTGATTAAAATGGCAGGAGTTGAAGACACTGAAAGACCAAAACGAAGTTTTAAAAGAAAATGCTTAAGATTTTGCTTAAGTAGTATTTTATTAATAGTATTAGTATGGTTATTTCTAACAGTAGGAGTACCTTTGTTGATGGAAACAAGTAACAAGAATAGTACAATTACTAATGAGAAAGTAAATAGAATAAAGGGAACTAAAATAGAAATAGGGGTAGAAGATGAGATAAACTATCATAATGAATCAGACAATGATTCGTCTTTAAATGTGTTTACTAAATTGTTATTTCAGTATGTTAATACAATGGAGATTAATAATTGTTATGTTTGTATGAAGTTACCCTCATCAGTGTCAGAAGGGTGACTTATCACCATATACCTCTAACATATGGTATATCATGTAGTGTTTTATCAAGTTTATTTTACGTAACAGGGAAACTTCAGTATTTTTATTCAAACTTAGATGTAGTGTTTTCAGAATTGCCTATTAGAAAGAATATGAATCCAGTAGTTAGTAGTAAGAATGCACAGTTCATGGGTGAATTCTTCTTAACAATGAGTTCAACAGATATAGCTCAAGCACATAAGGATAATCTAACGTGTATATTAAGTGAAGAGGAAGATGAGTTTTTGAATTTAGTAGAAGAAAGGAGACAGGATTTGACAAAGAAAGCTGCTGAACAGAAATCCCATGTACCTCCATGGGCTGAGAAAGAGGAAATTTATGTAAAGGGCGAAGCTCATGCTGCGATGTCCCTAGACTTAGTGAAAAGGGGAAAATTCTGCCTCCATAGGTTAAAGGCAGATTATAATAACAATTTCATTGGTTCCAGTGAATGTGAACACAACTTCCTAATTTTAGGAGGGTGGGGACTAAAAGGGGGAACTGATCCTGTATTTCCAGGAGTTTATTATGTATGCGGGAATAATGCCTATTATAGGTTACCTGCAAATTGGTACGGGAGCTGTTATTTTGGAATAGTTTTTCCAAAGATCTACCATGTAGACAGAATCAATGGAATCAATGAAAATTCTAATAGACTAACACGGAGAAGAAGAGCTAGTTTTTATGAAATAGTAGGTGATATATTTAGTGCATTGATACCCTCAGTTGGAGTCATTCTAAATTCACGTAAAATTTGCAAATTGTCAACCATAGTTGATCGTCTTTCTACAGATACTGCCGGAGGATTCTTTTTTTTTTTTTTAAACTTTATTTGTCATTTTTCATATAGTACAACTGCAACAACAAACTGGCATTGGCATAGCGTACAGCAATATACCGTTGATAGTACGGGTGACACAAGTACAGGTGGCAGCCTACGGGGAAGAAGAGACATAATGGGGGACAATATTCGTAGAGAAACAAATTACAATGCAAAAAAGGAAAGCTTAGGACAAGCACAAGTGCACAATATGCAGCTCACCGAGGCCGACCCCTGGCCCCTCGAGTCAGTTAGGTGTTTCATCGCCATCGGACCCGCTCCCCCCACTATCAGTGATGTCCGGAGAGGAGGGCTCCCCCTCCGCCAGCCTAGAAATGCACATTTCACGCCATACCATTAGGTCATCCTCTAGCTTCACATCCCTTCGGGTGAGTTTCATGTGAGCTTCTTCCGCTAGAGTCCACTCCCGAACATCCTTAAGCCAGATAGGGACCTCTGGGCTCGACTGCCCCATCCAAGTAATTGCTATCCTGCGCCTAGCAAGCACCAGCATTAATTGTAGGAGCTTATAGGGAAGTTTCTTTTTTTAGGTTTCCGGACAGACGCCAGTAAGCAACTCATGGGTGCTATTTCCACTTGGATACCCGTCACAGTGATAATCTTGCTCACCACCGCTACCCAGAACTGTTGAACCCTGGGACAATCCCATGCCATATGTAAAAAACCTGCTTTCTCCGCAGCGCATCTTGGGCATCGGTCTCCCCTGTCACCTGAAAGACGTCTCAGAGATACCGGGGTGAGGTAGGTGCGATGTAGAAAGTTAAAGTGTGTCAGTTTAAATCTGGCGTTACAGGAGACTGTACGTGTGAGGGAGCCTATGTGTGCCCATTGTTTCTCGTCCAAGTGGACACCAAGATCTGTCTCCCAGGCCGCCCGCGATGGTGGGACCGGGGGGGGGGGTGGAATCCTGCTTCATAGCCGCGTAAAGAAGAGAGATCAATTTGCGACCTGAACCACATGTAAGTAGAATATCTAGGGTGTGGGTCGGGGTAGGAATGTCTGGGTACTGCGGCCAAGTGGCTTTCACCACATCTTGAAGTCCGCGATAGTGTAGAAACTGGCCTTGTCCAAGGCCAAAGCTCTCCTCCGCCTGTTCGAAAGTAAGGAAAGTCTCACTGGGAAAGAGGTCTGCCAGTACCTCGCATCCACCCTCCCTCCAAGATTGAAAGGACATGTATCGTCCCATGTCTATAAAGGGAGCCAATATCTAAATCGAAAGCTCCCTATGGAAGGGGGCCTTTCGTAAGACCCTCTCCGCAAATCGCTGCCACACACCTGCAGTGTGTCGTACAATGTAGGGAAGAGATGTCCCCGACCCCCTGCCCCACATCAGCGCCTCCTGCAATGCCGGGGTATCTGCCCTGCCAGAGAGGAGGCGTTTCTCCCAGTTGTCCTCGTCTGTGAGCCATTGCGCCGCAGGCTGTAATTGGGCCGCATAGTAATATAGATCGAAGCGTGGGGCTTCCAGCCCACCCTCCTCATAACTTTGTGAGATAGTCTTGAGAGCTACCCTGCTGCGGCGACCCGCCCAAAGGAGGGACGTAAGTATCGTGTTCAGAGTTTTAAAGACGCGCGACGGCAATGGGCATAAAGAGTTCTGAAGGACGTAGAGTATCCTAGGAAGCATCACCATCTTAGAAATGGCCAACCTGCCCATTAAGGACAGGGGGAGAGTATTCCAAAAGGTCACCGATTGCCGCAAAGAGGCAAGGGTGCGGTCAACATTCCGGGCCAACGCTTGCGCGTCTGTCGGGGCCACCTGTATCCCTGGCAACGCAAAGCCCGCCGGTTCCCAGCGCAGTCCCAAACCGGGAGCTCTTCCAAGGGCACCGAGGTCAATCCCGCCAGCGGGAAGACCAGGGACTTGCCGCGGTTAAGCCGCAGCCCTGAGACCTCTCCAAACCGGTCCAACTGGTACAATAATATCGGCAACGCGTCCCGGGGAGAAGCCAAGTAAAAGAGGGCATCATCGGCATAAAGGGAGATAACGTGGCTCGTGTCTCCCACCCTGATCCCCCATTGGTCCATCTCGGCCCTAATCCGGACCGCAAAGGGTTCAATAGCCAGGGCGAACAACAAGGGTGAGAGGGGGCACCCCTGACAAGTGCCCCGTCCCAATTGCCAATACTCCGACCGCGCGCCCCCAAGTTTAACCCTTGCGCGGGGTGCCGTGTAGAGGATACGAATCCAACGACAGAAGTTGGGACCCAACCCCACAGCGTGGAGAACCTCGAGGAGATATCCCCAATATACCGTGTCGAACGCCTTGGCGAGGTCAATAGAGACCAGGACCAACTGATCCTCCCGGTCGCGTACCTCATGGATGACATGGTTGAGCCGGCGTAGATTCATGGCCGTATTGCGTCCTGGTATGAACCCACACTGGTCTTCGTGGACCAAGTGAGACATATAGGGCGCCAAACGGGTAGCCAAAAGTTTGGATAAGATTTTGATATCCGTATTGATCATGGTGATCGGTCGATACGATGAGGGCTCATGAACATCCCCTCCCGGCTTTGGGATCATACAGATTTCCCCTGTGTCATACTGGGTGGGAGTAGTCCACACTCAAATGCTTCAATATAGACCTGCAGCAGGAGACGGGGAGAGTCGCCGCGAATGCCTGATAAAATTCCAGAGGGAACCCATCACTACCCGGGTACTTGGCACGTGGGAGGTGCTGCAGAGCGGACTGTACCTCCCCCAATGTTAGGGGTTCATCAAGTTCCTTCCGCGTCGATTCAGGAATAGATCGTAGGGTCAGGTCCTGGAGATAAGGGAGATAAGCGGCCTCAGTGATGGCAGGGTCCGCAGCATACACTGTCTGCAGATGCGATCGTAGGACTCGCAACAGCCCCACTTCCGAATGGACAAGGCCGCCCGCGGGCTCCCTCAAAGCCACAATCGCCGCTGGGACGTGTTCCTGCCGCAGCACCCATGCCAAGAGACGGCTCGATTTGTCCCCCTCTCTATGAAGGCGCTGTCTATAATTTGTGAGTGTATATTTGTCGAGTCTATCCCAAATGTCGTGGATGCGTTCCCGGATGCCACGTTCCCTATCCTCCCCCCCTGCGTCTAGGGTCTCGGAGGTCTGTACCTCCAAGAGGCGACGTTCCTCTCCCTGGAGCTCGCGTTGGAGCTGCTTCCGCACCCCACATGTGAGACTCATACATGCCCCTCTCACTACGGCTTTCAGGGCGTCCCATTTCGTAGCTAGAGACAAGTCCGGCCCGTTCCAATTGAGGTCAACATAATCTGTTATGGCCGTTTCTAGGTGGTGTTTCCCCACAGGGTCCTCGAGGACCTCTGCCGGGAGCCTCCAGACTCATGGACGGTTAATCGGGCGGCCCCAACCATCCACACACGCTACAGGGGAGTGATCAGATAGGAATCGTGCGTGATAAGTCACCTCGAGGGACATGGCCGTGCTCGGGTTTGCGATTAAAAACCGGTCTAAGCGACTGTACGTATTGTGAGTGGGTGAGAAACAAGTGTAGACTTTCTGAGTGGGGTGCCCCTGGCGCCATACATCCTGAGCCCCAATATTTTCCATGACCTCATGGAGTTTCACCGTCATCCTTGGTTTTGTTCCTGTACGGGGTGGGGACCTATCTAGATCGGAGTCCAGGACGCAGTTAAAGTCCCCATCCAGATCAATGGGACCTCCAATTCGGACACCAGAACCTCCTGGAGGGATTGAAAAAAGTCCGGATCATCGGTTTTGGGTGCATAGGTATTCATGATTGCAATGTCCCTCCCGTCTAGCTTAGCTCTGAGGAGCAAATATCTCCCATGAATATCAGCTTCTACATACTGGAGGGCAAACGGGGTCCCCGGGCCACCCAAACAAGGACTCCCTGGCATAGGAAGAGAATGAGGAGTGAAAAACCTGACCCCGCCATTTCTTCGCTAATTTCTGAGCCCCTTCATCGGTGAGATGCGTCTCCTGGAGGCACGCTATCGAGACCTGGTGTCTGCGGAGGAAGGATAAGACCCTGTATCTCTTAGTGCACGTGCCCAGTCCCCTCACGTTCCAGCTTAAAAATGTAAACCCCCTGGACGTTAAGGTGGCCATACGTCATGTGTTCTCCGCCCGTGCTGCCCTGTATGCCCCGAGCCTCAGGATCTGTACATACAATGCCTAAAAAAAGAACCCCAACACTCCCACCTAGAAGAACCCACCCCCTCCCCCGAGCAATTTACTGACAACAACACATGCAGAAATGCCCTTCCCACGCTGGTGCCAGGACGTGCACAGCTGCCCCAGTAGCCAAAGCTACAATGCAAAGAAAAAACAACATAGGAAACACTCCCCCCCCCCAATTCGGACTCCCGACTCAGGCCAGCCGCCGCTTGGCATACGTCCATAACCGAACTGCCCCAATTAAAGCATGTAAAACAACATGACCAAATTAAGTGGCAGCGCCCACGAGGCACAGCCGCCATCTGCTCAGCTGGACGTTCCCACTCAAGCCCCCCAGGAAGGGAGAAGAGAAAAGAAAACAGGATAATAAAGGGGGAAAAGGAAAGAAGTGGGGGGGGAGAGAAAGAAAGCGAGGTCAGACAGAGACATGATCACGGCAAGCATGTCTCCAAGGGCCCTGCGATACCATAAACATCGGGCCCCTAATGTCCGGCCTTCTGCCCGCCGGCCCCATGAGCAAAGGAAACAGGAAGGAAAAGGGTACCATCTTTAAGCCGGGTCTGTTAATAATGTAGGTGAGTCCATGACAGTCTCTGGAACCTCATGACTAGGCGACGGGAGAGTCTCTGGCACCAGTCTCCCTTCAGGGGTATCCGTCGCCGGCCGTGAGGGAGAGACCTCTGGATCCAAAGAGTCCACTCGCAGGGCTCCGTCGTCTCCCACCGTGATCCACCGGTGCTCCTCCTGGGCGTCGCCTGCTGATCGATGCCTGCGCCTGGACCTGCGGCTTCTCGGGGGTCTGGACCCCCAGTTGCTTCGGGAACCTCTTTGTTCATGCTGCGGGAGAGCCTCTCCCCTGACCTCAAGCCACTCCCACACCGCCTCCGGGGAATCAAAGAAATGAGCCCTGCCCTGGGCTATCACCTTAAGTTTCGCAGGATACAATAACATGTACTGGAGGTGAAGTTCCCGCAGGCGCTGTTTGATACCAAGAAAAGATTTCCTCTGTTCTTGGACTTGGCGGGTGTAGTCCGGATAAATGGACACTTTGGCGTTATCAAAGGTGAGGTCTTTCGAGTCTCTTGCCGCTTTCAAAATACAGTCTCTATCCCGATAGTTCAGAATTTTAGCAATGAGGGCCCTAGGAGGCGCCCCCGAGGGCGGCGGCGGGACCAGCGCCCGATGGGCTCGCTTCTATCACGAATACATCAGAGAGGCCCGCGGGGCATAATTTAGTGCGTATCCAGTTCTCTAGAAATCGCTCCGCATTTCCCTGTTCCGCGCGTTCTGGAATACCTAGGACCCTGATGTTGCTGCGACGGGCCCCTACCTTCCGCCTCCTCCGCTCGGCGCTCCAACGCCCCGGCAGTCTGGGTGAGCTGGGAGACCTGCTGTTTCAGGGAGGCCACATCCCCACGAAGCTGAACAAATGTCTCCTTCCGCCGTTGAGACCTTATCCGCCAACTTTCGAAGATCCGCTCGCAACAGGTTCACGTCGATGGAGACTGTCTCTATTTGTTTCTCTAGGGCAGTGCGGGATCCCTGTATCGCCTCCAGGAGTTCAGCTCGAGACGGCTAGTGCCCGTCTCCATCCAGTCCCGACTAGCGCGTAATGCGCTGCGTGGGGATGCGTTGTGTAGTATACTGCGTAATGGTATTGGGGTTAGAGGCACGGGGCACCTTGTCCTTACCCATGTCGCAGTCAACAGAGGATCCTGCAGGGGTCCGCAGGCGCCGCAGTCACCAGGCCCAGATTCACCTCGGAAGGCCACAATCACCAAGCACACGTCCGTCTCACAGGCGGCCCATCCAGCAGCGTGGGGGATCGCAGTTCACAGCGCACCAGGACAAGGCCAACCCGGAGGGCCAACCACAGGCCCAAGACCACTCACCGCTGCACGGCTATCGGTCCGGAGCCCCAGAGTGACTGAGCGGTTTCGTAGCGAGTATATGGCTCCGTAAGGTCACTGCCCTACCAGGTCACTATCATCGCCGTCTCCAGGAAAGTCAACCGCCCAAGCGGCCCGAGGAAAGGCATGTCCCCTCGCAGCTATCCGGCAAGAGAGGTAAGTGTGGTCAATGTCTCAGGGATCCAGCCGGTGGTCCCCGCACCCGGGGCAGGAAGGGATCTCCCCTCACACAGCTGTCGCCTCCAGGCAGTGTTCAGATAAGGCCTGCCAGGGCCGCAAAGTACTGGCAGGGCAGATCAGCCAGGGACCACAGGAAGGGGGCTCGCGAGTCGGTCCGTCTCGCCTCGTCGCAGGTTCGCCGGTCCACAGGGGGAGCCACTCCCAGGTGCCACCTCACGCTGCCACAGGTGCTCCACCCCCGCCAGGAGGATAGGCGACCACCCGATACCTCAGGGCGGCCGCTGCCAGCCGTCAGGCCCCCGACTCCCCAGGGCCGGCACGGGGGCGCAAGGCCAGAGTGTAATGCAGGGACTTCTGCCGCGTACCCGGCACTCCCTCCACAGGCGTCGGATCCACAAGGCCAGGCAAAGGTTGGACCGGTCCCTCGATGCGTCTTCGATGGGGACGGCACGTCCCGCTGGGCCTTCCGCCACGATTTCCTGCGCGGTTCAAATGAGTGTAGGCCGTATCCCCGGCCTCGCGTGGATTCGGGCCGTTAGTGTGGCGGGCGCAGATTGCGCAGCGCCGCTCCCAGGCTGTCACCCGATCTCCTTCCCCCTCCAAGGGGGCTCTAGCCGCTGGCGGGATCGCAGCCGGGTGCAATCCAGGGACTTCGTCCTAGCGCCTGGCACCCCCCCACAGGCGCCGGGGCCACCAGGGCAGGTAGAGGCCGGTCCGGGCCCCCGATGTATTGCTAATGGGGGCAAGACGTCCCACAGGGCCTCCCGCCGCAATGTCCGGCGTAGATCAGGCAGGTGTAGGCCACATCCCCGGCCTCGCGTAGGTTCGGGCCGTTAGCGCGGCGGACCCAGAACGCGTAGCGCCGCACTCAGGCTGCCACCCGGTCCCTCTCCCCCTCCAAGGGGCTCCAGCCGGTATCGGGATCTCCACCGCTTGCAATCTACACACGTGGGCTGCGGCAGAGAAGATTATGGAGGATTAATTGGGCTGGCCGGTCGGGAGCCGAAGGAGCTCACGTCCTGTCGGCCATGCTGCTTGGCCACCCTGCCGGAGGATTCTTAATGATTAATACAGAGATGGTTGCAATAAGGTCTATGGTTTTACAAAATCGTCTTGCTCTTGACATTTTATTGGCAAAAGAGGGTGGAGTCTGTGGTATGTTGAAAATTCAACATTGCTGCACTTATATTCCGGACAAAAGTAAGGAAATTAAAGGGTATATTAGAAATATTACAAGAATGCATAATGACTTGACCCAACTGGAGGTTGACAGTGTATGGGGAAAATTAACAAAGAGTATAACATCAATAGGGAATTGGTTTACTAATTTTGGGAAAAGTTTTCTAGGTCAAATAATCTTACCAGTAGTTGTGATAATAACAATAGTAATGACAGTAATGATCATATGTAAATGTTGCAGAAGCAAGGGAACGAGAGGAATACATTTAGAAAGAGAAGGGAGAGGAAAGAAACGAAAGAGGGAATATGAAGAAATTCAATTAGAGGAAATGAAAGGAAAGCTATACAAAAAGATGAAAGATTTAGAAGGAAAAGAAGTAACTGATGAAATGAGGAGAGAAAAAGGAGAAAACTGAGATATGCTAAAGTTGGCATCTGGGAAGGGATGGGTAATTTTGTGATGGCTCAAAATGCCATCAGAGAGGGGATTGATGGAGCAAGGTCTCGTAAGAAAGAGACTTGCTCAGAGGCAATCCGCTCGTTTAACTCATTAACAAGTGATTAAACGTAATCTGTGAATAACTAATACGCACCACATGAACACGTGGGTTAGTGAAGCTTGCTTATGTGTGTACTAATGCGGATAACAATGAAAACGGACTAATACCGCTTTAAACGGGGAAACTGTTGTGCGCATGCGTCAATTGCATCCACGCAATATGACGAGCTAACGCTTGGAGGGAAATTCTAGCGCATGAGCAGAAGACACTAAAATGGAGTCTTGAAGACTCACGTGCATGGCATCTGCTTAGCTGAAACTAAAACAGGCTATTTTACTAATGCGGGGAAAGTATTAATAAGAAAACGAGAATAGAGTAGAGGTGGGAGGTATACAGTGAGACCATTTATTTTGTGAAAATAACATTTGTCTTTTGACTTTATTATTAGTGCGCATTTGGGCCTCTCTTGTATAACCAGACTAGATGAAATTACGCAATGCCTGCGCATGCTCATTGAGTGAAGCCATGAAGGTCAATGACAGAACACTTGAACGGAAGCCAAATTGGAGTGCCATACCCTGGGAACGGATGGTGAAAAGTTCAGCAATGAGATGTTCTATTCTTCGTAGTGTCATTAATGTTGCAAATTGGATACATGTAGTGGATGGTAATAAAGTTTTGAATAAAAATTAAGGGAATGGGTTTGCGAACAATGGTTTAACAGAATAAAGTGACATGTAAGCATGGTGTGATGGAGCTTCCCCCTTGCCTGACCAATTAGGTTTAGTATATTTACGATATTGAAACTTTAGTGGGTGGAACATGAAGAAACGAAGGTAGCTTTAGTTAGTTAGTTATGGGGAAGGTGACGCAGATGCTGTGAGTTGGAGATGCTGTAGCTGGGAGAGATGCTGTGAGATGCTTATGAAGAATCGTATGCAGACTTAGAAGAAGCACTTTCTATCCTAACTTAATTGGGTTAGATCAGAAGATCGCGGAAGAATCTCGAGGAGGAAGAGTGTCAGAGAGGGGTGCGGCGCAATCGTCGGTATTCTAGAGAGGTCATCTATCCTGTCATAAATCCTGTCCTGAAGTCTTTGTCTCCTGACCTATCCTGGGGACCCTTACCAGCCCTTTGGCCAGGGGGTTGGTCTGTCACACCATTCTTGGTAATTATAATTTCACGTTATTTGCAAATGTTCTTTTCTCTCTGTCCTCTTCCTTTCTGAGCATTAATTATTGTATGAGTCCGAAGTATATGTTTTGATGTTTAATCAATTGAATTTCTCTCCTAAGAATGATGGTGACTGCACTGTATTTTTGAAATGGTTCACATGCATTTAATTTAGATAAAGATTTTAAACCTTCCTGAGTCTGTGATCATTTACTTCAAACCGAAGAATAGTTAAGGGTTAAGTTAATTATCACCATCAACTAGTTTAACTAATGGTCCATCGACCAGAGGAAAGAACTTTTTGATCAGTGACAGGGTAAGTTAGGAAAATTAAATAACTAATACTGAAAATTGTGAAGTATAAATATAAAACTTTAACCACTCCAGCGGTTTACTCAATGTGTGTGTTTTTATGGGCCCAGATGAGTATATGGTAGTGGAGTATCTGTTGTTGGTATACCGCTGGATCAGTATGTTTTATAAGTTGTGTTTTGCTATGATATATGGTTGGTATATGTGAATGTATGAAGTGGGAGTGAGTTGCTGTTAGGGTAAAGATTTGCAGTTAAGGCTTTCTGAGAACCTCTGAGAGTCTGCTGGACAGGTGTTAGTTGGTTGGTGGTTTGTTTTTGTGCTAAAAGTCCTTGTATCATGTGACAGCGCGTGAGAGGGTACATCAGTATTGGAGCAAGAGTATAATCAGGCAGTAATAGAGAAATCGCTGGTGACTATAGGCGAAACCCCCAGGTAGGACACAATAGTAGTCTGATATGGAGATAGAAAAGGATACAGAGCTGGGAACTCTGCGAGGGCCTATATCACGGGTTCCCGGAGGAAGCAAGAGCAGATGTAGGGACGTGTCCCGTGTCCATTGAGATCGAACTCTTTTCGTCTAGAAAAGACCGCAGGTCTTTTGGGTTAGTGAAGATATGGTTTCTTCCATTGTCAATGACCTTAAATTTCGCTGGACCGATGAATGAGAATTGAAGGTTTGAGGACTTAAGACTGGGTCTGAGAGCTAGAAAGCCCTTCCTTGTCTCTAGTATAGGTCTGGAGTAGTCCTGGGAAACAAAGATTTTCTGACCTTGCCAGAGGATGTGATTGTTTTTACGAACATAATTGAGGATAATTTCTGCATGTTGAAATCTCAGTGGACGGCAAACAATCTGTCTGGTGGTATTCCTGTTCGTAGGTCTGAAGAAGGGAACTCGATGGACCCTTTCGAGTTCGAAGTCTTTTTTAAAGGAGAGGCCTGTTGTTTGGGGAAGCCATTTTTCCAGGAAGTCCAAGCACAAGGGAGATGTATCTTCTGAACCTTCCGGTAGACCAAAGATGCGCAGGTTTCCTCTGCGATTAGGATCCTCCAATTCGGCGATGTCTTTTTTCAGTGTATCTGTAGTTATTTGTAGGCTTTGGATGTCTCTTAGTGAGGTGTGGGATTTGTCCTCCAAAGTACTAATGCGGCCCTCCGCCTCCGTAATTCTATTGTTGATGGAGCCGAGTTCGGATTTGATGGAATATAAGTCCTGCTGCATAACATCCGTGTTAAGCTTGGTGGATTTCGCTAGGTCATGGACCAGTTCCAATTTTTTGAGTATTATGTCCATCGTGCTGGGGTTTTCACTTTTACTCTTAATTGGTGAGTCAGGAAGCGGGGGTTCTGCTTTGGTACGTTTATTTCCTGCTTTGGACTCTTTTTCGGACATGAGTTTCCCTTAGGAAAGCCGAAGTTGGGAGTGCGCCAGTGTGTACTTTATATTGTTGTACGCGGATGGCAAAGATACCAGTCGCAAAGATACCAGTCGCAGGGATAAGATACGAGATAAGATACGAGTAGACACGAGTAGACACGAGTAGGTAAGCCAGTCGCACCCTGTAGTATTGTAGGCAGTTTGATTGTAGACAGTTTGATTGTTTTAGGCCAGCAGCGGCGAGACGGAAAAGACTTTTGGCGTTAAGGCGTTGTGGCGTTATGACGTTGTGGCTCGCTCGCTGTAGGTGGTTCACGTTCTGACACACTCGCTGTAGATGGGGGTGATATTTAGATCACACATAAGATCACATAGATCACATAGAAGACTGTTGTGGCAAGGTTAAGACACAAGGGTGGTGGCCATCTTAAAGTCAGGCAGAGTATGGCAGAGTGCTTAGTGAAATCTCGGAACAGAGGTATTACAGTATATCACAGACCACTGCATAGAAGGACTTCTTAGCTGTAGGTTATGTGAGGCAGGAGACCTGTTGCCTCAGCATGTGGCCAGGGAGCTCAAGAATGACTTAAACCTCGTGGTGGCAGCCATTGTAGGGTCAGGCAACATGGTGGTCCAGCTTGGTGCTCCAATATGTAACTTACATAACAATGACAGTATACCAAACCTGGTGTCCGCGGGTCACACAGCGGGGGGGGCAGTCTCTCAGTTATCAGAGCAGTGGTGATCCCACCTGATGTCCACCGGGTACCGGGACTGCCTGGGTCGCTTATAGCCTCATTATGATGGCCGCCATTTTGAGCTCAAGAGGCAGCAGCCCTTCCCCGCAGCTCGCAGCTCGCAGCTCCTCGGTGATTAAGACACCTCTCGGGGAGAACGATGTCTCAGCAGGGGCCCGCCTTCATCCGCTTCATGGGCCTGCTAATCCGGGATTTCGTCTGCCACGTTTGAAGGGTGGTAAGACTGTCGGCCAAGGACGGCGGGAGCAGCGCAGTTAAGCCGCCATTCGCCGCGCCATCCAAGCCATATATAGATTTCTATAAATTTCTTATGTACGAGTACATATATTGATATGTTTATATAGTTTCTGTGCCACTGCCTCGCTAAGGGAAACACCCCCCTTCATAATTCAGTACCATGTGAGGCAGAAGCGAACACTGCCCATTCCACCATTAGGGTGTCATTCCATCTAGGGGTGCAGAGACAGAATATTGAGTAAAAAATATCGACTTGCACAAATATCGTGGCAAAAATATTGTGGGTCAAGAATATCGACATATGTCACCTGTCGTTGTCTCTTTATTTTGATGATGGTGTTGTCATATGAAATGTTTTTATGAATTGTGGACAGTGTTTTGCTGTTCTTTTAAAGAATTGTATTATAGGTCTATGTTAATGTACATTAAATAAATTAATGTGATTTTTTTATAAATTTGTGTATTTTTATAATTATACGTGGGGTTGTCGAAAGTATACATTTTTTTATTTTTATTTTTATTGAAGTTTTAACAATACAATTGGACATATCCTCGAATATAAGGCTGAGAACAATTATATCTAATGTCCAAAACAAAGAAAAGAGAGAGAGAGAAAAAAAAAAAAAAAACCCTAGTAAAGAAGCATACCCCACCCGATCCTGCTTTTCAATTAACAAGGGGAAGGGGGAGAAAGGGAAACACATCATTACTAGCACTAACATGGTGTTTTCAGCATCACATACTTTATGCATTAATGACCTCTTGACCCTTGTCCGGGGAATTGCAGAAACAGCAAGGAATTCGGGGCCCCTGCAGGACTATACGTCAGGTGGACCCCCCTCTAATTCACTATCAGCTCTCACCTTCCAATCCATCCCTCCCCGCTGCATCCCGTAATGTAGTGTGCCAGAAGTCTACTGCTGGTGATTCGGGGGGATGGGAGGAGAAACTGAGTGAGTCCCATCACCGATCGGGGCATCCCCGTTATTGGGAGTATTCGTCGCTGTGGGTTAGCAAGTATGTGGTTAGGGGGCTCCATATATTCTTAGGAGCGGAGGTAGGGGGGAGTAATTCCGCATATCTGAGGGATTGCTCCTACCATGTAGTGAGATCATGCATCCATTCCTTAAATTTTGGGGCGCGGCCTCTACCCCAGCGGCACGCCACCTTACGTTTCGCAATTAAAAACCCTAAGGCGACAAATTTTTTATGCGCGGGGGCAAAGTCTTGCACACAGCCCAGGAGAGCCACCTCTGGCAACATCTGCAGTGGTGTGTGGATCATATTGGACATTCCAGTAAACACTTGTTCCCAGTATTGTTGTATGGATTGGCATAGCCAGGCAAGGTGCAGAAAGTCCGCACCTCGCTCTTGCACCTGGCACATCTATCATCTGCTCTAAGCTTAAATTTGTATAGTTTGGCTGGGGTATAGTATATCCTGTGTAAAAACTTAAAGTGTATTATCCTCAAGCGGCTATTTGCAGTGATAGCTTGTGTCTGTTTGCAACTAAACTCCCATTGGTCATCCGTCAATTGCCGACCGATGTCGTGATCCCACTCCAGCCGCGCCCTCGGGGCCTGGGGCCCTGGCTTTAGCTGGGCCTGGCGGTAGAGATAAGATGTGACATGGCCGGGGGTACATCTTGTAGGAGGGCGTGAAGAGGGGGAGTGTAGGCGGTTCCGCCGGGAAGGCCGGGATGGCCGCCCTCACACTCTGTCGAAGTCTAATGAACATAAACAGCTCCATGGTGGAGGGTGTGTGCGCCCCGAAGAATTGCTCCTTGGTGCGGAAGGTGCCACCCAGGAACAAGTCACCCCAAGTAATGTAGTGCAGGTTTTCCAGCATTTGCTTACATTGTCGCTCAGTGGTTACCTGTAGAGAGGGATGTCGTGGCAGGGGCATCCTAGGGGAGTACAGCATTGTCACACCCAATCTGGCAGCTATCGTTCTCCAGGACTTAACAGTGTTGGCTACCGTGGAGGGTCCACGATCGCGCTCTACCCCTGATGTAAACAGAAACCCTGACAAAGGAACAGGGGCCATGTACCCTTCCTCCACCGCCAGATGGGGCATGAAGGGGGTGGGTGCAGCCAGTAGACGGCGAAATGGGCCTGCGCACTGTGATAGTATAGCTCAAAGTCTGGTAGTTCGAACCCACCGTGAGAGAAAGGAAGAGTCAGGGTAACTAGACTTAGCCGGGCTTGTTTGCCTCCCCATACCAGGCGTATTATTTGTGTCCGGAGAGCGGCAAAGAATTGTGTGCCTGGGTTGTATGGTATATTAGTAAACAAGTAAAGGAGTTTAGGCAGTAGTATCATTTTGACTAGGGATATCCTTCCTGCCATCGAGAGGGGCAAGGACAACCACTTAGTGACGGTATCAGTGATTTTTCCCAGGGTAACCCCATAATTAGCGCGCATGAGCTCTTCTCTATGTCTAGTGACTGTTATGCCCAGATATTTAAGTTCATCCGCCTTCCATGCCAAGGGGAAGTCCATGGGAAACTGGGCCGTCCCATCCGTGAGAGGGAAAACCGCCGATTTGGGCCAGTTGACGCTTATGCCCGAAATGGCCCCGAACTTAATCACCTCTCGCAAGACAGGGTTGAGGTTAACTTGGGGGTTGGTTATGTAGAGAGTGACATCGTCCGCATAGAGGGATATGATTAGCTGTCTAGTGGGGTAAATCAGGGCGCGTTCTTTGTGGTGTTGACGAATTTTAGCGGCCAGGGGTTCTATAGCCAACGCAAACAGTATGGGAGAGAGGGGCACCCCTGTCTGGTGCCTCTGGTGATAGTAAAGCTAGATGATCGCGCGCCATTCAGAAGGACAGTGGCCGTGGGTTGTTGATACAATAGCTCTATCCACCCGAGAAATGCCGGGGGCATTCCCATATACCGCAAAGTGCCAAGGAGATAGTCCCACTCTACAGAGTCGAATGCCTTATTGGCATCGAGAAACACCGCGGCGGCGTTGCTGCCGGGGTCAATGTCCTGTAGTACGGTGAGCAGGGTGCGGAGATTATGGGACGTCGCACGATGGGGTATAAACCCCGACTGGTCAGGGAGGACCAGACGTTCCATTAGAAGGTTTAACCTGTTAGAAAGAACCTTGGCCAGTATTTTTGTGTCGCTATTGATTAGAGATAAAGGGCGGTAGGATTCACATTGATTGGGGGGCTTGTCAGGTTTCAGTAGGGAGGTAATCAAGGCCTCTCTCATGGTGGACGGGAGCCGACCCTCCTCCCTGGCTTCATAAAAGACCTCCTTGAGTATGGGGGCTAGCTGCGTCAAGTAGGTTTTATAAAATTCTATGGGAATCCCATCTGATCCCGGTGCGCGCCCTGATCTCATCTGCATTAATGCAGTCGTAATCTCATCTAGCTCCAGTTCAGCACTCAGAAATTCACGTTGGGTATCCCCCAGCCAGGCCAGAGCAGTGTCCTCGAAATAAGCGGTGAGGTCAAGCGGTTGCTCCCTGTGGGTTGTGTACAGAGATTTGTAATATTGCATAAATGTGTGTAGTTGCTCTGGGAGGTTCCTGTGTGTCTCACCCTCTGAGTCTTGTATTTCCGCCACATAGTTAGAAAACCGTGGCTGTCGCACCAACCCGGCGAGGACCTTTCCCGGGCGGTCACCCTCCCCGTATTGACGAGCGACATGATATTTACCCCGGAACTTACATTCCCGCTCAGCCGTGTCTGCATATTCCGTCAATTTATCTCGTATTTGAGCTTTAGTGGCCTCGTCCCCTCCCCCCTCGCCCAGCGTCAGCTCCAAATGCTTAATGTCCTGTTCTAATCGGGTCAGGGAGCGGCGGATGTCTTTCAAGACACCTCCCCCCTTGGCGATGCAGAAGCCCCTAATTGTAATTTTAAAAGCCTCCCATACAGTGGTGAGACTAGGGACGGAGCCAACATTTCGCACAAAGTAGTCCTGTATTTCTTGTTCGAGCTCTGTTTTAAACACCGTGTCCAGTAAGTGTAAAGGGTTGAGACGCCAACTGAGGTAGGGGGAATGCACTGGCGGGGGGTTGAGTATAAGCTTCACCGGGGAGTGGTCTGAAAATGACCTCGCCAGGTGGGTAGTCGTGTCGATCCAATGGGCCATGCCTACTGAGATGAACCAGTAGTCCAGGCGGGACCACGAGGAATGTACTGCAGATAAGTGTGTACCCTCCCTGGTCGTAGGATGTGTGTCTCTCCAGGCATCGAGAAGGTAATTGTCTGAGGCAATACCTGCGAGCTGTTGTTGCATATGAGAATAGTGAGAGGCCATGGGATGGGATCTGTCCATCTCGGGGTTCACAACGGTGTTGAAATCACCCCCCAGAGTAAGTATGTGGAACCTACAGACAAGATTTCCCCCATAATGTGTTGAGGAAGGTAGGAGTCAGTCGACATTGGGGCCATAGCAATTAACTATGGTTACATCTTGGGAGGCTAGCCGCCCCCACACAAGGCAGTAGCGGCCTTGCGCGTCTGTGACAGTACCACCCAAGGAGAAGGGGACACCACGCTTAATCAAAATGGCAACCCCTCTGGAGTAAGTGGAATAGAAGGAAAAACAGCGCGATGAGGCCCACCTACTGGTGAAGGTAGATGGCACCGACGGGTCCAGATGGGTCTCCTGCAGCAGGGCCAAACTAACATTATGCCTCTCCAGATATCCCAGGACCTGTCGCTTTTTTCGAGGGTTGTTTAACCCCCGGATGTTCCAGGTGATGCAGTTTATACTATGCTGAGTGCTGCCGGCAGCGAATGTAGAGACTAGCAAAGTGCACTAGGTGGATGGAAGAAATCCAATATTCAGTGTACCTGACGTGTTCCCTATGCGAATTATATGTGATAGCAGGACAAACGATACCACCCTCCACCCACACCGACTTCCCCAACTTGTCGGGCATAAAGACCCTCCCATTTACTACTAAAGAAACAACAAGAAACCAAGGTAAATCATGGCAAAGGGGTACTCCTTGTGGGTAGAGCTAGGGGCCCACGACCTGCCATTGCCCTCCAGGTGTTCCACCCGCCTATCACCCTGCAACTGCAAGGCAGGAACCAGTGACGGGAGGAGGGCAAAGTTCCGGGCGATGCATATTCAGGAATCACTACAATAGAGTGAGAGGTGGCGGAAACTTGAGGAGAGTTCCAGGTAGAGTTCAGCAGGCCATTTTAAATTTCAAGGACAACTGGATGCTCGAGATCATTCCGGCTCCGGCAGCGGCGCCGGCGATCCAGAGCCCACCCCAGCGGGCAACTCAGCCGGCGACCTCCTCGGTGGTGTCTGAGGTAGTCCTCAATTTGTTGTGGATTTTGGAACACATGCTGCTTTCCCAGGTGTGAGATGCGCAGCCTCGCCGGGTACAGCATAGCATACTGTATGCTTTGGGCCTGTAGCTTTTTTTTGACAGCAGTGAATTTCCTCCTGGCTTCTTGCACATTTTGGGTGAAGTCTGGATAGAAAGACAGGACCGTGTTTTCATATTCAACCTTCTGCCGCTCCCGAAAGTATACATTTATGAAAGGATTTTGCATGATGTATGATTGAATGTGGTTTACAGGTTGGTAGTTAGTCCAAGGGAATACTTTTCTTATTGTTACAAGAATATCGACAGACAAAATATCTTGGTCAAGAATATCGATTTTGGGTAAGTAATATCGATGTAAAAAATATCAAAGTGTTTAATATCGTTTGCAAAAATATAGATGTTAAAAATATCGATTTTTGTATTAATGTTATGTATTTTAGTATATATTTTATATGTGTGTGATGCATGTATTTTTTGTATAAGAATTGTTTGTATTTTTATTATATGTGTTAAATGTTTTGTATTTATTACATATTTTTTGTTTGAATTTTGCGTTTTTAGTTCCGTAGCGGGTTGTGGGTTTGTAGGGGAATAAGGTGGGAAATAATTTAATTATGTAAAATGTATTGATTATTTTTAGTAGTTATTTTTTTATTATTTGAATTTTGCGTTTTAGTATCATAGCAGGTTGTGGGCGTATGAGGGAATAGGGTGGGAAGTAATTTAATTATAGTAAATTTATTGAATTTTTTTTTATTTATTAATATTTGTTGAATTGAGATGTTAAAGTGTTAAATGTGTAAATTATTTTTTTTAAATTATTTAATAATTCGTTGTTAATTCATTTTAATTAATTAACTGGCAATTAATTATGTTAATTGTGTAATTATTTTAGGTGTGTGTTGTGGTGTTTATAGGTTAAAATGGTGGGAAGGGTGGGAAGTAATTTAGGGGTCAATTACAATGTCGGGCGGATCGCCACCGCCCGCATGGCGGTGGCGATCCGCCCGCCATTTTCGTCCGCCCGCCACCAATCCCCCCGCCATATTACCATGGCGGAGGGGACCCCGGCGGACGGAAAGACCGTCTCGCATGTTTTCTCGCCCGGCCGATCAGTCGACCGGGCGGAAAAGGGATTAATATGGTGGCGGTGTCTGCAAGGCACCGCCATCCAAATTATGATGCCGGCGGTGATGAGCCTTTCCATGGCGGCGTCGCCGCCATGGAAAGGCTCGCGGTCCCTGACATTGGGGCCCGTAGCGGGCCCCCAGGTATTTTGGGGGGTGGGGGTGCACATGGGGGTACCTATGGTACCCCCTGCATTTGCATATACAACATGGCAGGCACCGTGCGGTGCCTGTCACGTTGTGCATTCAAATGCACAACTTGCATTTTTAACCTTGCGGTGGGTGCTGCTGGCAGCACCGCCCGCCGCAATGTTAAAAATGCGGGATGCCACCGCCACCGTGGCGGTGGCATCCTAATCACATGTGCGGGACCGCCGCACACATAGCGGGCGGTCCCATTTCACGGGGCGATGGCGGGCGGACTAAGTCCGCCCGCCATCATAATCGGCCCCTTAGTTTTTATTTGATTAATTAATAATTAGTTGCTAATTAATTTTAATTAAATAATTGCCAATTAATCATGTTAATTGTGTAATTATTTTAGGTGTGTGTTGTGGTGTTTATAGGTGAAAATGGTGGGAAGGGTGGGAAGTAATTTATTTTTGCTTGATGAATTAATAATTAGTTGTTAATTATTTTGAATTAATTAATTAGTAATTAATGATGGTAATTGTGTAATTAATTTTAGGTGTGTGTTGTGGTGTTTATAGGTGTAAATGGTGGGAAGGGTGGGAAATGTATTTTTCATTGATGAGTTAATAATTAGTTGTTAATTAATTATAATTAATTAGTAATTAATTATGGTAATTGTGTAGTTCATTTTAGGTGTGTGTTGTGCATATTATAGTGCTAAAGAATGCGTATTCAATGAATGTTTATTAATTATTTTTATTAATAATTTTTAGAATTAATTATGTTAATTATGGAAATAAATTTAAATAAAAATGTTGACTTTTTTATTGGTGTGGAGTTATAGCGTAGGAAATAAAATAAATACATTTATGTTTTTAAAAAAAATTGTTTGTTAATATTTGCTTCTTTTAAATAAATATTGTTTATAAATGTATTTATTAATTTATTTTAGATGCTAGTTGTACCTTTTGTTATATGTAATATATTTAATGTTAATGTTTAATATATTTAATCTGATATTTTTAAAATATTGTTTATTTATTTTTAAGATTATTTAAATTTTTTCAATTGTGTAAATGTTATTATTAATTTTTGTTTCTCTGCTATCCAACACTTTCTTTACTGTTGCACTCACTGGCGTGGGAATAGTAATTTTTACCCCTCTGCAATGCAGCACTTTCCCTACTTTTGCACTCATTGGAGTGTGAATAGTAATTTTTACCCCTCCGCCATACAGCACTTTCCCTACTGTTGCACTCATTGCAGTGGGAATAGTAATTTTTACCCCTCCACTATCCAACACTTTCCCTACTGTTGCACTCACTGGAGTGGGAATAGTAATTTTTACTCCTCCGCCATCCAGCACGTTCCCTACTATTGCACTTATTGGAGTGAGAATAGTAATTTTTACCCCTTCGCCATCCAGCACTTTCCCTACTGTTGCACTCACTGGAGAGGAAATAGTAATTTTTACCCCTCCGCTATCCAACACTTTCCCTACTGTTGCACTCACTGGAGGGGGAATAGTAATTTTTACCCCTCCACTATCCAAAATTTTCCCTACTGTTGCACTCTTTGGAGTTGGAATAGTAATTTTTACCCCTCCGCTATCCAATACTTTCCCTACTGTTGCACTCACTGGAGTGGGAATAGTAATTTTTACTCCTCCGCTATCCAGCACTTTCCCTACTGTTGCACTCACTGGAGTGGGAATAGTAATTTTTACCCTTCCGCTATCCAGCACTTTCCCTACTGTTGCACTCACTGGAGAGGGAATAGTAATTTTTACCCCTCCGCTATCCAACACTTTCCCTACTGTTGCACTCACTGGAGTGGGAATAGTAATTTTTACCCCTCCACTATCAACATTTTTCCCTACTGTTGCACTCTTTGGAGTTGGAATAGTAATTTTTACCCCTCCGCTATCCAATACTTTCCCTACTGTTGCACTCACTGGAGTGGGAATAGTAATTTTTACTCCTCCGCTATCCAGCAATTTCCCTACTGTTGCACTCCCTGGAGTTGGAATAGTAAATTCAATTATTTTGCTATCCAACATTTTACCTACTGTTGTATTTATTGTATTGCGAAATGTACGTTTACATATTTTTTTTTAATAGTTAAATGTTTGAATTAATTATAAAATGGTTATTTTTTAATTTAACATTTTTGATATATGTATATATTTAATTTTTATATAATTTAAAATTTTAAAAATTAAATTAAGATAATAGTTAATAAATTATTTTTAAGTAAATATATGTATATGTATAAATTATTATGTTTGTGTGTTTATATTTTTTAAATTAAGTTTATTTTTTTATATTTAGTTAAAATGTATATTAAATTTAATTTATCTTGTTAAAAATATTAATATTTTTAATATATTTTATTTTATGTTATATATATTTTTAAATCGATATTTTGTACACCTATATTTTTGATTCAATATTTTTGTACTTACCTGTTAAATATAGGGAGTCGATATTTTTGCATTCTATATTTTTTCATCAATATTTTTGTCATCGATATTTTTTACATCGATATTTTGTCAGTGATCCCATCTGGAGACTTAAATTGATTCTGCCAATCCCATGACTTCCACCATGTCACAGGGGAACCCTTTAAATGTGCCTGATGATCTTAAGGTGGATAATGTCCAAAACTTTGTCTTCAGCTCCGACAGCTCTGCACTGGATAGAAGCCTTCAAAACTGTGCCCAAAAAATCTATCAGTGCCTCTTTAGGCCTGCTGCCCAACAACTAAAAACATTTTTGGCAGGACGACCTGAACCCACTTCCATTTTGCCTCCAACAAATCCAGTTCCAGAAAAAAGTAAGAAAAGCTAGCAAAGCAAGATACTATATGTACTTGGAATCCTTGGCCAGGATCTCAGATGAGGGGGAGGAGGAAGATGTAGCAGGCGTGAAACATCTTTCTCTGATATTATAGAAGTGGATGTTGAGTCTGACGCCTCAGTGTACAAAATTTTCCATTCTTGGCTTCCGGTGCCCAAGAAAAGGAAACACAAGATCTCTAATGCAGGAGAGAGCACGTCCAACTCACAGGTCAGTCCTTCCATTTCACAAGACACATTTGATCCTGAAGATATCATTCAACTCCGTTCTTCAGAGTGGACTTCCTCCGGAAGACTACAGCTTATCTGCAAACCAGACTGTGGAAATCTTTGCCTAAAGAAGTCCGTAACAGGCTTTGGGCAGAATTCCCTTGCCCCTCTTTGGTGGGAAAAGTTGCCATGACACTGGCCCTCTAAATTATCTACAGTTTCAGGGGAATTTATGAAGGACCAAAGGAAAGGTATAGACAGATCCTGGAAAGCTTCCCAGAATAAGCTGTTAGATATTACTGCCCCCCTTGCCAAAATCCTCGATTTGGCTTTTATGGCAAAAGGTCAAAACACCCCAATTGCTTCAGACTTCCTGCCAGGTTGGGCGCTATATGCTATTTGCCTCCTGGGGAACACAAATTGTGCCCAATGATCAGAGCGTCGCCAGTCCATTCTTCTCAGACTGGACCCTAAATTATGAGATTTGGCAACCAATGAGACTGGCCCATCTGCAGATGGTCTGTTATTTGGCGACCCGTTGGCCAAGGGGGTGGCTTACTTTCTAAACACATCTACCTCACTAGATAAAGCGCAATCAACCTTACCTTTTTCCCAGGGCTGGCAGAGACCTGGGCCTCTCCTCCAGTTACTTCACCTAGCAGACTCTCACATACAGAGGAGACCTTCGGAGTCGCTCCTGAAATGAGAATCAGTGGGGAACCCCCTTATTCCCTTCAAGAGCCAGGAACTAGAGTGGCCAGTTCCAATGTGCAGGCTTCCACAGCTCATCTTCAAATGATACCTTTCAAGAGCTGGGGGGAGAAATCCAGTACTTCTTCATGTTTGGCAACAAATCACACAAGATGTGTGTGTCCTCCAAACAGTCCAGAGGTTTCATCTAAAATTTTAAGCGACCCTGTGCAAACATCTCCTCCTAGACAGATCATGTTTTCGATTCAGAAGAAGCAACTCATAGATCAGGAGGTTTTGAGTCTACTCCACCAACGAGCCACTTCCTATTGTCAGCCTTACCCTTGAGCTTTCTCAAGCAATGTGTTCGTCTTAGACAAAAAAGGCAGATGCTTTTGCCTGCTGATCAGTCTCAATCACTCAAGGCTTGGATCCTTTACAGGGACCTCAAAATGGAAGGGATATACTTGTTGAGAAACCTCTTAAAAGAAGACGACTTCATGGTCCAGCAATGTCCATATGTCTTATTCTCATATTATGCACTAGTTCTTGATGAACTGGTCTTCTTTCTGTTTGTAGTCCTGGAGCAAGAGGCATAGCATTCCAGCTTATGCCAGAGGTGGGGATTGGGAGCTATGCATAATGGCATTGGCCATGGCCTACCACAAGAAGAGATTTGGACTGGTAAATATACTTCTCATGCATGTCCTGGGATTTTATCTTTTGATAAATACAAGAATCATGGACGAGGATGTTGCACATGAGGCATTCCACAATGTGAACACTCAAATCAGCTACCTACACAGAGTTGCAAAACGGGCAGCGCTTCTTGTTTACAACACTGTTTAGACCTCAAGAAAAAACTGACGCTTCCCATGTGTCCCTAGTATTCAGGAGTTACAATCTAGGCCTGATCATTAGTATTTACTTGTGCATTCAAGTATCCTTATCATGTAACCTGTGTGGTGCCTCCTCAACAGTGCCAGCTTCAACTATTGCTTTCCTTAGCAAACAGTAGAAATCAACCACAAATGACATGGTTTTCAGGTAGGGCTCAATTAAAGCCAAAAAAACCCAAAAGTGATTGAATAAAAAAACAGCAGCTTATTTCATTACATGCCGTTTCCATCACAGAATAAAAACAACTGGGTCATGCACGCTTGCCGAAGGAACAGGAGTCAATATCCATGAGCAATGTCAGCAGATCTGTCAGGACTAAGAAGCTTATGACCCTCTGCTGACACAGGCCCAGCAGAGATATGGGTCCTATAACAAGCTGTCCTTGTAATATGGCGTAAGGAGATTCCAGTACATTCATTCGCTGTGATCTGATCTGTAAGACATAGCTGGCCGCGCAGTGACCACCGCACGTGGGGGTGCTCTTCAATGAAGAGAAAATCAATTTGCGTTGACTAACTGCAAATTCGTCCATGCAGGAAGAAGTTGGATGCCCTTCAGGAAGTTTCCACCAGCACCACAGACTGATCTGGGGCATTCCCAGACACAAAGGCCTTCATTAAAAGTTAGCCAGATAAGGCTGAGTATTAGATTCCAGTTAGTATCCTTCCAACTAAATCCAGATATTACTAGTTATCCTGGAATGGGGAATAACTATGTGGACCTGAGAATACGGAGTGAAAATCCCCAATTTCCCCGATTCCAGGGACTATTCTAATGACATTGACCAACTGCTTTAAGGTTAAAGTGCCCAGGGCCCTGGCAGGCTGTGACCTAGCGTGGGTAACTGTTGCCTCTTCCTTTCTGTGGTGCTGCAGAAGGTCGAGCTGTGTTCATAGCCCCTAAGCCCTGCTCTGCAGTTTTACTGGGTGCAGACCCACACCCGGTGATCCCAGGTTCGGGCTGCACTCAGTTATACCAGGTGCTGGAACACTGGGCCACTCAGGCTCGGCCGGACCAGTACTCCACCAGTGTTGCAATCAGCAGCACCCCTAAAACCTAGACCTTGATGGTGTCTGGATGAATCCAGATGGCCACTGGTACTGGCCTCCAGACAGGTGTCCGGCTCCCAAAGACAGGCCCTTATGTGTAGCATAGGACTTCAGGCGGACCCACAAAGTAAAAGTACATCACTACATAACAAGAAGGTGCAACCAGGACCATAGTCAGCTGTGCAAGTTCAGTCAGGGAGGATCAAGTCTTGGGAGCTGCACCAGGGCAGCTGGGGCGGCAACAGAACTTGGGTGTATGGGACCAAGGAGCTTCCCTCAGGTGTTCGCCTTTGCAATTTTAGTATCCAGCAAGGAGTCCCAGGGATGTAGTGAGAACAGCACAAAAGCAAATCCTGCAGCCTTACCCTCCTAAATCCACATCAGGTTTAGGTGGGTGAGGCATTTCCTCCAGTTGCTCCTGGTCCATCATCCTGTAATTCCAAAGTCATACCCTGAACTCTAACAATACTTAATCTCTTGCAGCTCATCTAATACCACCAACCAATAAATGAACTCCCCATACCTCCTCTCCCACTAAAGATCCCACCTATTGCCTACTAATGGAATCTTATCTACCACATAGAAACTGCAGTAAAGGTATAGAATGGTTTCTGTAGAGTGCAAGACTAATCCCAATAAACAACAATAACTACCAAAAACAGTAACCCTGGGACACAGAGCAGTGTGCTGCCCAGCGTAGAAGCACGGCAACGCCTTGCCTGGGTCACTAAGTGCTATATAATGAAATTGCAATACAATATATAACCCCAACTAAAACTAATACCATAACACTCAGCAGTCAGACAGTTGATTGTAGTGCATACAGGTTACTTAATAATTCCCCTTTACTCCTTGACACTCTCACACTCGCATAAGACAAAACTGATAAGGGTCATATACATCACCCAATACTATACCAGTCCATAGTAATAAACCACTTATCACCAACTGAACAGGCACAGAATAGCCGAAGAGATCTGCCACACACCGCTGGCCAATATAGAACTCTAATTTAGCCCAACACTGCAGCTCCCGACTAGCAACATACTATGGCCACTTCTTGGAATTTTACAATAACAGTCAGATTTGAGATGATATAAACAAAGTCCATCCCAGCAGATCTCTCCACAACTTTTCCCTTTAACCTATGCCTGCTCAGGACCATAAACATTAAACAAAATATCTCAGAATGGACAACCCACAGCAGTAACAGCTAAGTGGACTAGGATCAAAAGGGAAAAATACAAAAAGGAACCTGCAGAGCTACTCAAAGCTTCCTGCTTACTGAAAACCATAAACTGCGCACCTATCTCTCATACTTCTTCGTGCATCACACTGCCAACATTACCTCTGTGATTCTCATGCACAACATGGAACACAGGTTCAAAACAAAGACAACACACTTCCAATCAAACAGCTTAAGTGCTTGCTACCCATGTAAGCAAGCACTTCAGCGCTGCACATAGGGATAGTAAGCTTTATGTAAATGTTGCAATACTATACAATACAACCTCCCCACCATGGAGTGCACAGCCCCTGAACGATGGACAAGCAAGGTAGAATATGCTGGGGCTTGACCATATGCACATGACTGGACCTCTAAGAGCCCAGCAGCTGTGCTGTAGAGAACAGCGCCATGTCCAGCAAAGCAGTATACTCCCACTACATCTCCTCACCTCAACATCGCCTCCACTCCATTGTGCAGAATCACATCGTCAAAGGTATGTAATAATAAAACAATGTTAAAGAGTAACAAGTAAATAAATAAAGGATGGGTGCAGGGTATCCCCAGAGACGGTGTAAGTCAGACAATTATAGGGAAGCTAGCTCAGCAGGAATGGTGCTTTCTTGTGCTTCTGCTTCTTTTTGTGTCTCAGTTGCTTTGGAGTAGACTTTGGTTGCATCTATGCACTGGAGTGAGGCTACTGCTTGTGGTTTTTACTGCTGACTGGGTGATGCTCCAATTCTCAGAATGCCACCTCTATAATTTGGGAGCTGGGTTAAATCTTGGGGGCAGAGGTGCAGTCAGGAGTGTGGCCTATCCCACCAGTCTGCAACAGTAACAGGAAAAGCTGGGCTTGATTCCTCGCTGCTTACACAGTCAGTTGTGGATCTCATACCCAACAGAACGAGATAGAGGTAGACTCTGTGCATCCACACCCATTAAGAGAGACTGGCATGAGCCTTGGGTGCAATAATGGCTGGGGAGGAGAAGATTGTTCCCAAAGAAACTTCCTTCCTGTCTGTGTCCTGCCTTCCCCTTGTCCTGTGCTGTGCACAAGCCAGCAGGTACTGTGGGATAGAATGTCTTTTCAACCAGGTGCTTTCACCTTCACTGAGGTTGCTCACATCTCTTCACAGGGTTGAATGAGGGTGGACTTTATTCACAAGAAACAATCCCCTAGGACAATCCTGTTCAGAGGTTGGGGTGGTGTGCAGGGTACCACCACAGATGCTGTTGTGCTACCACTGTAGCCCCTCAGGTGATGTGCTGTCCATAACCAACAGGATTCAACACAACCTGGTAATTACAGCCAGCCCTGAAATATACTGCCAACTCTTGCAGACTTCAGCAGCCTTTTTAAGCAGGACCTATGTATAGAGGCTCATGCCACACAGCTCTCCATTCAAAAGCAAGGTATAGAGCAGACGTTTATGGAACTCTCTTGCCGCATCAAAGCAGTCATAGAGCACTCTATCAAGGACAGTCATCACAAAGGCCAGGCGCACAGACAAGACAGCGCAGCATCTACTTGTGGCATTTCAGCGGGCACATACCCACAACTAGCACAAGGAAGGCGAGCATATGGTAGTGACAGAGTTCTTGCGACCGCCAGTGGGAGCTCAGTCGCCACAACCTGAAAGAAGCAGCGTAGAGTACCCAGAGACTGAACTGATTCATCGCATCTAGTTCTTCAATATTTTGGCATTATCCTAAGATGGAGGTAAGGATGAGGGATAACTATGAATAGGGGTGTTCGATAGAGGAACATCGGCACAGGGAACTAATGCTTTCTCATTCCACTACCATGAATGCGAATCTCAAAATGACAAGAGCAGGGTCATAAAACAACAGTCAGGCTACGCTGTGGGAAATCTAAGCATGTAGGGTTGAAGGGGGTCGGGAAGGACTTTTTAGGGTATCGCTAGGAGTTACATGTAGATTGTGGCGTTTATTCCTCCCACCAGGCGATTGCTCCTATGGATAATCAACCAGAGTCCAGAAAACAAGCCTTTCCTGTTGTGGTAGCAGTCTGTCTGCTGTATTTTTAGGTCTCTCCTGCGACAGCTCATGTAATGCATGTTGTACTCTTGCTTGTGAGGTGTATTGTTAACAATAAAGGGCATGGAGCCTGCACATCGCTTACCATTCATTGGCTTCAGTGTCACTCTTCTTTTCTGCCTCCTAATTCGCCAACACGTGCTGGGTGTCACTTCCTTTTTTTTCTGTGGAGAATGGACCAAGCACAGATTGATTCATCTTAATTAGTGTTCATCCACTGATTGTGACTGAGGTATGTGTTTCAGGACACTTCCTCTGTTTCCAGTTCTTGTGCTGCTTTCTCCATTTGTTCTGTTTTCCAGTGCATTTTTGGACATTGTTTATCTATACCTGCATCTTTCGGTTTACTCGTACACCTAAAATAAAATTATATTTTACATGGGTTGGATAAAGCCCTCATAATGTATAAATGCCACAGTAACAACACATTCACACCTTCGCAATGCTTGTCGCTGCACACCTATTTTCGTTGCCTTTCAGCCATTTATCCGCCTTATGCCTCTTACCTTTGCAGTGATTTTAAGTTTGGTTCCTTGTTTAAGCTACTTACACCCTCAACTGTAGTACTCTATGCGACTCCACTCCACTCTTCACCACTCCATGGCACTCTATGCCATTCCACTCCACACAGTGGAATAATCCACGCTATGCCACTTTCCGCCCCTCCACTATACACCACTCTACTCTAGGCCACTCCATTCTACGTCACTCCACTCTGTGGCGTTCTACTATGTGCCACTCCAACCACTCTACTGTATGTCTCTCTACACTACTCCACTCCACACAGGTGTACTCTACGCCACTTCACTCTAGGCCACTCCACTTCATGCTACTATTCTCTACGTGAGCTGTACTGTACGTCACTCTTCTCTAAGTCACTCTGCTCTACGCCACTCCATTGCACTCTACCCCATTCTACTCTATGCCTGCTTGTTTCTTATTACCTTTCCCTTCGCCCCCAAACCACCTCCTACCCCGTCCACCCTGAATGCTTCATACAAGAATCCTGTGAATTCAAGGAAGATTGTGAAGAGTCTGGCTTCAGGATGTGAGCACTGACTGAATTGTGTGGCACTCCTATGGTGGCAGATGGGTATCTTGACCATCCTACGCTACCTCACCAGCCAAAATGGTCCTTGGTCCACACATCATGGCGAAGACCTGTACCTACCTTCTAACTCTTCTTTCTGGGGATGAAATTCAACATCATTTTTGAATCGGTGCTCCATGCTGCTGTATGAAAAATAAGTGGTTCCAGAGGGACTTATACTGACATTAGCACAAATAACACAGGAGTGCCCCAGATGACTATTCCACAAGGACAAGATTAAAAGGATATGTGGACCAGCTGCTGCAAATAGCTGGTCGCACCGTGTTCATGGCTGAAGGGCCTGGAAGCTGCAGCTTAAGACATCCTGATTTGAAGGAAAGGGGAGATGGAGGGTAGAAAACAAAACTAGGCACAATAATTACCCAAGAATAAAGGTATTGACCCACTAAAGCAATTGGATGAGCACATGAGAAACAGCTTTTAATCTACACTGACAAGCAGAAGAAGGGGAACTGGTGAGTGAGCATACGCCCGCAGTGTTCCGGGCATTCCACATATGACTTATGCATAGATAACTAGTGGTGGCGTGCAAACGTTTTGTAAATATTAGCTATAGAAGCAACTTTTGGTCCAGTCCCTAGTGCAAGGATACCTACAAAGGGAAAAAGGCAAAATACAAGTAACAAAGCCAACTTAAGTGATACACTTATTCCCCATGTTTACGCTTATACTTACATAAAAGAAACCTATCAAATAATAAGGCTTTCGTACTCCCTTTATAAATCATGGTTGTATGATAGAGGCACGCATGGCCAAACCACGCGTGCCTCTACCACACTGCACGAACCACGAATGCATCTTAACCACGCATTCCTTTACCACGGATGCCTTTACCACACAATTGTGTAGCAAAGGCATGAATGGTAAAGGGGTATGCGTGGCTAAGGTCGCCACTACTCTGACCCCCGCCCTAGCTACATGCCCCCTATACGCCTAAATCCCTAACCCCTAATTTAAAAAACAACCCAACCCCCCCCTTAGCCCTAAAAACTACCCTGCCCGCCCATAAGCCCTACAAACTATCCAGATTACCCATTCCCCTCCCCCAGCCCTGAGGACTAAAACCCTGTCCCTTTACATATTCTACCCTGACCCCCACTGGCCCTAAAACTACCCGACCCCCCAGCCCTGAAAACTACTACCCCGATCCCCTCCAGCCCTGAAAACTACCTGACTACCCCCCAGCCCTGAAAACTACCCAACTCCCCAACCCTGAAAAGTACCACGACCCCCAACCCTGAAAACAACCCCTCAACCCATACAAAACCCAGCCCCAGCCCCAGCCCCACTTACCTCACTGCGTCCTCTGCTTCCTCGTCCGAGGCCTTCCTGCTTCCGAGTTCTGCCGAGCAGCAGCTAGACCGCACACTGCCTTAACCACGCGTATGCATGGTTTAGGCGTATGCATGGTTAATGCAAGCGTGGCAGCGCTTGCGTCGTCGGAACACGTGTGGCTGAGGCCGCGGTGATCCGACTGTTTCCTGGAGAAAACCAGCCTCCAGCAAAGTTAAAAAGAGAAACAAATTAATAGGTAATGGTGTTAAAGGCATTCATTCACATTCTATCATACGGTTTTTAAAAATAACCACAAGATAATTCTAAATTCTACCTGAGTTCTTCTCAGGAACAATGCAATGGTGCCTGTAATTACATAGGTTGACAGTCCAGAAATATTCATTAGATTTTAATTTCTTTTTACATTTATATTTCTGTATTATGTTTTTTCTTATCCTGTAGTAACTGCTTAAACAAGTTACTTACCTTCAGTAACAGTCTTTCTAGTGGGTACTCTATCTGCATATTCCTCACCTTTTGAATCTCCTCATGGGGATAGACAGGACCCGGACACTCATCTTCGGTATCTACCCCAGCTATGACATCACAGAGTTATGTAAGGTGCCACCCAGGCACACTGACGGTAGTTGCCTTCAGAGATGGATACAAGGTTGATATAATGATAAAAATTGCTATTTCCCAAAACTAACTTGGGACAATATTGAAGGTTGCATGACTACTCCTCAGAACAGTGAAGCAGGCGGGAATCAGCGAGGAATCTACAGGGAGATAGAGTGTCCATTAGAGATATTGTTACCTGCTTGATATTTTTAATTGCTGATTTCTCATGCCTGAGTCCAAGCAGTATCCCCAAGGGGGAGGGCCTGAGTGTATGGTCAAAACAGGAAGTCCAGACCGGACCCAAGATTCGAGGCCAGATGAAAGTATGCCCCGAAGATCAAATCATAGCCTGGCAGATATGTTGGACAGGAACACCCCTGGACAATGCCAAAGAAGGGGCATTTTCCATGGTGGAATGGGCTTTGATGCCCTCAGGAAGCTCCATCTTGGCAAGAGCATAGCAGTTTTTTATGCACAGCAAGATCCAGCATAATAATGTCTGCATGCCTTTCTTGGAACAAGCATAGCCATGGTAAAGCTGATCATCAATCTGGTACTCACAGATTCTGTCAATGTAAAAACTGAGGGCTCTGTGAGGATCCAGGCAGTACAGTTTCTCCTCCTCCTTGGTGGGATGATGGGGCAGGTAGAATGTTGGGTGCGTGATACATAAACCCATGTGAAACGAGCATTGGGCTATGAATGTCCCCTGCATAGTATACAAGGTTGTTCCGCTGCCCTGAGTGCCCAACTGCATGCATATATGATCTCTTGACTTCTAAGCATGTTAAAACATGCCTAAGCATAGGCCTGACCACATGAGGTACTAGACTTGTCCTGTGACCTGGAAGGGCGCACTAAGAGTGCCCTCATAGCCGATAAAGGTTTACTGTCCCTGTCCCTCTCCTGGGTATAGACCATCATGCAGTGGTGGCAGATTGATAGTGTGACCGGACCTTTTAACCTGTATCACTAGGGTTCCACTTCAGCAAAGTTCCACTGTGCATGCTAAGAACCTTTTTCTGGCATCCTATGTGTATGTAAAGTACATGTGCATTAGAGGGGCTCTGTGTGTTAATGAGCCTGAATACTTAGGCTAATTGGAAGGATCTATTTTGGATGCCCCTGTCTTGGTGTAGCACAAGATGGGGGATGAGGACAGCTTCCTCAGACACTGGAACCATATGCCCTTCATTCCTAGGGCTGGAAGGTGGAGATCCAGATATTGAAATGAGGAGGATGGAGACAAGGCTAACTTTGGAAAGTGTATGAGGACTTTTGTTAGCAAAGGGCTGTTGATTAGTTCTTCCTGGTTCTGATGATTAGTTCTTCTTTGGTTGATGGTATGGTGAGAACAGGGACTGCAGTTTCTATTATGATAGGTGGGGAAATTTCTAGGTAAGGTCTGCCCTTTTGTCTATCTTGGATTATTGCTTCAGAGAGGCTGATGGCAGCCAGGTGCGAAAACCTCACACTTCAATGTACTAGTTTTTTAGGTGCTCTAGTCTGGAGACTGCTCCAGTGCTACCTGCTATGAGAAGCATCATTCCACACAAAGGCTGTGTCTGAGGACACATAAAGAGAACCAAGCCAAACCAGTTCTACATTTTAAGACAGTGGTTCCACAAACCCAGTCTAGAAACTGTTTATAAAAATGGGACCCAAACCACACCACTTAATTCCAGACCAAGCAAGGAAGTGCTTCACTGGTGTCTGCCTGACAGCCGGTGTCCCAGAGGAGAGGGGACATCACCTGAAGTCTGCACTTTCTGTTGGAGGAGGTGAAGATCTGTCTAGCTGCCAGAAAGCCAATCTGCCTGCCTGCTGAGAGAGGGAAGGAGACTGCTAGGCCACGCAAGAGAAGAGACTGTCCAGAAGGTGAAGCCCAGCGTGCCCCCAGGGCTGTGGGACATCCAGTGTAAGTGGAAAACTTGAGAGTAAGTTAAGAGTGTTACCAAAGGGGATGATGGACGGAGCGTTTGAGCTAATCAAACACTCACCCCCAGTCAACTGATCTGGGTTTAATCCATCATCATTCTTTAGCTCACTCCACCACCCCAGTTCAGACAGGGCCATATGCAAATCAGTCTGACCCTGTGCCTCATGGGAACAGTCCAGCCCGAACTGCCAAGCCATGTCTTCCCTGGACCGGAAACAAGCATCCTGGGACCGGTTTCTAGCTATTCAGCCGTCATCAGCCAGGCTAGCTTGAATCCAGTGGCAAAGTGAGCAAGGGACCCACGTCTGGGCATACCCTGCCAACTTAGGGCGAACAAAGCGATACTAAAGGGGATGATGGACGGAGCGTTTGAGCTAATCAAACACTCACCTCCAGTCAACTGATCTGTGTTTAATCCATCATCATTCTTTAGCTCACTCCACCACCCCAGTTCAGACATGGCCATATGCAAATCAGTCTGACCCTGTGCCTCATGGGAACAGTCCAGCCCGAACTGCCAAGCCATGTCTTCCCTGGACCGGAAACAAGCATCCTGGGACCGGTTTCTGGCTATGGCTTGGCAGTTCGGGCTGGACTGTTCCCATGAGGCACAGGGTCAGACTGATTTGCATATGGCCATGTCTGAACTGGGGTGGCGGAGTGAGCTAAAGAATGCTGATGGATTAAACCCAGATCAGTTGACTGGGGGTGAGTGCTTGCAATGTTCAACACTCCGTCCATCATCCCCTTTGGTTTTGCTATGTGCGCCCTAAGTTGGCAGGGTATGCCCAGACGTGGGTCCCTTGCTCACTTTGCCACTGGATTCAAGATAGCCTGGCTGATGACGGCTGTAAGCCAGAAACCGGTCCCAGGATGCTTGTTTCCGATCCAGGGAAGACATGGCTTGGCAGTTCGGGCTGGACTGTTCCCATGAGGCACAGGGTCAGACTGATTTGCATATGGCCATGTCTGAACTGGGGTGGCGGAGTGAGCTAAAGAATGATGATGGATTAAACCCAGATCAGTTGACTGGGGGTGAGTGCTTGCAATGTTCAACACTCCGTCCATCATCCCCTTTGGTTTTGCTATGTGCGCCCTAAGTTGGCAGGGTATGCCCAGACGTGGGTCCCTTGCTCACTTTGCCACTGGATTCAAGATAGCCTGGCTGATGACGGCTGTAAGCCAGAAACCGATCCCAGGATGCTTGTTTTCGGTCCAGGGAAGACATGGCTTGGCAGTTCGGGCTGGACTGTTCCCATGAGGCACAGGGTCAGACTGATTTGCATATGGCCATGTCTGAACTGGGGTGGCGGAGTGAGCTAAAGAATGATGATGGATTAAACCCAGATCAGTTGACTGGGGGTGAGTGCTTGCAATGTTCAACACTCCGTCCATCATCCCCTTTGGTTTTGCTAAGTTAAGAGTGTCCCATGCAGCAGAGGGTCCCACTGGCCTCTCATACCTAGGTCCGGGTGGGGACTACTTTAAGCAACTGCCTGTTCTGACCCAGTCAGGGCTGCCACGCCTCTGCAGTATGGATGACATCAGCATGATTGGCCCTACAACTGCCTGTTACGACCAGGACAGAGCTGTATCTGCTGGGTCTAGGAAATTGGCCTGCTGCCTGCTATTGGAACTGCAACTAGTTGCACTGTCCTAATTGGGCTGCAACTAACTGTACTGGCCCAATTAGGGTACACTGCAGTATGGGTGATGATGGCTCTACCAGGACTGCGTTTGCTTTAATGACTGGTAATCAATCAATCAATCAATCATGTCACTTATAAAGCACACTACATACCCGCGAGGGTCTCAAGGCGCTGGGGGAAGAGGGGGGTGGTGCTGCTACTGATCGAAGAGCCAGGTCTTGAGGAGTCTTCTGAAGGCCAGTAGGTCTTGGGTCTGTCGGAGGTTGGTGGGGAGGGTGTTCCAGGTCTTGGCGGCGAGGTGGGAGAAGGATCTGCCGCCGGCGGTCGTTTTCCGGATGCGGGGGACTGTGGCGAGGGCGAGGCTGGTCGAGCGGAGCTGGCGGGTGGGGGTGTAGAAGCTGAGTCGTCTGTTGAGGTAGGCTGGTCCGGAGTTGTGGAGTGCTTTGTGTGCGTGGGTGAGGAGCTTGAAGGTTATCCTCTTGTTGACAGGGAGCCAGTGCAGGTCTCTCAGGTGGGGTGTGATGTGGCTGCGTCGGGGGATGTCGAGGATAAGACGTGCAGAGGCGTTCTGAATGCGTTGCAGCCGTCTCAGGAGCTTAGCCGTCGTTCCTGCGTAGAGGGCGTTTCCGTAGTCCAGCCTGCTGGTGACGAGGGCCTGGGTGACTGTTTTTCTTGTTTCGGTGGGGATCCACTTGAAGATCCTGCGGAGCATTCGGAGGATGTTGAAGCAGGATGTGGAAACGGCGTTGACCTGCTTAGTCATGGAGAGGGTAATGCCCGGTTGAGGGATCAAACTTGCTTCTCAGTTGAACAGAGGTGCAGGATCCTGGGCTGCATGTACGCTCTATGTGCTAGGGCTGCTTCACGGCAGAGTAGAGTCGGGCGGCTGTGCGCACAGAGACGCAGCCACTCCTGGCTGAGGCGGTGAGTCCCAGAGCTACACTCGCTTGCCATAGGCATGTGTGCTGAAAGGAATATGAGGCTGCAGGATATGTTCCCGGGGGAGCATCACAAAATACCCGCTTTACCCACTACACCACCAGGGGGAAGAGACATGTAACAAGGTGATGTGAGTGCACACTTGAGTTGTGTGGGACATTGAAGATTGCACCTTTGCCATATTCATGCTTCTGACAAAACTGCTGTGGCAGGCAGCCAATTAGAGGTCGCCCCAGCAGAGACTGGCACAAGGGGGCTCAGGAGGGGTAGAAGCACAAGGGAAAAGCACCTCCGGGGTCACTGACTGGTATCCTAAATTGAATTGTGTAGTATTTAGTATTGTGGTGTGATTAAAAAGTACTTTTTTTCTAAAAGAAAAGCACTGGGCTCAACATTGCACTTATTGGTAAAAACTATTGGTAAAAGGAAGAGGCCAAACAGACAGAGCCTGCATTTAAAATGCCAAGCTGAGGTAATAGCAATCATAAACAGTCTTGAAGGTAGCAGCCTTGAAGGACAACTGTACACGGACATATATGGTGAATCCACCAAGAATGTGAGCACCAAGTTAAAATCATTCTGAGCTATAACAAATGGAGAAGGGGGAAACAAATTTACAGAACCATTCAGTAAACGCATAACAAAGGAAGACCTAAGGGACGACAGCTGATCTGGTAAGTAGGGAAAAATTGAAAGGACCAACAAATAGGCCTTAATAATGCCCACACCAAAGTCCAGCACGCCCAGAAAAGCAGAACACAATGGCTAAGCATGTCTTGAGGGGGGTCAACGTCTGCCTAAGTGCAACAAGAAACAAAACAAGAGCATGGCCCCTAACAAACTGTTTTAGTAGCGGGGTGACAGGCTGACAAACTCATGTCCACCACCTCAGCAGGCAGATCAGAGAAACTTAGTTAGAATGCATAGTGGAAAGGGAAGTCCCACCGCAGAGGAAATGTGTTTTCCAGGGCCCCCTGCAAGAGGAACTTTAGGGTGTGGAACTGCAAGCAGTGAGTGTTCTTCTGATTGGGAGAAGGTCCACAGAAGGGCTGTCCCAAAGGACGAAAATGCACTGAAGCACCAGTTGAAGACACCATTCGTGATTGGCAATTTAGTGCCGGCTGATATTGTTGGCACACACATTCAGAGAGCACTCCATATGGCCAGACATTATGAGCTTGAATACAAGACCACAACGTCAGAGCTTCCAGGCTCAGAGGTCGAAAGCCTACACTACCCCGCATACGGGCATACCACATTGAGGGTCTTGTTTTCTGTCAAGACTTGGACTGTTTGATTGCTGATAGAAGGCAGTAACACTTTCAGGGTTAGGTGAATCACCCAGGGCTCGAGCAGTTTGATGTTACAGCTCCAAAGAAGACCAAAGGATTTTGATCTCAAATGCATCAAGGTGACTGCCCCAACTAAAGACAGAAGAGGTATCTGAACCACTGTGGCCACCACTAGCAGGGGCAGAAGGGCACAAGTGAGCTGGCCCAACACCAGCCACTACCGCAGGTCTCGAGCTGTGTCAGTGGAAATCCAAATGCTTTCCTTCAAGACTCCCCAGTGCTGGGCCCACTGAAAATAAATACCCCACCGTAGTGCATGCACGTGCAGCAAGCGTGGGGCACCAGCAGGATACAAGAGGCAAGCAGCCCAACAGATGGAGAACTGGGAAAACTGGGAACAGAGCTCCCTCCCAAACCATGTTCCAAACTCACTATGTGGATGGGAAGGTCTTGAGAAGACAGTGTCATGCTATGCCCCAGTGAAGAGAATATGCTGGAGGGCTGGGAGTGGGACTTCAAAGAGATGGGAGATTGTGGCCTGCAGGTGGTCTGCCACTACCTGCCAGGACCCTGCCTTCAGAAACAGTTGTCGTGGTACGTGAAAACCGAATTACCCAAACCGGCGAAGATGTGTAGCGACCACCGGCATCAACTAAGTGAAGGTCTGGGAGGGCCACAAATTGATAGTGGGTGAAGTCCACACCAAGACGCAGGTACCTCCTGTGCAACTGCAGGATCAGAACATGAAAGTCCTGCAGGTCGACGGGCACCATTCAGTCTTCCAGCTCCAGAGCCAGAATGACATATGCGAGGGAAAGCATTTTGCACCTCGCTGTGTCTAGGAAAGTATTTAAAACGTAAAGGTCTAGAATGGAATGACGACCACCTCTCTCTTAGAAACAAGAAAATAAACGGAGTACCATCCCTGTCTAATCTGGTTCTATGTGATTACTTCCACAGCCCCTTTACTCAACAGAACAAGAACTTCCTGTTGCAGAATGCGGGATGGTCAGCTGAGTTGTCAGAAGGAATGGGGGGGGTGGAAGGTGGCACCTCCTGGAAGGGAAAGGCATAGCCTTGCTGGACTTCTTGAAGGACCCAACGGTCCGAGGGGATGGATTACCAGCATGCCAAGTGAGAAGACACCCTCCCCCCTCAAGGGTGCATGTGCTTCCTCAAGGGTGTATCAAAGCGATTGTGCAGTAGGGACCAGGGAGGTGATGGAAGTGAACTGTTGTTGCTTTTGATGTCCTTTGGAGCCACAATTTAGCTGCAAAAGAACTTGTCGGGCTGCTGTTGAAGCTGTGAGGGCTGGTGCCACTGAGAGTACAGGCCTTAAGAATATTGATAGAACTGGAGAGCAGGAGAAGCCATCCCCTAAGACTGAGATGTAGCCCAACTTTGCTTGAAGCACTCCAGTGAACCGTCTCTACAAAGAGGCATGCTCTACTGAAGGGTATGTCTGTATGTTTCGCCTGTATATCCCATGACTAGCCCATAGAACAAACTCCGGCATGGTGGGAGATGGCGATGAAAGCTCCTACGGACCACACCATCAAATCCACAGAATCGAGGGCAGAGTGGAGAATCTGTCTAGTTATGTCTTGTGCATCGTGCACAACTTCCACAAAATGGTCTCAAAGACAATCTGTAAATAATCATTTGGGCCATTTTCTGGAGGGCGTGGGAGTAACAGGCCAAGATATTAGTTACATTCATGGAACAAAGGACAAGGCTCCCTGAAGAGAAGACTTTTTTCATTAATTTTTTTAATAATTCTGAACTCCCTACCAGTACGAGAAACAAACCCGGGTTCTGCTTAGAGAGCACACAAGACTCTCTGGAGAAGGGGGAGGCATCAAAAACTTTGGGTCTCCTGTAAGCAGACCACGGCGGCGCATGACATGATGGTTCATCGCAGGGGCCGACACTGGTTTGCTCCATGCGATCACATGAAGTCCATCAACACTTCGTTAAAGAGGGGCAATGATTCAACCACAGAGTGTGTGGGTAAAATGTTCAGAAGGGCACAAAAAAATGAACTGATGTCAGTGCACCTGGGTTACACCTTAGATGACAGCATGATGCCTTATCCTGGGCGAGTCCCAGAGTTAAGGTACCACCAATCTGTGCAAGAGAGCTGTTTCATGTTTTTGGATCTAGTATTGCACCTAAAGGAGATCCAAGAGGTGAGGAATCAGCAGGTAGAAGTATCCATCATGAGATTCCAAACTCTGATGTGATGTAACACTTTTATAGATGAAAGTTCTTGGGTCCAACTGAAACTCCATCTTTATGTTCAAAAACATTTAATCATCTCTTTTCATCAGTATTGTTTTCACAGCAGGCAAGAAAATGCTGGTCTTTTTATAGAACCTCTAGGTAATGCCAGTGTACAAGATGCAAATGCTTCATTTGTGTGCGTTCCAATGAAGACAAAGGTTGCGTTTCTGTTGTTTCAGTCTCCCTAGCAAGTAAATGTTAACTTAGGGAAAATATGTTAATGTTCTGGTCCACTGAAATATTTTAATCTTACCTGAATGGACCAATTAATACAAATTCAATGTTTTATGAATGCCTTCTTTACAGCCATTTGTTCACAAAAACTTTCCTGCATTGTAAGGATTTCTTGGAAGCCTCTAGTTGACTTTCTCCAACAGAGGTATGCTCACAGATCCTAGCTGGTTGACCACAGCTTTGCTTTAGATCACCTGATCACTATCCACATTGTCAAAAGTTTAACATCTTTAGAAAGCTTTTGACATGGCCTTGGTGTTTTTGTTCTTTTATTTTTGTGGACACCTCAACCTCGAGTATTTGGAGACACCTAGAGTAGGCACTACATTTTGAGTTCACGTATTCTCCGGAAACAGTATTTGCTCCAGAAGTATAAGCTGAGGTACACATTCTGTACAGTTCTGGGTAAGGAATTTATTTATTGCACAATGAAACTTTTTTAAGAAACCCCTGGGCAGGAAACAAGCATTGGCTACAAAAGCCTGCCAGCCGCGTCAAATCTCCCAGCCCTTTGACTGTTACAACACTTAAACTTCTACAACATTATTGCTAAGTATTCAAAGTCAACAAAGCTGTTGGTAATGAAACTGAGCATTTATTAAAAGCATTGCTGGTGTTGTTTTCTTTTGCAGTGCCATATAGATTCGAATAGCTATCTATATAGTGTGTGCCATGAAGGAGCTTTTTTAATGGCAATGCATGGTTATTCTTGCATGTTTCTCTGTTACTTGGTGCTAAACTGAACCAATGATTGATCACTGTCCTCGTTCGTTTGGGCTCTCCCTTCACACTCCATAAAAACCGTCCCACTCATTTGGTTAAAGGGGTGGATTCCAGGATCGCACTGTCCCAAAGTAGGCCGCGTCTGGAACGCCAACAACCAAAAGCAGTGTCTACTTATTGCTGCTGGTCAAAACTTCCATAGTAACTCCACAGTGACGGGGTGGACAAAGGGAGTTGTGAATAGGAGGGTGCGCGTCACTTGTGCCAATAGGCTTAAGGCTCGAGGCAGGGGATCGGAGATAGGAGACGAGAGGAGAAGCGCAGGAAGGGAAGCACGGCAATGGGTAGGCACCTGGTGCCCGGCTGCAACCATCGCCTATGTCTACAGACGCGCTGCGACAGAGACAGAGGCTGGAAGGGCTGGAGGAGCTGAGGCGACCCTCTGTGGCGGAGGTGAGTGAGGCTGCGGCATCCTGCACCCTCCTGTTGCCCTCCATAGTCTGACTAATTCTCGGCAGCAATATACAACAAGCATTGGCATAGCCAAAAGGTCTCGCCTTTGGGACCATATAAGTGTTTACCCATGCAGCACATTATCCTGGGTAGTTCACTTGAAAGCAAGGATTTTTAAAGGACACTGAAAGAAACAAATATCAATGAACTGGATAAAATGAGTACTATTGAAGAGACTAATAATAATACCTATTTTTAACTGGGTTGTTACATGCTTGAATAAGGGCATGGACAACACAACTTTGATCCTTCTGAACTGTGATCCTTCTGAAGAAAATACAGCCAGTAGCACTGAGTTTGGTAATGATAATACCCAATTAATCTGCAGGACAAATGTTTAAATCCTCATAGGTACATATGGTACATAACTCAACAAGGGTCAGATGACTCACAGACCTATGCAGCATGTGCTCAAGCCACTAAGCTATCTCACAAGATGTATTTTCAGGAAAATGTTGGCTTTCATTTCCTGGAGAAGCTTGTGTTCTTGAAAACTCCAATAAATTATATTTGTTTTTATAAGCCAGTGAAATCGACAGATTGTTTTCTGATGAGGTGGAAGGAAAATGTAAACAGCATTAAACTATTTAACACAACACAAGATTGATATAGCCATTAGGTTTTGCCTTTGGGACCTATTGGCTTTTGCAACTTCTTTTGGCAGGACCGTACACTCGTACAGCATTAGGATACACAGTGAGCAGCATCTTTACTCGGGTGACCAGCGCCTAAAGGTCACCTGTTTTGGAGAGGCGCTAAAGACATTTACTGACAATCTCACTCAATTCAGATGGCATTTAAAAAAATAATACAAGCCTGTAGAAACAGTTGGTCATTAACAGATGATTAAATAATGAACAAGTGTGCGTACGCACTGCGGCGGAGCTATATTTACTGCATAAGGTGAAGTGGCACCTGGTACCAACAGTCTTACATGGCATCTGAACTCCAGTTATGGTTACATGTTTATAGCAGAGAGGATGCCCATTTTCTCTTTTTGCTCCTGGGCAGCTGGCTCCCTTACTGCCCTACCGACACCTGCCTGTAATGAAACACAGCTTATTGAATGCCTCTGAATGGACCGTAAGAAAAGTGTCTGCTTTTGAAAAAGCATGTTAAAAGTGATCTACTAAGTTGTACGAGAAATAATACCTCTTTTTCTTACAGTGCTTTAAAGTAGCATACTCTGGTGCTCATTTAAAACGCTCTAATACCCTTGGGCCAAGCTCGCACTGCATAAAACTGCAAAAATAAAAATATCATGATGCTACAGAGGCCCAAGAGTCACCTGCCATTCAGAAGCCAGTTTTCTGTTTTTTCCTGGATGCCAGGTTCTGGGCAACATGACAGGAGGGCAGGCCATAGTGCAAAATGAATGGAACAAAGGTGACAGGTTCAATTTCCACCCTGAGCCATCATAGGCGAATCCCAGGGTCAAGTACCCTTAACTGACCAATGACTGTGGTGCCACCAACAGGCTTCCCTGAAGAGAAGCCCTTACATTTGCCAGAAAGGGGCACCATAGATCAACATTAAATTGGATGCATTTGTAGCCAATCTTTTTTTTGATGCAAAGGCTTGATGTTAAAGCATGCTGTACCTGACTAACTCACAAATGTAACAGTGTTTTTGTTACGCTGTCCAGGGGGCTTTATGCTGTGTTTGACAATGATCCAGTCCCAGTCATAACACTCAAGTCAGCCCTTTCATCCCAGTACGCCTTTGTTTCCCCCGTAAAAGCCACTGTGGATGTTTATAAAAGCTGCAATTTGAGTCTTAGATCCCAGCACCAGAGGAAGAAATAAGATTACATATGGTGTCTGAGGCACAAGCATGTAGTAGTTGCGCTGAATCGCTTCTATCTATTTACAGTTGACTTTACAGACGCTCAAGAGACAGTAATGTGACCCCGACAACCAGGGGGACCACATCGGGTGACCTCTGGCGCCTAGATCTGAGACTCAAACTGCAGCTTTTCTAAACATTTATAGTTGCTTCTACGGGAGCGCACTATTACACATGGTTTTGGGGGCACAATAATGTAGGGGTTAAGCTGAATAGTTTCCATCTAATTACAGTTGCCTTAACAGAAGCTGAAGGAGCGACACAACCGTGCCCAAGACCACAAGGGGTGACCGTAGGTGCCATCAGGACCTTGGAGTGAAAGTAAATTTTTTGAGGCTGCTAACATTATGATTAATGGAAGCACGAGGAAATAAGGGAATGTGCGCCCACATCACACAGTGTGGCCTGCAGCGCTTTCAAGCAACACAACGTGGGAGGCCGGGGGTGGGCGGAACGGGGTGGCAAGCAACTACAGGTTATATATCTTGATCTCGAAGGTAGCCTTACACTTAGGAAGCCTCAATGCTCACATAAACTTTATCATATCTTTGCATTCATATTTTTCAGTTCAAAAGTCACCCTTTCGTCTGAAATGCTTCTAATGACCCCTCATGTTGTAGATGAAAACCACCATCATAGTTGGGGCTGAGGACCATATAACACGCTCCTTCGGTCACCTCTGATGTTGCTGTTCAGTCCGCACAAAACAGGCATCAACATGCCGGCTCACGCATTTCCGGTGAGAGGCACAGAGCCACCGACAAAGAGAGAGGCATGCAGAGCCTTCCCAATGGGCTTGTGTAAAAGTGGCGGCCATATCAGCAGAGAAGACGCAGTGGCATAAACAAAGTTAGATACTCACTTTCAGCTGGGCACCAGATGACACCTCCATAGTTCGCCTGAAATAGGGAACCGGGAAATCAATGCTGCACACACAATGACCAGGGATTTCCTGTAAAAAAACAGCGAAGTCCGGGGCTAGATCCATCCAGCCGTGGTCTTGGCAGGATACCCCACCGTCCCAACGGAGCACGCATAAGAACTGCAGACTATAGCCCTGAGTGCTTCCAGGAAACACATACAGACAACATGCACTCGCTTTGCACAAAGTGCAATGTGAGAAAAAGAACGTTTGCTTATATGATAACACGCAGTCATTTTGCTGAACGGATTTAAAATAAAAAAATTAAAAAAATTACATTTGCGCCAACATGCAACTATGTTGAAAACAAACAGGGTGCAGATGATAAAAAGTTACAATACTCTTGTGAACATTTATGGTTTGTGTGCTTTCAATTGAAATGCCACCGGCCAAGGGAATCTTTGATGCAATTATTGGTTCGCCGGGGCTCGGATCCCCATGCTGCCACTGGAGGAGCCTGCTCGTAGAGAGGGCCGATGGGGAGAGGTGCTCTCAGCAACCCTGGCTCGCTGGGGCTTGTATCCGCCTCCCTGCAGTGCTAGCAGCAGAGGAAAAAAATGAGAAGGGGGTTTTACATTCAACAGCGTTTAAAAACATGAGCAGAGGCAAAACAAAAAAATATTGCACACAAAGTAACCTAAACAAAATGAGTAAGACCACGTGTAATAGGGGCAGTCTCCATGGGAGGTTCCAAACACCAAAAGGCGGGACTAATAAGCATATTCACCTAACAAAAACAGGCATTTACGAAGGGCAGTAACAGGAACCAATGAAAAAGATGGGAGGTGCTCCAAGCCCACACTGTAGATACAGCATGTCTCGAAGAGACAGCGCATGCGCTGCCTAGGCAAAACCTAAAAAAGGAAGACTTTGCCTCTTGAGTATTCCTCTACAGGCATCCCTGCTTTTATAAACAACTCCTTTGTGCTCCATCTATAGCAGTCTCCTACTTGCAATAGACTGTCACTACTATCATAGGAGCAACATTCGTTCTGGGCGGGTGAGGGCGCAGCCACCCCAGATAAAAAGAAATAAAAGCTGCAACCTCCCGCGTCCTAAAAAAACATCAAGGTGAAAATCGGCCAGGAGAACCGATGCTTAATATCCCAGGTGGCCCACTTGTTTTATAAATATATTAGACTACCATCAAGATTTGATTTCTTAAAAGACCCTGCAGGGTCCATACTTTAAGAAACAGTGGATATTGAAGGCTTGCAAACACCCATCTCCTCAACAGTAAGCCTCAATAGTCGGACCAACGTGGCTCACCTGAACATGGAGACTCATGAGGCGGGTGACGACATAGGAAGGCTGCCAATTAAAGTGGACAATAATGAACTGGCTTGTGGCTCAGTAACTGATATGGAGCTGCTCTCTTTTAGATCAACATCCCCTTGCACACCCCCCAGACCACTGCTATCAAATGGAGCCCCAGTACCTAGAGAGGTCAAGACCATTATGGTAGCAGGTCTAGCCCACTTGAATAAACATTCAACAAGAATGCCTACTATCACACAACAGGAAGTGGATGAGCCACTGGCAGGACTACCATTGTGTTTAGACTCAACTCGGTGCTCCCCTTAAGCTGAACAATCTCCAGCCCTTGATCGGAAACATCATGATAGATCCAAGGCAGAATCCCGTGTGCTTAACCAAATTAATTAAATGAGAGAGCAGGGGTTCGATAGCAGGACTAGTACATATGGAAGAGCTTGAAAAAATGCAACTCTCATTAACGGAGAGAGGAAACTGGTTTCGAAGTGAATTGAACTTACCCACTAGCCCTGACGGATCCCCAGTCCCCCTCTGGAATTCTGCAGAAGTAGGAACCCAAACAGGATCAGCCAAAGAGAGCGAGACATACTCCATAAATATCCCTCAGACAGCTCAGCACAGGGGGTCTAGTCTCCAAACAGGACCAGGGGACCTATGGGATCTGCTTCTGACTTACAACATCACATCTGACTTCAGGCGCCCTATCCTATCAGTCACATAAAATGCAGGTCCAGGTGGACTTGTTAAACACCTTAGCAGTATTTGTCTGTGGGATTGACCATAAATTGGCAGATTTAAACAAGCTAATAACTAGGGCCCAAAATTACGCAAAGTCAACACACACAGAATGCTCTTGCGCACCACTGCTGGATAAGCCCTGTACAGTCCCAGATGTTTTAGGCATGTTAATTGAGAACATGAAAGATAACCTAGTGCCCTCAATGCACACAAGGTCACCAGAGAACCATAACGGACAACAACCCAACATAAGGGAAGTAGCTGAAAACTATAATAGATCTCTTTCTGGGACACTTGAGGAGCCCTAGGAGCACATCAAAACCACGGCCTGACTAGGGGTGGAATCTCCAGAGATCCAGTGTTTTGTTAGTCCAATAGAACCATCTCAGATGCAAAACACAAACAAGGCACGATAGCCCTGGAATGCAGCTTCGGAGAGATGAATAAGTAAACTCCCCAATGCCATTGGAAAAGAGAATGGGAAAGAAAGAAAGGAAGAAGCAACCTAAGGCAAGGAACAAAACAAAAAACGGACTGACATTTCTACCCTACATGAATATAAACCACCCTACAATATTTAATATGGCGCCAGAAGAGGAAGCCACCAAACTGGCATCCTGTGATAGCAGGGACCCCCCCTTAAGAGAATGAAGCCCTTCCCCATCTTTGATAAACTACCAGGAAGTACAAAGCAATCATCTGAAACCACTTTTGAAGGTGCAGGAACAAGGTGGAAATGGCCAACAACTATTAAATACAGCATCGACAATGCCAAACTTGGCGCAGGCAGACACAACAACCTCAAAGGAACCATTCCTTAAATAAACGGTCACAAGTGAAACTGCAGGCATAACCATGAGCCTAACATCAGAGAACATGGACCTTTGAGGGATAAATTATCCAACCAGGCATAAGGAAATACCTGTTCACCCCCCTTCTCCAAAACGAGAGCCCAACTTCACATCGAAGATACAGGACATGTTAGTCCCTCAATACGCGCAGACAGTCAGCAGTACTCAAAGCATAAAAATGCTCCGATTTTTAATAGTGTCCACCAGGTCAACGACCTTACAGACAGCAGGCAAGCTACAGAATATACGCAGGGGAACTTAACTAATAGCAAGCATACACTCCTCATCCCAGAATACCAATCTAGGGGCAGGCACGACATTATAAATCGTGGTCACATTTTAAAATTACTACATGCCGTAGCAACTCCATCGACCATGACCACCAAAGACATCGAGTCAGTTGAATTTGTAGACCCTACGGGAAGCAACACACAGGAAGTCACCCTTGTAACATGGGCCTTAAGTGCAAAGGCATGGAAATTTCTCCAGGAAAGTGACTGCTTCTGCAATTGGGGAATCAAGATTAGTCCACATGTCCAACAGCATATCCGCTACCGCTTCAATACCAAAAAGAGTCCACGTCTCCACGTAACATAAGAAATGCGCTGCCGCCATTCTTGAACATACTATGTTAGAAAAATTTATAGAGCGCGCGTATACCCGTAGGTATCTTGGCGCTTACTGACCCGAGCATGCTGAGTTAGGACCATTTAGTTGCCAAAGAGCCACATTTTAAGCTCCTTCCTAAATGTAAGAAGGGGTGAATTGGCTCTAAGATATCGAGGGAGACTATTCCAAAGCCTGGTCGTGCTGGTTACAAAGATCCTTCCTCCCCAGTTCACTTTCTTGAATCTGGAGATGGTGAGTGTTCTAGCTGTAGCCGAACATAGGGTTCTATTGGGGATGTACCACCTAAAGTGGTGCCATAATAATTCAGGTGCTGCATGATGCAGGGCTTTGTGGGCCACACAGAGGGCCTTGAATTTAACCCGCTTATGAACCAGGAGCCAGTGCAGCTCTCAGAATCCTAGGGGTGATCGAGTGAAATTTTGGAATGTTCAGAATCATTCTGGCTGCTGCATTTTGGACAAATTGGAGCCTTCTAATCAGATTTTCCTGTAGGTCCATATACAGCCCATTGCAATAGTCCAATTTTGAGAGGACTAAAGCTGTAATCGTGTTTTTCCTGGTCCTGCAAGGAATGTAGGGAAGAATTTTCATTTACCTAATCATCCTTAGGTAATGAAAGGAAGACGAAACCACCTTGGATACTTGTACTCTATATTTGAGCTTACCATCAATAATGAAGCCCAAGTTTTTGGCTTTGGTCACAGGTAAAGGCGGAGGGCCAAGAGTGTCGGTACACCAGGCTGGAGACCATAAAGAGAGGGTAGTCCCAAACAGGATAATTCGGTTTTACCCAAATTGAGTTTTAAACAATGTTTACTCATCCATAGACTGATGGCTCCCATGCAGTCGTGCAGCCTTAATGGGTCTAAAGAATCTTTGTCAACGGCTGCCACTTCTAGTTGGGTGTCATCCGCATAGGAGGTGGGATTCAAGTTGAAAGTTTTAATTAGGGAAGCCAGTTCTGAGACAATTATTATAAAGGGTTTGGCTCAGTGATGATCCCTGTGGAGCCCCGAATGGTAAAGTAAAAGGCAAGGATTCAAAATGGCCCAAGGTCAGCATTTGGGACCTCTCTGAGAGGAAGGACGTGAGGAGGGAGAGGGCCTTATCTTTAACTCCTATGGTATTCAAACGGTGGATCAGAGTCTTATGGTCCACTTTATCGAAGGCCGCAGATAGGTCCAGAAGAAAGAGGGCGGCCGATCCCCAACTGTCTAAAGAAGTTCTTATTTCTTCTGTGGATTTGATGAGGGACGTTTCAGTGCTGTGACCTGCTCTAAAGCTAAACTGGGTGGGGTCCAACTGATGGTTGTCAAGAATAAATCTAGGTTCATGATGCTTTCTACAATTTTCACTGGAAGGGGAAGCCTAGAGATGGGACGATAGTTGTTAGGGTCCTTAATGCCAAGATTGGACTTTATTAGTGGGAGAATGGAGGCTTGTTTCCAACTGGTAGGGAACACCCCTTGCGAGAACATTAAGTTAAAAACGGAAGATAGATTGGTGGAAATAAGTTCTGGAACCAATTTCAGAACCCTTAGGGGCCATGGGTCGTCAGGTGACCCTGATTTTGCTCCTAGCAAGAGAGTGGCCACTTGATTAGGAGAGGTGGGTGAAAATTCCAAGAAGGGGGTGTAGCCTAGGGCTTTCTGCTGTCTCAGCTCACTGGTGTCTTTGGACTCCGAGTTATCAAATCTATTAAAGATCTGATCAACCTAAAATGAAGTGTTTCATGCGGTTGAAAAAAGAACTTAAAGGGCGAATTTAAAAAAACTTAAAATAAAGTGCGGTGTTGCTTTCCAAAAAATATATTATATTGTGATCAGCATTAATGGCCTGGCCGCCATTGTTAAAGCAAAAAACATAGGATAAAACAAGGTGTGGTTCGCTGCTTGGAAAAAATTGGTTGCAGGAGAGCATGTCGCGCGTGCTATAGGAGAAAGTTATGTGAGAAAATAGTGCTCACAGACTGTAAATAAAACATACCTAGTGACAACACATGTTACAGGGCCAGGCCTCGTGTTTCAACGTTTCAATTTATTTGCAGTATATGTCAAATTCCGAATATCTTTGACTTTTTCTCATTAAAAAGCAATTATTGGTGCTGGAGAAGAAAGCACCAATTTTAAAGAGAGTAGGACAAAAAAACCTGCAGGCAATGTTTTGTGGGAAGCAAGAGAAAGTACGTATGTGGTTTTATTTAACTAAAAAAAATGGCTTCATAATAGGTACGGAAGTTAAAAGGGAAAAGTGTGAGTTCTAAAGGGGATGGACGTCTAAAAGCCAAAGTAAGTAGGCGTTTGGCAGTCAGCAGCTTAAAAGTGTAAATTATATTTTAGAATTTTTTTTTGCGCTGGCAAAGGCGTGGAAACATTTTATAATATATTTAGTTTCAAAGAAAAAGCATTTTTTTATGTTGGCAAAGACGGGAAAACATTGGCACTCTTGTGAACAGCTTAAATCAACACGTCCAAAAGTTTCACATTTTTGTACAAGTAAGCGAAAGTATACTGGGGGGGGGATAAACAATCGGAAAAAATTGTTTTAAAAAACGTACGAATGGAGGAAGCAACCTGAAAATGGCAAAAAGCAACGGTGTCCTGAAACTCTTGATCGGACTGTAAAAAATAAAAGGAGGATATAAACATAGGAATAAAGACAGAAAGAAAAGATGGTAAAACACATTGAGTTTTTTTTTAGTTTTTTTTTTTTTAGATATTTCTTTATTGGCATTTTAGGAACTTACATCGTACAATTTACATGCATCAGACATCTATATAACTTCAATATAGCATTTTGTACAATTTGTGTATATTTGGAAAGCATTGTTGTAACAGGTTCATATTCGTTCCAGTGCGCCACTTTGGTTCCTGAATCAGAGTATTATCATATAATTCCCCAATTGCCCTTACCCCTCCCCTCCCATCCTCACATTTAATCTCAACTCGTCAGCGTCACTTCTCCTTTTTATGTCCTATATCCGTTTAGTTCTAGGTGTTCTCTATTTTGACTCCTTAGTGTTTAACTAACTACAGTGCGTCATTATCCCTCTTGTGGTGGATTGTGTCTAGGGGATGTTATCGTTGGTGTTTGCAAGTCCTTTATATCTGCTAGCATGGCCGTCCATGCCCGCAAATCATCTTCCAATTTCTCATCACGTCGCACTCTCTTCATTCTTACCGTCTCTGCCGCTGCCCATTCGTCCAAATCTTTCAACCAAAACTCAATCTTCGGGGGAGAAGTGCCCATCCATGATATAGCAATTCGTCATTTGGCTAATGCCAACCCAAGCATTACAAATTTCGTACTCAGTTTCTTTTTCTTTGGAGCAGGGAGGAGACCCAGTAGTACCTCCCATATACCTTTGGGTATGGACCATCCCGTTGCCTCCTTTAGTTTCTCCAATACCGAAGTCCAATACTGAGATAGTATCGGGCATATCCATACCATATGGATAAAATCTGAGTCAGCATTTCCACATCTGGGGCATTTATCGGACCTTGTCAGAGAGATCCTACTAAGTGTTCTTGGGGAGAGGTATGCCTGGTGAACACAGTTATACTGGACCAGTTTAAACCTAACATTCGAAGTTATAGCTTTGACCCCTTCGTGCACTTTAATCCAGTCTTTTTCGGACAGGGGCTCCCCGAGTATCTCCTCCCATCGAGTCTGAACCGGGAGGGGTGCAACTGTCAAGTCCTCTCGCAACGCCCTATATAGGTGTGTAATAAAACATCTCCCTTGTGCCATATATAGCATGACCTGTAACACCCTGGTTTCCACAGGTTCTTCCGGGGTGGAAGGCCAGATCTCTCTGGCGACTTGATTAATCTTCCCATATTGGAGGAATTGTCCTGCCCCCAGCTCAAACATTGACTCCGCATCTTCCCTAGTAATAAATTGTTTATTGTGGAAGAGATCCCCCATCGTCAGGCATCCACCCTCCTTCCATCTTCGGACCGACATTGAGGCCTCTATTTTGGCAAATGGTTGTACCACCCATAAGGGCATGTCTGGAGCATAAGGGGCATGTTTCACAACTTTTTTAACTACTCGTTACCATATCCGTGCCACACCACATGACGGACTATGTATGGGACGGACCATGGGGTCCCCGCCCCCAGCATCAATAGTGCTGCTAGTGAGTGCCCTCCATATGTGCCTGCCAATAGTCTTTTCTCCCAGTTGTCACTCTCGTCCAACCAGTGTATTGCATGCTGAAGCTGGGACGCCATGTAATATAATTCTAAGTGTGGGACTTCCAGTCCACCTTTCTGCCACGTCCTCTGCAATGTCTCAAGACCTACCCTTTTCCTTTTGGGTCCCCATAATAATTCTATTAGTAATGTGTTCAAGATCTTGAAAAATGCGCCAGTACTTCATATAGGGAGTGCTGTAAAGCATACAGACATCGAGGAAGTATTATTATTTTAATAATTGCGATTCTGCCCATGAGGGACAAAGGTAGCCTTTGCCAGAAGCGAATTGAACCTTTGATACCTTCGATCACCTGCCCTATATTGGGATCCAAATATCTCACGGGGTCATTTACTAGTCTGATTCCCAGATATTTAGGGTCAGAATCCACCCACGGGAGCCCTGCCTACTGAAGTGTCATCCCCGGCCGCCGCGCCAAACACCCCACCGGCAACAACATGGACTTATTGGGATTAGTTTTCAGGACTGAAACCTCCCCAAATTGGTACAGTATATCCAACATTTTCGGGACTGCCTGGGCTGGTTGACGCAAATATACGAGAGTGTCGTCTGCATACATAGACACCACGTGATTTGTGTCTCCCAATCGTATCCCCCATACCTCCAGTCGCCGTCGTAGGGTCTCCGCCAGTGGCTCCATAGCTGCCGCAAACAATAAAGGCGACAGGGGACACCCCTGTCCAGTACCCCTTTGTAGCTCAAATGCTCGGGATATCAGTCCCCCTTGGCGCATCCTAGCTCGTGGGGCCGTATAGATTAGTTGGAGCCAACTTAGGAACTTTGGACCCAGTCCCATTGCCCTTAATGTTGCCCAAACGTACCCCCAATCCACCGAATCAAACGCTTGTTCAATATCGAGCAGCGCTATCGCATGTTCCTCCTGTTCAATTCTAGGGGAGGGCCACACCAGGGCCAATCTCCTGAGATTATTTGCAGTGCTACGTTTAGGGATAAATCCTGATTGATCTGGGTGGATCAAGAAAGACATATGGGCCAAAAGGCGTTGCGCCATCACTCCACTTAAGATTTTCATATCTATATTAAGAAGCGAGATCGGTCTATATGACTTTGCCAACTGAGGGTCCCTATCGGGTTTGGGGATCATGATGACCATGGCCTCTCTCATACTATCTGACAGGATCCGTTGTTGCAGAGCTTCGTTGTATACCTCCAAGAGGTGGTCAACCAACAAGGGAGCATATATTTTATAAAATTCTGACGATAAACCGTCGGAACCCGGACTTTTTGCAGGTTTCAATCTTTGAATCGTGCTCAGAATTTCCTCCCTAGTTATTGGGCTTTCTAGTTCATCTCCTGCCTCATCGCCCAGGCATGGCAGTTCCACCCCCGAAAGGAACTCATTTATTCTCTCCATTGGGGGAGAGACCCCAGCGGCATACACCTGTTCCATATGTGTAGTTAGCACCTCTAATATTGCTGCCTGATTATAAACCGAGCTCCCTTGTGGATCCATCAATTGAACCACGGGGGTGTAGGTTTCTTGTTTTTCAACAGTTTCGCCAGCAACGCTCATGACCTGTCCCTCTCCATGTGGAGCCGCTGTCTATATGCCACTCTGTAATATTTACCTAGGCGCTGAAGGGATTCCATCAGGACCCTACGGGCCTCACTCCACTCCACTATACGTTGGGGATGTACTTGAAGCATGGGCTCTAGTCTCTGCAATTCTCTTTCCTGCAGCTTCACATCTCTTTCCAACTGCTGTCTCACTCCGTAGGAGGTTTTAATACACAGGCCCCGCACCACTACCTTCATTGCATACCATTCCGTAGCACTTCTGGCCACCGTCCCCCAGTTTTCCCTAAAATAATTGGTAAGTCCCTCCTCTATTTTCTTGGCAAATGGTGGGTCCGACAATGCTTCCACCTGCAGCCTCCATGTCAGTATCGCCGGTCGTGGGCATCGTAAGTCCAGCGTAAGTAGCCCTGGGGAGTGATCCGAAATATATCTGGGTAAATAGGATACGTCTTGAACTTCCGGGGACATCTCATCAGATAAAAAACACTGATCTATTCGACTATGTGTGTTGGACGCGGGCGTATAACAGGAAAAGGCCCTCCCCAATGGATTCCTACTCCTCCAGACATCTCTCAACCCCAATCCCCGCAGTGTGTCCCTCAGCGTGCCTGTGAGATTTGGTTTAGTGTTCTGTCTGGGGGGCTCCCGATCTAATTCCCCGTCAAGCACACAGTTAACGTCACCCATCAGAATCACTCTGTCCCCTTGGTATGGGGTCGCTGCGGCCACCACCGCTGGAAAGAAAACCAGACAGTCCGCATTAGGGGCATACACATTAATAATACAAATCTCCTGGCCATCCAACCTTCCATGCAAGACCACATATCGACCCTCCGGGTCTACGACATGATGTAGGTGCTGGAACGGCACCCCAGGAGCCACCCAGATGAGAGCTCCCCTAGCGAACCCAGAATAGGACGTCGCATAGAGCTGCCCCCTCCATCTTCGTTTTATACATGCTATCGTATCCCCCATACATGAGTTTCCTGCAAACATGCATCGGCAATCTTATAACGCTTTAAGTAAGAAAACACCAGTCTTCTCTTATTTAACATTGCCAACCCCGCACATTTCATGTAATTAGCTTAATCAAGGAGGGAACCATAGTTGCCATAACAGGAATTTCTTTTCACTTGTCCATTGTTTCCACCCCCAAGTCCTCCTGCAGTGTGACGCTGATACAACTAAACCATGAATAAACTTATAGTCCCACCCCCTCCCTTGAAAACCTTCCCCATTCGAACCCCACCTTCTGATCCCCCACCCCTTGGGCAGTGGTGCGATCCCCAGTCTCCCTTGACAAGGTGTCAGGAGCCGCCTCCCCCGCCCCATACCATCCCACCCAATTTATTCCAACAGAATAGTCAGCCAGTTTAGTACAAACAATAACACTCTAAACAACACCAGCTGGTATCGTACCATATAACTTTGAGATTTTGAATTCACAGTGGTTAGGCCATTGTTGAGGTGCGAGAAATAATTCTCCAGCTCCTCGTACGTGCCTCAGCCTCTGAAAGGGGCGTGTCCACCCCCGCCGGCAGTAAACATATGGCATAGTGTAGCTACCCAATGTATCAGAACCCCTTCTCAACCAAGCCCATATGACTTATCTGTGACTATGAGAAGTTCTTTTCTTTCTCCGAATACCCTTCAGGAGACATTCAGTTGGAGGTCTGTAGGAGGCACTGGTTGATCTTGTGTAGATGTGTCAGACTCCGATGAGGGATCAGCCATACATAGAGTTCCGTCTGAGCCCACCCGGACCCGGCCTGAGGATACCACCGATGTCCGTTGTATTTTGGTGGCCATGCTGCCCTGAGAGTCCTGACGTCCAGTGGGCTTTGCTTGGGCTGATCCTTGAAAATCTCTGCCCCTCCGAGGGCCCTGCCCCCCCAGACCATCTAACCATTCCGCCGCCTCTGCTGCCGACAGAAAGAACAATGCTCTACCATCATGTTCAATTCTCAGCTTAGCAGGTAACAAAAGGCTGTATTTAAATCCATCATCCCACAATCTTTTTTTAATCGCCAGGAATGTTCATCGTTGGTCTTGCACTCGCTGCGTGTAGTCCGGAAAGATGGCAATCCGGTGCCCCTCATAGGTAGGCGCATCTCTCTGTCTGGTGGCCTGTAATATCACGTCCCTATCTCGGAAGTTGAAGAAGCGTGCGATTATGGCTCGCGGGGGTGCACCAGGTCGCGGAGGAGGGACCAGCGCCCTGTGCGCTATCTCTATATTGAAAAACTTCGACATTCTTTTAGGAGCTAGGGTTTTATATATCCAATCCTCCAGGAACAGTTCCGCCGAAGGTCCCTCCGCTCGCTCCGGAAACCCCACGAATCTTAGATTATTCCTCCTTGATCGTCCCTCCTGATCTTCGGCCCGTCATTGAGAGTAACCACCCGTTTTGAGAAATCCAGGACCGTCTCCTTCAGTTTCTTGACTTCCGTCTGCAGGACCTCGATAGTTTGTTCATTTGAAGTGACCCTGCCAGACACTTTCCGTAGGTCACATCTCAGTAAATTGACGTCAATGGCCACTGCGTCGATTCTGTTAACCATGTCATTCCTGGTCGACTGTATGGCAGCCATGATGTCCGCTAGCGATGGATCTGGAGCCTCCGATTGCCCGGCCTCCTCCCTCTGCATCTCCGCACCATCACTGTGTTCCGTTTGCTCCAGTGGGCATGGTTGCGCATAGTTGGAAATTTTGTTGGCTTGTACTCAGTTGCCTTGCCCCTTCACCATGATGGAGCTCCGAGTATCCTACCGGTCCCCACACCAGACGGGGGAAACGCGTCCCCCTCCGCCTCTAGTCTGTGCCTTCCTGCGGTTCACTTAGCCCCGTTGGCTCCACTGACAGATTCCACATTACAGCTTTCAAGCTCAGTTCTTCCTTTTGAGTTATTTTAGGTGCACCAAATACTTGCACTGGCACAAGGTGTCCTTTGTAGGGCCAGAATTTCGGGTCTCAGTTCAGTACTTACAGCAAGGAGTTCTTAGATTTCCTACACAGGGGACGCCCCTTTGGGTCTCACTTGTCCTGCCCCTATCGTTATCCTTCTCCACGTACGGCTTTATTTAAATATCTGCCACACAAGATCTTGTTGAGTGGGGCTCTGATTTATTCTCTGGATGGGCCGGGAATCCACTGACCTTAATGCTGAGCCCGTCTATACCCCTTTGTCTGCTACATGGGCTGATGGGTTATCGCTCCTGAGTTATCATCCAGGGGTATATACTGGTACCTCCGTGTCCACTTTGTCATTAGCAGCCCAGCCGGGCCCCTGTAAAACTTCTCGTTGCAGGCCCTACTGTGCAGCGCCCCTCGGGGCCTACAATCACCCTTGCGGGCCCTCCGTGTCATCAGCTCTCAGGCACCACACAATTTCCCAGGGTCCCGGTCTCCCTAGCGGGCCCGACACACTTCAGGGCACTCAGAGGGTCCCCCCTCCGCAGCCCCACACTGTTCACGCGGTACCTTCGCCTCCCAGTGGTACTTGGGGGCTTCCTTCCTCGTTCGCGCACAGCAACCTGTGTCTCCGTACTCCTGTTGCAGCAGTATGTGCTCCGCGTGGCTTACATAGACTCCAGCCAGCTCCTCACGCTATCACTACTAGGCGGTGCCTTCTCGCTGCCGCCGATCGCACCTCATTATATGGGTCCGCACCACCTGTTGCTGGTCTCGCACGTCCAGGAGACCCTCCTAGGGCAGCGGGCTCGTAGAGCTCCGCGGCTCGGTTCCTCGCCTCCAAGATGGCGCCGTACACGGAGCCGGGCCGGTGTTCCTCGATCTCTGTGCGCACTCGTTGTTGTATCAGCTCTCCATGTTTCTCCGTTTAATCCGCCGTACTCCAGGCGGCCGATTGCGGGGTTAATGCCTCGTTTCTTCAGCAGGATAATGCCGGATTACTTTCCTGCCGGCGGGAGCTCTGTAAACCACGACCGTGCGGCCATCTTGTTCGGCCACGCCCCCGGTAAAACACATTGAGTTGTGTGAAAGGCTAGGCAGTATAGATATATAAGTTGTCAATGTGTCATTAAACGTTCATACAAATGTTTTTGTGAACAAAAGTGTTTTTACGCTGGCAAACATGGGAAAAAAATTATATTAAATAGTTGCACTCTTATGAACGGCTTAATCTAGAATTTAAAAAAAATTGAAAAAACTTTTTGTATGAGTAAGGTAGTGTACGCAGCTAAATCAACACAAAAATAGCAAAGACAATTGCATGCAAGGCTTATTAATGTAAAAGATCAAAATTGTAAGTTTGTTTTATGACTATGTGAACGAAAAAGAAAATTAAATTCCTTTTGTATGCGTAAGCTAAAATACCCACATGAAGACAAGAAAACACATAGTTGTATGAAGGTTAACAAGGCAAAAAATTCAATTTTTTTTTAAGTACAAGTAAATACCATTATTAGAGTGACAGGCTTAATGGTAAAGGCAAACCTTTCACGTTTTTTAGACAAGTAAGGCAAGGGATAAAAAAAAAAAAAAGTGCACACAAAAAAGGGGGAAAAACACATACTTGGGCATTGCTCCAGGGGGGTCAGACCTACGAAAAGAAAGGGAGCCTACGGGCGATAACAAATAGAAAGCTACCAAACAAGAGTGAAAATGAACACAACCAATGGTATGCAGTGGGCGTGTTCTGATCCCACTGTATACTAAACAATACATCGTCCAATGACAGCACATGCGCTGTCTTAGACAGACCTAAAAAGGATACCTGTTGTATTGATAATGAACCTTCGTGTTATAAACGACTCATACAATTGTTTGCTCAACTTTTTGAACAGGCTCTCTTCCTTACTCACTGCTCAGTTCTAGTCTGGGACCTGGAGCATGTGCATTTTCGATGTGTTGATTCTGTATTGGTAAATTTGTTTCCAAGCGTGAATTCCTCAATATTATTACCTCATTTGAACACAATATTTTGACACTTCTCATGTTCCTAATTGAGTCCTGGTAAATGTTATCTAATTTTCCAGAATCCCATTTGGACCCCTCCCAAGATGGCACCTCTGGCAACACTAGAACACCAACTCACTTGACCAGACTTTGTGCACCCAGCACGCTCCCAAAAGGACGTCATTAAATTGAAGTGATTCGTTCCAATGCCCAGATTCAGTGCATGTACGTCCGGGTAGTAAGCACTCTGTTCTGAAACACGGAGGCCATGCTGCCTCCTGGACAGCAAGATTTGCACCAGATATCGCTTTGTTGCATGCCTGCTAACCTCCGACAGGAGTGGCAGCCATCTCTTCTGGCGCTCCTGGGTCCCACTAGCGGTGCATTTAGGTGGCACTTACATTACTCGAGACCACCTCACTTGCACCTGGGGGCCACTTCCACTCCACGTACCTGACGGCCCGTCTAAGAACTAACACAGGTATGTTCAAACAATCTTTAAAGGGGTTGTCATAGTCAGATCAATGTTCATTCTTACTTACCACAATTAATCATGATTGATGTTACATCATTTTAAAAGCAGCCATGAAACAAAGGAAATCATGACAGGTACACTGGCATTGTGCAAACGATGAAGATTCCACTAATTGAAACACCACTTGGATTTACAGACTTGTAATTTTGTCGCCACTATGAATTTTTCTTTAAAAAAAATAAATATATTACTTCATTATGTGAGTTTTGTCCTGATAAAACCCTCACAAATTTCGAAATGGCGTAAAAACGCATTGGCATATCCTGGAACCAGGTTACATATGACAAGCACTGGGTGAACCCCCCTCCTACATATCGAGGGTTGCAAGCATTCTCCTCCACATACTACGACCTTGACTCTGTTCATTGAAGTGGGAACACAAAGGATTACTTTTATCATTCATTTATGGTTCCCCTGTCTCACTGCAACTACAAAGCTACCATTTATTATGGTTTACAACCTCAGTTACTAAATAACACATGGATTTCCTGTTTGCACAGGTGATGGTCCTCCTTTCCCACTTCCTTGGATAATTTAGTGGATGTTAAATACTTGTTTATTATGACGCTTTTCTCAGAACTGAGACTTATTTGTGATGTTCCTAAGATTTTAATGTGAATAAGCAATATGCTCAGAACTTATAAAAGTTGCAGGAGTCTTCTGTAATACAAAGATTCACTATTAATACAAATGGTCCAGTAGGTGTCCTTTTTATTTTTGTTTGAGTGAGGCCAACCCTCCTAAACCTTTACTTAGTATTGGCTTAATTCTTCCTAAGCACTGCCATTTGGAAAATGGTAGGGGTGAAGGGAGGGGCTGTAGTTTCTGTTTTTCAAGGCGAGGGCCTACCCTTTTGTCTGATTACTGCTTCGAGAAGGCTGATGTCACCCAGGTGCAGAGATTTCACACTTAATTGTGCCCCCGTTGAAGGTACTCCTGCTTGGAGCTAGCCCCAGTGCTACCTGCTGTGAGAAGCATCACATTCCATAAAGGCTGTCTCAGGAAAGCAGCCTGGAAAAGACACTTGAAAGGTAACCAACCAAAACTGGTACTGAAGAATAAGAATGGATCCCTGTCTAGAAAACATTAATAAAAGTAGGATCCAAACCAACCCACTAAGTTCCAATTCCAAGTTCTTCTTGACCAAGAAGGGAGTGCTCCACCCTTTCTGTTGGAGCAGAGTGTCTGTCTAAAGAGCCTCGAAGCCTGCCTTCCTGCCTGCTGGGAGAGAGGAGTGGGTCTGGGCTTGTGGGAGAAGGGACTGTTAAAGAGGAGAAGCCCAGCATGTTCCTGGAGGAAGAGGACAACCAAAGAGAGCGATCCCGGAGTGACCTTTGCTTGAAAGAGAGTCTCTGTGCACGTCAGGCATGAACTCCACCAAGACTTTACCAGAGCTAATAACACAGCAGACTGATGGGGGCTCAGGAAATGGATACTGCCAACAAACAGAAATTCACAAAGTTACCCCTGCAGCGGAGACTCCTGATCAGCCTGGATGCCGCATCTGCCTCCACAGTAATCTCAAGAAACCTGGCCCAGTGGCCACAACTCCCATCGCCGAACCGTAGCCTCATCGGAAGCCCGCGCCAATGTCTGGTGCTGGTGTGCATGCAGATGCCCCTCCACACTCCTCTAGATTGCTATGCAGATTTTGTCCTGAAGTGAGACCAAGGCAGCAGCGCCCCCTGCATAAGAGTCAAGCTGTTGATCACACCTGCAGCACAACCTCGATCACCACAAACAAAAGTAGGCAAACCCCTGGGCTTAGCCTGCAAAGAGAAAAAAACGGAGGTACATGGGCAAGCTCGACATGTCTGCCCGAGACTACTGTGTAAAGAAACAATAAGAGACAAATTGAGTATCTTCTTGAACCAATGAGAAATTGTTCAGCCAGCTGCACCAGAGCCTAATCTAGCCTAATTCCAGAGAGGTGTAGGGATGGTATTAGGGGGAAGCTTGACGGACCATTTTGCAGAGGGGGGGAATTGGTGTCCTCAGTGTTAGGATGCAACTCTGATAACCCTATATAGTGTTCCTATTCAATTATGTAGTGTTTAGTTCTGTTGTGAGATTAAAGTATTTTCTTTTTCCCAAAAATATAAGCTCTGGGCTTAACAATATAATATTGTGTCTGTTGGTTGATTGTTGAGTTCTGAGCTCTTGCCTTGGCACGTCGTTTAATTTAACCATATGCGTGCCTCAATGCATAGGTTTACAGTGACAATTCTGATGCTCTTGCATGCCTTAATGTATGCTTTTATTTGATTAATCATTTCCTGTTTTTTTAATATCAGATAAAAGACTGCTAAAACCCTAGTATTCTTGCACATTTACATGCATTTTAAATGTACTGTAGCATATTTTCTGAAACATGCTGGTAAAGTGTAGCCTCGTTCTGAGGCTGGCAAAACGAAGCAAGGATTTTAGGAAGTACCAATGGACCTAAGAAAGGAACAATGCGAAACCAGATTTCGCAAAAAACTGAAGACTTGGCTATTTACAACGACATAATAAATTACAGGTACTGGGCGCGTAATGTAATTGCCTCCTAAATTCTATAAGAGGGATCGCTTTAGCGCGGGGACACACCGGTGGTGTAACCAGGCGCTCTACAAATGGCTAAACTAAACTAGTGGAGTCAGCTCCTATTAGTGTTACTTGTATTGCCCTGTCAATTACCTCTCCCATTCCTTTCAATGAGAAGATCCTGGCACCTGCTTATTATTAGTCATCTTTGTCTTGTGAGGTAAACTCGTAGGCAGGAGTTTGTATTGTGAGGTTTACTCTTCAGGTAAAATACAGCACACCAGGACCGGCGGACAGCGTAGTAGGACACAGCGCGTCAACGCCTCAACAGCTTTCTTCAACTCACGGGCTATCAGCTGGCATTCTAGAATGCCAGCTGATACGTCACAACATAGGATGGTTGCGAGGGGGTACGGGTGCCTAGAGTGAAGGGGAGGAACATTCTAGAAGGGGAGTACATTACAACACATCTCCTTCCTGAAGGAGAGGAAGAAGGGGGGGGGGGGAGAAAACACAGGGGATGAAAAACAACCATGTGAATTGCGGTTATAACATTGCATGAGATAAATGCACGTATGACAGTAGTTCAGAATAACACAATGCTAATAGCATTCAAAATCCTTAAACCAGCTAGGTTTAGCTATTGCACGCCCAGACCTGGTCGTGCTGTTTTCACCACTGGTCTGGTGTTCCAAGGACGTGTCGCAAGTATCTGGTTGACTAGTGGGAGCTTGACCCAGAGCCTCCCTTAGATCAGTATCATTATTCGCCGTACTCTCTTCTGGGATTACTTCTTGATCATGGACAGGTGCAACATCCACAACCTGGGGTTGGTCGCCCCCACAACTGTTGCCTATGTCAGAATCAAAATCAAACACCCTTCTCATACTCATCTTTACATGTGCAAAATCATCCTCTTGAACTGGTGGTGAGTCTACGCCACTTTGGTCAGACATTACAACCTTTTTTTTCTTACCCATTGAGAGTGCAGAAAAGTGCCTGACCTTACCGTCACTTAACAATGCAGAGTTGCAGAATATTATCTTTACCTCTAGGGGTTGGGTGTAGCGACTCCGCCCTTTTTCAATGAACCCAGTGCGTTTGACTCTAACCATGTCGCCCACTTCAAGGGTCACTGGTCTGCATTTGTGTTTCGAATCATGAATTTCTTTGCTAACGTCCTGTGAACGTAACAAGTTCTCTTTCACAATCTCAGGGGATCACACAGCCCTTTTGGCTGTCTCCAACCACCCAACGTTGTCTTTAGACATCGGCGTTCTTCCTCTCATTAAAACAAAACGGCTAGAGCCCGTGCATTCATTTGGAGTCACTCTTTAAGCACACACCATTTTAAACAATTCATTTTTCCAGGCTAAACCGTTATTGTTTGCTAACTGCACTATACCCTTGATGACACGGTTGAACCATTCTACTGCACCAGTACCGGCAGGGTGGTACACCGAGGTGGTTTTGTGAATGATACCATTCCTTTCAATGTACTTTTTGAAGTTGTCAGAAATGAACTGAGGTCCATTGTCACTGAGGATGTACTTGGGTAAACCCTCCCTTGTGAAAATCTTGTTGAGGAATTTGGTGATGCTGCCTGAGTCAGTTTTGTGGAGTATACCCACTTCGGGCCACTAGGAGAAATGATCCACCGCCACCACAATGTACACCTGTTCATCTTGTTCTTTTATGGGTCCCATTATGTCAATGCCTATTCTCTCCCAGGGCATACTCGGGCTAGACAAGGGGTGTAACATGGGCCTGAAAGACACCTGTGACTTATTTGAGTTCTCACATTGCGTACAATCCCTCACCTTTCTTTCAATGGCATAATCACGACCAGGCCACCAATACCACAGCTTGACCCTGCCTTTAGTTTTGTTGATACCTAAGTGCCCTTCGTGGCAAATCTCTAAGATTCTACTTCTTAAGGCTTCGGGGGGTACCACTTTACCTTGTCTTTAAACTAGGCCTCCTTCTAATGACAGCTCACGTCTGAGTTCCCAAAAAGTCCCGAGTTCATTACGGACCTTTTTTTTTTTCTCAGGCCACCCACCAAGTATCATTTTGCCTAACTCTTGCAACGAGTTGTCATCATCTTGTGCTTTCATCCACTCATCCTTTGAAATCCCAGGGAACTCTTCAATGATATTGGCAACACAAAAATCCTCGCCCATGTCTTCTACACATTCATTCATGGGGAGGGGCAAACGACTAAGGAAATCCGCAACCACGTTCTTGGTACCAGGTACGTACTGCACGTCGTAATTGAAATCCAATAATCTCACCGACATGCAAACCAGTCTGGGTGAGGCTGCATACAGCCCTTTAGTGGTTAACACCTTAGTAAGTGGCTTGTGATCGCTACGCAATAAGACTTTCTTGCCCCAGACAAATTGGCGGAAATGCTCCAGACCCCACACACATGCAAGAGCCTCACACTCGATCACAGAGTATTTCTCCTCAGTGGGAGTCAAAGAGCGTGAGGCAAATGCAATGGTGTCCTCACTACCACACATGTTCCTCTGGGTGAGTACCGCCCCAATCCCCTTCCCACTGGCATCTGTAGTGACTATGCTTGGTAGATTGAGATCGTAACCTTGTAAGGCAGGGGCATTTCAAATATCCTCTTAAAGAGAGACAAAACATTCCTGGCATGCAGGGGTCCATTCACATTGGTTCTTAAGTTTTAACAGCTGTCTGATATCATACGTTTTGGTGGAAAAATTCTTCACAAACTTGGAATAGAATTCCACAAACCCCAAGAATGCGCACACCTCTTCCTTTTTCTTAGGCACAGGAGCCTCTCTTATGGCTCCCAACAGTTCTGTTTTTGGTTTGATACCTTCTTGTGTGATTTCGTGGCCCAAGTATGTCACATGTTTTTGTGCAAATTTACATTTGTTGTATTCAGCTGTCAAACCTTTTTCTTGCAATATGTACAATACTTTACATAAATTTCGGTCGTGCTCCTCTTTGCTTTTACACATCACCAAAATGTCATCTTGAAAGAAGAGCAGGTCCTCAAAACCCTTGAATAATACATGCATGAGCCTTTGAAACATTGCGGCTGCAGATGCTAGCCCGAAGGGAACTCTTTTAAATCTGTAACATCTGAAAGGTGTTATAAAAGTTGCTAGGGCTCTGCTATCTGGGTGTAGGAATACCTGGTGGTAAGCTGCAATCAGGTCAATGGTGGAGAACCACCGCATGTTTTTAGTATGTGCCAACATCTCATTGATCTTGGGTAGGGGATGTTGATCCACTTGGATGCTCTGATTGAGGTCGCGCAAATCGATGTATAGTCTTAATTTTCCATTGGCCTTTCTTACTGCGACCAATGGCGCAATCCACTCAGAGGATTCAGTGGGTTCTATAACCTCTAATTTGTGTAAAGCTTCTAGTTGTACTCTAACTTCTTCTTTTAATGCAAAGGGAATGTTTCTTACTTTGTGTATGCATGGCTTTGCGTTAGCTTTGAGTTGTATTCTATGTTTAAACCCTTTTAGTTTCCCATTGCGTCCGTTAAAAACTTTGGGAAATTTCTTGGACATGAAAATTCCAGGGTTATCTTCGGCCTGTGTAAGTAGTACTGGTTCAGGGCTGTTGGGATTAAGGGTGATACCTAACTTCCCTTGATCCCTCCACCCCAACACTGAGGGACCCGTTGCAGAAACATACAACTTGCTTATGGTTTCTCTGTTTTTAAAAACAAATTTCAACTTCCTGTAACCCAACATTTCGATGGGTTCTCCCGTGAACGTTTTTAGAGACACATTCGATTGGGTTAATTCATGACCCAAGGTATGTATGAACTTTTCATTCCACACATCTTTGTTAACTATAATATATGGCGATCCGGAGTCTGCCACTATTTCTATGTCAACACCCCCAATAGTTATATTACATATGGGTTTCTTCCTTTTCTTGTCACCTGTATCTAAGTTAAGTACTAGCGTGTCAACAACATTGAGAACATACATGTTAATGTCAGAGTCGTTGGAAGAGTCAGAATCATACTCCTCATTCTGCACACTTAATTTGACTATTGTTGTGTTTTGTTTTTGGCATACCTTCATGAAATGTCCTACAATGCCACAATTGATACACTTTTGTGAGCGTGTGGGGCACCTTTTGTCATTAGCTAAATGATTAGTACTACCACATCTGTAGCACTTCCTTTGTGACGAAACCTTAGAGACGTTTTGGTGGTCAGACACATCTGTATTTCTATTCTTATGGTTGAACGACAGCTGAGTTTGATGTTTCAGACCATTTATTTTAGCAACTGTAGAAGGTTCATCTTGCTTTGTTTTGCTTTCAGCCATTACTGCTTTGGCACATCTACCAGTTAACTTGGCTCTTTTAACTATATCAATGACTTCTTGTAGAGGCTTTTGCCCATAGCGAGTCCTGGATGGCGGGATTGGCTAAGCGCATGACGATCTGATCTCTTATAAGTTCGTCGCGTAGTACCCCAAAGCGACAAGTTAGTGCCAAGTTCTTGAGAACAGCAACATAATCTACAATTGACTCATCTTTGCCTTGTTTCAGGTGGTAGAACTTGTACCTGTCTACTGCAACGCAAACAGTGGGTTTGTAATAATTGTCTAAACCCTCCAATGCGTTCACGTATACGTCCCCCTGATCACTTGTGCGTATTTTTTTATTTATGCGATTGTAAACTTTGAGCCTACCAGCTCCTAAGCAGTGCAACAAAATTTTATTTTTCTTTGCAGGAGTTAAGTCTTCTTCCTCATCATCAAATGTAGAAATATAATTAGTGAAATATTCACGCCACTCCTCCCATTTTAATACAGGTTCTCCAGCAGCAGGTAAAAATGCTTGTGGTGGTGATAAATTGTACACATTACCTGAAGCCATGGTGACGGGGTAGATGGCAGGGGGTGGATTAATTTAGTCACCAGGTAATACCAACAGTAGTGCAGGGGGAAAGTACACAAAATAAATTGTGATGTGATGCTCCTGTAGGGAAGCTAGGGGTGAAAGTCCACCCTGACAGAGATTGTGGATATAAGGGTAATAATACAACAGTAGAGAACAACAAACCCTTTAAATCCAACTGAAGGCGAATACTCTTGTGATCACAGGAAAGGTGGTGGCAGACTTTGACAAAATGTGCTGGACTGTTACAGCTGGGAGAAATGTACCACACTTGCATAGAGTGAGGGAATATTGCGAGTGTGTTGATGTGCCGCAAGTCTAAGCAGAAGCAAACATAAACGATTCTTAAAACACGAAAAATTTACGTGGCAATGTTAGAATTGACCACTAGGTGGTGTTTGGCATGAAGCTCTCCCTCATAAAATTGACGATGAAACAGTCAAAGCGTGATGCTGGCTGTGACGCAGCTGGTGTGGCATAGGGCGTACTTGGAGCGCATGAACACTACTGACTGAGGAGAGTGTCTGGAAGGCACGCAGCTGCGTGTGAGAGACGCTGCAGGGGAGGCAGCGCCAGGCACACAAGTCACCACATAAATGGCTCGAAGGAAGCCGCACTGAGCCCAGAGAATCTCCTCAGAGAATGCCTGGTGTAAAGTGTAATACGCGGCTGCAAGCATCGTAGGCAACGAGCTGCGCCTCAGGTCAAAGCCACCTCAAACATGCCTCGATGTTGTTGTATGCTGTATCGCCGAAAGCGTGGAACGATGTGGCTGAGGTGAGGAGCACCGAGAGCGAGGGCAGCCACAGGGATGGCACGGACACCGCTCGAAGCTGCCTAAACGAAGCAGTATCCCCACACGAATACGCCAGGACCCTTCGCCGGGGAATCGCTGAGGCGGAGCTGGCCTGAGGAAAAGGGTTACCTCATGAAAGGACACCAAACGCTCATCTGGCGCAGGGGACACTCTGTATGGTGCTTCTGTAGACTGCTGGAAGCCACTTGAAGCAGGTAAGGCTGGAGCAGGATGCCACCTTACGCGTAGATTCGCCGATGTGCTGTGATCGTCCCCATTCTTGTGAAGTATACTCATAGGCAGGAGCTTGTATTGTGAGATTTATTCTTCAGATAAAATACAGCACACCAGGAGCGGTGGACAGCGTAGTAGGACACAGCGTGTCAACTCCTCAACAGCTTTCTTCAACTCACAGGCTATCAGCCGGCATTCTAAAATGCCAGCTGATACGTCATAACCTAGGATGGTGCGCGAGGGGGTACGGGTGCCTAGAGGGAAGGGGAGGAACATTGTAGAAGGGGAGTACATTACAACACTTTGAGCCTCTATTTACCCAGTGGTCTCACTCATATTCACTTGCATCGACATAAATTGTATAACAATGTCTGCAAATTGCATAGATTTAGCATTATATGCTCCAACTGATTAAGGGCGAAGCTTCAGTCCACTGAAACAGCAATTGCTCGCTGGCTATTAGGCAATAAACGCATGTTAGACTTTATAGGCTATCCTAAGTTTTTCTTTTATAGAACCTGGTACATTTGTATGCCGGGAATCATTTTCAATAGGTAAATAGGAGGTTGCTTGAGCAGGCGCCAGAGATAAGGAAGATTTCTCCAAGGCGGCGGGGGGAGGGGTGGCGGACAGCTTGGCCCAGCGTTGCACCTGGTGATTAAGCTGGACAGCATAATCACATTGAACCAAATTTAGGTAAAACTAACTATGTTTACTGTGTTCCGCTTGTACTTGACTGACGTGTTAAGTGTGCAAAAAGGTACCATCTGGGTAGGAAACAGGATAAGAGACTGTTTGGGCAGGTAGGAATAGGAAGAGTCCCGAACAGAGAATGTGTGTGCAAATCCATGGTTGAGAATGAGAGGTCTTTAGAAATAGTGCAGAAGTGGGGGAAAGTGCCAGGACCTGAAGCACAGACCCTTGAATGGTGAAGGAAAGAGGGCCTGTGATCTAGCTTCCCTGCCCCAGTCAGCCAAAGGCAAGGCGATCTTTGGGTGTGAGTGTATGATCCCTTTCCATCCCCTGTTCCAGGAGATCAGTTAAAAAATTAACTGAGAGAATCCCTACCCTGTTAATTTCCTTTCCGGCCCCATCAACAGGATGAACTGCGGGTACCAGGCTTACAGGTCCTTTTTCCCGTTTTCCGTGTGTGAACGACCTGAAACAATGATGTTGACGAAACAAATCTGAAGGGGGTCCTGACCACACCATGTACCACCAGTAGGATAAGGCTAGATGCATGTATTCAAAATAGTGTTTGAGACCCATTAACTAGAACCATAGGAAGTCCTTTATTGAGCATAGTACCTTTGCTATAGACTTTAGGGAATTTACTAAATAAGTCGAAAGAGTCCAAAAACAAGAAAGATGGTTAAAAAAAAATTCACAATCATGAGGAGGCCCATAAATGTTAGCATGAATCCTTAAGGACAGAGTTAGGGCTTGTGCACCTATTGTTCAGCCTCCTCACCATCTATTCTCCCTGATAACTGGAACACATGAGAATGTCAAAGAAAGTAAGAACAAAGGGAGGAAGATTTGTTGGCCATGTTCCCCATGCTGGCAGAGGAGGCCAGTAGTGCATTTGTTGATGCAACTGGAAACAGAGAAACAAGAATGCAAGTGGATGGAGCCAAGGAGGTAACGCTCAAAGGATCACATCAATGTGACTGCCAGTGAAGTGCCCAAGATGCCGGTGCTACTACCAGCGCTTGAGTGAGGTTTGTCCCTGCTGGGCATAGAGATCCGAGAGCAAAGCCCCACAAACACTAGAGGAAATTTAAGACTGAAACATTCCTCTTATCAGTCTAGAATATGGCACGACCCCTCACCATCTGCTCCTGATCTGCTCCTTCTAATGAGGGACTACTCCACATGTGTAGTTACGATCCACGTTTCAACTGACTTGATGAGCATTAAGAAACAGTTTCCCAACATTAGGGAAAACGTAGCCTAGTTTCGAGAAAAATTCCAGAGAGTGTTCAAAGTGTACAAACCTAATTCTGTGGATATGAATCGGTTGTTGTGACTAGTGGTACTAAATGAGGTGAGAGATTGGTTGGTGGAAAAGTTGGCATGGCAGAGACAGTACCCCTGTAAATGACAGGGTGTTGAGGAGACAAAGGATGCATTTTTTTTTAAATTCTTTTTATTGAAGTTTTCAGACAATCCATAAACAAACAATGTACAATCCAGTACAGTCACAGAAGTTGCAGTACTACATGTCCACCATAGACTAACTGCATTTACTGAATTGTTCTTTACATTACTAAAAAAAGGGGGTGGGGGAATAGGAACCCAGAAAGGGGGGGGGAGCACTCAGCAGTGGGAGACAATGTCGCAACTCTGCCGAGCCATCTGGAAGACACATTCAAATGCATGACAGCTAACGCTTTGCATTGCAGTCAAACTGAACCGCATATAGAGTCTATATAACAGCAGTTCCATAGACCCTCCCCCACCGCATGGGACAACACCTGGTGGCCAACCGACCTCGGCAACCCGTCCACCCACACGTACCACGCCCGCAAGCGGCTCCATGGCTATGGCGAATAGGATGGGTGACAGGGGGCACCCCTGTCGGGTAAAGGATGCATTGATGTATGCAGTTGTGGATGTGTGGCCGGTAAAAACGGATTGGACTAGGATTTCAAATTGCAAACAGAAAAAGGGCAAGAAGCCCGCAAATGATCAAGACAAGCTTAAAAATGTGTTTGAGAGACTTTCTGGCATTGCCCCTCTGACTGAGATGGCTAAAGAAGATGTTGGTTTTGTGCAGGGAATGTTACAGAATGTGAGAAATCAGTTAATGACAATTTGTATCGGATGGCAAACTAAGAAGTTAGCAGAGTTGGTGACCATTGCAAACCATTGTGCGGCTACGTAAAAACTAAAGAAAATATTGAATCAAAACTAAATATATAGCAAAAGAGACGTAGCAATGGAATTGAGCCCCCCCGCTCAATATGTTCATGCTGTTTTGTTCTATATAATTTTTATCTCGATAATATGTAAACTAAATGTCAATACCAATACTCTGTTGTGTATAATATGGCGGTTGCCTTTTGTATTAAGGGGCTCTGTCCTATATATGATTATTGACAAAATTTGTTTCTAAAAAAAAAAAACGAAATATATAATGTATGCAGCAAATGATGAAGAAGAGGGCCGGGAGCCCATCAAAAATGAATGAACGAATGAGATCATTTATAAAGCGCACAGCTACTCAGAGTGTGCCGGCGCTAATGGTCCCCATCTATTCTGCGAAAACGTCCCTAGCTGCAGAGAAAACCAGGTTTAAAGCAAAGCAGTATCTAAAGCTGAAGGGTCAGTTGCGGAATAACCAGGTTTTGAGCAGCTTCTTGAAAACGGCGAGGTCCGTCACAGTTCTGAGGGACAGCGGAAGAAGATTCCAGGATTTGGCACCCAAAAACCTAAAGGAGCAACCTCCAGTTCGGGCACAGAATATTCTAGGAACGGAGGCAAGGCCCACTGAGGATGATCTCAAAGTTCTCGATGGTACATAATTGGAAACTCTACTTCTGAGGTACCCCTTCGCCACTACGTTGCGGGGCTTTGAAAAATAACACCAGCGTCTTAAACCTAATCCTCTTTTTTACTGGCAGCCAGTGTAATGCTTTGAGGTGCGGGGATATGCGAGTCCTAGGCTTATGCAGAAGTACCGTTCTAGCAGCTGCATTTTGGGCCACCTGCAAGCGATTGAGAAGGCATTTGGGGAGCCCCAGTTACAGGACATAAGCATAATGTAGTCTATAAGTGACCAACGCCTGGACCACGGTTTTTCTGTAGTCTACTGGTAGAAGGGGGAAGAAATTTCCTCAACATGCGCAAAAGGCCGAAACAGGTGCCTACAACTGACTGGACTTGTGATCTCATGGAGAGAGTGCCATCCATCATAATACCCAGATTTTTTACAATACAGAGGGCAGGGCACAAAAAGAATTATTTCAGATTTCTCTGGATTACATTTCAATTGATTTCTCCTTAGCCACGTAAACACCTCATGAGGCAAGATCTAATCTTCTCACCCTCGAAGTCCGCACCCTTGTCACAGGTGAAGAGGAGCTGTGTATCGTCGGCATAAGAAATAATTTTTGCCCCACACTCTTCTGCCAAAGGGGACATATACAAGTTAAAGAGGGGGGGGGGCTCAGTACAGAGCCCTGAGGAACCCCCACTTTCAGGCTGGGGATGGAGGCCACAAAGGGCGGAGTCCAAACTTCCTGGCTTCTATTGTCAAGGAAGGAAGGAAGCCATTCTAACACAGAACCGCCTATTCCCAGTTCCCGCAGCATCTCCAGGAGCCTGCAATGCGGGACGGTATCAAAGGCCGCCGATAGATCTAATAGAATTAGAACGGCTTTGCCCCCCTGATCGAGCTTCTCCTTGACATGTTGTGAGACCTCCAGCAGAGCGGTTTCAGTACTATAGTTCGCTCTGAAGCCAGAGTGGCTGACGTGAAGGTTATTTTTTTCAACATAGTAATAGTAAGGGGGGGATTCATGACACGGATGTGAGGGGAGGTCAACTGTGAGGCAGTGCTGTAAGGAGAAATGGAATAGATAGACAAGACTATCTGAGAAACAGAGGATTGTATTCTACTTGTGGTTAGTTGGGAATTGGAGACTGGATTGCCCACATTCTGAGCTGAATGTGCTGGCTTGCTGATGCTCCCAAACTTCACATGCTCCGCCCTAAAAAAAATCTGAGTTTCACTCATTATCTCTCTCGGTCTTGTCCATAGACGCAGTCGGGATTTCCAATCTCCCTCAAATCCATCACTGATAACATAAAAGATCATTGGGACGTACTAAAAGGATCATTGGCCATGAAGGGCTGCATTCTCTTTAGTGTCCACCAGTGGCAGTGCAGTTTAATGCTTACATGTGCAGAGTGAAAGGTAACTCTCTTCAGCAATTATTATTGTTTTCCTATCAGGATGTGTTTTACATGGGCAAAGTGAAAGTTAACTTTCTTCAGCAACTCTTTTTGTTTACCTATCAGGATATGTGGGTTAAATGGCTATTACATATATCTGGTACTGTTATTTAATAAATGCAGAAGGAACATGGGCATAGCTTTGATCTACAAAAGGGATTTTGGGTGGTCCATTGCCATTGAATCTATTTAAAAATGTATTAGTATTGTTCCAGCTATGAAATTGGAATAGGGGTTTTATACATTGGGGATGATGGGCATTAAAAGGCTATTACATATACCTGGTACTGTTAATTGTTGAAGAAAAATGGGCATAGCTGTGATCTGCATTGGGGATTACTGGGGTTGCGTGGTAATTGAATACATTTGGGACTGTATAAGGATTGTTCCAGGTAGAAAATGGGCATAGGGATTTTCTACATTGGGGATGATGAGCATTAACTGGCTTGGATATATACCCACCACTGTATTTTCAGGATTACTGTAAGGAAATGGTAATGGCTGCTTTACTCACAGGGAACTATGGGTTTAAAAAGCTGTTGAACACATTTTCCCCTATATTATAATGGCCCTGTTAGGGAGATGGAAGTAGATAATGTTTAAATGAGGGATTATGTAGGGTAAATGGCTGCTACATACCCTGGGCATGGTATTTTACATAGCCCTCTTGGGATAATGGCCATAATGATTTCTATATGGAGGAATTATGGGTGTCAAATGGCTGTCACATATACCTGCCACTGTAGTATAGTGATATGTGTTGAAGAAAGGGGCATAAATATTTTTTTTGTGGGGATGATGGGGATAAAATGGCTAGTACATATACCCGGTACTGTTATTTAGTAAATTTTGAAAGTAAGTGATCATAGCTGTGTTCTGCATGGGGGATTATGGTTGTTACATGACCAGTGAATATATTTGGAAATGTATTGGGATTGTTCAAGGTGGGAAATAGGGATAACGATTCTCTACATAGGGGATGAGGGTGGTAAATGTCTTTGACATATGCCTACCACTTTATTTTCATGATTACTGTAATGAAATGGTAATAACTGCTTTATTTACAGGGGATTATGGACTTTAAACAGGTGTTAAACACATGTTCCCCTATATTATAATGGTCCTTCTAGGAATATGGGAATAGATAATGTTTACATGGAGTTTTATGGGGGTAAATGGCTGCTACATACCCTGTACATGGTATTTTACATCACACTCTTGGATAATGGTCAAAATGATTTCTGCATGGGGGGGGATGGGTGTTAAAGGGCTGTTACATACACCTGCCACTGTAGTGTAGTGACTTGTGTTGAAGAAATGGGCATAAGTAGGTTTCTTAAATCGGGATGATGGGGGTTAAATGGCTGGTACATATACCCGGTACAGTTATCTAGTAAATGTTGAAGGTAAGTGGGCATAGCTGTGTTCTACGTGGGGGATTATGGGTGTTACAAGGCCATTGAATATATTTGGAAATGTATTAGGATTGTTCAAGGTAGGAAATGGGATTGGGATTTTCTACAACAGGGATGATGGGAGTTAAGTAGTTTTTACACATACCGGTCACTGTATTTTCATGAATACTGTAAGGAAATGGTAAGAGCTATTTTACTTACAAGGTATTTTTAGGCTTTAAGCAGCTGTTGAATACATTTTCACCTATTTACGAATGGGTCATGTTAGGAAAGTGGTAGTCGATACGGTTTACATGGAGGACTATGGGGGTTAAGTGGCTCCTACATATCACAGGCACTGAATATTAGTTATTCCTTTTGGGGTAATGTGCATAGCTATTTCCTATATGGGAGATGAGCGTTAAATAGCTGTTACATATACCTGTCGCTGTAGATTGATGATTTGCGTTTTCTTTATGGTGGAAGACGGAGGATGAGGGCTATTGAATATATTTTTCCCTACATTCTAATGGGCTCCTGTTAGGAAAACGGGAATAGATAATGTTTACATTGTGGATTATGTGTGGTAAATGTACAATCCATATCTCGGGCATGGTGTTTTATCTACTTGAGATAGCAGGCATAGTGATTTTCCACATAGGGGTGATCATGCTTGTGAATTGGCTGTTGCATATATCTGCCACTGTACTTTAGTGATTCGTAGTGAGGAAATGGGCATACCTTTTTTTCAAATGGGGGGGATTATGCGTGTTAAATGACCATTGAATATAATTGGGATCCTATTAAGCTTATGCCTGGTAAATAATAGGGATGAGGATTTTCTACATGGGGTATTATAGGTGTTAAATTGCTGTTAGAGATCTCTGCAACTGCATTTTCATGATTTCTGTAAGAAAATGGTATAAAATATTTGCTGCATAGAAACTAAAGGTTTTAAAAGTCTGAAGAATGAATTTGTCACTGTATTCTATTGGCTCCTGCTAGGAAAATGGGAATTGCTAATTTTCACATAGGGGATGATGGCCCTTGCATATCCTGGACATAGGATTTTACTGAGTCCTCTTGGGATATTTAGCATAGCCATTTTCTACATGGAGTTTAATACGTGTTTAATGACTGTTACATATACCAAGGACCACTGGAATGATGCAGTAGGGGAGGACTACATTATGCAATAGGTTTAACTAAATCATGCAGCAAGAAAAGGCAAATAAGCAACGTAATGCACCAAGTTTTGTGATATGATTACCTCATTATTTTGTCATTTTTACATGTTAACACTATCTGGGCAAAGGATTCTCCTCATGATTGCCAGTATGAGACTGAACTACAGCAATAAGCAACAGAAAGTTGTCCAACTTTGGCGAAAAGCCTTCTTCATTTTAGTAACTTAACTTTTGATCCTTTTGAGTTTTGCTAAAAACGGCAGAATATTCAGCAGATGATGGATTATGCGGCAAATGCAGCAAATCCATATTTTTGCTGATAAGGCAGTAACAATGAAATGTCATAATTCCAGTGACTCTGCATATACCTGCCACTGTATTTAAGTGATTTGATTGAGAAAATGGCCATACATATTTTTTTACATGGGGGATGATGGGGGTCTAATGACTGTTACAAATCCCTGGCACTGTTATTCGGTAATTATTGAAGGAAAATGGACAAGGCTGTCTTCTGCACTGGGATTATGGGTGCCAAGTGACAGTTATAAATGCCAGGAATTATATGAGGCTTGTTTTAGGCAGGTGATAGTTGTCGTCTACATGGGGGATGATGGATTTTAAAATTTATGGTACATATACCTGCCACTGTATTGTCATAGCAATCGCTATTTTTGCTTTGGGTTGTGGGCATTAAAGGGCTGTTTAATACGATGGGCACTGTATTCTAATGGTTCTTGTTAGTAAAATAGAAATAGCTATTTGTTTTACATGGGGAATTGTGTATGTTAAATGGCTGATACATATATCAACCACTGCAGTTTAGCAATTGCTGAAGGGAAAATGGCATACCTGTGCTCTATATGGGGGGTTGTGTGTGTGAAGTGGCTGTTGAATATATTTGGCAGTGTATATGGGTTTTTATTCATAGGGGGGGGGGGAGTGATGGATGTCAAATGGCTGGTACATATACCTGCCACTGTACTAGCATTTAAAAAAAAAAAAATTTAAACAAACTTTGAGTGTCACATGGTATTAACCAATGGCTACAGACATTTCACTTTGGTATTTCTCGTTTTTATACATCTAATTCGTGATAAAGTTATTACTTGATGTGGATGGAATTGCACCAAGAGTTCAACATTGATATAGTAACAGTGCTTATGTGACTGCTGTACAAAAAACTTATAGAGAGCACACAACACAGCTATGAACAATTACCCATTCACCCCCCCACCCTCCACCCACTTTCTGGTCCATGCGGTCTGCTAGCTGGCGTATTAGTTGCGCAGTTGGATAATGGTTGGTGTCCCTGTTTGCTGTGTGCGGGGGTAGGTTACTCCCTTCTACCCTCAGGTTACACTGCCCATTGCGGCACAGAGTACTAGCTATGATGTGACTGGGATAGCGTGTTGCGGATGAAGGTCTACAGCCTTAAACCCCTCTATTATGGTATCCCACACCATGGAAATTGGGTGTTTCCGCAATCCCCGAGCTTCTTCACGTCTAATTGCAGCGCTTTCTGCACTGCCCCATCGAATCACCTCGTCGCTCCAGGTAGATAGTGCAGGGGATCTAGTAGATTTCCACCTCATCGTTATATTGCATATAGCTAGTATAAAAGCGAGGTCTAGGAAGCAAAGCTAAACCTTCTGAGCGCCAGTGCGTTTGCGAAGTCCTAACAGGCATTCTGCTGCGTCATCCCCAATTTGTAGGTGTGTGGCCTCCTCCACAGCGCCGCGTACTCCCACCCAGTATGCTCTAAGGTGAGGACAAGCCCAAAGCATATGTGTGAAACCCGCCTCTTCGGCTTTACAGCGCGGACAGTAGTGTTGTGTGTCCGGGAACATCCGGTGCAGTCGGCGTGGGGTTAAATAAGACCTGTGCAAGATCATACATTGTATAAATTTAAATTTGGCATTCCGAGACACTCTTTTTTCCAGTATACTGGCCCAGGCCTTATCCGATATGTCCCGGTCAATAGTTCCTGCCCATTTCGCTCTTAGGTCAGTGAGTGGTGCTGCAGCCTGAGCGCGAATGCCTGCATATAGCCACCTTATAAGGTGTCGCCCCTCTCCCATGTAGTATAATGTGTGGACTAGCTCATGCTGCGGGGGCTCAAACCGTTGAGGGGCCCAGTTCGTCTTCACGTAGTGCGATACCATGGCATGAGTTAAATAGAGGTGTCCCGGTGCCCCCGTGGCCCGCATGAAATTATCGTGATCTAGGTGGGTATTGTTGTTAAATAAGGCTCCTACAGTATCCACTCCCACATCGGCCCAGGCCTGTGTCCTACGCTTAGTGAGTCTGCCGCCAGGTGTTGGTATCCCCAGCAGTGGGATGTTCCCGGCATAGGGAATGGAGCGGGACGTATATAGCAGTGCTTTTTTCCAGCATTGGAAGACCGTATTCAGAAGTGGCGGTGCGCGCGGGGGGGGGCTTGCTCTTTGGCAACAGTAGTGCATGTAGTAGCCCTCTGTCAATGTCCTGCGTCGTATAGACTATTTCCTGCAGGTTCCTGCCCGCGGTCCAGTAGGACAGCCATTGCAGCTGGCAAGCATAATAATATGCCCTGAAGTCTGGCACGCCCAGCCCTCTTTTATGCGGTTCTAACTGTAGTTTTTTAAGGCTCACTCTCCGACGCCCGGTCCCCTAAAGGAGATCTAGTAGTATCGTGTCTAGGGTACGAAACGTAGATGGTGGGACTAGGATTGGCAAATTGGCAAAGTAATACAATAGTCTGGGGAGGACCACCATTTTAGAAATAGCTACCCGCCCCATTACCGATAGTGGCAGTGATAGCCAGAATGCCACCCCTGAGCGCACTGCAGTGATTGCTTTCATCAGATTGCCGTCAAAAAAGACTCCAGCGCATCCAGAACGCCTCCGCACGACTCATCCTGGACATCCCCCGACACAGCCACATCACCGGACACCTGAAAGACCTGCACTGGCTCCCCGTCAGCAAGAGAATCACGTTCAGACTCCTCACCCACGCACACAAGGCCCTCCACGACCTGGGCCCCAAGTACCTCAACGACCGCATGACCTTCTACACGCCCACCCGCCAGCTACGATCAACCAGCCACGCCCTCGCCACCGTACCACGCATCCGCAGAGCCACCGCCGGAGGAAGATCCTTCTCCTACCTGGCAGCCAAGACCTGGAACTCCCTCCCCACTCACCTTCGGCGAACCCAGGACCATCTCTCCTTCAGGAAGCAGCTCAAGACCTGGCTGTTCGAGCAGTAACTTACCCCCTCCCCCAGCGCCTTGAGACCCTCCCGGGTGAGTAGCGCGCTCTATAAATGCCGTGATTGATTGATTGATTGATTGATTGATCGAGCTGATCTTCGTGCGTCCTATATATATGAATACTCAGCTATTTGGATGTGCTATGTGCCACCGGTATAGCGTATCTGCCAAAATTAACTACTTCCGGGTGGTTCCCTCGCGTAAGAAAAAGGCGTTCGACTTCCCTTCGTTGATGGCGAGACCAGAGACCCGCTCGAAATTGGAGAAGACACTGGAGAGGGGCTCCAGTTGGTCCGTGAGGTCCCTTATGTACACAGTGATATCATCCGCATAGGCTGATATCAGGAGAGTGGTATTACCTATTGGAATCCCCAAGTGGTCAGCCGTAACATGAGAGCCAAGGGCTCAATAGCGAGCACAAACAATAAGGGGGATAGGTGGCAGCCTTGTCTCGTGCCTCTATTCACTGTGTATTCCTGCGATATGCGACAGCCCATACGTGCTCTCGCAGTGGGAGCCGTGTACAATAGCCATATCCAACGGATATACTCAGGGGGCAGCCCAAATCTCTCGAGGGACTTAAACATATAAGCCCATGTGATGGCGTCAAAGGCTTGGCGCAGGTCCAGCGAAATGCAACCTGCATTAGCATACTCTGCGGGGGTGGCATCCATGACATGGTGCAACCTTCTGATATTTAATGACGTGCTGCGCGCCGGGAGAAATCTGCATTGGTCCCTTTGTATCAATTTATGTAGATGGGGAAGGAGCCGGTTTGCTTTGATCATACTTAGAATCTTATACTCCGAGGCTAGGAGTGACAGCGGGCGGTAGCCTGATAGATCTGTGCCGTCCCGGCCCGGCTTGGGGAGGGAGATCACCAGCGCCTGCATAGTGGTGCACGGGAGGTGTCCCAGTTCCAGAGCTTTGTTATATAGCTCCTCCAGTTAATGGATTAAGACCTCTGAGTAGGATTCAAAGAATTCTATCTGCAGGCCATCCAGGCCTGGTGCTTTGGCTCGTGAGAGCCCCTTGATGGCTGCTTTTATTTCCATCTTCGTGATGGGGCCTGTTAGGCTTTTCTGTGTGTCTGCAGCTAGCTGCGGGAATAGTAAGCCTTCCAGGAAATCGTCAGTGTGTGTGGGCATGCTGTATAAGGTGCTGTAATACTTACAAAACGCGTCATTTATGTCCTGTTGTGAGTGGACCATGCCCGTTCCCAGGACGTCGACAGTGTGAATTACAGGAGGGGTTGGGTCGTTGTGCAGTATTCTGGCTAGTAGTGTCCCAGATTTGTCAGCCTCAGTGTGCTTCAGCTGTGTGTATGCTCTGTAATATATCACCCTGAGTGTTTCTAACAATTCAGCATGCTGTATACTCCCCTCTTGTAGTGGAGCTTGTTGGGATGGATCACTGGCTGTTGCCTGTTCTAATGTGGACATTGTAGTTTCTACTCGGATAAGACTGCTGTGGACTTCCTGCCTGGCCCCTACTGTGGCGCCTATTGCTGTACCCCCTCACCACCGCTTTGAGCGCATCCCACTCAACCAGGTTTGAGGAGGCAGTGTTCGGAGAAGTAATTTGTAATAGCGGTGGATAGCATGACGCGGAAGGGGGCGTCCTACAAAATCTGGGGCCACAGCTTCCATGTGGGGACCGGGGTGGGTATTCTGCCCCACGCAATACGAATCTCTAGTGGATTATGGTCAGAGAAGGTCTTGGCTAGGTATGTGGCGTGGGTCACTTGTGCCGCCAGTCCAAGGGAGCAAAGCATTCTGTCCATTCGTGTATGTAGCTGGTGGACCGGTGAAAAGGAGTATTCCCGGTTTGCTGCGGTCCGCATTCTTAATACGTCCCCCAATGCCCACCCAGCAGTCCAGTTGCACAGGGCCTCAGCTTGTTTCGTGGTTCCCGGACCCTTTAGGGGGGGATGTGACCTATCTAACGCCACATCCATCACTGCATTACAATCTCCACCCAACAACCATGGGTACGTATCCCATCCTGCCAGCACTGCGTTCAGTTTACTAAAGAATTTGTCCTGGTCTAAATTTGGGGCATAAATGCTACCCAGTACCACTGACGAGCCAGCCAGCGAACCACGCAGCAGTATATATCTACCTTGGTCATCGGTGCGCCGTTCCAGCTCAGTGAATGGGACCCCGTGTCTAATCCATATGGACGCCCCCCCTTGCAAAGGCCGAATAGTTAGTGGTGAATATCTGCCCTCTCTATTTCTTGCGAACTTTCCCGGCTTCTGACTCAGTGAGGTGCGACTCCTGCAGGAATACTATCTGCGCCTAAGTAGCTGTGCGTGAACCCTGTGCCTCTTGTGTACAGAACCGAGCCCCCGCACATTCCAGGTGACTAAATTATAGGACGCTAACATAGTGGGTTTGTGATGCGTGTAGCAGTAGTGTGAGTGCCGCTCCCCCTAACTTGGAGCCAATCTCTCACCACGGACCAGAACCCCAAAAATTCCCTTGGAACGTGCAATACACGGCTCAGCCATAAAACTATGCTGGGCCAAACAAAAAGCCACTGTACTAGCATTATTCCTTTAAGGAACAGTTAATAGCTATTTTATGCACTGGATGTATGGGCTTTAAAGGGCTGATAAACATCTGCCACAGTATTCTAATAATTTCTGTTAGGGAAATGTGAATCACTATTTTTTACATGGGGGATGATGGGTGGTACATTGCTGTTACATATACATGGCACTGCATTTGACTAATGGCTGAAAGAAAATGGCCATAGCTGTGTCTACATGTGGAATTATGCACGATAATTGGCTGTTTAATATATTTGGGACTGAATTTGGCTTGTTCTAGTTAGGAAATGGCGATAGCTATTTTCTACATTAGCATTAGCTCTCTAAAGAGGTGGGTCTTTAAAAGGCTCTTGGGTGAATTCTCTGATGTAGCACCTCTAATGTGATCTGGTAGAAGATTCCAGAGCTTCCGGACCAAGAAAGAGAAGGAGTGCCCACCTGCTCTGGTTTATTTAATCTTAGCAATGCAGAGCAGGTTGTGGTAAGCTAAGCTTAAGGCTCTGCGAGGGAGGTATCTTATGATTTTATCACAGATATACACCAGGCCTTTCAATTGAGTGAGCTTTAAATTTTATTCTCTGCTTGATGGGAAGCCAGTGGAGGCTTTTTAAGCCATTCCGAATCAATTGCCTTTTGGGAAGATTCAGCACTAATCTAACTGCCACATTCTGGACTCATCTGTTTGCAAAGCTTGAGGAGAACCCTTCATCAGCTGATAAAGAATTGTGACAGTAAATATTTTTGTTCTGCCATCTGCTGGCTTTAAAAGGATACTGAACATTGGTATGTGTAGTGAATGCCTCCTACACCCAAATGGCAAAATATGAAACAGAACTGTACTACAGGATTCGAGCCATCCCCAGAAATTTGATTCCCAGGAAGTTGCATCCCCAGAAATTACTTCCGGTGCATTCTTAGCCAACTGACCGGTATGGGTAACCTGCTGATCCCCATTCATGATAGGGATTGCAATTTTTCCCATGAACAGGGAATTCTCAGTAAGAGCAGATCATAAACTTGCGTTAAGTCCTTGCCCTTTGTACACACCGCTGTCGCTACTGCTGATTGGATGGTTTAGTGAGATCCTCGGATGGGCCCGACGGGGTCAGCAACAGTCCTGGCGGAGTGCCGAAAAGACTATTAAATTTGAGTAGCTAGATGAAGTAAAAGTCATAACAAGGTTTCCGTAGGTGAACTTGCAGAAGGATCATTATTGGCTGAGAGTTAATGGCGGAGCGGCCCGAGGGCGAACCCTCGGCCGCCTCCCAGACAGAATCTTAGACATAGTGCCCGGTCCTCCCCTCGTGTGCCCTAGCTGGCAGAGTGGCCTGCTGCCGCCAGGGTGCTTTCTGCGCTGGGCGGGCTCCCCCACCTGGGATGACCCGATCGACAAGTGAGAGGCCTCCCCCCCTAGAATTGGCAAAAAGGAATGCCCTCTAAGATGGAAACCACGCTCACCCAGCACTACCCAAAAGGGGGAAACTGAATAGCAGTGCCTCCCTGGGCTGGGAATACCCCAGAAGGCCATCTTGGGTAGCAAGGCAGTCTGGATCAGAAGGAACTGGGGCAGTGAGGGAACCCCAACTCCTCTCTGCATAGGTGCTGTGCCCCCTGCTCAAATCCAGTGCAAACTTGTTTGGGAAGGTGGTGAGCAGGAGGGGGGAGCCTCCTGGCTCTCCCACCAGGGCAGAGGAGGGCTCCTCAGGCATGGCTCGGGCCACCTCCTAAGCAGGGGACTTCCGACATGCAGGGGTCGAGCCTGGTGGTGGACGGCCAATGTGCAGGTGTGGTGACCCTCCCTCATTGCCAGGTACTTGGTTTGTCCCAGTCCTGTGTGGCCGTGCTAAGGGTTTTAATACTCACACGGTCCCTTCCGGGCTTCCAGGAGGAACCCCTGGCGGCAGGGCTGGCTGCCTGCCTACCTCTGCCGCTCCAGGAGCCCCTTGCCTTTAGGGATGGGGCTCCCAGGCCGAGGGCCTGAAAACACTCTTTGAATTGTGGAGGCAGATTCCTACAGGGAAAGCCTGATGAAGCACCAGGCCGTCTCAAGCCATGGAGGTGGCAAACAGTCAGCGTTGCCTTCCTTCCACTTCTCCTGCGCCTGCAGGTGGGCGAATGTTGCAAAAGGTTGCCCGTGGCTCTTGCTGGTTGTAGGAAGGTGGAGTATTATGTGGGGATGCTGGTTAGGCTTCACCATCCAATACTGTCACAAACCCCAAAGATGATCCTTGGATTCACACTAATAAATCCTTAGCTCAGTCCTGGTAGAGTGGCAAAGATCAGACAGGCTTTACTAGAGGAACATTTGTTAAGCATTTCAGAGTACCGACATGGGGATGATAAGTAATTGACACGACGAGAGAAATCTAACACCAATTTATAAAAAGAGTGTATTTTTATCTTAATTTAGACACCAAAGTGAATAGAATAGCATACATACAACCAGAGATTGTAGAAGCAATATAAAATCAGTGCAAAGTAATACAGTGAAAATTTAACATTGTGGTCAAAGGGAAAAACCACCAGTGCCAATCAGTCACACTTGCAGGTCGAGTTGCGTGGTACCCTTGCAGGGTAAAGGTGATGCAGGTCCCAGGACCAGGCCATGATAGTCAGTTCAATTTTACCTGTCTCATGAAGCCCAGGTGCACAGTTATCCTGGCTGTCCCTGATGCTGAACGGGAGACCTGCTTTTACCGCTTATACAGTGTTGCGGGGAACAAGCTACAAAAAGACAAAACATGGTGGTTGAGGATATCGGTTGATGGTTGGATGGAGTTCCCTCTAGGTGCAGCATTTAGTGAAGGGGTTGGTTGCCGGACCGGCAACCAACAAGCTTTGGCAGCAGTTATACTCGGAAAAAGGTACTTCGAAGTCGGGTGGGCCAGGGGAATGAGGTTGCTGTCACTAGACCATCTAGATTTGGTCGATCCCACGGAGGGCCCGATTGACAGAGATTCTTCAGATGCGGAGCGTTGTTTTACCTGCAGTTTGCAGGAGACAAGTGCCACTAGTCCAGGGGAGTCTGAGGCAGGCCTGGACGTAGTTTGCGGAGTTTTGCTATGTGGAACTCCGCGAAGTGACAAGAAAACTCCGCGGAGTTCCGCAAGCAGCGGAGTGCAGCGTGAACTGCCGTTCGTGCTGATCTTCCTGCCGCTCGGGAAGAAATTCTACCCGAGCGGCAGCTTGCGCTCGCCAACTTACGCTCACCAACTTACTGTTCGCGAGTGCTACCGGGGGAAAAAACTCTGCAGTGCAACGTGGAGTGGAGTTTTCTGCACTCCGCAAGCTCTGCGGAGTGCAGAAAACTCCGCAAACTGAGTGGAATCACCACCCAGTCCTAGTCTGAGGTTGCTTTAGGCTTCCACAGGGGTCCCTCTGGGGAAACCGAGAGTTAGCCTAGGACGAGTCTCGGTCAGGCAGTTCTAGGAGCGTTGCCACAAGTGAAGAGCATCCCTCTTTTGCTTTGTGCAAGCCATGGTGTCACAGACACAAGCCTCTTCTTCTGTCCTCTTCGATGCAGGTTGTTCAGAACTGAGGTTCTGGTGACAGGAGTAGCCCTTAAATCCTAGATTTAGGGGCATTAGGTGTATGGGTGTAAGTGGCCAATAGGCTGCGTGCCCTAGTGGCTAATCTGCCCCTGAGGTGGCCATATCTGCGGGTGTATGTTACCTTTTCTACCCAGAACCCTCTATTCAGCCACTTCCAAAAATGGCAGAACTATTCTTTCAGTGTACAGATTGGGCTTCCCACCCTGGAGGTGTGGCTGGCCTTCTGGGAGTATACACCTCATTGCATACCTAATTTCAAATCTGCCCAGGTGCAAATCTGACTGGGGCAGGGGGAAGGCTGTTTCCTTCTCTGGGAGTGAGCCCTGATGCATATCAGAGGCGGTGCAGCCTTTGAAGCTCACCTCCTTGATGTGCCCCTTCACTAGCCTTCATGGGAGGGAGCAGATGTGACCTCCTTCCTGCCCAGGTCTTTGTTCTTAGGAGTGATCACACTGCCAGGCAGGAGGTCAGAATCGTGTTTTGGTGGCAGCAAGCATGGGCTGCCAGCCAGAGCACAGAGAAGCTGTGGCAACCAGGTGGGCAACCCTTAAGGTAGCCACCTAGGTGCATGCCACATCGCCTTCGACATGAGATTCATATCAGGGATGAGAAGGCACGTTGTTTGATCCAAACTCAACATATTTCAGTGGTATAATAATGGAAATAATGGAGCTAGTGACCTCAGGTTTGCATGAGTGTTATCCTTTGGACCGCCTATCACTTATAGTGTACTTTAAGGGTAAAGGCCACTATAGAGACATATAAGCTTGCACTCAAATGTCCACAACTTTAATATACTGCACCCTGCCTTCTGGGCTCAGGAGGCCTTCCTTACGGGTGGCTGACATATACTAAAAGCAGTGCATTGACTTTGTCACATATGGTGAGAGCAAAGTCGAAATGGAGCATTTGACACTGTTCCTGCATTCTGCAATGGCAGGCCTTCTGTTGGTAGTTTACTTGGGTCACCCAGGGTGGCACAAACAGTGCTGTATGCCCTGGAGACCTCTTTACCATGCCCTGTGTACCACTGATACCATATACTAAGGAATTTAAAGGGGGGTAAAGGGCTTGTCAATTGGGGATGCCAATTACACACATCAGTTTTAGGGAGACAGCACTGGCGCCTGACTAGCAGGCTTCAGTGCCCTGTCAGAGTCGAAAGCCAAATGGGGGGCTAAATGTGGGAGGATATCTGCAAAAAGCCCTGTATTCTTACAGCGGTAGATCACTCGGTTTGCACATCGATGAAAAATGCAGCTAGCAGCGAGAATTAGTGAGAATTGCAGGACTCATCAACACTTCGAACGCATCTTGTGGCCCCAGGTTCCTCCCAGGGCTACAACTGTCTGAGGGTTGCTTGATCGTCAGTCGCACCTGGGCTTTCCCAGGGCATGGCTGGGGCTGTCACAGGGTAGCTCCGCTCCCTTCAGTTCCCAAGGTCAGACAGCTGATCGCTCACAGCATGATCTTACCCCCGGTCCTGTTGCGGAGATACGCCATCAGCACTCCTGGCCTTTCACCCCCCACCATGGCGGGGTGCAGGTGAGCAACTGGTTTGCCACATGCATGTCCCGGGGTTGCCTGGCAGTGTGCCAAGTGTGCCTGTGTGTGGTGTCCCACAGCTAACTGTGTGCACCGCCTCTGGCACCCACTTCAGTGGCGGAGAGAGGGCCCCCTGGCTGCCCACCGGTGCCGGTTCCCACCTCGGCCCCCCACAGGCTTTGGTCTCTGATATGGGAAAGGGGCGCTGTCATGACCTTAGCACCTGCAGCCAGTCCTGGCTCCCCCCACTCTTCGCCATCCAACTACAACCTCAGATCAGATGTGACGATCCACTGAATTTAAGCATGTTACCAAGAGAAGGAAACTAACTAGGATTCACTCAGTAACGGCGAGTGAAGAAGGAAAAGCCCAGTGCCAAATCCCCTTCCAGCAGCAGATGCGGGAATTGTGGCGTATAGAAGACCGACTCCCCAGAGTCGCTCAGGGAGGCCCAAGTCCTTCTGATCGAGGCTCACCCCTAGGATGGTAGTAGGCCAGTAGCGGCCCGACGTGCTGGGATCAGGTCTTCTCAGAGTCAGGTTGCTAGGGAATGCAGCCCAAAGCGAGTGGCAAACTCCATCTAAAGCTATATAGGAGTGCGATACCTATAGCCAACAAGTACAGTTAGGGAATGTTGAAAAGCACTTTAAGAGGGCGTGAAACTGTCAAGAGGTAAACAGGTGGGGTCCGTGCAGTCAGCACAGGGGATTCAACTCAGCGGGACAGTCGGTCACCCAGGAGGGCGGATCCCCTCATGTGACCGCCATCTGGGTGCACCTGACCCCCGTAGGGTGCATTTGCTCTGTGGCAGTGCACTGTAACTGGCTCCGGGTAAGCTGAGAAGCCTTTGGGGTGGCAGGTGGCTCTCTGCTCCAGTGGAGAGTGTTACAGCCTCTCTGGCAGCAGCTCCTCTGGCAGCAGCTTTGTTGTGTCCGCGGGGAGGGAGATTCGACCCCTCCGATCACCCCAGCAACCGCCCTGGCCCCTCTCGGGGTGTGCCAGAGCTAGAAAGGGGGATGGGCTGCCCTGCTCCCTGCGCAACTGTTGACTGGGGCGGACTGTGCTCAGTGCACGCCGACTGTGTCGTGCCACCGGGTACACGTCGACTGCCCACCTGACCTGTCTTGAATCACGGACCAAGGAGTCTAACATGTGCACGAGTCAGAGGTCTTACTGAAACTCTGTGGCGCAATTTAGGTGAGGGGAGGCGCACAACTGCTGAGGTGGTATCCTACCACACCCCAGAGGTGGGCACACTACTGGCCTTTCTCGCCCGCTCTATCGGGGAGGTGGCGCATGAGTGTGTGTAAAAGGACCCAAAAGATGGTGAATTAGGCATGAGCAGGGTGAAGCCAGAGGAAACTCTGGTGGAGGATCGTAGCAGTCCTGATGTGCAAATCTGTCGTCCGACCTGGGTAAAGGGGCAAAAGATTAATCAAACTATCTAGTAGCTGGTTCCCTCAGAAGTTTTCCTCATGATAGCTGGTGCTCGGACACCCCAGTTTTATCTGGTAAAGCAAATGTATAGAGGTCTTGGGGCCAAAACAATCTCAACCTATCCTTAAACTTTAAATGGGTAAACCATGCTTGCTAGCGTGGAGCTAGGCATCAAATGCGAGTGAAAAGTGGGCCACTTTTGGTAAGCAGAACTGGTGCTGCGGGATGAACCAAATGCTGGGTTAAAAATCCCGATGCTCATCAAAACACAGAAAAGATGTTGGTTGACAGACAGCAGGACGGTAGCCATGGAAGTCGTAATCCACTAAGGAGTGTGCAAAAACTTACCTGCCAACTCATCTAGCCCTGAAAATGGATGGCGCTAGAGTGTCAGGCCCATCACCATCCATTTCTGGTGCTGGGAGCCACGGGGGCTAAGCCGCAATTAATAGGAGGGCTGCTGCAGTGCTCATGGAAGCCCAAGGAGAGGGCACGGGTTGAGCCGCCACACATGCAGATCTTGGTAGCTGTAGCAAATATTAAAATGAGAACTTTGACGGCTGAAGAGAAGAAAGGTTCCATGTGAACAGCAGTTGAACATGGGACAGTTGTTCCTAAGCGATGGGCGAGCGCCGTTCGGAAGGGATGGGTAATGGCCTCTGTTGCCCGTGGCTGATCGAAAGGGAGTCGGGTTCAGATCCCCAAACCCAGAGTGGCGGAGACAGGCACTCTCTCGGTTGTCAAATGTGGTAACGCAAACGATCCCGGAGAAGCTGATGGAAGCCCCGGGTAGAGATCTCTTTTCTTTGTGAAGGGCAGGGCACCCTGGAATGGGTTCATCCCGAGAGAGGGGCCCGAGCCTTAGAAAGCATTGCAGTTCCGGTGGCGTCCAGTGAGCTCTCACTGGTCCTTAAAAATTCAGGTGAGATAGTGTGAAACTCACACTGGGCTGTACCCAGTGCTTTAAATGGGCCGGTACTCACCGGTACTGAGTACCGGCACTTCTTAGATTAATAACTCTGAGTACCGGCACTTCTCTACTGCCCTGGAGAGTACCGGTACTCATGAGAGGTAGGCTTATTGCCTGTGCTGGTGAGCAGGAGTGGGACGTGTCTCTGGCAGCCAAGGCGCCGCTTCTGCAGCCCTGATCTGAGCCCCAGCTGAGCTATTCAGCAGGGCTCATTTGAATAATGTCGGGTGCTCACAATCACGCTGTGCTTGACAGAGCAGGGTCCGTTCAGGCCCTGTGCTGTCAATCACATTCACACTATCCTGTGCATTCCTGCAAGCACAGGAATCATGTCAGTGCCCTGGCAGTGGCAATCAGGCCACGGGCAGTCCGGCCCTGGTGGCAATTAAAAAAGGCATGGTAGGTGAAGAGAAAAGATGGCTTTCATCTACCTTAGTCTTTTGTGTGTCTGCTATGTTTGTGTGTATGCCTGTTTTTGTAAGAAAAAAAGTGAGAGAAAGAGAGAGCGAATCCAGACACTCTCAGTAGGTATTTTAAAGAAAATGGGTGGCACTTTGTTTGTACATGTCTGCTCGGCGACAAAGATTCATAAATAACGTAAAAGGGAGGGTGGGTGAGTGAGTGGATAGATGAGTGAGCAAGGGTGGATGTATAGATGGATGGATGAATAGATGGATGGATGAGTAAAAGCATGCATGGGTGAAAGAGGGTGGATGATTGGATAAAAGGGCGGATGATGGTTGGATAAGTGAAAGATTGGATGGATGAATAAAAGGTAGGGAGGATGGATGAAAGGGTGGATGATGGATGAGTGAAAGGAGGGATTGAGTGAAAGGGTGGATGGAATAAAGGAGTGAAAGGGTTGATGGATGAGCGAAAGGATTGATGGATGAGGGAAAGGGTGGATAAAGAGATGGATGAGTGAAAGGATGAATGGATAGGTTTGGAGATGGATGGATGGATAGGTTTGGATATGAAGGGTGGATAGACGGAATGGTGAAAAACTGAATGATTGATGAAAGACTGAATAGACGATAGAATGTAAATGTTAAATGGTGGACATCAGCAGGTAAATGGTAGGATGAAAGGATGAATGGATAGATCTATGGAAGAGACAAGAGATCTTCTGGGGAGGGTCATGATGAGTTGCTTAATTTGCTTGGTGCCATAAGAGCTTTGATTCGACGTGGGGGTATTTGCAGTTTCTTCCTACTCGCGTGCTCAAAAATATATAGTATTGTGCTTAACAGCAATTAACAGTATGACATTAAGAAGGTGCAACTATTGCAAAAAAAAAAAAAAAGGAAATGTTAACATATTATTCCATTTCTCTTTCATTTTGTGTAATGCGTTAACCTGCTTTGTTTATATAAACACATTTCTCATGTCTTTTGGTATGTGCTGCAACTAATATAGAAGTTGTTAAGTATCATCATGTCTTACCCCTAGCCCCGCCCCTCACTACACCTCTAGCGCATTTTAATGAGTACCTGCACTTATTTTTTCCCATTTAAAGCACTGGCTGTACCCATACCTGCAGCAGGTCTCTAAGGTGAACAGCCTATGGAATGCTTGAACAATGTAGGTAAGGGAAGTCGGCAAGTCAGATCCATAACTTTGGGATAAAGATTGGCCGTAAGTGCTGGGTCGGTCGGGCTGGGGTGTGAAGCGAGGCTGGGCACATGCCACGGCTGGACAGGATGCCATCCTCTAGGGCGGCGGTGACTTTAGACAGCGAGCCGGACCCTACCAGTGGATCGCCCCAGCTACAGTGGCTGCCTCTCCCTGGGACATGGGGGCGCCGTTCTGCCTCGGCTGATGCCTAGCAGCTGACTTAGAGCTGGTGCACACCAGGGGAATCAGACTGTTTAATTAAAACAAAGAATCATGAAGGCCCATGGTGGGTGTTGACGTGATGCGATTTCTGCCTAGTGCTCAGAATGTCAAAGTGAAAAAATTAAATGAAGCGTGGCTAAATGGAATGAGTAACTTGAATGAGCCACTGCGTGGTTGTACGTGAATAGCCAAATGCATTATCATCTAATAAGTGATGCACATGAATGGATGAACGAGATTTCTACTGTCCCCATCTACTATCTAGCGAAACAACAGCCAGGGGAACGGGCTTGGCAGAATCAGGGTGGAAAGAAGTCACTGTTGAGCTTGACTCTATTCTGGCACTGTGAAAGGACATGAAAGGTGTAGGATAAGTGAAAGACCCTCAGGCCACCAGTGAAATACCACTTCTCTTACTGTTTTTTCATTTCACTGGTGAGGCGAGTCCTGTGGGGCTCTCACTTCTGTCTCAAAGTGCCCAGTGCGACCTACTCCAGGGACAGTGGCAGGTGGGGGAGTTTGACTGGGACAGTACACCTGTCAACGATAAGGCAAGTGTCCTAAGAAAAGCTCAGGGAGGACAGAAACCTTCTGTGGAGTAGAAGGGCTAAATCTTTCTTGATCTCGATTTTCAGTATGAATGCAGACCGTGAAATGGGGGCCTCACGATCCTTCTGATTGTTTGGCTTTCAAGCAGGAGGTGTCAGAAAACTTACCTCAGGGATAACTGGCTTATGGCGGCCAAGCGTTCATAGCAGCTGTACTTTTTGATCCTTCAAAGTCAGCTCTTCCTATCTTTGTTAAGCAGAATTCCCTAGCGTTGGATTGTCTACCCACTAATAGGGAACATGAGCTGGGTTTAGACCATTCTGAGACTGGTTAATTTTACCCTACCAATGTTTTGTTGCAATAGTAATCCTGCTCAGTATGAGAGGAACTGCAGGTTCAGACATTTGGTGTAAGTGTTTGCTGAGGAGCCAATGGGGCAAAGCTACCATCTATGGGATTCTAACTGAAGCCCTCTAAGCCCTAAACCCTAATGATACCGCAGTGCACTTGAGCCTCGCTTGGCCTGGGGTAGCCTGCCTGTGTGTAGGGCCTCTCGTTTGGGGACTGGAGTGTGGACGGAAGGGGGCAGCCTCCATCGCCCTTAGTGCACAACATGTTAGTGGGGCACCAGGAGCTAAATCATTCGTAGACAACCCGATTCTGGGTCAGGGTTCCGTAAATAGGAGAGCAGCTACCACCACTGCGGTCTATTGAAAGTCATCCTCTGAGCCAAACATTTGTCTCCGTCCATGGGCACTCATGCCACCCACACCCGGGTGCCCTCTGCTGCCAGGGAGGGATGGGGAGGCTGCCTATACTGCATGCCACCCCTAACGAGGGCTCTGGTAAATCGGGCATACTTAGGCATATTAGGCGACAGGGTGCTTTGTTGGAAACACCTGACCGTACCCCACTGGTCAGGACTTCCGAGCCACAAAGCATATGGGATAGGGTCCACAGGGTCAGAAAACCAGCAGGCCCAGGCCTGCAAGTCTACTGAACCAGCAGGCCAGGTCTGCAAGCCCACCAGGGTCTTGGGCTCCCTTCTCTGGACCTCCATCTCACACAACACCCAGGACAGGATGGGGGGGGGAGCCCTGACAGGCTTCCACCCACAGCCAGCTGGAGCTCTGGTGTGGTGCCCGCACACCACGCTCCGTACCCCAGTCCGCTGGGTCACAAAGCGCCAAGGACGGGTCCTGCATGCCTGGTCAGGCTTCCTCTGCTGTGCCCTGGCCAGGGCTTGGCCTTGGGATGGGCACCCCTTCGTCCTAGGCTCGTTTTCCCAGCCTGACACGTCAGAAAGGGCCTAGGACAGGGTCCTGTGGAGACTTCCCCTGTTCAGTCAGGCTCAGGAGCTCTGGCCAAGTTCAAGAGCTCTGACTGGGTCCTGGGTTGAAAGTCCCCTTCCTGGGCTCCGTCTTCCAGCTTTTCACACAGCAAAGTGCCCAGGACAAGGTACCACGGGCCCCGGGGAGCTCTCACCTGGTGGTCCAGGTGGAGAAGCTTTGAAAAGGCCCAGGTTCAGAACCCCAGGCCTGCCCTCAGGCAGTAGCCCCCAGGCCCTGGACTTCCTTCTACGGCTCACTGCCTGGCAAAGCACCCAGGACTGGATCCCGCGGGCCCCAGTAAGGCCTCTCCAGCTACGTCAGCAACAAAAGATGCCCCCGGGCTCCATCAGGCCCCCCTCACCTGAGGCCCAGTCTCAGAGTCTTTGTCCCTTCCAAAGGCAAGCAGACGTATTTTCATTAAGGGAGGCCGCGACCAGATGGCTGTCCTTCGAGCCCAACCATCTGGTCACTCTGAGACCTCAGGCATCTGGTTGTGCGCTGTGCATTCCTATGGTGCGTCCAGATAACCAGGCTGCCCTGGAAGTCCCGATGAGGGTCCAATTGCTTCTTCAAGCCCAGTCAGGGCTCCAGGAAGTTGGGTGCGTTTGCACCTATTGTCCCTTCTGTGACTCGGTGTGCATGGATTACAAGAAAAAGGGTAGCCTTCTTCTGGAATATTAGGGATAGGGTACTCCAGACCTCCTTGCGGTCCAGTTGTTCTCCATGCAAGTTCCACCAGGGCCCAGGTTGGCCCGCCCGGGCAAGAGGGGCCCCGGGACATTTGCTGCCTATTAGCCCTGTCCGAAGGGTCGTTCCTCTGAACCTGCCCTCATAGAGAGCAGACTGGGGTGCGAAGCCAGCATCCCTGCACAGGACAGCCTGCCCAGGAAGCGTCTGGCCAGCACTATACTCCAATCCATTGGGCACGCTTGGTCTATTTAGGTATGGACTGCTTGGCTAGCCTCAGCTGTTTCAAGCAAAGATCTTTCACCGTTCCAGGGACCGTCTGACTCTAGGGCCTGCCTTTCGCAGTGACCCTACCCAGCAGAGAGAAGGCAGAGTAATCTGGCAGCTTGTACCCCCCAGTAGCCTGCCCAAAGTGGAAGGGGTCAGGTTGGGCCAGGGCCCGGATTCCACCTGGTGGTCCGGGCCTCACACACCATGCCATTGCCCACCTCCACCCAGTGCATTTCCACAGCAGCTCAGAATGAACGTTTCAGAGACAGTCCCACCCAAATCAGGGATAGAGGCAGAAACATCGGTATGATAGCCTGAATATCCTGGACTTGCAGGTCGAGAGGATAAGGCTGAAACTGCACTGTGTCCAGAACAGCTCAGATGAAAGGAAGCGTACGAGAGGGAGTCAGGTGTGACTTCAGCACTTTACAGTGAACCTCAACAAGTGCAGGAGGTTCACCGTAGCCTGGAGGTGGGAGACGAAAGCCTGGGCAAGCCCACCTTCAACAGCCAGTCATCGAGATAGGAGAAGACTGGCAACCCTGATCTCAGCAGATGAGCTGAAACTACCACCATCACCTTGGTGAGCACCTGAGGGGTGCGGGTAAGGTCAAAGGGAAGCATGGTGTACTGAAAGTGCTCGTGGCCTACTGTGAACCGCCGGTAACCTTTGCACAGACCGGACAGGAATGTGGAAGTAAGCATCCTGTAATTTCAATGCTACCATCCAGTCTCCCAAGTTCAGTGCAGACAGGACTTGAGCGAGTGGTAGCATTTTGAACTTCTCCTTGAGGAAGAAGTTGAGAGGGCGCAGGTGTAGGATAGGACAAAGGCCTCCGTCCTTCTTGGCACCAGAAAGTAGCAGGAATAGCAATTACGACCTACTTCTGGAGTTGGCACCCTCTCCATGGCTCCCTTGGACAAGAGAGCAGTCACGTCTTGGCTGAGAAAGGAGAGGTGTTCCTCAGTCAGTCTTTCGCAAGTGAGTGGCAGGGTGGAGGGGAAGTCACGAAATGTAGGGAGTAGCACCTTCGGACAATTTGAAGAATCCCCATGTCTGATGTTATAGACCGCCAGTGGGGCAGGTGATTGCGTATCCTGCCTCCCACTGGGTGCCCATTATGGATTATGGGCAAACTAAAGGGGTTTTGCGGCTGCTGGGGGAGTGGTGGACCGGCCTGACCACTCGCTGCTCGACCCACAGGGTCTATGGGCACCGCGTCCTCAGCCACGTTGAGGCTGAGAAGCTTGCTCACTGTGGTAGGAGCAAAAGACGGCCTGGGGTTGGCGAGGGGCCACAGAAGACCCAAGGATCTGGCCGTATCACTACTATCCTTGAAGTGCGCCAACGTTGAGTCTCCCTGGTCTCCGAAGAGACGGGTGCCATCAAAGGGCACGTTCATAAACAATGCAGGGATATCCCCTGAAAAGCCACTTATCCTCAGCCGGTGTGTTGCCGTACGTCGATGAATCCGCTCTGCCCAGCAAATTGTTGGTGTCCAGTCTACATCGAATGGTGAACACGGCTGCATCTTTCCTGTCTGCAACAGCTTGGGAGAGTACGGCCCAGGACTTCTTCAGGGCCATTGGAGCACCTGCGCAACCATGTCCCACAGTGCATGGGAATGGCAGCCCAAAAGTTAGGCAGTGTTCACGGACCGCAGTGCCAGGATGGCAGAAGAAAACATTTTCTTTCCCAAGGTATCCAGCCTCTTGGATTCTCTATCCGATGGGGTGGTAGGGAATGTGCAAGGATTTACACGGGACGTTGAAGCTTGGACCACTAAGCTCTCCGGGGTAGGGTGTTGGGTAAGGAAGCTGGAGTCCCCTGGGGAGGGGCGGTGGCAATCATCCTGTTCACAGGAGCCCCTGTGCAGGGCTTGGACCAAGTCCCTAGAAGGACGTCTGTGAGAGCTTCACTGAAAGGGAGAAGCAGTTCTGAGGGGAGCACTACTGTATGAAGTACCTCTGTCAAGACAGTCTTGTCTGCCACCGAGGGCAGGCTAAGGTCTGGGACCTCAGCACCCTTTTCACCAACTTAGCAAAAGAGGCTCCCTTCTCCGTAGTCAAAGTAGGAGGAGAGACCATGCCAGTATCTGGAGAAGTATCCATTCCGCTGGCATCCGCCAGGTCCTTACACCACTCCAAATTGGAATTTAGGGGCTTGTATTCTTCATGGTCCAATGACCTCTCATACTCCTCCCTGAGCCCCAATACAAAGGAATAGTATTCGGGATCCGCCCTGGGAGGCCCAGTAGGCGCCAGCGTCTGACGAAGCCTCTGGGTCTGTGGATTGGAATGGGGATGGCGCCGCCGGGGGGTGGGTGCAGGGAGCTTCTGCAAAGCCACCGGGGAACGCAAAGGTCCATCATATTCGAATCCAAGGAGCCCAACTGGCACCGCGGGTGGAGAACCAGTAGGGGCCCCTCCCGAACCCGTGGGGCCCAAAGGCACGCCAAAAGGAACAGGCAACCCAAATATGAGGTGCATGGCGTCATCATTCTCTAAGTTGGGCCGGAGGTCGCTCTGGATCCTGGAAACTCAGGAGAGGCGCAAAGCCGGCCCAGGCACTGGCTCAATCACAGAGCCAGGCCTCAAATGATGTCGATCCCTCGTCTCGATGGAGGACTTCAAATGATGGTGTTGTATAGTTCCTACAAATCTATATAGGATCTGTGCGTTTAGACAACATAAACTAAGGGATTGGTGTCCAGACTGATTCCAGGCACCCCCAGAGGATATGTTAGTCTGTAGACCAACTAGCTCACAGTGCCACTATGAGCCCCTCTTACCAAGGAGCGAATAGTCTCTGGCAACTATCGAACATGACAACCCTGACCCCTCAGGGATCGTGGAAACAGTACAGTACTTTTCGCTCAGTCACTTTTGCTCACTTTGTCTCAGAGAGATACACAGAATAAACTGTGGGGCCATTTTCAATAAGTATTTATTGAACCAGCGTCATTCTAGTATAAAATACGTGTGCTGCAATAACCATGAGACAGAAACAGATATACACTGTTAAAAGCGCCAGCAGAGTAAAGAAAAGGTAGAATTCTACCATAGTGCTAAAACAATGAATATATGCAGGCATATAGATACATGACAATAATAATGCGTACTCCTACGATGCAAGGCTGACTAGAAGTACCTAAGTGTACCTAGCATGTATGGAGGTGTATAGACAAGAATCCCCCTAGGAAAGAGCCAACCCCATTACCTGATGTGAGAGAGCATAGGACCCCCTCTTGGTCTCGAGTTGAACACCCGCGAAGGATGCAAGACCACTGCATGCTGGAGTATCTGCGGGCAGGGACCTCAGCGTCTCGTGTCAGCATGGAAGTCTGACTTCTCTAGTTTGCCCAGCGAAGATGTGGTGGTTACATACCTAAAAGGTATCCTCAGGGGTTCTACCTAGATGTGTCACGGTACTGTGGGCATGTCGACAAGGATGACGATAGTGGTGACCCTTATACAGAGTTATTATGCAGAAGATGGCAATCCTGCTGTGATACTGAGAATCCTTAAGCATAATAAATGAGGCTAGGTTTCGGAGAAAACCTCACGACATTTATACAGCACCTAACTAGGTAAAAGGTCAGCACCAAACCAGTTATGTGGAACAATGGTAGGACAAATGTAGGTAATAGGTCGTGCAACTACCTAGGCCTATATTGTGGTACATTGGGGTTCATAACAATGGGGGGAAGTTGAAGACCGCTTCGACTCGTCAACTTCTTGCGGTGGGATTTACCAGAGGGACCCAACAACTTAGAATGCGACTAAGATCGTGGACTCCAAGAACTATCCCAGGACCTTCCTCACAACCAGGATCGAGATCGCTGCGGCGTTGCACATGGAGCCGCCAAGAGCTTGAAGGACCGTTCCCTCAAGGCCTTTGGGTTCATGGCACGGCAGTTGACGCTGGTCTTAACATTGTCGTCATGCTCGTGGCACCAAAGGCAAACAAGGTGAGGGTCCATCACAGACTTTGGTCTGTGACAGGTACCGCAGGGCTTGAAGCCAGCCTTCCTAGAGAATTGTCATGCCATACCAGGAGAAAAACTTCACAAAAAGCTTCAACTAAAGTCGAAAAAAGCTCAGTGAAAAAGTGACTGAAGGGGTAGCTCCCTCTGGATCTGCTCTGACTGGCTCAGAAAGAAAAGAACAGACGTCAGGGTGCTGGGGTGGCACATATAAAGGCACTGCACACCACTTCCAGGGCTGACAACGCCACGTGGAGCCGATAAACGCCACTTACCAGCGCTCAGGGGTACTGCTCAAGAAAAAAATTCTGGATCCTGTCGGACACCTGGAGAGAATTCAAAGGTAAGGACTCTGTCAGATGGGTGATTGAGTGTCCAATGTGAAAGGTAGTCACAACTTTCAGTAGAATGGTGGCTGTAGTCTTTAGCAGATAAAAGGTGATGTATGGTAGCTGGATTGATAAAACTTGATGCTCACCTATGCGACGAGCTGAGATTATTGCGATGAGGAAGTCCATCTTCAGGTTCTAGAGATGTACGGGCCAATTGTGCAACCACTCCAACAGTGTACACAATGAGGAAAGAAAAGATTACATTGAAATCTCACTATGGAATTACAAAGTTTAGGAAGGCTTACCCCAGATACAAAACCCTGCCCTGCTGCTGTGACTGAAGAGTCTCCCAAAGCAGCAGCCTAATCGGAAGACAGATGCTCATGCCCAAAAGTTATGGGTACTACACTCTTTGTCCAATCCGGAGCCACTATGATGACTTTGGTCCGGAAGCTCCTGATCTTCAGAACTCAGGGCAAAAGAGGTAGCAGTGGGAAGGCATACAGAAGGACCATGTTCCACTATAGGCAGAATGTATTTCCGAGAGAGAAGCTTTTTGGCAATTTCAATGCACAAAAACAATTACATTGCACATTTCGGTAGTAGCCAAGTGATGGTGGCGCCACTGCTAAAAGACACCCTGTGCAACCTTAGGGAATAACTAAGCCATTGATGCCTAGCTGATCACAAATGGCAGTTTGTCAAATCTGGTGTTTAAAAATCTCACCAGATCGTGCACCATCAGGGAACTGCCCCGAGGATTCAGCCAGTCCCAGAGGTGTAGGGCCTCCTGGCACATAACATAGGACCCTACCTCGCTTGATGGTGGTGGTGTCCAGGAGGACCTGAACCAGCCTCCCCTTGATGGATGGAAGGAAGGCTTTCAACACCAAGCAAATGGCCCACAACTCCAGCAGTTTAATGGAGGATAGGTCTCCGCCAGAGACAAAAGTCCTCTGACTTCACCTCTCCCAGATTACCTCCCCAACCCAGAAATGTGTTGGTCACCACTGTTAGCTCTGGTTGGGGTAGGGAGAGGGGTCGTCCGCTGGTCCAATGGCAATCGAGCAACCACCACTGCAGATCTTTTGCAGTCTCCTCCAAATCCTCACTAGTATTTAACAGGTCCCCCTGGTGCTGAGCCCACTGAGCCTTTAGATCCCACTACAGAGCCCTCATGTGCCATCTGCTATGGATGACAAACTGGATGCAGGAGGCATATAGGCCAAGAAGCCTCGGAGCCACCCTCACCGAGACCTAGCACCAAGGCTAAAACATGGGGAGCAGGGAGGGGGGCAAGAGAGGGGGGATATCATAGCCTGAAATGCTGGACTTGATCCGGCAGGAAGACCCAAAAGTGCGGTCTGTGTGAAGGAGTGAGGTGTGACTTTGTATCACTGGGCTTTACAATCAACGTGCCAAAGAGGTTTGTAGCCATCTAGCAGTGGTCCACAAATGACTGTGGTGAGCGCTCATTTAACAGCCAGTTGTTGAGGTAGGGGAATCATGGTACCCCAAACTTCAAAGATAAACTGCGACCTTCGCCATCATCTTCATGAACACCTGAGGAGCACTGGTGAGGCCAAAGGGAGCCCAGCCCTCCTTTGTGATGCCTCAATGGGACCTCAATCTGGTCCTCATGTTCATGATGTGTTCTCCATTTGAGCCGCTACACAGTTTTCCATTGCAGCTCCTGACTCCCAAAACAGTCTTTTTACAGTCCATTACATCGGCCAGGAAGGTCAGCGAGCAACAAGCTCTGTCAGTCCACCCTCCTTACACTACTTTTTTGCCTGACAAACTGGTCCTTTGGACGTGTGCCTCCTCCCTGCCAAAGGTTGTCACCCCCTTTGATTTCGGGCAGAGTTTTGCACTGCCTACCTTTTACACCTCATCTCATCCCTAGAACGAGATCACACTATCACCTGGACCGGAATAGAGCTCTTTCATTGTATATTGATTGCGCCAAAGATCTAACATAGGAGAAGGTCCTCAGTCTTTTTTTTGGCACCAGAAAGTAGCAGGAATAGCAACCACAACCTACTTCTGGTGCAGGAACCTTCTCGATGGCTCCTTTGGCCAAGAGAGCCTGCACTTTCTGACTGAGCAAGAAAAGGTGGTCCTCTGTCAGCAGTTCGTGGGATGGTGGTAAAGGTGGAGGATTTCCACGAATGGGAGGGCATACCCCTTTCCGCACAATCTGAAGGAACCACTTGGCGGAGACAATTGAAGACAAGTGGGGCCTGATTCTGCCACCAACAGAATGGCTGTATTGGATGGAGGGTGTACTAAAGATGGTTAGTGGCTGCGGCATGGGTGGGGGTCTGGACTGCTCGCAGGTCTTGGCTTCTGCGTCCTCTGTGAGATCCGCAGGAAAGGACTGGCAGGTTGCTACATGGGCAGGTACGGCTGGTATAGCAGACTCCCACAGGTGCCCAGACCACATCCGTGGTAGGGAGTGAAAGGACTGCTGCTGAGATCGGCCAGACAGAGAAAGCCAGAAAGATCGGACAGTGACCAAGCTCTCGACTGCAGTGTCAGCTTCGTCGCAAAATAGGCAAAGCTGTTGAAGAGCATGTCGATCAGGGTTGCCTAGACATACACCCCACCCACCCCTGAGACGTCACTTCTGACGCCATTGCCAGCTGATCGACACCACCTATCAAGTCACAGAAGTAGTGCTCAAGATTTTCCAGTTCGTGGTTAGAAGTCCAGTCATGTGCATTATCTAACATGCTTGCAGTAATAAAGGAGTTGCCCATGCTCAATATATTTGAGGAAGATTAGACCGTAACAATGAAGAGATTAAAACTGAAATTCTAAGGTTATTTGCAATTGTATTGTTGTAGAGGTTCTGCCTCCCAAGCATTGGCAAAGCCAATAGGTCTCGCCTATGCAGAGCGTCTCTGCTCCTCGACGGCCCTCTGTCGCTTTTTGTCTGCTTTATCCTGGCTTTGCCCTCTGTCCCTTTCACCCTCTGCCATTTTTCGCCTTGTGCCTTTTTGCCACACTTTGCCCCTGCCGCTGCCCTGCCACCCTCCAGTGCAACTTTCCTGCTCCCTGCGATTCCCACCTCCCAGCTGTCCAGCCCCTCCGCAACACTACTTAATAGAGGCAGCACTGAAGGCACGCCAAAGGCAAGCCCGTCTGCGCCAGTCTACGTCTAGACTACGTCCAGCGCCACGGACCCTCGTCCTCAGACCTTCCACCGATATGACGCCAGCACCCTCGTCGCCCTCAAAAAAACAAGTTACTTACCTTCGGTAACTCATTATCTGGTAGAGACTCTTTCTAGCTGCAGATTCCTTTCCTTTGAATTTCCCAGGCGTCAGGCTGGATCTGGAAACTTTTGCTCAAGCAATACCCCGTGCGCGCGTGCCATTGGATGGCTCCATTCAGCTCCGCGTAACATCGTCGGCGTTAGCATCGGTTATGATGTCGTGGTCACCTATATAGGCACCACCCAGGTGCGTGGACATCAGTACTTTTCCTTTTGTCCACACCAGAAGCACAGACCCACAAAGTAACTGACGTAAACGTGTGCAAAACTAGGGCCCTGAAATGGAGAGTAACCCTAGCCCTAACAAAATCAGTCCGCAAAGCGGGGAGGCATGGGTGGGCCTGTAAGGAATCTGCAGCTACAGAGTCTCTACCAGATAATGCATTACCAAAGGTAAGTAACTAGTTCATCTGATAGACTTCTAGCTGCAGATTCCTTACCTTTGAATTAGATACCCAAGCCTTACCATCACAGGTGGTGGGTTGGGGACCAATACCTTATGCTAGTAAGTCCTGTAGGACCGGACGAGCAAAATGCCAGTCCCTGCGGACCAGACTGTCCAGGCAGTAGTGCTTGGCAAATGTGTGAAGGATGCCCATGTTGCTGCCTGACAGTTGTCCAGGACTGGGACACCCCGAGCCAAGGCCGTAGTCACAGCCTTTCCCATGGTGGCATGGGCCCTTAATCCCTCAGGTGGCTGCTTCTTAGCCAGGGCATAGCAGATCTTAATGCAGAGAACGAACCAGTGAGAGATGGTCCTTTTCTGCACTGCCTGCCCCTTCTTAGCTCCCACGTAGAGTTGGTTGTTAACAAGGCTCTTTTTGGGTCCAGGCAGTGGGGATGCTCCTCTTCCTTAGAGGGATGCAAGGGAGCAAAAGGTGGTGGGCAGCATGATAGACTGACCCAGATGGAATAAAGGAGCAGATGGAATAAAGGAGCACACAATAAAAGTGAGGACCAAATTAAGGTCCCACTGCGGCATAAAGGGCGTGGGCAGAAACAAGTGAGCCAGCCCCTTTAAAAACGTATTTACAATTGGAAATCTGAAAAGAGTGGGTTGGTCTGGCAGCCGCAAAAAAGCAGAGCAGAAAGATAACCCATAAGAGTACCCAAAGCAGTGCCCTGCTGAGCAAGGGTTAGAATGAATGGAAGAACAGTAGAAAGAGAAGCAGAAAGAGGGTCAATAGACCTTTCTGTACAGTATAGTACAAACTTCTGCCAATGGCAGGCATATACCGTCTTAGTGGAGGTCCGCCTGGCCGACAAAATAATGTTGCATACTTCAGGAGGAAGGTCAAAAGCCATCAACTACCGCAGCTCAGTCTCCATGCATGGAGCTGCAGAGTTGACAGGTTCGTGTGGAGGACCCTCCCTGCTGCTGTGACAAGATCCTCCTGAAGGGGCAGGCTGATCGGAGGATAGATGCTCATTTTCTGAAGCTCTCGATACCAGACTCTCCTTGTCCAGACCAGAGCCACAAGAATGACTTGGGCCCAGTCGCTCCTGATCTTCTTCAGAACCCTGGGCAGGAGTGGTATGGGCAGAAAGTCATACAGCAGGCCTGAGCTCCACTCGTGATGAAAGGCGTCGCTGAGCGATAGCCGCCTTGGAAACTCCAGCATGCAGTATTGCTGACACTGCACGTTCTCTGCGGAGGCAAACAGATCTAACCAAGGATCTCCCCCAGTACTGAAAGGGACCTTGCACCACCTCCTACTGGAGACGCCATTCGTGATCCGCTAGGCATTACCCGGCTGAGTTCGTCCGCCCAGGCGTTCAGACAACCTGCCAGGTGTTGAACCACAAGGGTTATGGCCTGTTCCAGCCATGTCCAGAGACACAGGGCCTCTTGACAAAGGGTCCACGACCCCACCCCGCCCTGCTTGTTGCAGTACCACATGGCAGTGGTGTTGTCTTTGAACACCTGCACTAACTGCCCCTTGATAGAGGGGAGAAATGCCTTCAATGCCAATCGAATCGCTCAAAGCTCCAACAACTTGATGTGGAGCCCGACTTCCCCAGAGAATAGTGTCCCCTGATCTCCACCTCTCCCAGATGGCCACCCCATCCCAGAAGTGACGCATTTGTCACAACTGTGAAATCTGGTTGGGGAAGGGAGAGGGGTCTGCCTTTGACCCAATCGCGGTTCGTCAACCACCACTGCAGATCCCTCGCAGTTCCTTCCGAGATCTGGACCACGTCGGTGAGATTTCCCAGATGCTGTGCCCACTGGAACTTCAGGTCCCACTGCAGAGCCCGCATACGCCACCTGGCATGCTTTACCAACAGGATGCAGGAGGCCATGAGGCCCAACAGTCTCAGAGTCAGTCTCACCAAAATCCAGGACAGAGGATGAAACATTGGAATCATAACCTGAATATCCTGAACTCGCTGCTCGGGAGGATAGGCTGGAAACTGCACTGAGTCCAGAACAGCCCGATGAAAGGGGGCGTCTGAAAAGGAGTCAGTTGTGACTGCAGCACCTTTATAGAGAACCCCAGTGAATGCAGGCGGTACGCCATAGTCAGAAGGTGGGAGACAACAGCCTGGGGTGAATACGCCTTCAACAGCCAGTCGTCGAGGTAGCGGAAGACTGACACCCATAACCTGCGACCACCGTCATCACCATGATGAACACCCGAGGGGCACTGATAAGGCCGAAGGGGAGCATGGTGAACTGAAAGTGCTCATAACTACCTTTTACTGCAGTAACGCCTGTGGCCTGGCAGGATGGGGATGTGAAAAAACGCATCCTGAAGTTCCAACGCTACCATCCAGTCTTGTTGGTCTAGGGCAGACAAGACCTGAGCTAAAGTGAGCATCTTGAACAACTTCTTCTTGAGGAAGAGATTAACAGTCCGAAGATATAAAATGGGCTGCAACCCTTTGTTGTTCTTCGGAATCAGAAAGTAGCGGGATTAACAGCCACTGCCTACTTCTGAATCCGGGACCCTTTCTATAGCTCTCTTGGCCAACAGAGCTGTAACTTCCTCTTAGAGCAATTTCAAATGATTCTCCGCAAGCCGTTCTCGATTTGGCAGAATGGGAGGAGGAAAAGAAAGGAAGAGAATAGCCCTCCTGAATGATCTGCAAGACCCACTTGTCTGATGTTATGGACCTCCAGTGGGGGAAATGAAGGATTCTCCCACCAACTTGAGTGGTGTGGTCTTGCAGAGTCAGACTAGGAGTGCTTGGAAGCTGCAGCTGCCGAGGGCAGGGTGGCCGACTTCTCCTGGCTTCCATTCCTTGGTCGGAATGAACCGCGTCCACGTCCCCACACAACTTGGGAATTCTGAGCAGGACGGTGGCTGGGATAGGGCTGATGCAGCTGGAAACCTCTTCTGTTGCCACGCAAGGGGCGAAAGGTAGACTGGCCATGAAGAGAGCCCCAAGGATCTGTCCGTAGCTCAAGAGTCCTTGGACCGCACTAGGGCTGAGTCTGCCTTCTCCCCAAAAAGACAGGTTCCATCAAACAGCATGTCCATAAAGTTTGCCTAGACATCGCCGGAGAAGCCAGTTGTCATAAGCCAGATGTGGCACCACAAGGCCACCGTCTATGAAAGTGCTCTGCCCATCGAATCAGTCGAGTCAAGGCCACACCTTATGGCGAATTTTGCTGCATCTCTCCTGTCCTTAACCGCCTGAGAGAGCACAGCCTGGGCCTCCTCTGGGACTTGTGGCAGCACTTGCATAACCGTCTTCCAAAGGGAGTGGGAGAAACAGCCCAATAAGCATGAGGTATTTACCGACCGCAATGCCAGGCTGGAGGAAGAAAACATTTTCTTTCCAAGCGATTCCAGACTCTTGGATTCCCTATCCAAAGGGGCATAAGGGAACGCGCCCTGGGAGATAGAAGCCTGCACCACCAAGCTTTCAGGGGTAAGGTGTTGGCTGAGGAACTTTGGGTTGCCCGGACCTGGGCAATGGCAGCGTGCAATTGTCCTATTCACAGGAGTCCCTGTGCTAGCCTTGGACTACGTGCCTAGAAGGACATCAGTAAGTGCTTCATTGAAGGGCAAAAGGGGTTCAAAGGTGGAAGCTCCAAGTTGAAGCACTTCGGTCAGATTAGTCCTGACCTGCACAGAGGGCAACTGTAGTCAGAGGACCTTGGCTGCCCTCTTAACCACCATGGCATAAGATTCCCCCTCCTCCGTAGCCACAGTTGGTGGAGAGAACATGCCAGTATCTGGGGAAGTGTCCAGTCCCTTGGCTTCCCCAAGTTCCCCATACCAGTCCATCTACTCTGCAGAAACATCCTGGTGTTCTAAAGGACCCATAGACCACTCCCATTCCACTCCAGAGCCTAAAACATCCTCAAAATGTTCCATTGACAACATGGAACCCCTGGGTTCTGTCGACGTTGGAATTGGCGTCGAGCTACACCTTTCCAACTCCGTGTCGTCTGGGATAAGGAAGGGGTTGGCATCGCCAGTGGGAACTGGCAGAACAGACTTCGAGTCCGATGCCAGGGAAGGTTGCATTGGCACGACCAGCGTCATCCCGGATTGGATCCCTGAGGCCCCACCGGCACATAGGCCAGAGCCGACAGCGTCAAATCTGATGGGGCCCCTTCGACCCCGAGGGCTCACCAGAGGGGTCAGCCCGCTCAAATATGCGGCACATGGCCTCGTAAAAACCTTTAATTTGAGCGGAGTCGCTCTGGCTCCTGGAAAGGAAGGGAGGTGCGAAGTCAACCCAGGCTCCGGTTCAGAAGAACCGTGCCTAGAGCTTAGGTGCTCCTTACCTCGTAGACGGATGACAGTTGAGGCAAAGATGAAGTCTGCTTGGACTTCTTGTGCTTCTTTCCCGAGTGTACCGATAACCTTGAGTGGGACGAAGAGGACTTGGGGCTCCGGGAGAGGACCCGCGACCACCTCTTCTTCGATCAGGACTAGGACCTCCGCGGAGTCTCGCTGGTTGGTGTCGACTGCCCAGCCACAAGGAGCTTCACAGCCCGCTCTTGCAAGGCCTTCGGAGCTATAGCCCGACAGTCCGAGCACGACTTTGAATCGTGGTCGCGCTTGAGACACCAGAGACAGACAAGGTGGGGGTTGGTAACCGACATCATACGGTGACAGGCACCGCATGGGTTAAATCCTGTCTTTCTCAAAGACATCCTTGCACATTTTGTTGACAAAGTCGAAAAAGGCCTGTCAAAAAGTGACAGATGAGTAGCTTTTTCCAGATCAGCACTTTACTGAAGCTGAAACAAAAGAACTGACGCCCGCGAGCCTGGGTGGTGCCTAAATAGGTGACTGCGATGTCATAACTGACGCCAACGATGCCGACGTCACGCAGAGCTGAATGAAGCCACCCGATGGCGCACGCAAAGAGTATTGCTCGAGCAAAAGTTTCTGGATCCAGCCTGGCACTTGGGAAATTCAAAGGTAAGGAATTTGCAGCTAGAAGTCTATCGGATACCGGACGTCACGCCACCTGCCACCATGCGTCGCCGAAGGACACTCAAGGACCTTTTTCCTGCCAAAACTGCAGCAGCACCCTGTCCCACCTCCACACTCCAGCTCCTCCCGCCGCCCAACCGACCAACAGCAGAACGGACCGGCTGAGCTGCATCCTCCTCAACACATGCTCCCTCCACAGACACTACAGAAATCTGGGACCTCTTCGACTGTCTTCCCCGACATTGCCTTCCTCACAGAAACCTGGACAAAACCTAGCTCTGACCCAGACATCGCCACCGCCATCCCCGATGGCTACAAGATCACCCGCAAGTACCGCGCCAACAGACCAGGAGGAGGCATCGCCAACAAAAACACCCTCTGCCTGACCCCCCACTCTAATGACTCAACGACAACAATGGAACGCCTCCACTTCCAGATCCAGACCAACTCCACCCTCTGTGGCACCCAGGTCTACAGACCTCCGGGCCCCCGCCCGCCCTTCACCGACGCCATCGTCTACTTCATTGCACCTCAGGCTCTCGCATCCACTGATTACGTCCTACTCAGCGACTTCAACTTTCACCTGGACAACCCCAAAGACCAGAACACTGCATCCCTTCTAGAGCACCTCGTCCATGTAGAACTCAAGCAGCTCGTCACCACTCCAACCCACGCAACAGGACACATGCTTGACCCCAGTCTTCACTGCCAGCGAAAACGTCACCTACAGCCACACCACCGAACTTCTCTGGACCGACCACCACTGAATGCACTTCGCCTTCACCAAACCCACTGCACACCAATGCCCTCACCGCCCCCTCCGGCCATAGCTGGAACAAGGTCACTGAAGAACATTTCACTGCCTCCCTCAGCACTACCACACCGCTGACATCCATTGACACTAATACCGCAGCACGCAACCTCCACCGATCTCCAACTGTTTCAACACTCTGCCACCCTCAAGAGAGCACACAGAGAGCAACACTCCAAGAAAGCCAGCTGGTTCACTCCCACCCTCCACGAGTTTAGTTGCACCTGCGGACAACTAGAGAAGACATGGAGGAACCCACACAACCTTCAAAGCCGCAATCACCACACACCACCACCTCCTCAAAAACCCAAAGAAAATGGCTCTCCAGGTCAGAATAAACATCAACGCAAACAGCAAAGAACTCTTCGCCATTGTTAAGGAGATTTGCCAGGCCCAACAGTGAGACCACGGATGTCCCACCCTCACAAGACCTCTGCAACAAACCCAGCACCTTCTTCCACCAAAAGATCAGGTAGATCTACGACAGCTTCAACACACAAGACCCTCCCACCAAGCCCGACAACACCGCACCCAACCACCCCACACCCCCAAAAGATCCTACACAACTGGACCCCGCTCACCCCAGACAGTCAAGACCATGAAGAGCATCCACTCCGGAGCCCCCGAATCACATCTTCCATAGAGCAGCCACTGCCATAGCCCCCGAGCTTCGCCACACCATCAACTGCTCCATCAAGACTGCCACCTTCCCCGACAACTGGAAACACGCTGAGATTAACCCTCTGCTGAAGAAACCATCCGCCAACCCAAAAGACCTCAAAAACTTCAGACCCATCTCCTTGCTCCCCTTCCCAGCAAAGGTCATCGAGTAGGCCATCAACGCCCAACTCTGAGTATATCGAAGCAAACCACGCCCTGGACATCTCCCAATCCGGATTCCAAAGTAACCAGAGCACCGAGACCGCACTTCTCACTCTCGGCCATTGTCAGGAACTGCGGACTCAACATAGTCTGTGTAGGAAAGTCAGATCTGCTTTCATGGTCACCCCCACTTTTTGCTGGTGTCATTCTGTTTTTCTGACTGGGATCCTGCTTATCAGGACCAGTCACTGTGCTCTCTCCCTAAATTGGACTTAGGAAGTTCTTTTGGTACCTTCCTAATTGGCTAAGGGTATACCCGTCTAAGTCTCTAGTATATGGTACTAAGGTACCCAGAGCACAGGTACACCAGGGGTCTCCTATGGACTGCAGCATGTATTGTGCCACCCGTGAGAGACCACTCAAACTGTGGCTACAGGCCTGCCATTGCAGCCTGTGTGAGCTGGTGCTAGCACCACTCAAAACAGATGTTTCCTTATATCGGAGGTCACTGCACTTAAAACCTATAAGTCACCTCTAAGATAGGACTTTCAATCCTGAAGGCAGGGTGCTTGGTTATAAGTCTGAAGGTGCCCTGCAAGAGCAGGACACCCCCTACAAACTTAGGAGTCAACCCTCCCGGCTTTGTAAGTGCAGTCAGCCATTTTAGACATAGTGGACATCACGTCGATTTCAAGATGTCCAACTATATATTGGCTGCACCAAAACCAGTCATGTTTGGTATCAAACATGTTGGAATCGTACCACAACACAGATTCCAGTGTTAGATGTAGGATCATATGTACTGGGGGGGGTGTCCCCTAGGGAGCCCTCCTGTATTCCCGGTACTAGCCTTTCAGGGTCTAGCAGCCAACTAGTGCTGCTGCCGACCACAGACACGAGTCTGCCCTCCTGCTACTGAGCCAGGCTCGAGCAGTGGAAGGTAGAGAAATAGGTTTTCTGTCACAGGGAGGTGTAACCACCTCCCAGACAGGACTTAGTGTATTGGGCTGGGATGGGGGAGCTTGCCAGTGCTACCAGACTGCTTTGAAGGGCACATTTGGTGCCCTCCTTGCATACTCCACTTGGAACCAGTTCAGGGAGCCGTTGGCTCACGCTCTGGCGTGAAACTGGACAAAGGACATGGAAGTCTCTTCCCCTCTGTCCAGGCCCTCCTCTGGGAGGGATCCCTGAATCGTCCCAATACTTTCACTAGGGTACTTAAGGGCTTACCTGTGGGTGGCTCTTCAGATTCGTTGTCGGACAAGATTCAGATCCGAAACCACTTCATCTTCAACCGTCTGGGCACTTTGGACTTCGTTGGACTTTGCTTTGGGAACCGAGATTGCATCTGAGAAGACTCCTGCTGCTCCTGGTCTCATTGTCCAGCTAGTCTTCTGCGTAGTCTGTGGCTGTGCTCCATACAGGTTCTTCTCTAGGCCTGTGGACATCCAAGACACCCAAAGGAATCTCCCTTGGAGTGAAGGAGTCACTCCCCTGCATCTACGGGGACCGCAACCAAGATGACCGGTCTGCTGCTCCTGATGTCCCACGGACTCCGAAAGGCTCAGCAACACAGGTGGTGGTTCTGCAACTGCAACTCCCTTGAGGCCTACACTGTCTTCTCAGCAAGTTTGAAGTCAGTATCCCTCGTCGGAACTGCTGGAGGAGTACCAGAGCACTGCGTCGACTTGCAGTTGCCAAGGTTTGCTGTCTCTCTTCTCCGGAGATCTTTGGGCTCCAAGAAGCTCCAGCCTCCAGTATCTCCTGCTACAAAGTTCTTCGTCCTCATCACATCCTCTGCACCGTGGGCCTGCATTCTTTGTGAGCTACTAGAGGTCCCCTTGCAACTCCTGTGCCTTCGGCCTGTGGGTCCTTTTGAGGGTCTTCTTTGGCTCCAGTGGGCTCCCATGCTTGTTCGGGGCCTGCTCCGACTCTCCTGCACTTGGTGAGTCCCTTGGACCTTGCTGGTCCCGACACTGCACTTTCTTCTCTTTCCTCGTCTGTTGTTGCAGCCAAGGTTTGTTGGTGCTCCCGCCAGACAACCACCCCCTGGCTCTCGACTTCCAACGTGGGAGAGCTCGTGAACCACTCATGGTCTTCCACAGCGTCGCCTGGTCCCCACAGCTGCAGCAACAAGGGCACCGTCAACTCTCCTGCATCTTCTGTCATCGGTGATCATTGGTTTTCCATGCCTCCTGGTCACTCCTGAGTGGCATAGACTCTGTCCCCTCTGCTTGCAGCTACTTCTCGTCTAGAACCCACCCTTGGGTTCCACCGGACTCTTTCACCTTACTCGCCAGCGTCATCTTTACTGAAGTCCACCATTGTGGTCTACGGCGGTTTCCGACGTCACTTCACACCTATGCACCCGGCTTCCCTGGTGTAGGTATCCTGGTTCCTGGGGTATCCACGAGGGGGTGACTCTCCAACCTTCCATCTTCCACGGGTTTTCTTCAGGGCCCTCTGGTAAGGGTCCTTCTTGAAAACTGCTACAGCGACTTCCCCATTGACTTGTATTGAGCACGGAGTCGTGATTACACTCTGCACACGGCCTCCGTGGCGTTCATGGGTACTTACCGTGGGTAGGTCCTTGGGTCCCCGGCTCTTCTAAGTCTTCTGGGTCCAGTCTCGACTTCTGTCGCGGTTCGCATTCTACTTTATTGGTATATGGCTTGGTCTCCCCCTGGAGACCACTGTGTATTTGTGCTACTTACCTGTTCTATTGTTGAAGTATTGTGTGTATTGTGATTATATCTCTAGGTAGGAGACACTGCAACGCGTTAGTGAGTTTTTATAATGAATACATATTTTATAACTACACTGTGTGGTTCTTTTTCACTTAACCTACACTATACGATTAGTACTGGTAAAACAAGCTGCTTTACACTCCTTCTGGACTAAGCCTGAAGGTTCGCATACCATTACAATGCAAGCGTAACAACGCATGCGCTGTAACAACGCATAGCCTTTACTAAGCATGTTATTACATCGCATGCGCTGTTACAATGCATGCGTTGTAATGCGTGTATACTCACGGTTGGCTGCGCCCGGAATTGGAGTGACAACCCCTCCGGCACTAACGAAAACCTAGCGCCCAGATGGCAGAGCACCCGAGGAGGCAGCGAGGACGGCAGTGGGGCGGAGGCGGCCTCTGTGTAAAGTCAGGGTATGGATTGGTGAGCTGTGGGGCCTTGAGCGGTGTGGCTGGAGCAAGTAGGGGACAGGGGCTGGTGCCCAGGGCGGATCTGCAGGCTCCTGTGCGCTGGCTGGGGGATTTTTGGGCACTTCTGCTGTCCTCACCGCATTTGATTGAGAACGCATGCAGCCGAGGACAAGGGACGTGCACCGAGGAGAGAGAGGTAAGAGGGGCTGTGTATTTTTAAAGGGTTTGTGTTTGAGGAGTAGTGTTTTTGGGTTTAGGGTAGTGTCGTGGGTCGTGCAGGGTAGTGTTTGTGTGTAGGGACAGGAGTAGGGGGAGGGTCATGCAGGCGTTAGTGTTTTAGGGGTTAGGGTAGTGTTGTGGTGTTTGTGTAGTGTAGGGTAGTGTCGGTGGTGTCGTGCTGGGTAGTGTTGGAGTGTAGGGAGCAGACTAGGGGAAGGGGTAGGGTCGTGCAGGGGGTAGTGTTTTAGGGTTTAGTGTTGTTGTGTTTGTGTAGTGTAGGGTCGTGTTTTAGGGTTTAGGGTAGTGTCGGGGGGTCGTGCAGGGTAGTGTTTCAGTGTAGGGACCGGACTGGGGGTAGGGGGAGGGTGGTGCAGGGGGTAGTGTTTTAGGGTTTAGGGTAGTGTTGTGGTGTTTGTGTTGTGTAGGGTAGTGTTTTAGGGTAGTGTCGTGCAGGGTAGTGTTTGAGTGTAGGGACTGGAATGGGGAGGGTCGTGCAGGGGTAGTGTTTTAGGGTGTTGTGGTGTTAGTGTAGTGTAGGGTAGTGGTTTAGGGTAGTGTCGGGGGGTCGTGCAGGGTAGTGTTTCAGTGTAGGGAGCGGACTGGGGGTAGGGGCAGGGTCGTGTTTGGGGTAGTGTTGTAGTGTTTGTGTAGTGTTAGGGTAGTGTTTTAGGGTAGTGTTTTAGGGTTTAGGGTAGTGTTGTGGTGTTTGTGTAGGGTAGTGTTTTAGGGTAGTGTCGGGGGTGTCGTGCAGGGTAGTGTTTGAGTGTAGGGACTGGAATGGGGAGATGGGGAGGGTCGTGCAAGGGTAGTGTTTTAGGGTAATGTTGTGTTTGTGTAGTGTAGGGTAGTGTTTTAGGGTAGTGTTGGGGGTCGTGCAGGGTAGTGTTTGCATGTAGGGACCGGATTGGGGGAAGGGGGAGGGTCGTGCTGGGGGTAATGTTTGATGGGTTAGGGTAGTATTGTGGAGTATGTGTTATGTAGGGTAGTGTATATGGATGTAGAAATTAGCGTAGTGTTGGGGGGTTATTTTAAAAAATGCGTTGTAAAAGTATGCAGGGAATTGGGATCTGTTGAAGACATTTTATATGCATTTTAAAGCACTTGCGAAGTAATGGTATGCGTTATATAAAAAAGCGTTGTAATGGTACTTGCGAACTAAAAACAATGTTGTAAAAGTATGCGTTGTTTTAGTTTGCGAAGTATCGACATACATTTCTCTCCACAGCTACCACTTAGAGAGCTTTCTATGGTTGTCTAAGACCACTAAAATCACCATAAGGGTTGTCTGGAGTAGTGCAGGGTGCTTCACTTAAATAAGTGTGCACCATATACTAAGCCAACATCCTACAGTCTCCTGCGCCGACGACACCCAACTGATGCTCTTCCTCACCAACGACCCCACAACCACCAGAAACAACTTCCACAGTGGGATAAAAGCAGTTGCCACCTGGGTGAAAAACAGTTGCCTCAAACTCAACTCAGACAAGACCAAAGTCCTCATCCTTGGACCCACCCCCTCAGCTTGGGACGACTCCTGGTGGCCCGCCGCATTGGGAACCCCACCCACTGCCACGGACCACGCATGAAAACTCATCATACTGGACTCCTCGCTCACAATAAACCATCAGATCAACGCTGTCCCCCCATAATGCTTCTACACACTTCGCCTGATTCGAAAGACATTCAGATGGATCCCGACTGAATCCAGAAAAACTGTCACTCACGCAGCAGACTCTACTAAAGCAACGCACTCTATGCCGGCGTGACCCAGAAACTATAGAACGCTCAAAATACCGCAGCTAGACTGGTCCTCTGCATCACCCGCGGCCGCCACATCACCGAACACCTCTGAACTAAACTGGCTCCCAGTCAACAAAAGATTAACTTTCAAGCTCCTCATGCAAGCCTACAAAGCCCTCCACGATGCAGGACCAGCATACCTGAACTACCGCCTCTCATTCCACATATCCACCAGACACCTCTGCTAAACTGGCCCTGGCCACCGTACCAAGGATCCAAATGACTATGACCGGAGGGAGACCCTCCTCCTACCTCGCTGCCATGACCTGGAACACCCTGCCTCTCCACCTCAGACCATCCCCGTCGCCGACCCAATTTAGGAAGGATCTCAAGACCTGGATCTTCGGCTGAAGCCTAGCGCAGACGGATCAGCAGCCTCCCTGCCCCCTTCCCCAGCACCTTCAGACCCTCACGGGTGAGTAGCTGCACTTTACAAACGCTGATTGAAGTGGCATTAAATGGAGTACTATGCTGTAGAGTGGAGTGGTGCTTCGTGCATAGAGGGTGGTGGTGTAAAGTGGAGTATAGTGTCAGCAGAATGGAGTGGAATAGTGTAGAGTGGTGGAGTAAAGTGTGGTAGAGTGGAGTTGAGTAGTGTTGTGTTGTACAGTAGAGTGTTGTGGAGTCGGATAGAGTGGAGTGGCACAGAGTGAAGTATATTGTCGTGGAGTGGGACAGAGTGTTGTAGTGTGGAGTAGGATAGGGTGGGGTGGCGTGGAATAGATTATCAAGAGCAGAGTGGCGCAGAGTGGAGCAGTTGAGAGTGGAGGAGTGTTGTAGAGTGGAGTACTGTGCTGTAGTGTGAAGTGGTGTAGAGGGGGTGGTGTAAAGTGGAGTATATTGTCATGGAGCAGAGATGAGTGGAATATCGTAGTGTCAGAGTGGTGTAGAATGTCATGGAGTAAAGGGGCAAAGAGTGGAGTTGCGTAGGGGGTTGTGTCGCAGTGGATTAGAATGGAATGGGATAGAGTTGAGTAGTGCTGTAGAGTGGAGTATGCATGGTGCAGTAGTGCACTGTCATTACAGACAACCTATTTTCAATTGAAATTTCCACTATATGTGCACAGGCACAGTTTTACTGATAAAACTATACAGCGCACAAACTATAATGGGGGGAAATCGGCATCACCTAACGTATTGATTTGTTTTGATCGTATTCAAATATTTGTTTCCACCACACTTCAGAATTACGAAAAAGTGTTTAGTTTGTCCTTTCCCAATTCTGATCTATTCTGAAATATTTGCACAGCTAATTTACTGGCATTTAAATCTTGCTATACCATCCTAGAGCCTTTTCTTTCACACCCCCAGTACCCAGCAAGATTGTCATATAAATCCTCTCTCTGTGCAGCCAAAGAAAATTAAAGGCCAACCTCCCTCGAAAGACAGAGGCCAACATATGAGCTCTGCCTTTGAATGCACAGCAAACGTGACCAGATCAAAATAAAATTTAAAGGCCTGTTTACTGCTCATTCACTTCTGAATTTTCAGCATGGTTATTTTGGGGGTGCTTCAGCACAACCTGCTCCCCTACTTCCAGCTCCTATGGCGTGGGTGTGATATTGAGGAAGAGGATTGTTTAAGTTATATTAGTAAAGAGCACTGACCAAAATAAAACTCATACACAGAACATTGCTCTTCACAGGCATGCAAGTTTGATCAACTGGTAGTGGCAGAGAAGTAGAAATGGTCAAGCAGAAAGACTGCTGTGAACTAGCATACAAGGGAGACAACTAAACATGTGCTCTTGTGGAGTGCCTCACAAAAAAAAAGTTCCCAGAAAGTGAGCACTCAAGGGGCCAGTCAGCGAGGTGGTAAACAGGCCATGGGAGGTACAAAGACATGTTGAAAAGACTAAGAAACAAAGCCAGCAAATAGGAAGCAAGCAAATGTGAGTTACAAAACACAAAGCCAAATGTAAGCAATGGGTGGAGTGCATTCCTTGGGAAGCTTTCAGCATGTCTCCAATATGTCTTTTCAACTAGACAGCTGCACTGTCTGGTAGGCTTCGTCCTAAAAAGGAGGCCTGAGAAAGTACCCATATACATACCTAGGTTCACTGTGAAAATGCAGATATTCCTGTGTGCTTTAGCGCACACTAGCATTTTAGTCATTTGCTGTCATTTTTATATCAACTTAAGACCACTAAAATCCTAGTATTCTTGTACATTTACACACAATTTAAATGTACTGAGGCCATGTAACTTCATGTTGTACAATGCACATTTTCGGAGCATGCCAGTAAAGCATAGCCTTGTTCTGAGGCTGGGACACCTAAGTCGAGTCAGCTCCTGTTAGTGTTACTTACATTGTTCTGTTTTCTCACATTCCTAACCATGAGAAGATTCTGGGACCTGCTCATTGGTCGTTATATTTGAGCTTCTATTTTACCACGTGGTCTCGCTCATATTCACTTGCATTGAATTAAAATGTATAAAAATGTTTGAACATTGTATGGATTTTAGCATTATACACTCCAGCTGATCAAGGGCGAAGCTCTGGTTGTATGAAAAGGCAATCGCTTAGTATTATTCTTGATTACTCTGTGACAATTTTGCCTCAAACACGTTAGACTTTATAGGCTAACCAAAGTGTTGTATTTTTCTTTTACACTACCGGTCTGAGAAACATGCAGCTGCTCGCCTTCGGTACCATTAGAATCAAGAGCAGAAAGGGTTGTTCTTGGGCCAGTTTGCAGAGCCATAATAGTATGGAGTTCAGGATACCAGTGGCAAACTACCTCAATGGTTGAGGCCCAATAGTTCCAGCCTGCTTAGTGGTCCCACGAAGAGGGTCTAACACTAACCTGCATGGAGTGGAAGAACAACCACTTATACCATGAGGCCCCAGTATCTGTTCCATCACCAGGAACATTGACAGAAGAAACATTGGAATCCCCAGCCTTTTCAGGGTCCACCAAGTGACCAGAGCAGCTATCTGTTCCATGCAAACTCACACAGGTTTCTTACTCTAGAGGCTCAAGGCCACCATTTACCTTGTCAAGTCTTGCAAAGACTATACAAATGTACTGTACCAGAGGACCCTGCTCTTACTACTCAACCTGCAAAGAATCCAACGGCAAAATCACAAATTCTCACATGCACCTACCGTAACACATCTCAACAGCTCTCCAACCACTCCTCTAACTACCAATATCCAGTCACTACTCTTTCAATGAACTCTGCACTGCCCATATGGATATTCATCTCCAAGTAAATCTATAAAGATCAGCTCAGCTAACTGTCTTTCCTACAAGAAGAAATACACTACTGGAATATTTGCCTTGTAATAGCAGCAGGCCTATAAATTTCACCCTACTCAAAAAAAACAAGAAACATCTGAGAATTGCAGCCTAGATATCAGAAAGGCAACAAAGACCCGACTGTTTCTATACAGGTGAAATATATTCCAACCAGCAGAAAATATTCAAAATCACAGACAGATTTCGCCCTGATTGGGGCTCGTCAGTCGGGTGCATCTTGGTTTCTGTGGCAGTGAGCCTGGTCTTGGTTTACTTCTGTTCTGGTTCAGGAAGGTCCTGGCTTGGCTTTTCAGGCTGGTCTATTCCTATTGGAACAGGATTAGTTTGGACCCATCTGGGAATGCTACCCCAAGCAATTGCCAGTGGTTAGCTTTTTCAAGCACTCCCCCAATCAACTTTTGTGTGCTTGTCAAATAAATAGTATTACAGTCTTATTTTCTTTTAGGTTCTTTTCCTCCATCCTGTAAATTTCCTAAACCAAGATATTGACCCATGCAAAAAACACAGGTAAGTAGTAATGAGAAACAAAGTACTAGTAATAAATATTTAGGAAAAGGATTGTTACTTACCCTGTAAGCATCCCTTCTTGGCATGTAGTGCTGTAGATTCACATGCTTTGCATAAGTCCGCCATCTAGTGTTGGGCTTGGATGATTGCAAGTTGTTTTTGTTCCAAGAAGTTTTCTTCGAGTCAAAAGTCTGTGCGGAGACTCCTCATGGTGATACTGCGCACGGTCATCAACAGCATCTTCAGATTGTTTTGCCGTGGGTAGGTGAGAATACAAGTATGCTATATACATGAGCAATGAGATGTCCATGCAGTAGTATGACATAAGTATATAAAGTGTATGAACTGCAACCTACACAAGGGATTTGGGAGGAGGGTTGGTGTATGTGAATCTACAGCTACCAAGAACAGATGCTTACAGGGTAACATAAACCGTTCGAGGCATGTGTGCTGTAGATGCACATGCTTTGCATAGACTGTAAAGCAGTTCTTCCTAGGCAGTGGTTAACTTGTGGGGGTTGCAGTTGTTTGAAAAAGAGTTCTTAGTACTACTTGACCAACATTGGCTTGATGTCGTGCAAAGACACCCACACAATAATGTTTTGTGAAAGTGTGTGGATTAGACCATGTTTCTGCTTTGCAAATATCTGCGATAGGAATGTTCGCTAAAAAGGCAATGGAAGCTCAATTTCCTAGTGGAGTGAGCTTTAGGAGGAACAGGTAAAAGCCTTTTAGCTTTTGCATAACACGTTTGGATACATTTAACTATCCATCTTGAAATGTCTGATTTAGAAATTGCCTTTCCCATACGAAGTGGTGCAAAGGCAATAAATATTTGCTTTGTTTTTCTGAATGATTGTTTTTCTGAATGTTTTAGTCTAATACATTAGAGCCCCTTTGACATCTTTAGTGAGTAATGTCCTTTAAGCAACAGAGTCTGGTTGCGGCAAAAAACAAGTCAATGGATTGATTAATATGAAAACTGGAAATGGTAGGAACTTAGGGTTTGTTCTAAGTCCTACTGTCTCTATGTAGTTGGAAGAAGGGTTATTCAAGGGTTAGCGCCTGAATTTCACTGACTAAGAAGTAATAGTGATAAAAAAGCACGTTTCCATGATAAGTATTGCAATTGTCAAGAGTGAAGTGGTTCAAAAGGAGGACCCATTAGTCTTGTTAATACAATGTTTAAGTTCCATGCTGGTGCAGGGGGAAGTCTAGGAGAAATGACTCTTTAGTCCCTCCATAAAGGCTTTGATAATGGGGATTTTAAATAATAAGTGCTGTCTATTTTGCAGATAAGCTGCAATAGCAGCACGGTGTAATCATATAGAAGTATATGCTAACCCTTAGTCTGTAGATGCAATAAGTAGTTAACTATTGTTTGTACTTTTGCATGGAGCGGGTTGATCCTTTGTTTGTGACAGAATTTAACAAATCTTTTCCATTCAGCGGCATAACATTTTCTTGTAATAGGTTTGCAAGCTTCTTTAAGAATGTCCACACATTCTTGAGGTAAATTTAAGTAACCAAATTCTAAAAAGTGCAGGAGCCAAATCGCAAGATTCATCTCCTTGGGATTGGGATGTCTTAAGTGTCCCTTGGTTTTATGTGGGAAGGTCCGGGTTGAGGTGAAGCTTCTTGTGTGGAACTAGAGATAGCTCTAACAGTGTTGAAAACCATTGTTGGCGAGCCCAAGTTGGAGCTATTAGTATCATGGTAAGAGGTTTGTCAGTTTCCAGACCACTAATGGAAGACGTATGAGGTGGAAAAGGGTATGCAAATATCCCTGACCAGTTGATCCATAGAGCATTGCCTTTGGAACGTTGGTGTGGATATCTGCTTGCGAAGTGTGGGCATCTTGCGTTTTGTTGCAAATAGAGTTATTTGCGGGAACCCCCATCTCTGAAAGTACAGTAGGAGAATCGTGGGGTGTAGTTCCTATTCGTGGACTAGCTGCGTTCTGCTTAGAAAGTCTGCGGTTTTATTGCTTGTCCCAGGTGTTCTGCTAGAAGGTGAATGTTGTGATGTATTGCTAATCTCCGTATTTTCTGTTTTAACAGACAATTGGAGAGAGTGCATCTCCCCCCTTTTTGTATAAAACACATAGTTGTCATATGGTCTGTTCGAATGAGGACAACTGTGTTGTAGGTGAGGTAGGAAGAATTTCACTGCTAGGTGAACCGCTTGCAAATCTAGGTGATTGATATGGAGATCCTTGTGTTTGGAACCCCATACTCCCTGTATCGTGAGGTCTTGGAGATGTGCACCCCAACCTATTAGGGAAACATCTGCTGTCAGAATTATTTGCGGAACTGGGTCTTGAACCGGCTGCCCTTCGAATAGATTGTGGTTTCCACAATTGCAGAGAGTGATGTGTGCGGCTGTCACCAACATTAGATTGTGAAGTTGACCCAGCAACGGATTCCATCGATGAGATAGACATTCTTGTAGAGGTCTCATGTGTAGTATGACATCTGGGACTATTGAAATACAAGATGCCATCATGCCTAGAAGTCACAGAAATGTTCTGGGTGGGATGCCGGGACACTCAGGAGTAGCCGTGCGCTCTACAAATACCCAGTAAGATAACATAACAGATGTGACTCCCTGTTTGAAACTGTTGAATAAGTGTTACTATGTTGCGTATTCTGTCAGCATTTGGGTATGCCAATGTTGAATGTGTGTGGAGCATAGCCCCTACTTACAATTGTATGGTGGCTGGTTGTAGATGCGACTTTTGTAGGTTGATTGTAAACCCTAGTTGATGTAATAATGTTAGGGTTTGTTGAGTATTGGGTTTGCAAAGGCTGAGGCAGTTCGCTTTTATTAACCAGTCGTCTAAGTATGGAAAGGCGTTACCGTTTTGTCTGCATAGATGTGCTGTTACCACTGCTAGACATTTTGTGAATACTCTTGGTGCAGTGGTAATCACGAAGGGAAGAACTTTTACTTGATAATGTTTTCGCTGAAACTGAAACCTTAGGTATTTTCTGTGAGCGGGATGAATAGGTATATAGAAGTAGGCGTCCTTTAGATCTATGGCAGCAATGAAGACTCCCTTTTGTAATGATGTCTTGAAGGGTGACCATTTGAAGTGTTCGATATGATATATTTATTTAATGCTCCGTGATCGAGAATGGGTCATAGCGACCCATCTTTTTTGGGAATAAGGAAGTATAGTGAATAAACGCTTGCTCCCTGAAACGGTTTTTGAACTGGTTCTATTGCTCCTTTTTGGAATAGAGCCCTTATTTCTTGTTTCAGGAGAGTTTGATGTTGAATGGACAGTTTGTGTTTGCGAGGTGGAATATTTGGAGGAGTTGTAATAAGCTCCATACAGTAACCATGTTGGAAATAAATCACAACAGATCAATGGGTGTTGGATATTTTCCAAGTGTTGAGAAATTGTTGAAGACGACCCGACAGATGTTAAGTAGTCTTGGGAATGGCAAGGAAGTCACTGTTTGTTACTGGTGTTAGAGGAACAGGTGTTACCTATACCTCTTCCTTTAAAGTTATTCCCTCTGTAAGAATCCCTGTAAAAGGATTTTAGAGAAGAGGTTTGTCCATGTGTTTTGTAAGTTGACCCAGTCGTGTCTGAGGTGGCAGATCTTGCACCTTGTTTGTAATTGGGCCTACGAAAAGAACCACGATATATACTTGTTTGTAGAACCCCACTGATTTTGTAACCTCGGTGTCCTTTTTCATTTTCTCAAGGGCTGTATCCACTTGACGTCCGAACATTTGTTCTTTATCGAAAGGTAAATTTAGAATAGCCTTAAATCCTGATACCCACAGCCATGCATGCCTACGTAAGAGTATACTGGTGTTTATACCTCTGGTAGCGGTGCCAGCTGCATCTAATGCACATTTAATAGAATTATTGGTAATGAGTTCTCTCATTAACAATTATCTGTCCCTTTTTTCTGTGCTCTTATGGGAGGTGTTGGAGGAGCCCCTCCATTTCGTCCCAGTGGGTTCTGCGGTATCTTGCTAATAGAGCTTGGCTATTGGCTACACGCCAATGATTAGCTGCTTAAGCAACAACACTTTTTCCAGAAGCATCTATTAGTTTTCTTTCTCTGGAGGTGGTGCATCTCCTGATGTTTGGGAGTTAGCCCTCTTCCTTGCATTTGAGACTACTAAAGAGTCTTGGGTTAACTGACCATTAATAAAGGTAGGATCTGATGGTGCTGCCTTGGATTTTTTTGTCAATGCATGGTGCTATGATTCTCGCTTTGACAGGGTCTTTAAAAATTTCATCTGCGTGACGTGTCATGCCTTAAAAGGAGTGGTAAATATTGTGCCCCTCTTTGGGCATTAGATAAAGTATTAAAAAAAAAAAAAAAAAAAAAAACCTCTATTGAATCTTTATATTAGGGGACCTGGTGGAAAGTTGCTGCCCGTGCTGTTAAATCCTGATATGCAGAGGCATCATCAGGTGGTGATGGCCGTGTGGGATATAGATCAGGGTCCATATCCCCTGGTGGTTCAATGTCATAATCATCCCAAGCATCCCCTGGGTGTATGTTTTGTGGAATGTCCTGATCATTTTCTCCTATTGATGAGTGAGGAGACATGCCACCTGCCTCAGAAAATGTGGTGAGTGAGGTGGGGGGAGTAGATGGTGGTGGTGGTGTTTGTGGGGTAGGTGAAGATGGAATAGGGATGTGCAATGGGCTAGTGGCAGTATCAGTCCTCTTCGTTAAAGGCTGTATAGGAGCATCCAAAGCTTCTTCAAAAGACAACTGCTTTTTAGAAGATTGATGTTTTGCTAGTTGGAGCACTATTCTTTTAGTTCCAGGCTAAATCTGGAGTCTTTTTTGTTTTGGTGTCAAGCAGTTCTTGAAATTGCTCAAGGATCGGCTCCGGTGGAGATTTCGGTCTGAAAACGAAGCATTTCAGTGTCGGAAGCTTTGGTTTAGTTGGAGCTGTGGTCGGATCCAAAAACTACTGTTTCCGTGCCGAGACCAAAGATCAAGGGGGTTGCTGACCCGGACGTCGAGGAGGTGGAGGCCCCTGCTGCAGGCCGAATTTTCGGAGCCGAGACGGAGGGCGGGGCTTCCGAATCAGTTATTTGGAACGCGCCATGGCTTTTTTGCAGTGGTGGACCGGGAGGAGTCTTTTCGGTCACAGCCGATGCTTTGGGCTTAGGATCAGGGGTACAAGAACTCACTGTCCGATGCCTTTGTGCCAGCTGAAGAGTGGTCGAGTCATCATTGGATTGAGACTCTTAATCAGAATTATGGATCGATAGTGATTCCTCCTGTGCCGCTTATGCTTCCTCATCCTCCTCCTGTTGTCTACTGAAGATGTTCGGTACACCGTCCACTTGCTTACGCTGCATGTCTTGGCGTCGAGCACGTTGGTCTCAAAAAGTCTTTTTAGATCTAAAAGACTTGCAGGCCTCACTGCTCTCCTCTCGATCAGTCGAGAGGCATAGATTGCAAACAGAGTGTTGGTCGGTATGAGGCTACTTGGAGTGACAATTCGGACAGAAACAGAACTGCATGCGTTCCATTAGCAGGTCATTCTCTGATGGACGGAGTCAAAAGTATGCCTGGCCAGGCGTGGCCTGTAGGCGAGGGAGCACACCGAAGCCTCGCTACCCAGGAGGGTGATCGCTCGGACAGTATAAACTAACCAATCAAGACAATACTTTCAAGTGGCGATACTAAATAACCGAAGGGAGCCCGAAGGAGTCTCAAACCAGAGCACAAGATATTACATCCGAACCCACAGGCCCCAAAAACCAAATCTGAAGATGGCGATTACGACCATGCGCAGTATTACCAAGAGGAGTCACACAGCCTCGTAACTCGAAGAAAACTTCTTGGAACAAAAACAACTTGCAATCATCCGAGCCCAACACTAGATAGTGGACTTATGCAAAGCAAGTGCATCTACAGCACCCGTGCCCCAAACAAAAAAGAATCTTATTTTATAATTTTTTGTCTTTTTTCCCCATCTTGGATAATTTTCTTTCATATAACTTAACTTTGTTTCATTACCATTTACCCGACTTTGCTCTGTCCTTTCTTCAAACTTTTTGGTTAACAGAAAGCGTGAATATGATCACTTTTTTCCTTGGTTCCCAATCTGCTTGCAAATTCTAGTGAGAAAACCGCCATCAAGGATATTGACTCCTGTTGTAAGTAACAAAAAGTTTGTCTAGTCATGTTTATAATAACCTTCTTTTCCAGACTTTTACCAGAGTTTCTCACACCCCAATATCCATTGCTACTCCCTGCGCACTTGCCAGGTCCACACCTCATTAAGTTGTGCAAGAGAATTCGGAAACTTCTAGCGCAGATAAGGATGCCTCTAGTCATCCTCCTCAGGATCATCTTGCTCCCCGAGTTAGTCTCTCCTCTCCGCAACTTCCTTGATTTCGCCCTCTTCGAGCTGTGTTGGGTCTTCATCTATCCTCTTTCTCCCACTTTTCCTCCATGGACTAGCGAGGCATTTTGGCCTCATCATTCCTTGCAACAAGTCCTGATGCATAGCGTGGCCTGGTCTCCTTCAGCTATTGGCATGCTGGTTGCAGACTGCTTTTGGGCTCCTCAGTGTCATTGCACTGCGTTCTCCCAGCATCGTTTTCTCCCTGCTCAAACAATAGCTCTTCTTTTCTCTTCCCCTTTTCTAGTCTTGAGTCCCTCTTCTTTCCAAACTCGGAAGTACTTCCTTCCTCGCTTGCTTTGGGTCTGTTGCTTAAGAAATCGCTTCAAAGTGGCAACATCTTTTGGAGAAATATTTCCAGCCCCATTTAAGGTGCAGGCATGACAGACTGTCGAGTTGAAAAGCAGAGAGAGACCAGGAGGAGCAGTCCCCTTTCACTGAAAAAGATCACACTATTATTTTTTTCCACCATTTAGGAAAAAGCTACCTGATGAACACATGCTTAGAATAGGGGACAGTTGATGAAGCAGGTGATCAATCATGTGTTCAGATGTTCTAGAACTTCCAGAATCCATGCTGGCCTGAGGACAGACTGGCAAGTGTGATTCTAAGACAGCATATGAATGGAATTAGAAAATAATTAAAAGTTGCCTGTGAAGGCACCTCTAACCAGTCTTCAATCTGGTTGCTATTGTTTTGCTTTGATGGCTCCCTTTCTTTAATACAATACATTAATAGCTAATCACCAAGACAAGACTGATCCAAAGGGAATACAACAAGACAAAGTATTATTTTTAAGAAATCATTTATTAGAAACTGTATTTCCCCAATTTACAGTGTGATATATGTATGTACATATATACATATTTATCTTTATTTAGATATTTTACAAGTGACAGGTAAATACAGCCACTTTGTTTGGAAATGGAAAGTGTTCTTCCAACGTTTATTTGTAGCAGTTTGACTAAATAAAGAACCACCATTCTAAAAAGAGCTCATGTATGCTTTATGGAGTCAGTAAAGTGAGAAATGATCAGTTCATCAGCACCCGTAACACTATACATGTCCAACATACTAACATTGTTCACATAAATAGGAAAAGTAGGAAGCACATAAAAAATTGACAAGACCATTTTGTCAAAGGGAAGGATCAGCAAAGAGCCTTGCTCTTTAGTCCCCAAACCAAGGAGATGGCCATTTACAATCAGATAGGCAGAGATGCTCTCAAACACACACAAAACAAAACACTGCCATTTCTTGCCTCTTAAATGAAGAAAATGTTGAAAAAGGGATGACGCAATCTTGTTCAGCCTATGGATCAGGTTCTTGTGATAATGGGTTTCAATTCAATGATCATTCAATTACTTCATGCTACAAAGGATCAGGAGTCTTTCACTAAAACACTTCTTTTATGTACTGTATCCATCAAGGAACCACAGATCTACAGATCATCCAATAAGAACATTTATAGGTTCTGACTTCCCGAAGACTGAATCAGGCATGTCCGGTAAAATGAGTCATGATATGGAAATGTGACTCAAACAAAACGAGTCTACGTGTGGATTTAACAGTATTTTATGACAGCTAGTAAATACTGATTTTAATGCCAAAGAGTTCAGAATAGGTTTCACTTTTTGTAAATTTGCCAACATTGCATGCTTTGCACAGCTCTTCCAGTTATGCTGTACCAATATGCATTATGGTACAGTATACTTCAATTTAAATGTTCCATCATTTTCGCAAGAATTTATGGAACCACAATGGAGGGACACGTTAGCGAAGCACACTTAAATGTACTTTCTACACACCTTCCTAAAAAATTCACATTATTTACCATATTATGCTATAGGAAACATGAGCTAAAACTCTAGAAATGCTTTGACTAGACAAGGTTACATTTCTAGCCTGATTAGCATGGTCACTATGAAAACCTATTTTAAAATTATTCTTTCAGAGTAGTTTTTTTAATGAAATGGAAAATGGTTAAAAACAAAACTATTAACAGAGTGAAAATGAAAAACGAGACTTGCTGCATTTTCTACAAAGCTAGAATAGCAAAAAAGACCTCTGTGGCAGATGGAACATTTAAATGTTTATTCTTAGTCTCCGCTCAGTTGTAGAACATGTATGTGTTGTTTATTTTCACATTACTATGACTCCAGTGAAGCAAATGGAGAAAAAAAATGTAAACAGACTGCTTTGCTCTTGTTGAATTGCTCAGTCATTCCTCTTCTCAAAGGAGTTACGGATGATGGGGTATAACCGTATACTCCAAACGCTCAAGAGACCTCTTTATTCTTACGCATGCCATTAGGTGAACTGGTTATGTACACACTGGACAGAACATCACTGTAGAGAAACTAGACAACAATATCATACAATTTGCTAAGTGTCCAGAATTAAACAGATACTCCCATTGTGGCTTGGCTCGTTTACCAATCCCAAATTATTAAATGGAAAGGATGTGGCTACAACGTTCAAAAGAGAAATGACAACTGCTATGGGGCAGGTCCCAGGAGAGGAACAATGTGCTCAAAGAGCAGAATATTAAGGTTAAAAGGGTTAGACAGAACACAAAAGTGTGCAGGTGTAACCAGTATGCCTAAAATACCTGAAATTCTGAAGTGCTGATGACATAAGGCACTTTTTTAAATGGTGAGAGGGACTGAAGCCAGTGGACATCTCAGGTGAGATCAGCCTGATGTAATATTTTGTTATGAAGGAACAGAAAATAAAAAATATGTTTGATGATCAAACATCACAAAATCCGAAACTGTTCTGAAAATCTAATAAAAGATGGTTAAGATCTGAGAATTACAAAACCCATCCTGATGACAAGTGGCAAACTTCGATGAAACATTCCATTTCCATGTGCACTTTTATCTCTATATCCCATGGAAGTTAGACTAGAGGAGAAACCCCACATCTAGTCACAATTGTGATGCTGCTCATCCACAAGCAAATCTCAGCCTGTCTTCCCTCACTTTTTTATAAATAAAAGTCATTTCATTAGCTGTATACCCCCTTCGTATGACACTTCTTACAATGTCAGCATGAAGGTTTGTACTCAAAAGGGAGTATTTCCACTGCCAGAACACAACACAATCTACACCAACAGTATGAACTCCTTCAACTTTTCCCACTTCTCCACAATCACAAAATGGAGCACCTTCATTCACATGCAATGAGCCAATTGTACACCCCACCCCCAAAAAGTGACGAATACAAAAATACAGAGGAAGTCAGATCATGGAACAGGTGTGCAATGGAAGTGAGCTTCCAGATATTGGAACACCCAATTCCTCCATTCGCATATTCTTAATCCAAGTGGCCTGTAGGCAAATTCAACTGAAGATTAACTTAATATATATTTATATGTATTTTACATTTATGGTACATAAAACTTGAAAAATACGAGCTTCATAAATATACATGCTTAGTCAATCAGTTAGTCTTTCTTGTTATTCCATTTTTAGGACACCTGAAGCTAGGAGGTTTTACCTACGTTAAATGTGTCTTTTTGATTCACCTAAAGCAAAAGATATTTACAAAAGCAGTAAGAAACAAGTACCACCAACTCAAAGAACTTGCTGTAAAAATATTACTGCGGGATAGTACAGACAAATTGCAGCCCATGACTCCCCACCCCATTATCCTACTTTCACTTTTTATTTAGCTACTAAAAAAGCAGCTGATAATGTCACAGTTTTCAGTGCAATACTTTACATTAATTAAAAAAAAAATCCTATAATACAGAAAATATCAGCCCTGTGGGGGGAAACAAAGCCTCTTAATCAACTTACAAGCGTGGATGTATTTTTTCCATTTTTTCCATCACCCAGCTACAGGAAAGCAGTCCGCTTTTTTAGTCACTAGTCTGCAGACTGCCATCTGTTTTTTTTTGTTCGCTCGGCTCCCATTCTCTCTATGCATCCTTTATTTAAGAGTCCCAAACCTGGCCATGCTAGACAGTCTAGTGGGAGCCGGAGAGGCAGTGAAATGTTTTTTTTTTTCCGGGTTATTCTCTTTTGCAGCTTTGCCTTGTTTGCTGCACTGGCTCTGCAACTAAAGCGAGTTCAGTTTAGTTTTGGTTTCAATACCTTACACCTTAGTCAAGGTGCTGTGAAGCTGGTCTCTACGGCGCTCCACAAGTTTCAGATGGCTTCAGGGAAGCACATTTCCCAGGCCACAGTAGCTGTGAAATTTTGCAACATTATGTTTCAGTGGTTTCCCCATCACTGATTAAGCAGTCTATGATGCAGATCCCTAGAGTCCCCATGTCTCAGCATAAAACAATGAACTGAGCAAGACTTGCTTGTTGCATGGAGTCCAGGCCGGCCTTTCTATTAGGAACGAGTGGTTTGAGCTGGATCCACAAGCAAAAGAGATGGATGAAAGGGGAAAACCCTGCTGATGCTTGGGACCATAAGATGGTGTGTTAACAGAGCTGGGTTACAATACACAAGTTCAGTTTCAAGCCACAACTAGGAAAATCTCCCCACTGTTGCATTTCTTACTTTTCATGCAGTGGCCCCGAGCCAAGTCACTAGACTCTGGCTGTTCAAATGGCCACACATCCCAGACGATCCTCATTCTGGTGATGCTTTCCATCGGCCTTCTCTGGGTCTACATACTCATGTGCCATGACTAGGGGGGTGCTGCAAGTCTTGACCAGAGAAAATTGGGTGCAGCAGAGGGTGAAGGTGCAATGCTGTGGCAGCTGCTGAGCCAGGACGAGGGGCAAGTAAGGTTGGGTAAAGTGCATGAGGCAGGTGGTGAAGGGTTAGGTGGCCTTGGTGGATAGCAGAGGCTGGAATGATATGAATAGGGTGACCAGCAAGAAAAGTAGCTGGGTGGGCAGGAATCAGTGAATGGGTAAGGTGAGAGAGCGAGAAGGGCGTTAGGTGGTGTTGGGGAATATGGTGCACCTGGGCCAAAGCTTGGTGTTGGTGTGGGTGCATGCCTACAGCTGCAGCTGCAGCAGCAGCAGCATGATGTTGCAAGATAGCATGCTGGACAGAAGTGAGGGATGGGGCAGAGCCTGGTGCTTGTTGCTGTATATGAATCTGCTGCATGGTGGGAGGGACTTGGGTGAGGGCTGATGCAGGGAAGGCCTTCACTTGCTTAGCCAAAAGCTGCTGCTGAATGTGCTGCTGGGCTGCCTGTTGCAATTTGCTGTACTTTTCCATCTCTTCTGGCGTAAACGTAATGGGCTGGCTCTCCAGTGGTGCCAGAGAAAAATCATCTTCTCCCTCTGGGTCTCCCTCAATGCTCAAGCCCTCACTCTGGGGTCTGTATGCCGAATAATGCTCTGGATCAGGACCTAAAGGTATCAAACTGCTATCCATAGGGAAAGCTGGGTTACCACTGCCAACTGATTCCAGAGCTACCCGGTCCTCACACATACTGGTCCCATAACCATGAGGCAAAAGCTGCTCTGAAGAACTGTAGTATTCTTGATGCTCTGGTACTCCAGGAGGAACTGCTGGAGGATGCAGCACTTCAACAGCTTCTTCTAATTCATGAACAGACCGTGTGTCATTTACATCAAGCTTCACAGGTATATCGTTTGTAACAGGTACTGTTGGTAGCAAGATCTCTGCACAGGCTTGTCCGGCATCTGCCAGGTCCTCAGTTTTCTCCATTCCAGCCTCATCTTTCTTAACAGTGCATGGCTTGCGGTTTGTGGGCAACTTTCCAATTAAAGGCATCCCTGGCTTGTTACCTAATGACGGGGGCAGCTTAGGGCCAAAGTAGCCCTGAGGGGGATCCTTTAGCTTTGCCCCACCTTTGCTTGATCCTGCTGCAGTCTCTCCCATGGGAACAGATTTCCTGTCCATCCTTCGTGACTGAATATTTTCTAGCAGCTGTTTTGCAGTTAAAGAGCTCTTTCCATCAGACTGCTCCCTCTCAGAACTTTTTCTCAGATTTGAACTGTGAGAAAGGGTACTGCTGAACCCCTTAGAGTCCCTTCCTCTACTGTCTCCTCTTTTTGAATGCCCAGCAGTTCTACCTGATCTGCTGTAACGGGGAGACTGTGAACGGTAGATTTTTGAACGGTTAAAATCTCTTCGGCTAGCTCTCCTGTCATCAGAGCTTTCATGACTACGGGACTCCTTTCTGGAAACAGAACGTTGGGATGGGCTTCTGGTGCTGCGACTACGGTCTCTGCTGTAGCTACGGCTACGTTTCCAGCTCCGCCCTGTGTCGCTGCGGCTTCTCCTCTTGCTGTGGCTCCTGCTACGGCTGCTGCTCCGTGTTCTACCTCTGCTTCTTGTTCTTGACCGACCCCTGGTGTTACTTCGGCTACGACTTCTGCTCCGGGTTCGGCTATGGCTGTAGTCAGAGGAAGAGTATTTGCGCCTTTTAGATGTACGTTTTGAGCTATTGTAGTCTGAGTCATCGTCAGAGCCATGGGATCGCTTTGATCGCCGTCGGGACCGGTTGCTATACTCACTATAATCACTGTCATCTGAGTAACTTCGCCTGTGACTGTAATGACTGTTGTCTGAAGACCTGTCAGAACTCGAAGAATAGGACCTTCGTGAAGAGCGTCGCTGACCAGATCTCGAGCGGCTCTTAGAGCGTCCGCTTCCAGAGTCATCATAATCACTATAGTGAGAGAAAGATTTTTGACTGGAGTGCTTCTGATGAGAACTTTGGTCACTATCACCACTACTATGACGGCTCCTGCGCCTGGACCTACTCTCTCGCTTGACTGACCGTTGTCCATGTGTGGCAGAACATGAAGATGAGAGTTGGGTCTCAGTTTTGGGTTTCTTGATGGCTGGCTCTTGGCATACATTGACAGCAGTGTCATTTTTGCTGATAATGATCCTTTCTGAAATAGAGAGAGGCTTTAGATGGGTCACATCATGTGGACTGGTCTTTGCCTTTAGCAGCTGGCTTGCAGAATCACAACCTTCGGTTTTCACAACAAACTCAGCATCTACAGGGATGGTGGTCTTGGTCTTCTTACGTTTATGCTTCTTGCGTTTCTTTAGTTTTTCTTCCCCAGCCTCCACTTCTGTCTTGTGCTTGCGTTTACGCTTGACAGACTTTTTATGCTTCTTCCTTTTTTTATGCTTGTGAGATTTCCCAGATTTCTCATTTTTAACAATGCTATTCTCGTCAGGTTCACAAAGCACTGCAACGCTGGTCTCTGCTTTATTCTGTGCCCCACATGTATGTACTGGAGTCTTGACTATGTTCTTTACATCTAGACAAGTAGACAGATTTTCAGTGTCTTTGCCTTTGTTCAAATCCTTTTGTTCTACAAGCTGGGAGGTCTCCTTTCCAGGAGTTTGGGTATCTTTTGTTTTTTCGATACTTTTTTTATCAGCTTTGTTTCGTGAAAGTTTGAAATCAAAATACAAAGGGTTACAACTGTAGGAAATAGCTGGCTGTGTCTGAGTAAATACCAAGAGTTCTGACGGCCACTGCAGCATTGTGGTGTCGTCTTTACCCAGAACAGGAAAAAAAGGCCCACTGGGCTGTCTAGGCCCATCCAAAACTTCAACTCTACCTTCAATAGGCTTAGTACTTCCATATGGAGTATTTGATTCCAAGCTTTTGTTTTCAATACGTTCACTTGAGGCAGTGATTGGGGCACCTTTCTTTTCATCCTGTTTAATCTCTTTGGCAGGGAGCAATCGCTCTGGTTGCTTTGGATTAGCTACAATGCTCTCAGCACTCCCTAGATTCTCTGCTTTGCTATTGCTTGCAGTGCCCGTTTTGGGGATGACAGACTGAACCTTTTTCCTTTCAATGACATTGTCTTTGGTGGGAGGATTGCCTTTGATGGCCTCACCACCCTTAGCGGCTGCACCTAACTTGATGGCTCCGCCCACCTTAATTGCCTCACCAACCTTGCTCACTCCGCCTGCCTTAACAGATTCTCCGTTCTTGGGGGCTTTACCACCCTTGTTCGTTGCACCCATCAGGACAGTCTCACCACCCTTGGTAGGCCCACCCACCCTGATTGACTCATCACTTTTACTGGGAGGACCCAGCTTAATGACATCACCACACTTAATGGGATCACCCACCTTGATGGTTTCAGCCCCTTTCTTTGATGTGCCAACCTTAAGGACATTACCATACTTATTAAGTGCACCCAACTTTACGACCTCACTGCTCTTGATATGACCACCCATCTTCAAAGACTCCCCATCCTTGCTTGATGATCCCACCTTAATGCTCTCGCTGCCCTTGGTGACCCCACCAATTCTGGTCTCACTGCCCTTAACAGTTCCACCCACCTTAACAGGCTCACTGCCTTTGATGGGGCTCATAGTTTTGATGGCATCACCACTCTTGACAGGCACACCACCCTTTTTACCTTCACTGCCCTTAATTGCCCCACTTGACTTCATGGTTGCAACCAACTTAATGGTCTCACTGCTCTTGTTGACAATGCCCATATTGGCTGCTTCATCACCCTTGCTGACTCTGCCACCCTGGGTAATCTCAGACTTTATTGCTTCTGCCCCTTTAACTATACCCCCAGTCTTCTTTGCCTCTATGCCCTTTGTGGCACCACCAACCTTTATGGGCTCTATGCTCTTCATGCCATCAACCAACTTGGCAGTCCCGCTGCCCTTGACAGCATTTGTAACTTTGATAGTTTCATTGTTCTTGACAGCGCCTACAACTTTGATGGCAGGTGCAACTTTGATGGCTTCACTGCTTTGGCCCCCATCACCAAATTTGACTGTGTCTCTGCTTTTGACAGGATCACTGTTTTTGTTGCAGTCTTTAGATGTGTTGTTTTTTATGGCATCTCTGCCCCTGCTGACTGTACTGCTGTCATTACCTTTGTCACCACTTTTGATGGCATCCCAACCCTTGCTGCCACATGTGACTGCATTGCCATCGCTACCTTTGGTACTCTCACTGCCTTTGTTACAGTCACTGGCTTTGATGGTGCTCCGCACTTTGGTGCTACTGTCGCTTTTCATGTTGTCACTGCCTTTACCAGCATCCTTCCCTTGGCTGCCATCGTTACCCCCGATAGGGTCAGTGCCTTTACCACGGTCTGTAACTTTCACAGAATCTCTGCCTTTGCAGCCGTCAGTTGCTTCAGGACCTTTCTCGTTGCTGCTGTCTTTTGCAGGATCCTTGCACTTGCTTGCCTCAAATCCTTTGCCAGTAGCATTATCTGCCTCCATCTGGTCAGTTGACCTCATAAAGAGTAAAAACTGAAAAGGAGGTTTCACTTTACAGTGTGCAGGAGGTATGTAGTGGTAATACTCTGACTCTGCATGGAGTGCCTGCTCATCTCGCTTCATTTTCTTAAGCTTAGATAAGGTACTAGCCAGTGAGGCACCCGAATCAACCTCTTGAGTTTCCTCCTCCTCAAGCTTCTCTTCAGGGATGTGACCAAGTTCTACTTCCCCTGTTCTGACCAACATCCCCTGCTCTAATGATGCTTTATCAACCAGCATGCCATCTTCAGTTAGGCTAGCGTCTTCAACTTGGTCTTTAAAAACAGAAGATGGAGACTCAAGTTTTACAGGCACCTTCTTGGCAAATGAGAAACAGACTCCAAGCTTCTGCTGTGGGGTCCCCACATTGGTCTTCATGCTGAAGCTAACTGATGGAGTTGCTGGAGTAGATGCAGCTGCTAAAGAAACTGGGCTACTTGTAAGAGTGGCATTTGGAAGGGGAATTGTCTCCAAAGTGGTCTCTGCGGCAGACTGGGGAGGACTCATTTGGGCAAAACTGCAATTCACAATCGCATCATCCCTTTCATCTTCACAGCTTTCTTCATCGACAGCAACAGTTGCGGGTCGGAATCTTGGGCCACTTCCTGGAGCGCTACAAGCAAATCAGAAAAACAGCTTACAAATCAAAAGTGACATGAAAAATTAATATGCATCAGGACAATAAGTTACCTTTACGCAAGACTGACACGGTCACTGAGCTCTCTCACTTTCACATGCCTACCTCCCAACACAGATCCGAAAGTAACAGGTTACTAAATAGTTTTGCAGCTCAACGCTCTTCTAGATTCACATGCTTTGCACCATTCCACTATCTAGCGGTTGGGCCAGATGTATAGCTAACAGATTACGTTTTTAACTATGGCATCAACTAAGTCAGAGCCATTAAGGCTCACTAAGGCAGCGACCATAAGCTGCAGTGCCCTACTACATGACAATTGTTTAAATTCTTTTTCTTGGCACCAACTTCCCTTCTTCACCAGGGACGTGGAACAGTCACATGTAAATCTAATAGAGCTTCAAGCTACAAAACGTGTTAAATATGAGTAACCTTTCTTTTACAGCATTAAATCCCATCTAGATTCACATGCTGTGCACGGGGTATGTAGCAATATATAACTGTGGCGCATGAATAGTGATGAATAAATGTTTTAACATAGTTTAACCCACCAATGCATCATTATTATATTGTACAGATGCACTAAAGATATATGCTGATAACCAAAGATGTTTAAAAGATGCTGTATCCAGCAGACCCTTTTGGGTAAACAAACGTGTACACATAACTGATAATCTTAGAATAGTCCACCAAGTTCCCATTTCCAAAGCCTAACTACTGCTGATAGTCTATAAATAAATCATGCAATAAAGTATAGCCAAAGGGAAAGGAACGACATACCACCCTGATTAAGTGGAAGCTGTAAAAACTGTATAGCACACTGCGTTTTTTTTATACTGCCAGCTATACTTTTGCCAGCTTTATTAGACCCTTTTGACAAATTATTTCTAAAGAAAGAGTTGGATAGCCCTAAATAGATCAAGTAAACGCAGTAAGATGACCATTTTAATGATGTTTCACTTACCCATTAGGCCCAAATGTAACCTATTCCAATTCCTAAAGATTCAGAGCGAAGTCTAATATAAGGCCTCCTAATTTATTTAGTGATCTCCGCTATATTAAGAGAGGTTCTCGCACCAAAATAAGCTACAAACTTAAAATGAGAATGGGGTTCTCTGGGATAATATACGTTAAAATGTCCATCTTATTGGTTGGTGTTCCATTTATAGCCAGAGACTAATCCGAAATCGGCATCTGCATTCTTTATTGACGCAAGACCAGTAGCAGGGTAGTAAGTCAATATAGCTAGGTCGTCTGCATACGCGAACAGCTCAATTTAAGAAGACATGGGGTTAGAATTGGATCTTTTTAGGGCCTAGATAAAGGGCTCTAAATATAGGGAAACCTACTGCGGAGATAGTGGGCACTCCTGCCGAGTGCACCGGCGAATATAAATAGGAGCAGGCAAACCACCCATATATATCACTTGAGCTGTTAATGACTCATACAATGCCTTCCGACACAGGAAGTTATCAACAAAGTCTACAGTGTTCATCACTGACCAAAGAAACCGCCAGGAGACCTTGTCCAATGCTTTTTCAGCGTCTAACACAATTATCCCGGTGGACCGGCTCCATACTTTAGCCACCTTGAGAGCGGTGACAGCTAAGTTGATATGCAAAGTAGTATTGTGTGCTGATATAAAGTCATGCTGCACTGGATCCACTAAATCAGTGATAACCATACCAAAGCGATTGGCAAGTATTCTGGTATAAATCAGAGCCCAAATTAATCTGCAATAAGAATCGGCACAAGATGGTTCTTTATTCTTAGCAAAAACTGCTATGAATGTTTCGCTTATTGATGCAGGTACAGAACCAGATACGGCTTGAGAATTGAACAATTCAAAACTTAAGAGTGACTACTACATTAGAAAAAACATTCTAAAACTCCAACGGGAATAAGTCACGCCCAGGAGCCTTGCCGGCCGCAAGCTGAGAAACTGCTTTATGTATTTCCACCTCAGTAACTACAGTGTACAGGATCTCGAGTTTATTTACTCATATCAAATTAAGACAAATCTCCACCATTTCCTGTGTGGCCTGATACAAAGTGGAGTAAAATTCCTTAAACACGAACAATAAGAAGGTTTGCCCTTTTACATTATTACCCAAGGCCTCTTCGATACCAATGACAGCACTTACACCTTTCCTATCTTTGACCTGGAAAACAAGTAATCTGCCAGTTTCCTCATTATTTTCAAAACTTGAGACCTGTTTAGTCTCCGCTTTTAAACAAGCCTTAACCCAAATCCTTTTCCTAAGCATCATGCACACCATAGTAAGCCATTCTAACAGGACTCAGAGGATGACTGAATGGTAACAGTGAGCGAAAACTCAACTTCCAATTGAAGAAGCACCATCTGCTCACTTTTTCCCTTCCGAATCACAAAACTCACGGTCGGTCTCCGAATATTGGCTTTTAGAGCATCCCATACCACTATCAGCTTTGCCGAGCCAATATTGTTGCCCACAAATTCCTCTAGGGCAAACTGCACAAAAAAAAAAAAAAAAAAAGGAGGACATACTCCGTGTCTAAAAGGAACTTCCGACCAAATGTCCAACGAAGTGGAAAATCACTGAAAACCAGTCCCTTTTGATTAAAAGTGACAGGGCATTATGATCCGAAATAATTCTAGGGTTAACTAATACGAAGTGCAGGAAACATAGTATGACTCACCACTAACATATGCATGCTTCATCATAGGGGTCTTCGCACTCCTCTACGGAGTGCGGCGTGCTACTAACCAACGAATACGCGGGAGCACTTAAAATAACCACTATGTGTAGTGTGAGAGGGTGTGAGTGGTAGGGTCTACAGTGATTAGTGAGTGAATATTAAAAAATACCTGGCAAATGAGGACTAGAAAGATTTTTAATAAACCCCTTTGCTGGTATTGTTAAAAACAGTGAAATGGAGGTTTAACGTATTAATGTACGACACCTCCTGTGTGTCTGTGTCAACATGTTTCGAAGCCAAAAGCTTCTTCTTCAGGACGGGTACACAGATCCCTACCCTACTCACAAAAGACAGTAAATACCGTCGAAAACATAGGGAATTCTATGTGCAATTTATATGTATAATGTGCCTATTAGGATCAATAGGTTAGGCGACAAAGTGAATATCTATCTCCTTCTGAAAAGAAACACAAAAGTATAAAGGGACATTTTAGCTAGTTAAAATATTCCAGACGTGAAGATCGTGACCTGTAAAGTGATATATACAGTGTCTAAGTAATACCAGAAAAACTATATAGTGTCAGTGCAGTTTTCCTGTAAAAAAGGTGGACAAAGACTAGACATACACAACAAGTAACAAAGCACACACACTATGTAGGACTGTTCCTTGTAAACCATTGGCAAGCGTTTAAGGAAAAAGGAGGAAATAACGTGAACTGTAGGAAAAAAGGTGGCATACTTGCTATCCAGAAGTTCAAAGCCTCATGAGCCTGGGAGGAAACGCAGGGGACTCTGTGCTAATGAGCACTCTGTGAGGAAAAGGAACTGTATTTTAACTGAGAAATCCCCACTTACTTGGTCAGAGCAGATCGTGGTCTAGTTGAAGCGGCTGTGCCGTACTTACGAATGCGAGGGTACTACCTCACCCGACCGTCCCCTCCGTGACTCCGTGGATACTGAGAGACCAGGAGGCGGTCGATGTTAAATACTTTACTTAATTGGCCAATTAAGTGTAGGTACGTGCGTGTCGGCATGTCCAAGTACAAGCCCTGACCGCCGATACCGATGATTAGCGCGGAGTCAAGAGGGAATGCTAATATGACTAGACCGCTGCCAGTGAGGCGTGAAGCGTTTTTTTTTCTATTTATTAAGCTTCGCTGGGCATGAACATTTTAGGCTGTGTTTACACTGTGTGGGATGGTTCGTCACCGGGTTAAAGGCCAGGCTGCTTGTGATGTTTGCTCAGCCCAGTGCGCAGAGGCTCGGGAGGCCTTGCGGAAGTCCTGTCGCCCCTCAGGTGCCGTTCCTGAGATGCAAGCACCGTTCTTCGTGAATGCCAGCTAGGGGCAGTGGCGTACTCCTGTACCCTGTCAAAAGTGGAAGTGGACGGCTGCTCCTGAATACCCCTGACGGCTGGAATCTTGGGAAACACGGCTGTCGGGAAAGAGGGTGGGAAGGAAAGAGAGGGGTGCTCTCTGCAGCGTTGTCGGTAAGTCTAGCAGCCCTAAGTGCGAGGTCCTTAAACAAGACCTGGTATGTTGTTGAGAACAATTAGTGCGCTAAGAAAACAACAGGTACAGATGAGTTTCAATGTAAATGTAAAAATAAAACGAAACAAAGTATTTTTTCTGGTTGTCAAACAAGATAAAAATAAGTTTAAAAATCTTTTTAGAAGGCGATTAACTGGTCCTGTTAAAAGTAGACTTTTTAAATGTCTTTAGAGCACATCGCAAGCAAACACCCTTTATGCACATTAATAAATACTCTAGCTATGCGAAACATGATGTTTTAAAAAATATATATTTGTCAAAGCTGAAGAAGAAGTAATATCGCCGAATCCTGTAGCTAGCGATTCCTTGGGTGAAAAACTGTACTCTGCATTTCAACATGAAATTAGAAACTCGTCGATTTTCTTAACACATTGTAAAATGCAGCGTTTACATAGATCGCCGAATTTACAAGAAAGTTGTTTTCGAAAAGATACAAAAGAATTGCCCATGGACAAATTAAAACAAGGGTGTCTGTCGGGAGGGTGCTCTTCATCAGGGCACGGTGTGTTTCCAAACACTGGAGCGAGAGCGCCCTCTGCTGTCGCACTGCGGCAGCAGACATCAAATCCTGGCTGAGCTTAGCACAGCTGACCAGACGCTCATGCACCATGGCCTTTTGCTTGCAGTTACCCGCAGGGCCACCATGTGTTTCCAATTATCGCGCCTGCGTCTGGGCACGATAATTGGAAACACATGGCGGCCGTGCGGGTAACCGCACGGAAAAGGCCATTGTGCACGAGCGTCTGGTCAGCTTTCAAAAGCCCCTAACAAAGTCTCGCAGAGCAGCGCTTGCGCGCTACTCTCTAGCCTCGACCTAAAAATGAAGCGAAAGGCCAACATAAAAATTGTGGGCATTCTCACAGTCATTGTTAAACGCCCCAGAGGGGAAAGAAAAAGGATACAGTTGGAGGGGTATTGATGGACCACGGGTTCCTTGTGATATACTTAACTAGACGTCTTCCAGATTATGGAGAGGGAATGGTCAAAAAAAGGGGAAATATATCTAGGTGCATACTTCCAAATGATAAATAGGTACCATGGCTCCCTGCGGATGTGGACAGAGACATCCTGTTCAAATGAAAAGGTTCCACGGTATATTATCATTCAGACCTAAGGTGTTAGTACCCAGACGGAAAACCCAGCGTTCTTTTTCTAAAAGGCCACGGTCTGTTGCTAGTTGTTCTATTACTGTCCATCGGAGGTCATTTACTCCGTGGGTTTCTGACAGGTAATGTGTCGCCATTTTCGTGGTGCTTTTCTTACACCGAACGTTGCTCTTGTGCTCTCCGATGCGGACTTTGACCGGCCGTGATGTCATCCCAATGTATTCCAAACCACAGGGGCACTTTATCATGTAGATGACATTGCGACTGTTGCAGGTGGTAAACTTCCTCTGCTCCCATTCACTGCCATTCCTGAACTTAATCTTAGAACTCTTGCTGGTTAGATGGCAAGTGCTGCAATTGCCACATGGGTGGTGGCCCTGGATTGGTTGTAAAAGAGGAGTTCTTGTCATTACTGTTGAATCAGCTCGTGGTCGAGTGTGGACAATCATGTCTCTGAGGTTTTTGCCTCTTTTGTGTGCGAACATTGGTTTTTCAAGATTGAGATCTCCACAGTTAAGGATTCTCCAGTGTTTGTTCACAATTTTAGATATCCTATTTGAATTGGTGTTATATGTGGTCAAGCAAATTGGTCTGGCGTCTGGGTCTTTTGGCACCTTGTCTTCCAGCAATGCCTCCCTGTTATTGCGTGCCCTCTTCATAGCTTTATCTATGATAGGGGTAGGGTAGTTCCTATGTGACAATTTAGTCTTTAGATCCTGAGCTTGTTTCTTGTAGTCTTTGAGGTTGGTGCAGTTGCGCCGTAGGCGGAGGAACTGGCCATATGAGAGATTGTCCCGTAGATGGCGCGGGTGAAAACTGTTGTAAAGTAGCAGACAGTTTCTTGCCGTGGGTTTAAAATGTGTGGTGGTTTTAAGACATCCATTTTCTGGGTATATATTTAAGTCTAAGAACACCAATTGGTCTCTTGATACAGTACTGGTGAATTTGAGGAAAGGGTTCTGCTGGTTGAGCCAAGTCATTAATTGTTCCGTTGATTCGATGTCCCCATTCCAAATGACTAGCACGTCATCTATGTAACGTTTCCAGGTACTGATGTTGTGCCTGAAAGGATTGTCCTGGTGGAGAATTTTGCTACTCTCCAAGTGGTGTACATAAAGCCCTGCCAGACTTGGGGCGAAGGTGCTTCCCATGCTAGTACCGTGTTTTTGAACATGCAGTGTGTTTTCATATTCAAAGAAATTTTTAGTTAAGGCTAGGGCAATGCACTCCATGACTAGGTTCCTTGGTGTTTGGTACTTCCTTGGGTTTGAGAATAAGACTTCCTCAATGATGTTAAGAGTCTCGTCGTGGGGTAGGCTGGTGTATTAACTCTCTACGTCGAGACCTAGGAGTAATTGTCTCTCAGGATCGAAGGTAAGTCCTTGTAATAGCTGCAGTACAGCTTTTGTATCTTTCAAATATGTATCCGTTTTTTTAATCAAAGGGCGTAAGAATGCGTCAGCAAATTTAGACAAGGGCTCCAGGATGGAGCCTATACCCGACACTATCGGACGACCAGGGGGTTAATCCAGGTTTTTATGTATCTTGGGGATCGTGTAGAAATATGGCGTCCTGGGTGATTTTTGTATTAGGAAATCTCCCTCCTTTTTCGACACCGTCATGCGCCAGGGCTTCTTCCACCATCCCTGTGATCTTTATCCTCAATGGTTCTGTTGGATCCTCCTGTGTAATCGCGTAGTTCCTTCTGTCTCCCAGAAGTCTCCTGCATTCGTTGTCATAAGCTACTGATGTCTGGATAACTATGGCGCCACCTTTATCGGCTGGTTTAATTGTAATCTTTGTTGTCTGACAGTTGCTGTATTGCTTCTTTTTCCAATTTGGTGGTGTTCTGAAAGGAAGTATAATTCTCAGTCGTGATTCGACTTAGGTCTTCCATAACTGCCTTCTCAAAGGTCAGTAATTCAATAGGTAGTGTTGTATCGGGTGGAGTAAATGATGATTTCAGTCGTAAACCCGTATCCGAGGCTTCAAATGCCGGGGTATTTTTCTCTTTGAAAAAAGCCCGTAGCTTCAGTTTCCTGATAAATTCCTGCATGGATCTTGAATTTGTCTAGTCTGTTGGTTGGTACAAAGCCCAAGCCTTTCTCCAGGACTCGTTTTTGTGTTGGTGTTAGTTCCTGTGTGGTGATGTTTACCACTAGTTGCCCCTCTTGCTGGTGGACGGCTGGTTGTTGATTGAGCCGGTCATGCTCCGTGTCGAGACGCGGGGGTCCTCTGCTTCTCCTATTGTCCAGTGTACACTGTTGCCTCTCCTGTTCCTGCCTCGTCTGGGTCCTGGGCTAGATCCTAAAAAAGGCGGTGGTCCGTAATAGTTCTGACCGTATTCAGGTACCCATTGTGGGAAAGCACCCCCCCAAGTGGAGGTCCAAAAGGGTATTGTTGGTAAATTGGCGGTCCTTGGTAGTTAACCCAGCCCCTCTGTCTGGGGTTGTATGGTCGTTGGTATTGTTGACCCCCTCTCTGGTACCTAGAGGTGTTTCTCTTACTGGAATTGGAACCATTGGAGCTGGTGTCAGAGACGTCACTGTCTTGATCGCTGTTGAAATCTTTCTGCACATAATCGTCCCTTGTGTATGGGTAAGCTTTTTCGTGGGAAAAGCGATCTTTATCTTTTTTAAGTTTATTGTATTTACTTTGTTTGAGGGTGACCTCAAACTCAGTCATTTGTTGGTTCAGTTCCTCAAGGCGTTTTTTGAGAACTGAATGGGATTGGTAAGTTTTCAATTGTACCTCCAATTTTTGAAAATCTATTTCGAGTTCTTGTGCTATTCTGGTGGCGTTTTTTTTTAATCCTGATCCTGAGAGACAATTACTCCTAGGTCTCGACGTAGAGAGTTTATACACCAGCCTACCCCACGACGAGACTCTTAACATCATTGAGGAAGTCTTATTCTCAAACCCATGGAAGTACTAAACACCAAGGAACCTAGTCATGGAGTGCATTGCCCTAGCCTTAACTAAAAATGTCTTCGAATATGAAAACACACTATGTTCAAAAACACGGTACTAGCATGGGAAGCAGCTTCGCCCCAAGTCTGGCAGGGCTTTATGTACACCACTTGGAGAGTAGCAAAATTCTCCACCAGGACAATCCTTTCAGGCACAACATCAGTACCTGGAAACGTTACATAGATGACGTGCTAGTCATTTGGAATGGGGACATCGAATCAACGGAACAATTCCTGACTTGGCTCAACCAGCAGAACCCTTTCCTCAAATTCAACAGTACTGTATCAAGAGACCAATTGGTGTTCTTAGACTTAAATATATACCCAGAAAATGGATGTCTTAAAACCACCACACATTTTAAACCCACGGCAAGAAACTGTCTGCTACTTTACAACAGTTTTCACCCGCGCCATCTACGGGACAATCTCCCATATGGCCAGTTCCTCCGCATACGGCGCAACTGCACCAACCTCAAAGACTACAAAAAACAAGCTCAGGATCTAAAGACTAAATTGTCACATAGGAACTACCCTACCCCCATCATAGATAAAGCTATGAAGAGGGCACGCAATAACAACAGGGAGGCATTGCTGGAAGACAAGGTGCCAAAAGACCCAGACGCCAGACCAATTTGCGTGACCACATATAACACCCATTCAAATAGGATATCTAAAATTGTGAACAAACACTGGAGAATCCTTAACTGTGGAGATCTCAATCTTGAAAAACCAATGTTCGCACACAAAAGAGGCAAAAACCTCAGAGACATGATTGTCCACACTCTGCCACGAGCTGATTCAACAGTAATGACAAGAACTCCTTTTTTTACAACCAATCCAGGGCCACCACCCATGTGGCAATTGCAGCACTTGCCATCTAACCAGCAAGAGTTCTAAGATTAAGTTCAGGAATGGCAGTGAATGGGAGCAGAGGAAGTTTACCACCTGCAACAGTCGCAATGTCATCGACATGATAACGTGCCCCTGTGGTTTGGAATACATTGGGATGACATCACGGCCGGTCAAAGTCCGCATCGGAGAGCACAAGAGCAACGTTCGGTGTAAGAAAAGCACCACAAAAATGGCGACACATTACCTGTCATAAATCCACGGAGTAAATGACCGCCGATGGACAGTAATAGAACAACTAGCAACAGACCGTGGCCTTTTAGAAAAAGAACGCTGGGTTTTCCGTCTGGGTACTAACACCCTAGGTCTGAATGATAATATACCATGGAACCTTTACATTTGAACGGGATGTCTGTCCACATCCGCAGGGAGCCATGGTACCTATTTATCATTTGGAAGTAATTGTCAAAAGAAGGTATTTAACGCCCTACACACTGTAGCTCATTAGTAGGTGCTAACTCAACGCCCTTCAGATCCCAAACTAGCTTTGCCTCTTTGAGAGATCGCCTTCCCGCCCATCAGATGTACTATACCCATCCTCCAAATCCTGAGCTATAATCTGTTTCTTCTGAATTGTAGCACCAAGGTCCTGAGGCCTTTCTTTCTGAATCCCCACTTTTGAGATTCTATTAGTTTGTTTCTGTGGACCGGAAAACCTTAGTTTGCTTACTGGTTCGCCGCCCAGCCCCTCATCACCGTCAATTTCAGATTCAGACTACTTTCACAAGACCAGTATGACAAACAGAAGAATGAATCTAGAGATTCATATCCCTTCATTCGGCACTCAGACTCAATAGATGGGCAGAGCTGTGCTCTGGGAGGTGCTTCATTAGCTCATTCACCTCTTCCCAATGCTGGTCGGCGTAACCTCCCTTCTCTGGTCCAGAATGCTAGGCAACATCAGCAGGTATTGGCTCTTGCTTTGGGAGGGTAGGAGAGTTTCCTGAAGTAAGCAAGTCTGTGCTTTCTCCTCTTCCAACTGGACACCCCCCCCCCCACTCCCTCCTCGGGTGAGTTGACACTGTGGTTTATTGGCAGGCAGAGGTTGCAGTCTTTGTGGTTGTCCTTCTGGGTGAATTTAGGGGGATACTTCGGACAGAATCCCCAGGTGGTACTATCCATGTCCCCTCAATGGTTCCTGTCCCCTGCCCACACATTCTCTGTCCATGTGGTCTACCTACTTTTTGGTGATTTTCAGTTTTTTTTTTTTTTTTTTTTTTTTTAACTCTCCTCTCTCTGCGCATGTCCTTCATAGTTTACTTTCCCTGTGCAGTCTGAGGATTCTCTTAACTGCAGACCCAGTGGCAGAATAAAGAATCTGAAGAGGTCGACCAAGCGCACAGTCTTCCGGGGAGCACGTCGGACATCATAAAGGGACAGGCATAGCACCAAATGGCCACAATCTACGCCCCAAAAGAAATAATCTACCACCCAAAAGAAATAATGGCTAAGAAAAGTATTCCTTACCCAACCACTAGATGGTGGAATAATGCACAGAATGTGAATCCACAGATTCCTCAACATTTGAATAGATACCAAAGCAGTACCCCCACCAATATCCTCCGCCATAAATAGGTGGTGGGTCCTAGGAGTTGACATTCAGCAGCAACTATTGTTTGGACTCTCAGGTCCGCAGGGAGTTACAATTTACCTGCTTAGTCCTGTAGGACCTCCTGGTGTAAAGTGTGGACACATGGCCACATACCAGCTTGGCTAAAGTCATAGTAGCTGTGGTGGCTTTGGTGGAAAGAGACCGATACCCTCAGGAGGCTCCTTCTTGGCGAAGGCATAGAACACCTTGAGGCAGAGGACAATCGATCATGATAAGGTCCATTTTTTAACCACTCTTCCCTTGTTTTGCACCGGTGAATCCAGCAAAACCCCAGACGTTCAAACAGTGTTCCTTAGTCTGAGTGATGTAAAAACTAAGGGGTCTCTTGGTATTCAACCGGTAAAGCCTCTCTTCCTCCTCAGAGTGATGTGGTGGAGAGAACAACGTAGGGAGTCCTTCCTGCCCAACACTGAAGGGCAACCACTTTTAGGAGAAAGGATGCTCAAGTATGAAGTACCAACTTGTAGGGAAGAAGGTGGTAAAAGGAGGCTGGACTGACTGTTAGTACAGTTCATGGATGTGCCATATCGAAGGGATTACAATAAGGAAGATATTCTTAAGGGTCAGCAACTTAAAAGAACAGGAGTTCAAAAGTCATGCACATAAAAAACATCAGGACCAAGTTAAGGTCTCACTGTGGTAAAATAAAAGATGCTGACAAAAACCTATGTGAACCCCTTCAAAAAACATACCACAATCAGTGATTTGAACAGGGGGCTGGTCAGACAAATGTAGACATGCCAAAATCCCTACAAATAACCTTTAACAGTGGCCACATCAAAGCCTTGATACGGCCAAAGACAGAACAAATAGAACACCATCAGAAAACTTTGACTGAAGCAAATTAATGCCACGATCCTCGCAGCATGCTATAAACTTTGCTCGGATGGCAGAATTCACAGACTTTTTGAATGAGTGGCGAGCAGCCAAAATCACATCAACCACTTAAGCAGGGATGTCAAAACCACTCAGCTGTTGTTGGGGTATAAAGATGCTCAGAGACTGCAAATCGAAGTGCCAAGCTCTGAGGTGAGCACGGTCCTGTCTAACCTAACCCATAACTTGGGGAAGCAGAAATGCATAAAAGAGACAGGACAACCAAAGAGGGCAGAACACATCTCACAATGAGCCATGAGGTAGAAGCTTCAGACAATGAGTGTTCTCTGCTACAGCGAAAGGATCTACCCAAAGCACGTCCCCAGTGGCAGAAGTCACCTCGAAATGCCTTCCATTGCAGCAGCCACTCCTGGTCTGCTACATCTGCTGAGCTTGTTCACTCTGGTGCTCAGGAAGCCTGTCAGGTGGTTGACAGTCAGGGAAATCCCCTAAAAGTCTATCCAGCACCATAGTCTATGACTTCTGGCACAATACACCCTGACAGTACTGCAGTACTACATGGTGGTTGTGTTAGGCAGATCCTAAACAGGGCTGCCCCCGATGGATAGCAGGAACATCTAGAGGTCCAACTGGATGTCATGCACTCCAGCAAGTAAGGAGGGATCGACCTATCCTAACCTAAGGCAGGAGTCTTTGACTGCTAGACACCAACTACCCTAGGAGGGGTGATCAGGAATGTGAGCTCCCAATCTGTCCTACCAAGAGGACTGGATTCACCGCCTAGATACCAGGGACCTTTCTTGCCATGTGGAAAAATAGAAACAGAACTGGGCTTCCTGGCATAATGCCTGCTTCCCTTGGGCCTCGACTCAAATTCAGCATTACAGCTGTGGAGACTTACCTTCCATCTGGACTTTAGAGGAGACAAGATCCACCAACTTTGAGGAATAATTTATTTCCTGTAAATAGTGGATTTACAGAAGAAGCCCACCTAATCTTGTGCCTGGTTCTCTTTGCGCCCCCTTCCCCCCCCCCCCCACCCAACTATCCCAAACTTTGCTCTGTTAAAATAAGACTATTTGTGGGTGGCAGTAAATGGGCAACAACTACATATGTGTGTTGAGCATTTTAGAAGAATGGTCGGAAATTGTTTTGACAAGTGTTGTGTCTCAGGTTTCATGGAGCAAGGGTCGCCTGGCAATCAGAAAGTCTACCAATCCCACATCTAAAAGTAGACATGCTAGATAAGAACAAGTTATTTACCTTTGGCAATGCTCTTTCTGGTGAATACTTTACCCACAGATTCATTACCTTTGAAATATACCCAGGCACCTGAATGGATACGGAGAATCTTTCAACAATGCTTCTGTGCACAGACAGGTGCCCTAAGACACAAGCACTTAACTTTGACTTTTAGGTACTAGCGTTTCAAACTCCAACTTGAAACTGCTGGACGTTCATCAGAATAGGGATGTAGAAGAGTGGTAAGTAATCTACAGTTAGAAGGAGAAAGGTTCTCTCCTCTTTGCTCAATGTTGCTCTTGCTCGACTGTGCGTTTCACCCCACCCTCTGTTGCTCCCCTCACCCTCAGTGATGATTACTCCCAACTGCTCCTTCAGAGCCCTCCAGTTCTTTTGCAAAAAAATTAAAGGCAAAAAAAAAATATATATATATATATATATATACACTGAAAAAACCATAGGTTTTACAGACGTTATTGTTAGAAATTTGCATTTAAAAAACCTTAGAAATTCACTGAAAAAACCATAGGTTTCAGGGGCGTTATAGTTAGCTGGACATTTCACTCGTACAAAACCATAGAAATTCCACTGTTATAGTTAGTTCAGCTAACTATAACTTGCCCCCGCAATGCACTGCTCATGACGTCACATATTACATCATTCATGGCATGGTCAGTGACATCACTGATGACATCATCCAGTGACTGTTTCTGTAATTTTTAAATATGTTTTACATACATTGTTATGTGTATTGAAGAATGAGTGGGTGTATAAGTGTCTGGATAGGGGATTTTGTAGGTGTGACACTGATTGTATAAGTGAGTGATTAAACGTGTCTTACTGAATGCATGGGTTAGTGACTAAACTGTGTGAATGTCTATCAGTCTGTCTGTTGTTGTGTAAGCTGTTACATGGGTTGGTCAGTAGCTACACGAGTGTTTATATGGTTTATTGATTGTTTGCCTGAGTATTTGTATGGGAGACTGTGTGTGGGTGGGTTGGAGGTGTGTGACTGTGCATTGATGTGTGAGTGGTTGATTCACTGGGTGTATGGGTTCAAGAGTGCATGTGGAAACAGGTGGGTGGGTGAGTGTGTGTATGGGTGTGTTGGTGAGTGAATGCAGGTCTCAGTGGTACATGTGTGAGTAACTACATATGTAAAAGGCAGTATATGTGAGTGATGCTGTATATAAATGAGTATATGTGAGTGAGTGATTGTGAGAGTGGCTGTATGGATGAGTGTGTACTTGTATCAGTGATTATATAAGAGTAATTATGCGTTAGTATCTGTATGAATTAGTGATGTGGTGTGTGTATAATTGTATAGGTGAGTAAATGGGAGTGTGATTGATTCTTTGCATGACTGACTAGGTGTGTGAGTAACTCCATGGATGAGTGGCGGTGTGTGAGTGTCTGAATAGGTGTATGAGTGGATATCATAGTGTTGTATTGATGAGTGACTGCATGTATAAGTGAATGTATGGGTGAATGAGTGGATGTGTGTGTAGACCTAGGAATGAAAGAGGTAAATGGTAGTCTGTATTTTACAGTGGGTGTATTAAAGGTTATATTAGACTGTGAGGAGGTGCATCAGATTTTCACGTGGATGATGTCATCAGTGATGTCATTTGAGATGTCATCAGTGATGTCACTGACCATGTCATGAATAATGTAATATGTGACGTCATGAGCAGTGCATTGCGGGGGCGCGAGTTATAGTTAGCTGAACTAACTATAACAGTGGAATTTCTATGGTTTTGTACGAGTGAAATGTCCAGCTAACTATAACGCCCCTGAAACCTATGGTTTTTTCAGTGAATTTCTAAGGTTTTTTTAAATGCTAATTTCTAACTATAACGTCTGTAAAACCTATGGTTTTTTCAGTGAATTTCTAAGGTTTTTTAAATGCTAATTTCCAACTATAACGTCTGTAAAACCTATGGGTTTTTTTCAGTGAATTTCAAAGATTTTATAAATGCTAATTTCTAACTACAATGTCCCTGAAACCTATATTGTTTTTAACCAAATTTAAAAAAGACGTGCATACTTTTTGTAATGAAAAACTAACTGTAACAGTAGTCTGTTATAAGTTCTAATTTAACAAAGTTTAAAACTTAATCAGCAGTAATTAACATATAAGTGTGGAAAAAGTGTGACGGAGCAGCTATGATACCAGACTTCGAACAACAGCGTTCACAGTTCGATTCCCAGCTCCAGCGGCACGTTAGCCCACCACTATGTCAATGTGGGCAACACCTTGCTTAATCTTTCCGACGCCCCCGAGCGCCGGCACACCTTTCCAGGGGTAGCTGTACGCTTTACAAATGCTCGCATTTTTTTTAAATTTAAAACCATAGTGATAAGAAATATCACGTTTTTTTTCCTTTGATTCTGAAAGATCTTTTTTTTAGGTCTTCTATTTAGAATTACGGCAATTAATAAATGTATTTACTCATGAGAATGGAAATGACACGGTTTTCCGGGTAACAGTTTAAGCTCTCCAACGTATGTACATATTAAGGACCTTATACGTGTTAGGTTCGAAATCGAAACTTTTTCCGCTTCACATTTTTTAACTTTTCCTAACACGTGCACGAGTCAAACAGTTAAAACGTGAGCACGTGTCAACTGTAAAACGTGACATCTAAATGGGCGGAGCCGCATCTTCCTTCTATAGACTACTCGATAACCAAAAAGTATATAAACCACACCCGTTGATTGATTAGTTTAGTTTTTGCGAGTTATTTACGCGTCTCCATTCAGTGATGCAGGTGCTTTTTTCTACAGTCGGATTCTTCTTTTGCGGCCACAAAACAATCCTGAGTTGTAAGTTGTTTGATTATGGCATACTAGATATTTATAATACGCAGCTATTTGTCAATATTTAACCACTTGTATTTAGAAAAAAGTGTTATTGGTCGTTTTTGCCATTTATATGCAACGTCAGCAGCTTGTTTTCAGAAACAGACAGAATACAGCAAACATTGTTCCTGTTCTGGCTCCTTTGAGCTCATATAGTGTGACTTTGTATATTATAATATTGACACTGTACTTGACCTCAGAAGTGTTGGTGACCCCTCGGCGCGAAGACTAAAGATTTATATGCAACGTCAGCAGCTTTTAGTTTGTAGTCCACTTCCCCCTTGAGATCACATAATGTGAGTATGTATATTATAATAACCACACATTATGATCTCAGAGGAGTTTGTGACCCGTAGGCGCGAAGACTAAAGATTTATAAGTAACGTCAGCAGCTTCTAGTTTTTAGTCTATTTCTCCCTTGAGATCATATAGTGTGAGTATGTATATTGTAATATTTACATTTATACTGACCTCAGTGGAGTTTTTTTGATATTTCTATTTTTGTTTGTTGCGGTTCCTATTCACCTTCTCCCTATAGAATATATACTACCAGTAGTGTATATTATACTATTGTCCTATATATTCTTAAAGGAGTACGTGATTTGTTAGCGGAGCAGTGAGCGACCTCTAAGCCCTACGACCAAACTTTCCCGAATTCTACAGAATAGAAATTATAAAAATGATAAAGCGTACATTTGTATGTAATATAAAGTGATTTGTGTTTAACTGTTTTTTACTTGTTATTGACCTGAGATGATGTAGTGCGGGAGTGTTTCTTGTAGCACTTCTTTTCTACTTTATCTAAAAGTAACTCATGCCCTGTTATATTATCAAGAATATGGGGCAACACTTTTACAAACTGTAGCAGAAAAAAAAGGGAGGGTGTGCCCACGCTTAAGGGATATTTTATGAATTGCGTTTTTATTTGTCACCCCTTTGATATATACAGCTTCAGTTTCCGAAGAAAGTATAATTGTAATTGCTTAATAAAAACGATTTCAAACCTAGACTGAAATTTGTGCTGCGCAACCACAGCTCCCAGTCAGAAAAGTAAACACCACATTATAACTAAACAGTACTCCTGGGAAGTATCCCACCCGCAAACTTAATAAAAAGAAGACCGCAACACACTTTGTTATTTTGCCGCCGTGATTTGTACACCCCACGCCAATTCTATAAATGGCCCTTAAAATATATAAAAAACAATTTTTACCTTCACAATCCCAGTCCACCACCTTGTGACCACTGTACAGAGTTAATAGTGTTCCTACCCTCCCCGCTACTACTTTCTTTTCCCGTACTCCATTGAAGTGCGTCACAAAATGGTTCACAACAGTGAACCGTCCCCAGCCAATAATGAGCAAACTCGTACTTGGAACACTTTAGCCAATAAAATGTCCATGGTGTTCCGCAGAGGGGGAGGGAAATCGCTGCCAACACTTCTACTTTCAATGGTTTACAGCCTATGAACATTAACCTTGGGAAGGTCCTGCTTGGAACATGTTACCCAATCAGATGTTCCTGCTACTCCGCGGACTGGGAGGAAATGGCTGGCAACACTTCTACTTTCAATGGTTCGCAGCCAATGAACATTAAGCTTGGGAAGGTCCTGCTTGGAACACGTCAGCCAATCAGATGTCCCTGCTACTCCACGGATGGGGAGGAAATGGCTGGCAACACTTTGACTTTCAATGGTTCGCGGCCATGAACATTGAGCTCGTTGTTGGAACACCTCAGCCAATTAAACGTTAATTTTGTTCCAGACACACGAACAGAACACGCCCTCCCACATAATATTAAATTTCGTCTAAGAAAGTGACACTGTCCGTGATTAAAGTGAACACCGCATTATAAGTAAACATTACTGCGCATTATATTAAAGGAAGGCTGCAATACGGCGCATTGTTATTTTCCCGATATGATTTACACAGCCTACTGAACATTGCCGCAATACCGCACATTCACAGTACCTGTGTGTGCACCCTACACACTGCTTGCCGCAATACGGCGCATTGTTTTCCCGACGGGATTTCCAGAGCCTACGCAACCTTGCCGCAATACCGCGCACCGTTCTGCGGACGTGATTTCCACGGCCTACGCAACATTCAAACTCCCTGCCTCTGCACCGTACAGACTGCTTAAACTAAGACCACAGTGTTCCTACTATACCCTCTTATACAATTTTTCTCTTTTGTTTCGTCCTACGCCTTTCAACTCAGTCACAAAATGGCTGCCAACACTTCCTAGTTAACAGTTTGCAACCAATGAGCCGCACGCTCGTGCTCGTAACGCCTCAGCCAATCAGATGTCAGAATTCTCAAATATCAATATCTGTAAATTTTGATATTTCTCTAAAACTACTGAACGGACTTACCCCATTTAAACAAAAGCGTGCTTTCTGGACCAAGACCTTTCTCCCTGCCAAATTTGGCGTAATTCCGTTCAGCAGTTTGACCTGTAGCCTTGTCTAAAGTTTCCTATGGAAATTGCATGGAGAAAACAGGTTTTGGGACCCCCCTTTTTTCTCAGCCCCCCCCTTCACGAATCACCCTCAAACGTTCAGGATAGGAGCTCACCTGAAAAGAGGAACTTTTGGGAAAATTTCATAAAGATTCGTCAAACGACGCCAAAGTTTTAAGCACATAAAAAAAATGCTTTTCCTATGGAAACGTGGTCCTAACTATAACTATCTACTGGCGACCGCCAGTAGATAATATATATATATATATATATATATATAAATATATATATATATGCTCTTGAAACTCCCTCGTAACATTTTTCTTTACATTTCCAGATCCATCTCAAATCAATAAAGAAAAGAAAATGTGAGCTCATATTAAAAATGATACGGCTACAGCAGCCATGTCGGTGCATTTTTTCTTTTTTCCCTCGAGCCATGCCGCACAGCATTGCTAAAACTCTGGCAAAAACAAAAGATTCCAAAGGCAAGACCTATTGTCTTTGGCAATGTTTGTTGTTCGTGCTGTCATTCTCATCATCCTCCTAAGGGCATGAATTCACTTTATCCTTCTAAACAGCACTACTGTTAAGCTACTGCTTTCTATTTTGAGGTGAATTGAACTTTTTTTCCAAAAACTCTTGCCAACTGCAGCAACACACATTTTCAGTGCTGTGCTTACTATCACACAAGTTTGCTCAACATTTCTCTGAAACATTAATCTGTGCTCCCTGACCACCAATGAAGCTCTCTCAGCTGCTTGTTATTAATTCTTCTTTTTGTAGGACATTGCAACGGTCCATCACCACAACTGCTGCATATGGATCACTGTTGCTGCTATCGTGTAATCCATGTATTCTGCTTCATAGCTGGTGTCACAGATGTCACCTTCTACAACTGCCGTGCCTCCTTCTGTGCCAACTATAGATTCGTCTGCACCCTGTTACTCGCCAGCAGGCCCTTCAGTTACAATTTTCAAATACGGATACAAATAAGAATGGGATCTTGGTTTTTAAATAAGTGTAAACTTGAGGTAGTCACCAATTATAAATATCTAGGGGTCGATTTAGAGGAGAGGGCACCTACTGTCAATACATATGTTAACAAGCATTGGCAAAGCCAATAGGTCTTACCTATGTGAGAACTATTGGCATTGCCAAAGTCTTTTAGCCATGTTGTACAGTAGCGTGGCTACTGTTCAGCATAGCTAAAGGTTAGTGGCATGGAATAGAGCAGAGTGGCACAGAGGATAGGCTAGACAGAGTGGAGTAGACTGGCGTAGGGTAGAGCTTAGTAGACTAGACGGGCATGGCATAGTGTGTGGTGGAGTAGAGTGGCACAGAGTGCTGTACAGTGGCATTGTGTGGAGTGGGGTAGCTTGGAGAGGCACAGAGTGCCATAAAGTGAAATGGCATTGACTGAGGTGGAGCAGAGTTGCGCAAAGCAGAGTGCAGTAAAGTGGCTAGAATGGTGCAAAGTATCGTGGCATTGCGTAGAGTGGCAGAGTAGATTAGAGTAGAGTGCCATGTAGTGGCGACACGAGTAGAAAGGTGTAGATGAGTGAAGGAGAGTAGAGTGCCGTAGAGTGGAGCGGCGTAGAGTTGTGGGTAAGTTACTAAGGCATCAATAGAGATGGCAGATAGGGTGATAGCAACATAAATAAGCTGTAAGCCTGTGTTAAAAGAAGGAAAGCACATTTCACATCCAGGAATAATGCTGACATGCTAGTAAAATATATATATTTTTTAAAACAGTGTTAAAAAAAGATGAGGAAGAACACACACTTGGTTCTATGCTCCAGGGAGGAGCTACCATAAGAAAGGAATGGAAGATTACAGAAGCTAAGCAATCGAAAGACTGCAAATAAGAGTTGAAACTAAAACAACTAATGGTATGCTGTGAGGGGGGGTTGTAGGCCCACTAAATTGTAAACAATATGTTTTGCAGTGCATATGTTGTGTGAGATCTAAAACGAGAGGCAACTCACTTTTATTTACCCTGTGCAAATTATTCAGGACAGTTCCATCTCAACATTAATGCTTGCTTAGAAAGCAATACATGCAAAATTACTCCCATCCTTAGCATATGAACAGGGCGCTTTTGACTTATGGCCCAGTGTAACCTGTGTAGGGCCATGTTTTCTTTAACAACATCAATCCAGACAGAACCAGATAACACTGAATTTGGCCTGATTGGCCAAGAAAGCACCAGTCAAGTAGCTCTACTTAACATATGTAATAAAATCGGATAGGGAAGAGGAGGGTTGATGAAATCCTGGGTATGAGAAGATATGACAAGTGCTACATCTGCAACCCTAACAGTTGAGTTTTAGTTAAGGGCACATGCATTTGACCAACTGCAACCTTTAATTCAGTGATCTATGTTCAATCAAAGTAAAACACAAGCTAATCACATTGCCTTTTTGACTGCTTCCATACAGAATATTTATTATAAACTGAAATACAGTCTTAGGGGCTGGTTTTAGTATTTTTTTTTTTTTAATTATGAGAAATAATCCCCAAGCCCTATCTTCTGTACCAACCAAGGTTGTTGAGAGGATGGAGGAGATGGATCTATGCTATCTTTCTCTACCCAAGCATTAGTCATAACATTAGCACAATGCCCAAACTAAAATCCACAACTCTAGATTTGTCAGATACATGGATCATGTAGACTGTACAAACCTAATCTACCTCAGACATCACCGCTACTCTTTGTTCCAAACATCAATGTTTTATCAATATTTTGTAATGAGGGCTGGAACTGTACATGATAGCAATAATTACTGGTGGCGGAGATTAAGTGGTATATTTCACATGCCTGTGATTAACTTTTGAAAATCTCTCTATTGAGGGCTGGGCAGGTCGAAAACAATTTTAAATAATTATTTTGTTGGTTATGGTTTTTAATTCAGTGGCTTTAATTGACTGAGCAACAAAGTCTGGCTTTGACTACAATTTTCAGTAATCTTTTGCCCACTTAGTCTTCCACATCACTTTGTTTTCCCTGTCCAGCACCTTCAATGGTATCAATGTTGTGGTTTTCACGGTCTTCAACTTAGCATCCAGATAAGTAGAGTCGAACATAGGTCGAAAGCCTGACAACTGCACAGACTTCACTTTAAGAAGGGTATGAAGCTGCTGCTGTTTTCCCTATGACCCACTTTTGTATCAAAATGGTTACTTAAGTGTAGGAGTAGTTTTGCCAATTTTCAGGATTCACATTCGGGTCATTATTCCACCATCTAGTGAATGGTTCTGGAATGGTCTTCTTTCCCCCTTTTGGGTGTAATCAGCTATTTGGTGCCCTTTCCATCCTCCTGTAATGTCAGACGTACGGTCCTGAAGACTGTGTATGGTTGCCATCTTCAGATTAACTTTTTCCCCTTGGCGACTTGTATCATTATTTGGTTTAGCGCTCTGTGCATATAAACTCCACCTCTCTGTTCCAAATCACTTCATTTCTGGGGCAGCACGAGGGTGGCTTGTGACTCCAGATAAATCTTCAAGCTGCAAAAATACTCCTACAGGCAAGTAACCATTTCGTTTTTCAGCGTGAAAATATCCTGGATTCACATGCAGTACATAGATTCTGTAGCACTATTCTCCCTCCTTGGAAGCCTGGGCTGAATTGAGTGTACATTTGCAAACAGGTGTCGAACATGTGCTCCTTTGTTAGCTTGAATGTCAACACAATATGTTGTGAAGGTATGGACACCTGGAGTTCCCATTCGTGGATCTGTTGTCTTTGACGACTGAGCAGATCTGCAATCCGATTGTTTACTCCTGGAAGGTGTTCTGCAAGGAGAAACATTTTGTGACATATGGCCCATCTCCAGTTGGTCTGTGCTAGTTTTGACAGCTGGAGAGAGTGTGTTCCCCCGATTTTGTATGTAGTACAGTGCTGTCATGTTGTCTGTACGGATCAGGACAGCTTTGCCTACTAGATGAACTTGAAATGCTTTGAGCGCTAGAAAAATCGCTAGCAGCTCTAGATGATTTATGTGAAGCTGCTTTTGCTGCAGGCTCCATATGCCCTGAATTGTATGGGTCTGGAGATGAGCTCCCCAACCAGCGAGCGATGCGTCTGCTGTTAGCACGATCTGTGGAACCGGGTCTATGAAGGGCGGCCCTTTTGAAAGGTTTTGTGTATTCCACCACTGCAGAGAGCAATGGGTGCGGCCGTCCACCAACATTAGATCTGATCACAGACCCTGAGCCTCGTTCCACTGACGTGCTAAGCACTCCTGAAGGGGACGCGTGTGAAGTATGCAAGACGCCATCATCCCTAGTAACTGCATGAACACTCGAGCTGGCAATGAGTGTTGAGGCTGAAACTGGCAAAGTAGTGTCTGCATGTTGCGGATTCTGGTCGGATTGGGGTAGGCCAAAGCTTTTTGTGCATCTATTGTGGCTTCCAGAAATGCCTGTGTGTTGGATGGCTGTAGATGGGACTTGGACAGGTTTACTGTGAATCCAAGATCGTGGAGCAACTGCACTGTTTTGTGTGTGTGACGGAGACAGCTTTCTTGCGATCTGGCTTTTATGAGCCAGTCGTCCAGATATGGGAAGACGTGAATGTGTTGTCTTCGAAGATGAGCTGCGACTACTGCCAAGCACTTGGTGAAAACTCTGGGCGCAGTAGTTACTCCGAATGGGAGCACTTTGAACTGATAGTGCTGGCCTGCTACTACAAACCAGAGGTATTTTGGTGAGCAGGATGTATTGGGATATGGAAATAGGCGTCCTTTAAGTCCAGAGTGGACAGAAAGTCGCCTTGTTGAAGGAGCGGGAGCACTTGTCGAGAGTGACCATGTGAAAGAGGTCCGACTGAATGTATAGATTTAGCTCCGAGGGCTAGTATAGGCCTGAGAGAGCCGTCCTTTTTGGGAATTAAGAAGTACAGGGAGTATACTCCGGTCCTTTGATGCTTTAATGGGACTGGTTCTATCGCTCCTTTCTCCAACAGAGAGAACTTCTTTTTTTAGAAGGGTAAGATGCTCCTGTGACATTGCGTGTGATCTTGGAAGAATGTTTGAGGGAGTGTCTGTAAGTTCCAGGCAGTAACCATATTGGATAATTTGTAAAACCCATTTGTCTGAGGTGATGGTGTTCCAGACAGGAAGAAATTGAGAGCGACGTCCCCCTACAGGAGTGGAATGATCAGGGGGTAGTGGAAGGAAGTCACTGTTTGTTATTTGCAGGGAAAGTGCGTGTGGAGTTGCCTCTGCCTCTTCCCTTACCATTGTTTCCTCTAAAACCTCCTCTAAAATAGCCTCTTGATAATGGCGATTGGTTGTTGCCCTTGTAAGAGGAGGAGGGATTTTCTGTGGTAATATTTTTGGAGCCACCCCTGTAAAAGGAGCGCCGAAAGGAACCCCTACTCGCAGGTAACTGTAAAGCCCCCATGGATTTTGCGACCTGTGTCCTTCATTTTTTCCAGTGAGGTGTCCACTGCTGGACCAAAGATGTTCCTTATCAAAAGGTTGATTGAGAATAGAGGCCTGTACCTCAGGTTTGAAACCTGAAATTCTCAACCATGCGTGTCTACGTAGCAGTACGCTGGTGTTTATTGCGCGCGCTGCTGTGTCTGCTGCATCTAATGCGCACTTGATGGAGGTATTGGTGGTAAGTTTGTCCTCCTGGATAAGTTCATTTGCCTTAGATTTGGGCTCATCAGGCAGAAATTGCATAATTTTTTCTAGCTCATCGTAATGAGCCCTATCATATCTGGCTACCAAAGCCTGAGCATTAGCAATGCGCCAGTGATTAGCTGCTTGTGAGGCTACCCTTTTGCCAGAGGCATCAATTAACTTGGACTCCTTAACAGGAGGAGGGGCCTCATCTGTGGTCTGTGAGTTGGCTCTCTTGCGAGCATTAGAAACCATAAGAGAGTCTAAGGGCAGCTGACCCTTGACGTAGGCAGAGTCAGTAGGTGCTGGCTTATATTTCTTCTCAACCCTGGGCGTGATGATTCTTGCCCTTAGAGGATCTTTAAAAACCTCATCTGAATGCTTAAGCATCCCCTTAAGCATTGGTAGTGTATGTGTAGTTTTCTGAGTGGAGCTTAAGGTCTCAAACAAGAAGTCCTCCTCTAAAGCCTCCTTATGTAATTTCACCCTATGGTAATGAGCAGCCCTATTAAGAAGCTCAATGTAGCCGACATTGTCGTCAGCTGGTGTTGGCCTGGACGGGTGCAAGTCAGGGTCAGTATCTGTGTGTGGATCCGTATCATAATCCTCCCATGGGTCAACATCTTGTGGCCTATCCTCATTTCCATCCCCTTCATCCTGTGGGTCAGGTGATAGTGGGGGTGGTGAATTAGTGGGTGTGATGAGTAATTGAGGGTTAGTAGGTGAAGGCGGTGGCACATAAGGTGGTGAAGGGTTTGTACCCACATTCCTTTTCTTCAGTGGCATGTGGTGCTCATCCTTGTTGGCCCAATTTCTTTTTTACAGGCAATTTGGCATGAATATGTCCAGTATCTGGGTTATTAACCAGTTCTTTTTGTTTCGGATCAGACGGTGGAACATTGGACCGAGACTCTTTTGTCGGAGACTTTTTATCTTTACTTGCAGTTTTTGTTGTCGAAGGTTTCGGCTCCGAACTCTTCGGTACCGAAATTTAGGCTTCAACAAAGATGGAACGTGGACCAGGACATGCTTGGATTTTGGCGCCGACTCGAGCCAGAAGGCTTTTCTTTATGATTCGGCGCCGGTCCCGCGGGCGGGGTGCTCGAACTTTCTCGGTGCCGACCTTGGCCCGTAAGCAGAGGAAGGACCGGAGCCTTTTTTGTCTTTCATTGTTGGGGCAAGGGGGTTTCTGTACTCACAGTACGCTGACCCGGTGTAACTTGCTCCTCTTCTTCCATGTCGGAGTAGGCCTCGGACACTGAGACATGTTCTGCTTCCTCAGCTCCTTGAGCTCGTTGTTCTTCTTGATCGGAATCTTCTCCGAAGATGTCCAGTACGGAGCCGCCTTGATGTTGCATCTCGTGACGTCGAGCCCGATGGTCACTAAGTCTTCTTCGATCAAAACGATCGGCACGCGTCGCAGTCTTTCTCGTCGTGTTCCGGGGACAAACAGAGATTGCACACTTTGTGCAGGTCGGTGCGCGGAAACTTGGTGCGACACCCGGGACAGAGCTTGAATGGAGTCCGTTCCATCGACTGCTAGCGAGCCCGGCATGGGTAGGCCCAACGGCCCTCCACGAGTTTTCTGATCCAAGATTTTTGATTGGAAACGATACACGGAGAATGGGAAACGCGCTCGAGAAACAATACAGTCGAGGGTAGTGGATTGCGCATCGAAGGGAATCCGAGAAACGGTGCTGAACCTCAGCAATTCACATCCAAACCTGATGGCGGAAAAAAACAATCTAATGATGGAGTTGATGGCCATGCGCACTATCACCAAAAGGAGGAGTCACCTACCTCGTGACTGGAAAAGACTTCTTCGAACAAAAACAAAGTGCAAACATCCGGACCAAACACTAGATGGCGACCTATGCACAGCATGTGATCTACAGCTCACATGCCTCGAACCTTTATTTACTCGACTAAATGTTTGCTCCATGTATAATGAATATCGAGTCCATGTATAGGATACAGATGATCCCTGGCTTGCATCTTAGTTCACTAAAAGCATTGTAATCTGGGCAGGAGTAGTAATTCCCAGTTCATGTTTCAAAACTCACGTTTCATAAATATATTACCAAAGTATAATGGGGTAGTGCACTGTCATTTACAGATAGCATATTTTCCATTGAAATGGCCACAAAACTTTCCCACTAACATGTAGTTTTACTGATAATAGTGCATAACCAATGTTTGGAAATTGGGTTTCCTCAAAAATATTTAAAATTTGCACATCAACTAAAGTGTTCTAATTTGTTTTGATCCTATAAAAATATTTTTTTCACCACAGAATTACAAAACTGGGTCTTCATAACTAGTGAAATATATTTGAAATGTTTGAACAGTTCACATCGCTATTTCAGTGTTAGAAAAAAGTTTGACATCTTACAGCCACTCATTTAACATGCTTTGCACAGTTCAATTGTCACAGTTCATTTTACAAAATCCTCTAACTTCAGTCACAGAAAGAGAAATAAATGTAGGAAGACAAACTGACTTATGACCTCCGTCTCTCAAAGCCAGCAAATGTGACAAGATAAGATTTAAAGGCATTTGTATTGCTCTTTCACTCTGTGAGCAATAAAGAGGCCTTTAAATCTTGTTATTGTGTCACATTTGCTCTGCTTTCAGAGGCAGAGGCCAAAAGTCAATTTATCTTCCTACATTTACTTTTTGTTCTGTGACTTAAGTTAGAGGACTTTTAGCTCGCCAGAAAGGGCGAGTAGTCCCTAAAAGTAGCTCGTCCTGAATAAATATTGCTCGACAATGCGAGTGGGCAAGTGGATTTTTCGAGCCCTGAAGGTCATCCCTGCAGACTTGACTGTCCAAATAGTAGTGCTTGGTGAACGCGTGCAGTGAGGCCCACGTTGCTGACTGACAAATGTCGAGGACTGGAACTCCACGTTGCAACGTGATGGTAGCAGCCTTAGCTCTGGTGGAATGAGCTCTTAAGCCTTCAGGAGGCTGCTTTTTGGCCAAAGCATAGTAAATTATGATGCAGAGGACGATCCATCGCGGGATAGGTAGTGGGACGCCTGGCTGCCAAAATAACATTACAGACTTCGGGAGGAAGGTCGAATACTATCAACTGCCGCCGCTCAATCTCCATGCAAGAAGGTGTAGAGTTGATAGGTTTGGGTGGACGACCCTCTCCAGCTGCTGTGACAGAAGATCCTCCCAAACGGGCAGCCTGATTAGAGAATCAATGCTCAGTTGGAGAAACTCTGGATAACAGGCTCTCCGTGCCCCGTCCAGAGCCAGAAGAATGACTTGAGACCAGTCGCTCCTGGTCTTCCTGAGAACTCTGGGCAGAAGTGGTATGGGCGGAAAGGTGTATAGAAGGCCTGAGCTCCACCCCAGACGAAAAACGTCTTTGAGCGAGAGCCACCTTGGAAACTCAAGCGCGCAAAACTGCTGCCATTGCGCGTTCTCGGCAGATGCTAACAGATTTAACCAAGGCTCTTGTCACTGTTGAAAGAGACGTGCGTCACCTTTGGATAGAGATGCCATTCATGATACGCTAGGCATCGACGGCCGAGTTCGTCCGCCCTGGCGTTCAGAGAACCTGTTAGGTGTTGAACCACCAGGGGTGTGCCCTGCTGTTCCATCCATGTCCAGAGAAGCAGGGCCTCTTTGACAAAAGGCTCAAGACCCCACCCCGCTCAGTTTGTTGCAGTATCACATGGCGGTGGTGTTGTCGTGTACGCTTGAACCAGCTTTCCTGCGATGGAAAGAAGAAAGGCTTTCAATGGCAAGCGAATCGAAGAGAGCTCCAGGAAGTTTATTTGGAGTCCGGATTCTGTCAGAGACGAGAGTCCTCTGATCTCCACCTCTCCCAGATGGCCACCCCATCCCAGAAGTGATGCATCTGTCACTACTGTGAGATCTGGTTGGGGAAGGGAGAGGGGTCTGCCTCTGACCCAATTGCGGTTGGTCAGCCACCACTGCAGGTTCTGTGCAGTTCCCTTCGAGATCTGAACCATGTCTGAGAGATTCCCCTGATGCTGCACCCAGTGTAATATCAGGTCCCACTGTAGAGCCCGCATATGCAATCTGGCATGCGTCACAAGCAGGATGCAGGAGGCCATGAGGCCCAGCAGCCTCACAGTCACTCACCGAAATTCAGGATAGGGGCTAACACATCAGTATCATAGCCTGAATACATTGGACTCGCTGCTCGGGCGGATAGACCAGAAACTGCACTGTGTCCAGAACAGTTCTGATGAAAGGGAGCACCTGAGAGGAAGTCAGGTGCGACTTTGGGACGTTTATAGTGAATCCCAGCGAATGCAGGAGGCTCGCCGTAGTCTTTAGTTGGGAGACAACAGCCTGGGCAAGCTTGCCTTCAGCAGCCAGCCATCGAGCTAGAAGACTGGCACCCCTGTTCTGCGCAGATGAGCTGTGACCACCTCCATCACCTTGGTGAACACCCGAGGGGCGCTGGTAAGGCCTAAGGCGAGCACCGTGAACTGAAAATGCCAATGGCCTACCGTAAACCTGAGGTGGCACCGATGAGCCGGCAGGACGGCTATGTAAAAATAGGCGTCCTGCAAGTCCAACGCTACCATCCAGTCTCCTGGGTCTAGGGCAGACACGACCTGAGCAAGCATCTTGAACTTTTCCTTTTTGAGGAAGTATTGGAGGGCTCGCAGATGTAGGATAGGACGCAGGCCCTTTTCCTTCTTTGGGATCAGAAAGTAGCGGGAACAACCACCACAGTCTACTTCTGGCACTGGAACCCTCTCTATGGATCCCTTGGCCAAGAGTCATGACTTCGTCCTGAAGCAAAATTTGGTGATACTCCGTCAGCTGGTCGTAAGTGGAGAGAAGGGTAGTCTCAAAGGGGAAGGAATAGCCCCTTCGGACTATCTGAAGAACCCACCTCTCTGACGTGATGTTCTGCCAGTGGTGGAGGTGATGGCTACTCCTACCACCAATGATCATGAATGGCCGGACTAGGAAGGTTTGGAGGCCGAGTGTGCAGGGGTGGGGGGACCGACCTGACCTCTGTCTGCCAGACCCACGGGGTCGGAACAAGCCGCAAAGAGGTTGCTGAACTTGCACAGCCTTGTGGCTGGGGTATGGCTGGCACGGCTGAAAGCTCCTTCCGTATCCACGAAAGGGGCGGAAAGCAGATGGGGGACGTGTGGCTGAGAGTCCCAAGGACTTGGCCGTAGCCCATGAGTCCATAAAGCGCTACAGGGCCATGTCTGCTTTGTCATCAAAGGGTATGTCCATGAGGGAAGCCTGGACATCCCCAAAAAAGCCAGAAGTTCTCATCCAGGCGTGGCATTGAACAGCCACTGTTGATGACATTACTCTGCCTAACGAGTCGGTCCTGTCATGCCCACAATGAATGGTGAACTTTGGCGCATCTCCACTGTCTGATACTGCTCGAGAGAGAGGATAGCCTCGGCCTCCTACAGGACCTATGGCAGCACTTGTGCAACCATTTCCCACAGGAAGTGGGAGTAACGTCCCAACAGGCATGCTCACTGACCGCAATGCAAGGCTGGCGGAAGAAAACAATTTTCTTACCCCAACTATCCAGCCTCTTGGATTCCCTGCCCGGGGATGCAGAAGGGTACGCACCTTGTCAGGTAGAGGCTTGGACTACAAAGCTTTCGGGGGTACAGTGGTTGGGGAGGAAATTTGGGTCGCCCGGTGCAGTGCAATAGTGGGGGCAATTGTCCTACTCACAGGAGCCCCTGTCCTGGACTTGGACCAGGCTCCCAGAAGGACACCAGTCAAGGCCTTGTTGAATGGCAGGAGGGGTTCCAAGGAGGAGACTATTGGAGAGAAAGCAGGTCAGAATCTGGGGAGTTATCCAGTCCACTGGCCTCACCCAATTCCTCATACCAGTCTATTTCGTGCTCAGGCTGGTCTTGTAAAGGGTCCAGCGACCCCTCTCGCCCAATCTTCCCCCATTCCTAGCCCTTCAAAATATGGCTGAGAAACCGACCTGCGACCCTAAGGGTGTTGTCAGTGCCAGAATCGGAGCCGATCAGGCTCCGGGCCGTCAGGAATAAGAATGGGGCAGGGGCAGCAATGACTGGTCCGGTAGCAGTGGCGTGACCGGCGTCGGTCCAGATCCACCACCGGATCCATTGGGGGGCATCAGTGCTGGAGCTAGAGCCGCCGGCGCGGAACCAGATGGAGCCCGCTCTGAGCCTCCGGGGCCTGAAAGTGCGTCTGGAGGGTCAGTCCGCCCAAACAAATATAAAACCCATGGCGTCATAAAATTCTTTGACCTGGGCGGGGTTCGCACTGGCTCCCAGGAAGGCAGGGAAGAGCGGTGCTGACCAAGGCGCAGGTTCCGGAGAACGAGGCCGAGAGCGCCGAGACACATCCAACATGTCAGCTGACAGATGGGGAGAAGTCTAATTACGCCTCGCCTTCTTGTGTTTCTTATGCCTCTTACCAGACCTAACCAACGACTTTGAGTGGGAGGACGAGGAGTTAGGACTCCCCAAGCGGTGCTCAGACCTTCCTCTGGACTGAGAACGAGACCTCCAGGGTGAACGATCGTGCTGAGCGCCGGGCCGCAAGCAGCTTTAGGGACCGCTCCCTCAAAGCTTTCGGGAGCCATGGCCCAGCAGTTGGAGCACAACTGAGTTGTGGTTGCGCTCCAGGCACTAAAGACAACTCAAGTGTGGTCCGTCACCGACATGGCGTGGTGGCAGGGGCCGCACAGTTTGAATCCAGAAGTCTTCTTTGCCGTGTGGGGGGGAAAAAACCTACACCCCAAAAATTTCAACAAAATGTCGCAAGCATGTAAAAAAGTGACAGAGGGTAGCTCTCCTCACTGATCTGCGCTGGCTTGCGTGGACAGATAAAAATGGACATCAGCGCCCCGAGGTATAAAAGTTGTCGCAGACATCACAATGGTGGAGACGATGCCGATGACATCACTACCGAAGCGCAAGGGTACTCCTCTAAGAAATATTCTGGATCCAGTCTGACGCCTTGATAATACAAAGGTAAGGAATCTGCAGCTAGAGGTCTATCAGATTGTACCAGTTGAATCTGGAGAAAAGGCATGCAAATTTGTCTGACCAAGCCATTGCTAGGAATTTCCTTGGGAAAGGTGGTGTGGATACTTGGAAGTGAAGTTTCGGCATTTTGTGTATGTGTGTGAGGCAAACAGTTATATTTCTGGTGTGCCCCACTGTAGGAAAACATTTCACACTATTTTCTGCTTTGGTTCCCATTCATGCGAAGCACTTGCATGCCTACTTCACCTGTCTCCATCTGCGTTTTGAACACCGAGTATGTGTATGGTCACTAGGCTTAATTTCTCAGCATAGCTCATTTCCACACGAGCTGGGCTAGTTTCAACAGTGCATGTTTGTTGAGGCAAACCATTATCAACCCATTGTCCATCTGGATTTCAACTGTTTTTCCCTTGACCTGCATCTGAAAGGCCTTCAGAGCCAGGAAGAAGGCTTTTCATTTCAGCAAATGTATGTGTTTTACTGCTTCTATGCGGTTAAATAACCCTTTGATGCTCAGTGTTTCCATGTGCGCTAATCACCTCATGTGGGATGCATCTTTAGGGTCACAGAGGGAGTTGGTCATTTGAAGGCTCTGCCTATTGTAATGTTCTCTGTGTTACACAATGTTCTCTTTCTGAACTTCTTCTGCGACACCCACTAGATATTCCTGGTTCCCAGTTACCGGTGACCATTGGCTTTGAAGCCACTCCTGGATTTGTCAAATCTTGAATCTGCCATGAGTTATCAGAGGTATGCATATTACAATCCTGCCCAAAAGTTTCAGTACATTCTTCCCTATCAGAGCTTGTTCCGTGGTACAGGCAAATTTGCTGCATCAATGCCAGAATCTTTTTGCATACTAGGGATGCCCTGGACTCCCACAAATTCAATCTTGGTCCCAAGAATGATTTTTCCCCCATCAGGGACAGTGAATGACTTCCCTAGGGTTTACCAGAAACCTAGTTGAAGTGTTTGCATTATTGCCTGTATGCTTCTCTTGAATTAGATTAACGATTCTGCCTTAACCAGCGAACCGTCTAGCTAGAGGTACATATGAATTCAGTCTTCTCAAGTGTGCCAACATCACTGCAAGACATTTTGTAAAAACCCTTGGTGCTGATGTTTTGCCAAAAGGAAGTACCTTGTCCAATAACAGTGCAGTGTGGCCATTTTGAACTTTTGGACCTTGATGAACTTGTTGAAAATAACAGATGTCCAAACTAGGCCTCAGTGTATGGTTCAGTTTTGGAATCAAACTAAAAGGAATACACTCCCTGGCTGACTTGTTGAATTAGTATCCTTTCTATTGTTTACTTTCTTAGCCGATCTTTAACTTCATGTTGTAGGCGGGTTAGTTCTTCCTTGTTGCAACTCTTAACATTCTATACAACAGCAACGTTGTATAATATTGAGTTTATTTGTCTGAGGGGATTGCTCTTCACTTCTGGAGTAAATCTCCTATCCAGCCCCATAGTGGTGTCATGTGTAGGGGAACCCCTTTGGGGAAGGTGCCTGGCTGCTTGGGGTCAAATGTCTTCCTACGGCCTGCCCCAAAAGGGTTGACAATGTTGTGGGCTACTGCCATTGTTGGATTGTCCTCTGTACACTGGTTTGCGCTGCAAAACTTGTTTGAGGGAAACTCTCATATGGCTCTCCGTTTACAGAGGGGTCTCTTGAGAGGGGGTTGAACCCCTCCTGAATGACTTACTGAACTGTAAGGCCCATTTGCGTTAGCAGTTTCGTTGCCTTTTTTCATTCGATGAAGAGTCATTGACTACCGGTCCAAAAACATTTTCCCCAGTGAAAGGCATGTGGATTACTGATGCCTGTACCTATTATTTTAACAAGAACACCCACAGCCAGGCATGTTTCAGAATGGTACTGTAGAACATTTGTCTACTTGTTATGTGAACTGCATCCAGTGCAGACTTCGAGCAGGAGACAGATTATGGTCTTTGCGTCCTGTATGACTGCTTTCCCGGTCTTTTTATACGTGTCCAGGAAGTGATGCATCCGCTCCTTCCACTGCCTCTCTTTGTACCTATAGAGAGTCTGCCACCATGATGTCCCTGATGGAGGTGGGGCCGGGGATGAGTGCTTATATTTCTTTACCAGTCTGGGTGTTACTGCCTTGGGGGAGGCCAGCTCTCTGAAGGTAGCATGGGCAGATACTTCTCTCAGTAATGGTAGCCAAGTTTCTAGTAGGAAATATGATTATTTGCGCCTATTCTAGGTGTACCCCCATGTGTGTCTGCTTGCCAATGTTTGGGGCTCGGTTTGAAGTTCGAAGGGTATGTGTCGACATCTTTCTCAGTGTCCATGCCTTGCCAGTTCCCTTCTGTTTTTCCAGTATTGTGAAAGAAGCCCTGTTCGAATTGGCATTAATCTTGGTAGTCTTCCTCCTAGAAGAGTTCTTCCTCGCCAGGCATTGTTTTTGGATGTAGCTCATTGTGATCTTTCTCCTGTTCCGTGTCCTGTCTGCACACAATGAAATTCAAAATCCTGTAGTGTGGATTGTGGCCTCATGGTCGACATTGCTAAGTTAGCTTAGGCCTAGCTGCCATGATGCCTCCTTTGCACACGTTACTCCGTGACTTTGTTTTTCCAGACTCTGCTTGTGATCGTTCACATTAGAACGGTCTGCATTTCTGCCTTTCACCTTTTCCGATGTTCTCTGTGGTTTTCGTCTGCACACAATGTACAAGGTCGAAAAACAACGTCCCTTGTTGTTGCTGTTCTGGTCAGCCCCTCGCACTTAGACATAACATGAAATACAGCTGCACTGGAGAAATTCGTGCGCTTTTAATATTGTGATCTCCCTGTTGGTGGCACTTGGAGAAAAACCTTTCCAGGGAGAAGAGCTGTGCTTGTCCGATGATGTAAACCATATATATATATATAAAAAAAATGTAAGTAAGTAAAGACACTATAGCTAGTCGGATTGAGATTTTGGGCACTAAGGTGGATGGCTGGTACACCACTATACACCGCGGTCCTGTTTTCCTGCGCATAGTTCTGTATATGTGCAGAATCCCCGCAACATGGTGCCACCAACGTGTGGTGGGCTTCTTATCTGCGAGACGCTCGAGTAGTGCTTGTGCTTGTCCACAATTCCCTTCACTTATGTTTCCGGAAACATGTGAGGGTGTAACCTCCTATATTGATGTTTTTATAGGTTCTTTCAAGCTTGAAGTTATTAAAAGGTATTCTCTTTACTGTTAACCCTATATTGCGCTGCCACGCACTAGGTTGTTCTACATTCTTAGTCTTGATGGCTGTGAATGTCAATATCCCGGCACATAGCCGCGCCCATTTAACAGCCTATGGAGTACCCGACGCGGGTGTCGCCCTCATCTTTGTGGTCCAAGCTGATCCGGCTTACCACTGAGGTATTTTACTCATGGGTCACTTTTCAGGTGGTGGAAGAAGCTGACCATTTGTTCCACGTTTACGCTCCCACCGCCCTTCCTAATGTTTATCGGCCTCATCAGGCTCTTGAAGTACCGCTCACGGCATGGCAACACCCCGTTTGGTTTAATGGCGCCCTCCCACAACCGGTCACCCCGATTCGTTTCAGATCCGAAGGAGTAACATCGGACCGAGGCTCTTTTGTCGGAGTGTTTGTCTTTACTTGCAGTTTTCGGCTCGCTTCCCTTTCAGGACCTGGCCAGCCCACTGCGAGGAGAGAGTAGCCAGCCTCTAGGGTTTTCGGGCTTTAGGGTCCCGCTGTTTGTGGTCGGGGGGTTTATCTTCCCCTCTGTGTCGAGCCCATGGCAGATAACGCCTTTTCTTTCCAGGCAAGTGATTTGCATAGCTCAGGGGAGTGAGTGAAGCCCCCACCGCCACCAGACTTCGGCCGATCCTTGCCTCTAGGAGGCGGTGGATCAGCACCTAGCAGCTACTGCCGGCGCGCCAGGGTGCCAGACTCCCCGCGCCTCGACCCCATCAGTGCCAGCACTGATCCACCGCCTGCAGCGCTCCACACTAAAGCCCCCGGCTCCTCGCCCGCCTGCCAGGCTCCAGGTCCCCCTCCACCACAAAAGGGGCCCATTGCAGTGACACCCCAATCGGGGAGGGATGCCCGTCCGCCCGCCCCGAGGCTAACAGATTCCGGGCCCTTCAGCATACTCACGGGGTCCACGCGCAAGGCCTTCTGCCCTCTCTTCCGCCGCACTCCGGGGGCTGCGAGGCACTTAGTTGATCGCTTTAGCACCCGGGGAACTCCCAAGGGCAGATCTCGGTGGGGCCTCTTGCGCTCCTCCGGTTCATGCGGCCTTCCTCTCCGCATGTCCTGTTGCGCTTCTCAGCCGGGTCCGAGCCCATTTTAGGCCTCAGCAAGATTTCAGGTATTGGCCCAGAGTGGGCCGCCGTTGTACACTGGACAGTCACAGAGGGCACATGAACCTTGTCAGCTAGACCCACATGCAGTTGCCCCCGCCGGGCGCCCGATCACTCGATAGTCCGCCTTGTCTATTCGGCGTTGTCAGAGCAGGCCTCAGTGGCGCCGCTGCCTTCCCAACACGATGTGCAGGCTCAGCTGGTACAATCACTTTCGGCAAGGCAGTTACTGTTAAAAAGTCTCCGTGCCTTTACCTCAATGTTACTCGGAGTATTTGCAGCTATCACATTGCTTCCAATCGCCACGTAGACTGCAGATATATTTAGGATTGTGGGCCCGGCCGGCGGAGCCCCCTTGGCAAGCGGCCATCTTGCAGCATGTTATAGCCACGCCCCTCCAGGGGAGGGCAACTGAGGACAATTCTGGACCCAATCACTGGATGGTGGAATAATGCAAACATTTATGACCATCAGTGAGAATCCTGCGATGCAGAAAATTGTTATCCCATCTGCCTAGGGGCCAAGAGAAATCTACTGCATGTTGTCGGGATTGACTTAACAAGCAACACCCCATTGTGACATACTCAAACGGTTCATCTTATTCCACTATCTGCCCTATTACATAGTCTAGTTACCTGAAATCCCTTTCTCTAACTGCCAAGTGGCCAATAGACCACATTATAACACCATACTAAACTGAAGTTAATAAAGGTGTTCCGTTGTCTGCTGATAATGGAGCACCCTTCTAAGCCTCCTAGAGCAACATAATATTGCTTCTTCTGGTGCCTGGAAGGCTACTCTGCTACCTTGGGTGCCTTTATGACCTTGCAAGTTAGTGAAGTGCCACAATTTCAGGGCTTTTGGAGTTCATACACATTACTACTTAAAGGCCTATTATCTTATGGGAACAACCACCTCAGCCATCTCAAAGTTATAAGAATTTGTGAAATTAGGGGCTTTTAAAGTCAGACAACTGTTTTTCTAGCATTGTAGCTTGATCTCTAACCTTGGTATTTGAACTTCAGGTGTCATTACTCCCTGGTGTCAAGAATAACTATAGGCTTAACTAGGTAGTAGAATGGTCCTCTGCAGTGAGTCTCTTTGGAGCTTTCGACATGTGGTGGCAAAGACCAACGACAGAGTAGCCAGTTGGAGTTATGGTCAATTTTTTGTGTCATTTCTATAGTCCGGTTTTACACACTGAATTGTGTTTTGCTGCTCATCATGGCTTCATAGGTCTGCAACGCATCCTCTACCAGGCATAACCTTTGTAAGTGCTTACGATTTCAAGTGACACTATCATGCCTCTAAGTAAGTTGAGACCCCACATGAATGTGTGGATACTCAAAAATATTCGTCTTATTTCCCAGTTTTACAGCTTTGCAGGCTCAAAAACTGTTAACCAGAAAAGAATGGCCTTCTACACAATTAAATAGTTAGGGATGAGACTCTCCTCAGCACACCGAGAACCTAACTTAACGTGAGTAGCTCTACTTTTAACATGAAAGGTGTTCCTGGGCTGCAGCAGCAAATTCCAATCTGAAAAAATGATGTATATTCACACTGTATTTCACTCTAGTTGCGTATTGCATCATCATATTGGAAATTCTTTACCAACAACTGCCACGTTATCAAGCTTTGCATCTTCAGATGGAGGAGTTATATAGGTCATTTATGTAAAAGGTTCCACATTAAGACAGCATTAATGAACTCCATTGTAAAGTACTGTTTAAAGACAGCATGGAATCACTTAAATGGAGCACGATTAAGGCTGTGGGTAGAAGCATGGATCAATTTGATCCGCGAACAGAAACCAAGCTTTAGGATTTCAAACTGTATGCATTTTACAATTGTGTAATGTCTTCAAAAGATAAAAAATACCAAAATGTAATACAAAGAGTGGTCTTGTGAGAAGGTGGGTTTTAATGATGTGCATGGAGACAGATGTTAGAAAACAGAGCATTGGAACGAATTGTGCACTCACTGTCACAAATTTGAAAGTGCTTAAAAACTCCACATGCTTGTAGAGTGCTATGTATCTCAATGCTCTCTGACCTCTGTTTCTGCCACCCTGAAGACAGTGCCAGAAGAGAGGGTTTATAGATCTCTTCAAGCCCAACAAGGGGCATGTTCCTTTTTCCACATTCTGAGTCCTAACAACCACTGGAAACAGGAAGAAAAGGAGGGCTTTTGCACATTACCAAAAAAAAAATGTTTAATACCAGCTATCGCCTCTAAAGGACATTAAAGCACAAGTTACTAACTTGTGTAACGATATATCTGTAAGAGACAGTAGTTAGTGACAGATTCCTTACCTTAGAATATCCCCAGGCGTCAGGCTGGATCCGGAAAGTTTTTGCGTAGCAGTACCCTTGCGCGTCGGTAGGCGGCGTCGTGCGACTCCGCGTCCGTCGTCGGCGTCGTGATCGCCGGGATGACGTCGCGGGCAGTACTTAGACGCCGCCCCTGCGCGCTGACGTTAGTTCTGTACACGACTTTCCGCGCCAGGAACGCAGAGCCAGGCAAGAAGCGGACAAAGGTGTCTGAAAAAATACTAGGGCCCTGAAAGGGATGTCCTTAACCCTAGAAATCAGTTCGCAGAACGGGGAGGATGGGTGGGCGGTAGGAATCTGTCACTAACTACTGTCTCTTACAGATATATCGTTACACAAGTTAGTAACTTGTGCATCTGAAAGAGACACGTTAGTGACAGATTCCTTACCTTAGAATAGATACCCCAGCAATACCAACCCCGGAGGTGGGTCTGCGAACAAAGATCAGACAAGGAAGTCCCGGAGGACAGAACGGCCAAAGAAGCCGTCCCTCCGGACCTGACTGTCAAGGGAGTAATGCTTTGTAAATGTGTGCAGCGAGGCCCACGTAGCTGCCTGACAGATATCCTGCAGCGGAACACCGCGGCCTAAAGCCGTGGTAGCAGCCGTTGCCCTGGTGGAATGGGCACGCAGCCCAACAGGAGGCTCCTTCTTAGCCAAAGAATAGCAGGCTTTGATACACAAGGTCACCCAGCGGGAGATGGTTCTCTTGTGCACCGCCCGACCTTTTTTGGCGCCCACGTAGCCAACAAAGAGCTGGTCATCCACCCGGAACTGTTGTGTGCGGTTGAGGTAAAAGGAAAGCGCACGTTTTGGGTCCAGACGGTGGAGCCTCTCTTCCTCTCTGGAAGGATGCGGAGGCGGAAAGAAGGTGGGCAAAGTGATGGTCTGCCCAATGTGGAAGGCAGTAACCACCTTTGGCAAGAAGGACGGGCGCGTCCTAAGAACAACCTTGTCTGGATGGACAGACAGAAAGGGAGGTTTGCATGAAAGAGCCTGGAGCTCACTCACCCGCCGAGCGGAGGTGATGGCCACCAGAAAGGCTGTCTTCAGAGTGAGAAGACGAAGAGGACAGTTATGTAGAGGCTCAAAGGGAGCGCACATAAGAAAGGTAAGAACCAAGTTCAAGTCCCACTGAGGCATTACAAACGGAACAGGAGGGAAGAGGTGTGTAATGCCTTTTAGAAACCTGTTAACAGGGGACTTGAAAAGGGAGGGCTGATCAGGAAGCCTGAGGAAGGCAGAGATGGCACAAAGATAGCCCTTGATGGTACCCAGGGCAGAACCCTGTTGGGCCAGGGAAAGAAGGAACAGAAGAACCTCAGAAAGAGGGGCAGAAAGGGGATTCACAGCCTTTGCTGTGCACCATGCCACAAACTTGTTCCACCTGCAGGCATATACCACCTTAGTGGAGGGACGCCTGGCTGCCAGAATCACATCACAAACTTCGGGAGGCAAGTCGAAAGGAATCAACTGCCGCCGCTCAATCTCCACGCAAGCAGGTGGAGGCTGGACAGGTTCGGGTGGAGGACCGTCCCCTGCTGCTGCGACAGAAGATCCTCCCGAAGAGGCAGACGGATCGGGGATCTACGCTCATACTGAGTAGCTCGGGATACCAAACTCTTCGAGCCCAGTCCGGAGCCACAGAATGACTTGGGCCCGGTCGTGCCGAATCTTCTTCAACACTCTGGGTAGAAGTGGTATAGGCGGAAAGGCGTACAACAGACCGCAACTCCACTCGCGACGAAAAGCGTCGCCGAGCGAGTGCCGCCTTGGAAATTCCAACGCGCAGAACTGATGACATTGCGCGTTCTCTTCGGTGGCGAATAGATCTAACCAAGGCTCTCCCCACTGTAGAAAGAGTCCTTGCGCCACTTCCGAGTGAAGACGCCATTCGTGATCCATCATGCACCTGCGGCTGAGTTCGTCCGCCCTGGCGTTCAGGGAACCTGCCAGGTGTTGAGCCATCAGGAACATGCCCTGATTTTCCAGCCATGTCCAGAGGCGCAGAACCTCCTGACAGAGGGTCCACGACCCCACCCCGCCTTGTTTGTTGCAATACCACATGGCGGTGGTGTTGTCTGTGAACACCTGCACTACCTTCCCTTTGACAGACGGAAGGAATGCCTTCAGTGCAAGTCGGATCACCCGGAGCTCCAGAAGGTTGATATGGAGCCGGGACTCCGCCGGAGACCAGAGGCCTCTGATCTCCGCCTCTCCCATGTGACCGCCCCATCCCAGAAGGGACGCGTCCGTCACAACTGTGTGCTCTGGCTGGGGAAGGGAGAGGGATCTGCCCATGACCCATTGCCGGTTCGAGAGCCACCACTGCAACTGTTTTGCAGTCCCCTCCGAGATCTGGACGTGATCGGACAGGTTGCCCTGGTGCTGCGCCCACTGGAACTTCAGGTCCCACTGCAGAGCCCGCATATGCCATCTGGCATGATTGACCTGCAAGAGGCCATGAGGCCCAGCAGCCTCAGGGTCATCCGTACCGAAACCCAGGATAAAGGCTGAAAGATCGGAATCATAGCCTGAATATCCCGGAATCGCCGTTCGGGAGGATAGGCCCGAAACTGCGTCGTGTCCAGAACTGCTCCGATGAAAAGGAGCTGTGGAGAAGGAATCAGATGAGACTTCGGCACATTGATGGAGAACCCCAGCGAGTGCAGGAGTTCGGCCGTAGTCTGGAGGTGGGAGACGACTGCCTGGGACGAGCCCGCCTTCAGCAGCCAGTCGTCGAGGTAGGGGAAGACTGGAACCCCTGCCCGGCGCAGATGAGCCACGACCACCGCCATCACTTTTGTGAACACCCGAGGGGCACTTGTAAGGCCAAAGGGGAGCACGGTGAACTGAAAATGCTCGAGGCCTACCGTGAACCGCAGGTAACGCCGGTGGGCCGGCAGGACGGGGATGTGAAAATAAGCGTCCTGCAAGTCCAACGCTACCAACCAGTCTCCTGGGTCGAGGGCAGTCAAGACCTGAGCTAGGGTGAGCATCTTGAACTTCTCCTTCCGGAGGAAGCGATTGACGTTCCGGAGGTCCAAGATAGGACGCATGTCCTCCTTGTCCTTTTTGGGCACCAGAAAGTAGTGGGAGTAGCAACCACGTCCTACTTCTGGGGTCGGAACATGCTCGATGGCCCTCTTGGCCAAGAGGGCCGTGACTTCCTTCTGCAGAAGCACCAAGTGATCCCCTGACATGCGGTGGAATAGAGGTGGCTTGGCTGGGGGGGTGGTCTCGAAAGGGAGGGAGTAGCCCCTTCGGACAATGTCCAAGACCCACCTGTGATGGGACGCCAGTGGTGAAGGTGATGGCGGACCCTGCCCCCTACTGGCGTGCTGTGCACCTGAAAGGAAGGACTAGGAGGGCTTGGAGGCCGCGGACGGGTGGAGGTAGTGGCCTGACTCGCACGCTGGTTGCCCGAACCGCCACGGCGGTATCCACGTCCTCGGCCACGCGAAGACGCTTGCTGCGCGGGCCGGTGGCTGGGCAGCTGACGTGACTGGGCGCCCCTTCCGTGGCCACGAAAGGGGCGAAAAGCATAGGTTAGCGGAGGGCGTACAACAGAAAGGCCCAGGGACTTGGCAGTAGCCCGTGAGTCCTTAAAACGCTCCAGCGCATGGTCTGCCTTTGAACCAAAAAGACCGACTCCATCAAAGGGCATGACCATGAGCGTATTCTGGACATCACCCGAGAAACCAGTTGTTCTCAGCCAGGCGTGGCAACGTAGCGCCACCGTCGTCGCAAGCGATCTGCCCAGCGAGTCGGCGGTATCAAGGCCACAACGTATGGTGTATTTAGCCGCATCTCGCCCTTCCGCAATGGCGCGGGTAAGCAGTGTCTGGACCTACTCAGAACACTGCGGCAAAACAGCCGCCACCGAATCCCACAGGGAGTGAGTATATCGGCCCAAAAGGCAAGCGGTGTTGACGGACCGCAAGCCAGCACTGGAGGAAGAAAAGCCTTCTTCCCAAATTGGTCCAGGCGTTTGGATTCCCTATCCGGAGGGGCGGTAGGGAAGGCGGTTTGGGAGGCAGAGGCTTGGACAACCAAGCTCTCGGGGTGGGATGTTGGGAGAGAAACAAGGGGTCGCCCGGAGCAGGGCGATGGCGTCGGGCCACGTTCCTATCCACAGGAGCCCCTGTGGTGGGCTTGGACCAGGCACCCAAAAGAACGTCAGTGAGTGCATCATTAAACGGCAGCACGGTCTCCGAGGAGGAAGCCGCCGGCTGAAGCACTTCCGTCAGGAGATTAGTCCTGACAGCCACAGTAGGCAATTGGAGATGTAAGGCTCCAGCTGCTCTACGCAACACCGTTGCAAAATTAGCTCCCTCCTCCGTAGCCACGGGAGGAGACAGCATGCCAGTGTCAGGGGAGGTGTCTAGACCACTGGCATCCCCAAGTTCCTCAGCCCAGTCCGGATCATACTCACACTGTTGTGTGAGAGGGTCCTCAGACCCCTCCCAGCTCTCCTGGTCCTCCACTTGTTCAAAATATGGAGGAGGAGGGACATTTGGGACCCAAGGTCTCATCGGCATTGAGCGACTTCGGTCCGGCTCCATGTCCGGAGCCGGAGAGAGCCGGGACCGACGCCGTCCGGAGCCCCCGGACGGCGTCAGGAACGGCACCGGGGACATCGGGCGGAGGCGTGGTTAGGTCAACCGGCGTCGATGGGGGTTGCGGTACCACCGGAGCTGGGATCGAGGCCGGGGCCGGAGCCGAGGCCGGGATGAAGGCTGGTGGGACAGGCGGCGCCGGGACCGGAGTCGACGCCGGAGCAACCCCATCAGGGCCCGCGGGGCCCGAAGGCGCACCGGAGGGACCTGGAGGCCCGAAGAGGCGGGCCATGGCCGACAGGAATTCCTAGTAGCTCGGCCGGAGTCGCCCCGAACCCGGAAAGGACGGGTAATGCGGGGCGGCTCCATAGGCATGTCCGGGGCCGCGGGGACGGTGCCGACTGGGGCCTCAGCTGAGTCGCGAGACCGGCGAGGCGAAGTCTTAGAGCGATGACGCTTCTTAGACTTTTGTGCTTCGACTTACCCGAGGAGCGCGAAGACTTGGACTCCGACGACCGGCGGGGACTCCGCGACCGGCCCTCGACCTCTCCCGGGACTGGGGCTTGGTGCGGCGCGGAGCTGACTGCCGGACCTCGAGTAGCTTTCGAGACCGCTCTCGCAAAGCCTTCGGGTGAAGTTTCCGGCAGTCAGGGCACGACTTCGTGTCGTGGTCTCGGCCGAGACAGAAGAGACACTCCAGATGCGGGTCTGTGATCAACATCATGCGACCACAGGCTCCGCATGGCTTGAAGCCGGGCATCCCTACGACACCTAGGAGTCGTGAAGCCTCGATGAAGAAACAGTGAAAAATTCACAAAAAAGTTAGTCAAAAATTGACTAGGGCACTGCTCTTCCCGGATCTGCGCTTACTGGCGCGGAAAAAGAAGAACTGACGTCAGCGCGCAGGGGCGGCGTCTAAGTACTGCCCGCGACGTCATCCTGGCGATCACGACGCCGACGACGGACCCGCACGACGCCGCCTACCGACGCGCAAGGGTACTGCTACGCAAAAACTTTCCGGATCCAGCCTGACACCTGGGGATATTCTAAGGTAAGGAGTCTGTCACTAACGTGTCTCTTTCAGATCCATTCCTAACAGACAGATGTTAGAACTGTTGTTCAAGCCCTTGTACTCTCACATATGGATTGTGGTAACGCTGTACTTAATGGCCTCCCAGACTCCACACTGTCACCCCTTAGGGGCATCCTACAGACTGCAGCACATCTAATCCAGGGCCTGATCACATCATCTAACCTGATGGATCTCCACTGGCAACCCACACCATCTTCAACCTCATTTACAAAGCCATTATAACTAGCACACTCTGCTTATACTGCAGAAAAGGTCACCACCTCTAGTGATTGTCTGCACACTGGCATCCAAGCCATCAAACTGTAGACTAAGGTGTTTAAAAAACAAAAAAACAAGACAGCAGGCCTTTTCCATCTATGCACCCAGGACCTCAAAGAACATCTGATCCATCAGGATTACCACAATGCTGCTCAAATTTAGGATAGAGTGGAAGACTCGCCTTGATAAAGAACATTACATGACTGCATTAACCGTCTACAACCCAGCTTTCTCTCCAATTTCTCGCGGACTTTATTCTTGCCTTTGACCAGGTGTAGCATTCTGATGCCTTTTTGCATTGTGCTGTATCCAGAAAAGGATTTACGCTGCAAAACACTATATACATACAGAGAGAGAGACGTAGTAGTCCTGGCTTTGAATGGTTCAGGAGCACAGACTGACTGCGTCCCATATATAGAGGCCTCCAAAAAATGCGAGCCCTGAAAAGCAAGTACTCTTAAAACCTGAAAGAATAGTGGATAAATATCACAGGCAAATTATATGAGAAATTTTCAATGACAAATGTTTGTATTGATAAGCTTTGTAAAGTCCTATGTAGCTCCTTTCCTTTACTTCAGAGAGCATGACAGAGGAAAGAGATACACTAGTATAGTAGAATAGAGAGGCTAGCTTCCAGCTGAACAGATCAGTAACTGTGTCCGAAATTCTCCAAAAGGTGCTTTAGGAATTAAATTGAGGTGCCCGGAATGAAAAGATTAAGGTAAAGTCTGGCTGCCTAGTTTGAAAGGCACCGAAGTAACGCAGTCAGATTTTTTTTTTTTTTTTTAAAGCGAGGCTGGTTGATATTGCAATTGTCAAGTCGCTCCAGGATGAGGGTCTGTGCTAATTTGACTCTGGTCACTGTGCAAGAGGATTTTCAGAAGACATATATAAGAAGTTACTTACCTGTAAATACAGTTCCTCAGCATTCGTATCTTTCATAGATATACATGCTTGAATTATTCCTCTGTGTCAGGGTGGGAACCCTCAAGTCAATGTTAACCAAGGTACATTCAAATATAGAAACTGATCCTGAAAAAAAATGAAAAACCTTCAGACCACAGGCATCCCCAACCACCATATTTTATGATCCAAGGCGCAGACATTCAGGTGGAGGGGCCCAGGGTTCCAACTCTCCTCAGAAGCTCCAAATGTCAGATTTTTGTAGATTGTTGCAATAAATTATGGTAGCCTGATGAACGAGAAGGAGGGTGGGCGTTTGTGAATTTATACATGATCATGCTGAAGAGTTACAGCAATAGATAATAACTTTCTCCTCCGGCACTGGATATTTCAAAGATTCATATGCCTGAACTAGGATTACCATAGCAGTACATAAAATACAATAGCAGCATGAATGAGGCTCACCTTTATGTAAACGTTTGTGCTGCACCACCACTCCTACCGTAGTTTTAGTTTTGGACTGCAAATTCAGACAGTAATGTCTAGTGAAGATGTGAAATGAAGACCAAGTTGCCACTTTGGATATGTCCAGTCTGGGCATTCCTGAAAAGAGGGCAGATAAGCAGCCATACATCTTTATTAATGTGCTCTCACTCTCAGAGGAAGTCCAGCTTTAGCACAGCAGAAAAGATGGAATTTAACAGGTTATGTCCTGTTTTTACAAACTGCATCCTTTGCTAGAATTTTCATGCCAAACAAATAATTGGCCCATTCTGTGAAAGTCCTTTGTTCTACCGGTGTAGAGTTCTAGACATCGAGGTTTAAAGAGTGAAGAGATTTTTCTGCAGCAGTTGATGGTTGTGTAAAAAACATTGACAAGTGGATCTTCTCATTTTGGTGAAAAGAAGTTGGTAACACTGGTATAAATCTGATTCATAGAATGTGTGACTTTATTCTTCTCCAATTTTATATAAGAGGCCTTTATGAAAAACACCTGTATTTTGCTAATGCTATTGTCAGTAAAAAAGGCTGTCTTCCGTGACAGCATTTGAAGGTACACTTTAAGGACAGGTTGGAAAGGTTCCTTGATTAGTAGTCCTAGCATTGTATTCGGCTCCCATGCTGGTGGATTGTTCGAAGGAAGTTAGCACTTCATGACGGTGCACTGAAAGTGAGTTAATATTTTTTTGCTAAAGTCCAAATCCAAAATCTCTCCCATTTGAAAAAACTATTTTAACAGTGGAAGTTGCTATATTGCCTACTGAATTTTCTTGCAGTTCGGTGGAATGTTTAAAAGGAAAAGGTTACGCACATGCAGTCCTGGTTCAGCATTGTAGAACCTTGACTGAAGTCAAGCGTTAGAATAATGCCCATCTGCGTGCATGGACCGCAGTACACTTCATTGAAATATATCTTGTGGGTATAGAATAAAAAAAAACACCAGGAGCCAGTGTCCATAAAATTAAATACCCATTGGAAGCCAATCCATAAGCAGCCTACATGTGAAATTTGGACTGAGATACTAAAAAACAGCCATCTTAAGACTGCACTGCAGCATTCAGATGCAGAAAAGGCTTAGAATCTGCCAAACATGAAGGAAAAAGTGCAAGCGGTAGGCTTACATACATAGAGAGCTGTGAAAAAGACTCCAGTTTCTTTCAAGACTCCTGGAGGCTCGCCTACCCATGATTCATTGAACTGGCAGCTACCTCCCTGCACCAGCTTTTTTTTCCAGCTTTAGAGAAGCATCATAGAACACTTGAGAGACTTCACTAATCTATAAATGACCACCCATGAATCTGATTTTTACACTCTTGACACCAGAAGCACTCTACCTTTGATTAAAGTGTTTTTTTCCTGATTCTGGCAGGATTTTCCTGTCAGAAATGCCTTCCATTTTTGGCCATCCTGCATAAGGAAGAAGGCAGTCTCGAACTCCTTGTAGGAGAAGTAAAAAAAATAAGAACTGTGAAGGACTAAGAAGCAAAAGGCTAAGAAGAAGAAAAGATTAGAAACTTCAAGATACTGAGAACCAGTCACCTCCTGAGAAAGACTTCCACTGACTGAGAACTAGAGTGGTAAAGATCACCATCGTCGCCACGCTCAACTTCATTTGAGGTGGATGCCAAAGATAATGTCATAATTGAGGGTTTTGGCCCCAACATGCTCAATGTCAGTGCACCAGTGCCATAATAGGTACTGGGAGTCTTTGAAATTAAGAAACCAAGACAGCGCCGACCAGAACATCTTCACAGTCAAAGAGGTCCCACACCACCTGGACATTTGATCATGTCCCTCCTTGTTTTTAGGACGAGCCTGGGCAGCGCATGCGCTGCTCTGCAAGACATGCTGTATTGAGGTATGGAATAGAAGCTCTGCCCATCTTTTCAATTGGCTCCTGTTACTGTCCTTTCAAAATCGTTTGCTGTGGATTGATAAATAGGCTTAGTAGTCCCTCCTTGGTACTGCCTTGTCTGCATTTGTAACCTCCCATAAGGACTGGACTTTTTACTTGTGTTACCCGGTCTGCTTCATCTACTCGGTGAGCACTATTTCCTTTAATGATCTTCCAGTATTCCCCCCACAATGTGCTTTCCTACAAGGCAGCACACCGGTTTTATATTTTTAATAGTAATAGCTGCGGGTCCGCTTTAACAATAATTTACAGCGCGGTCCGCTTGAACTATAGCGGACACGCTTATTTATTTAATTTTCCAGCGCAGTCCACTTTAACTTTAGCGGCCGTGCTACAGAACCTTCATTTATTTATTTTTTGGGTGAAAGCACCCCATACCGCGCTCTCACTTTAATGTTTGCCACGTCCCTTTCTTTAGACACTGCTCACTAACCTGAATACAGCAAGCAGCATCTAAATAAAGGGGTGCGGCCACCATTAAAGTGGTCTCGCATTTGCAAGAGTTTGATCTATTGGCATTATAAATAACAGTGCCTTTTATATGTGCGTTGGGTTTAAAAACACATAAATAAAAGGCATTGTCATTTACAATACCAAAAGCTTAAACTCTCACAAATGCGAGACCTATTGCATTGAAAATGCTTGTTTAATATAATAAACAGTTGCCTGTCCTTATTCTGACATCTTGGTGTGATATTTGCGGCAGGATGGCCTTCAGAGCTAGCCTAACTGCACATAAACATACTGGAATTAGGAGCTATATTACCTCTTAAGGAGGCCAAAAGATGCTTGTGGCTAGGTTTTTTAGATGTAATCCCCAGCCTGTCAACAAGACTTAGTTGATGGTATGACCTTTGACACCAATGACTTCTTAGTCTGACGAGGACGGCAGACCTGATCTTTTCTACCAATCACTCCGACAATGGCTTTTGCAGTTTTTTCTGGTTGGCTATGTATAAACACCCAACGCTGGGGAAGTCATTGAAAACGGTCTTGGTAACAGACTTGATATTACTTGTTTTCTTTGAAGATAAACTGGACCTAGGAGGAGCTAGCACAACCTTTCCCTGACCAGAAGTATGTACCTTAAGGGCAAGCAAAGAGGCACGTTTGGTGTGAGTTGCACAGAGCTCAGTGATGGCACCTGTGACAAACTTTCACTGTATTGATCTTGCGTTTTTAAAGCGCTCTTCTCTGATGACCTTCCAGGAGATTCCGCATTCAATAATTGTAGCACCGACTCACTCTAAGGTTTATATTGCTGGAGGTTGAACAGATTTCACAGCGGTTAGGTTTGTGACCTGATTTATGAAGACAAAAAATGCACCTTCCATACCACACACACACACACCTTTCATGGCTTGAATGGTCGTACATAATTGGTATGCTGCAGTTAGAGTCCAATCAAGAATTTTTTAATCTCAAATCTTTAGCATAGAAATGAAGCAAACACTGCCTATTTTCTGTAGCATAAGAGATAATTGTCCTGTGAAAAGGAATTTCAAAAGGTCAATCTGAGGAAAGAATTAAGAACTCAAAGCATTCCTTGTTGCTTGATATCATGCAGTAGAAAATCTGAAAGTTGAAGCCTCTGAGGATGGTTGAAATACTGGGTCCTTCCACCTGACTGGCTGGACTTTGGGTCATACAATAAGGTGGATAGGCAATATAATGGTCTATATATATTTTCCATTTGTTTTCAATGGAAAGTGCTGTATTGGAATACTGTTTAGCTAACACGGACTACTGAGAGCTCCCAGCCTGACGTCAAGGGAATAATTTAACCATGTGAATCTATGAAAGAGCCAATGCTCGACAACGAAAAGGTTACTTACCAGTAGGAGTAGTTTTGCAGCTTGAAGAATTTTCTGGATTCACATGCTGTGCATTATTCCACCATCTAGTGGCAGAGTCCAGAATTGTGTTTTTTCTCTTTTGTGGGCGCAGTCGACTAGCATTTGATTGTATGTCCATCCCCTGTGTGACGTCAGACAGCGCCCATGATGTTCCTGTGCATAGCCACCATCTTCTGATTTTTTTTCCTTTCTTTTCTGGTAAACTTCCTCATTGTTCCTTTCTTTCCCACCTGATTGCGCTGTCTCCCATTTCCGGGGAGGTGGGTGGGTTGCATGTGAATTCAGAAAACTCTTCAAACTGCAAAACTACTCCTACTGATAAGTAACCATTTCGTTTTGCAGCATGAATCCTTTTCTAGATTCACATGCTGTGTACTAGATTATGTAGCAGTATCCCTTTCCTTTGGGTCGGTTGGAATGAAATGAAAGTGTTAGCAAACAGGCATGGTAGTACCTTTTGTCCCATCTATGCTTCTTTGTTCATTTGGATGTCCACACAATGTTTTGCAAAAGTGTGTGGTGATGTCCAATTAGCTACTGCGCAGTTTGCATCCATGGGTACGTTTGCTAGGAACGCCAGTGTTGGGCCCTTTTTTCCTTGTTGAGTGGGCTCTTGGGCGTGCGGGCAGTGCCATCCTGGATCTAGAATAGCAAGTCTATTGTTTCTACAACTCATCTTGAGATTGTCTCTTTAGTGACTGGGAAACCCTTGGTTGCCTTGTCATAGGAGACAAACGACTGGTTTCCTTTACAAAACTTCTTAGTCTCTTGTAGATTTCACATTGAAGCCCTCCTTACATCCATGTGTAGGGCTCTTTCTGTCTGTCTTAGGCTCTTTGAAGAAAGCCGGTAGCTGTATGCTTTGGCTAACATGAAAGTGGGTTACCACCTTGGGTAGAAACTGTGGGTTTGCTCTAGGAACTATCTTGTCCTTGTGTATTTGCAGGTATGATTCCTGGATTGTTAGAGTCTGCAGTTCGCTTACTCTGCGTAGTGATACGATTGCAATCAGAAACGCTGACTTGTGAGAGTTATTTGAGATCTGTTTTGTGCATAGGTTTAAACGGCTTTGTCATTAACTGCGTTCCACAATGGTGCAGGAACCGATCTTGGAGGTGCAATTCTCTTAGCTCCTTCTAGGAATCTCTTCACCCCTGGGCATGTGAAGTTGATGTTACCTGAAGTGCCCGTGGTGTACGCTACCATCCTTGCCAGCTGTACCTTCAAGGATTGATTTGGCAATTCATAAAGTGCAAACAATTGTCCGAAGGTGTAAAGGCACTAAAGCGGATTAGTCTGAAGGCAGGCAAGAGCATCATCCCTAAGCTAGAGTAGCATTACGAGGTGAAAAGCCAGGTCTTCAAGCCCTTGAGGAAAGGAAAGGAAAATGCTACTTACCAGTATGCATCTGTTCTTGGCATGTAGAGCTGTAGATCTGTATACTTGTGCATAGATTGCCATCTGGTGTTGGGCTCGGATGTTTGCAGTTTGTTTTTGTCTTGGAAGAGTCTTTGTAGTCACGAGATAGGCGACTCCTCCTTAGGACGATAGTGCGCATGGGCATCGACTCCATCTCCAGATTGTTTTCGCCATGAAGGGTCGTGATGGAGTTAGAAAGAAATGTAAATAGTATTAGTAATAGAAAAAAGATGCCCATGTATAGGTATCTAAGTAAGATAATACTGGAACAGTTACAGGTAACCGGGGAGGAGGGTGGGCGTATACAGATCTACAGCTCTACATGCCAAGAACAGATGCATACTGGTAAGTAGCATTTTCCGTTCGAGGCATATGAGCTGTAGATTGTATACTTGTGCATAGACTACACAGCAGTTATCTCCTTAGCGGTGGCCACCTGTACCTGTTGCAGAAGTCTGAAATTTTTTTTTTAATACAGCCTGGCCCACAGTAGCTTGTTGTTTTGCCTGCACATCTACACAATAGTGCTTTGTGAAGGTGTGTGGTGTAGACCATGTTGCTGCTTTACAGATGTCATCTATGGGGATGTTCCCTAAGAACGCCATAGAGGCCCCTAGTTTGCGTGTGGAATGCGCTCTAGGAGGAACAGATAATGTACGCTTTGCCTTTAGGCAGCATATCTGGATGCATTTAACAATCCACCTGGCAAGTCCTGATTTTGATATGGGGTTGCCCTTATGTGGTGGTGAGAAGGCTACGAAAAGTTGTTTGGTTTTCCTGAAAGTTTTTGTCCTTTCAATGTAGTAAAGGATAGCTCTTTTGACATTTAGTGTATGAAGAGCCCTCTCTGCCACTGAGTCTGGTTGAGGAAAAAAGACTGGTAGCTCAACAGACTGGTTAAGGTGAAAGGCAGAGATGACTTTTGGTAAGAATTTAGGGTTTGTCCTAAGAATCACCTTGTTGTGATGTATTTGCAAGAAGGGTTCTTGTATGGTTAAGGCTTGGAGCTCACTAACTCTTCTGAGAGATGTGATTGCTACAAGGAAAGCTACTTTCCATGTGAGAAACTGTAGTTCGCACCTATGCAAAGGTTCAAATGGGGGGCCCATGAGCCTAGTAAGGACAATGTTTAGGTTCCACGCAGGAGCTGGTGGAGTTCTGGGAGGAATTATTCTTTTAAGGCCTTCCATGAAAGCCTTGATAGCAGGTACCTTAAACAACGACAAATGTTGTCCGTTTTGTAGGTAAGCAGCTATGGCCGCGAGGTGTAACCGTATGGATGTGTATGCCAGATTACAGTTTTGTAGATGCAAAAGGTAACAAATAATGTTTTGAATGGACACATCTAAAGGATCGAGTGCATGGTTATTGCAGTAGATCACAAATCTCTTACATTTGGCTGCATAGCAGGCTCTAGTGGTAGGACGTCTAGCCTCCTTAATAATATTCATACATTGTGGAGGTAGGTTAAGGTATCCAAACTCTAAGACTTCAGGAGCCAGGTTGCTAGGTTCAATTGAGCTGGATTTGGGTGTCTTATTTCTCCATGGTTCTGCGTGAGAAGTTGTGGAGAAAGGTACAACTTTTGATGTGGGACTAGCGAAAGTTCCAGCAGGGTTGTGAACCATGGCTGTCGAGCCCATGTTGGAGCAACCAGGATCATTGTGAGCGACTGTTGTCTGAGCTTTCGAACCACTAATGGAAGGAGTGGGAGAGGCGGAAAAGCGTACGCAAATTTGCCTGACCAGTTCATCCATATCGCATTGCCCTTTGGACAATGGGTGTGAATACCTGGAGGCGAAGTTTGGGCATTTTGCGTTTAAGTGTATTGCGAACAGATCTATGTCTGGGTGGCCCCACTTGTGGAAGAATGGATGAAGAACTTGTGGATGAAGTTCACATTCGTGAATCTGTTGTGTCTGACGACCGAGTAGATCCGCAATTTGATTTTGTAGCCCTGGTAGGTGTTCTGCTAACAGGTATATTTTTTGCAGATTGGCCCATCTCCATATGGTTTGCGCTAGGCGGGAAAGCTGCAGAGAGTGTCCACCCCCCCTGTTTTTGTATGTAGTACATTGCAGTCATATTGTCTGTTCTGACTAGGACTGCTTTGCCTACTAGATGTACCTGGAATGATTTTAACGCAAGAAAAATTGCCAGTAACTCCAAATGATTGATGTGGAGTAATTTTTGCCGAGGGGTCCATATGCCCTGAATGGTATCATTTAAGAGATGCGCTCCCCAGCCGGTGAGCGATGCGTCTGTGTTAACACAATCTGTGGAACTGGGTCCATGAACTGCTGCCCGTTGGATAGGTTTTGTGTGTTCCACCACTGCAGAGAGCGATGTGTGCGGCTGTCCACCAACACCAGATCTGTAAGCTGGCCCTGGGCCTGGTTCCACTGATGTGCCAGACATTCCTGTAATGGGCGCATTTGGAGTATTGCGTAAGGCACTATGAAAATGCAAGAGGCCATCATCCCTATTAGTTGCATGAACACTCGAGCTGGAAGTGAGTGTTGAGGTTGAAATCTTTTTATGAGAGCCTGTATGCTGTGTATCCTGAGTGGATTGGGATACGCAATGGCTTTTGAAGTATCTAGTAGAGCGCCCAGATACTGTTGCATGTGGGACGGTTGTAGGTGTGACTTGGTGAGATTTATTGTGAATCCCAAGTCGTGCAGGAGCTGAACTGTTTTGTGTGTGTGTTGAACACAGTGGTTGTGGGAGCTGGCTGTTATGAGCCAGTCGTCTAGATAAGGGAACACATGAATGTGTTGTCTTCGCAAGTGTGCTGCTACTACTGCGAGGCACTTTGTGAATACCCTGGGTGCTGTAGTTACTCCGAACGGGAGGACTTTGAACTGGTAGTGCTGACCATCCAGCAGAAACCGTAGATATTTCCTGTGAGCAGGGTGAATGGGGATGTGAAAGTAGGCATCCTTGAGATCTAGAGTGGAAAGGAAATCGCCCTGTTGGAGCAGTGCGAGGACCTGTTGCAGGGTGACCATATGGAAGTGGTCGGACTGTATGTACATGTTTAGTATTCTGAGGTCTAATATTGGCCTTAGAGTACCGTCCTTTTTTGGAATGAGAAAGTAAAGGGAGTAGACCCCTGAGCCTTTCTGATGTAGGGGGACTGGTTCTATTGCTTGCTTTTGTAAAAGGGAGGCAATCTCCTGTTTGAGAAGTGTTAGATGTTCCGTGGACATCGGTCGATGCCTGGGAGGCACATTTGGTGGAGTAGAAGTGAGCTCCAGCAAGTAACCATACTGGATAATTTGTCTCACCCACCTGTCTGTGGTGATGGAAAGCCACACAGGTAGGAACTGTGATAAGTCTTCCCCCGACCGGTGTGGAATGGTCTGGGGGGGGGAGCGTAGGGAAGTCACTGCTTTGAGGCGGGGGGAGGTGCGGGTATTGTTACCGCGACCTCTTCCTTTGTTATTATTAACCCTGTAGCCCCCTCTAAAATATCCTCTGCTAGGGGAAGATCGAGTGGGACTTTTGTATGTAGAGGTGCGCCTGGGTCAGTGGTTTGGAGGCGCCCCTATAAGTGGAGCGACGAAATGACCCTCTATTTGCCGGAAATTGTAAGGCCCCCATGGACTTGGCTGTTTGTGTCCTTTTTCATTTTCTCTAAGGAAGTGTCTACAGAAGGGCCAAATAGATGTTGCTGGTCAAATGGCTGGTTAAGAATTTGGGACTGCACCTCCTGTTTAAACCCAGAGATGCGCAGACATGCATGCCTGCGTAGCAGAACGCTTGTATTGACTGCTCTGGTGCTGTGTCTGCTGCATCCAAAGCACATTTGATGGAGGTATTAGTGATTGTTTTTCCCTCCTGTATAAGGTCGTTGGCTTTAGCCCTATACTGGTCTGGAAGGTGCTGTATAAGTGTCTCCAGCTCATCATAATGCGCCCGGTCATACCTGGCGAGTAAAGGCTGGGCGTTGGCAATGCGCAAGTAATTGGCTGCTTGTGACGCGACCAGTTTGCCAGATGCGTCGAGCAGCTTTGACTCCTTGTCTGGAGGAGGGGCCTCCCCTGTGAATTGAGAATTAGCCCGTTTACGGGCATTTGATACTACGAGGGAGTCTAGAGGGAGTTGTCCTTTAATATAAGCTGGGTCGTTTGGGGCTGGCTTATATTTTTTGTCAATGCGTGGGTTGATTACCCTAGCCCTGAATGGGTCTTTGAAGATTTCTGGGGCATGTTTAATCATACCTTTTAAACATTGGCAAGGTAGTGGATGACTTTTGGGAGTGAGTAAAAGTTTCCATTAAGAAATCTTCTTCCGCAGGCTCCGAGTGTAACTCTACCTGGTGGTACCTGGCTGCCCTGTCCATCAGTTGTGCAAAGCCAATGTTGTCATCTGGTGGGGATGGTTTGGATGGGTACGAGTCTGGCTCAGGTATATCTGGGATATTATGATAATCATCCCAAAGGTCTTGTGGTGGGATGTCATCATCATCCTGTTGCAGATGCCCATCACTGTGGTCATCCCCACCCCCAAAGTCCTCTTCATCCTGGTGAAGGGCAGGTGAAGAAGGAGATAGTGGAGAAGTAGGAGAAATAGGTATAGTTGGAAGGGGAGAGATAGGTCTAAGAGGAGAAGTAGCAATGTTCTTCCTCTTTAAAGGTATTTCAGATGGGTCTGGAACGGCCAATGTCCTCTTTTTTGGTGGAATTGTGGTCACCTGACCTGTATGAGGGTCAATGTACAAAGTTTTCTGCTTCGGTTCCGTTGGATCTGGCCAAAACAGTTCTTCGGAGGCGTCTGGTTTTTTCGGCACCAAGTGTTTTGGGTCCGAGTGGTGCTTTGACTTAGCTTTGGGAGTGGTGGAGCTGTCCTTAAGCTTTGTCGGTGTCTTTAGTTCTGCAGCAGTTTTCGGTTCCGAAGGAGTATGGTGTTTCTTCGGATCCGAGGACTTGTCTTTGGCCTGCTTCGGTGCTGAAGGGGTGGGCGTCGAGGCCGACTTCGGTGCCGATATAATGGGGCGTGGCCCTGTGCTGGTCTTTGGCTTTTCTTTCGGTGCAGAGGAGTGTTTTTCGGCACCGGTACGTGGCTGACTCGGTCCCGAGCCGCCTGAAGGCTTTTCTTTTGGCTTTGGAGCCAGGCCCGAGGGCGGGGCATCCAAAGACATCTCGGTGTTTACCGGAGCCCGAAGACGAAGGTGTCACCGGAGCCTTATGTATTTTTACTGGGAGAGGAGCGTCGAGTTCAGTACTCACAGTTCGTTGTCCTGGAGTAATGGGCTGACCCTCGGCATCAGAGTCGTCTGCCTCAGAGACGCTGATGTCTTCCTCTTCAGATTCCTGCTGCTGGATCTTGGAGCCTGCATCGAAGATGTCGTCCGGCGATCAAGTATGGTCTTCTTCGATCGAAAGGAAGCACAGGCTCGGCAATCCTTGTCCTCGTGCTCTGGAGACAAGCAAAGGTTACAGACCTCGTGGAGATCTGTGTGTGGAAATTTAGCACCACACAAAGGACATTTCTTAAATGGAGTTCTTTCCATTTACTGCAGGGCCTGATGGCACAGGTAGGCCCAACGGCCCGCGTCGACGACCGGAATCGAAGGTCTTGGTAGATATTCCTTGGATGCGAATCGAGGGAGAACTCGAGCGAAACAATACTGACGAGCGGTGAAGGATTGCGCGTCGAAGGGGGATCGAATAAGACACCGACCCGGAGCGCAACGTTTTACATCCGAACCCGATGGCGGACAAAAACACAATCTGGAGATGGAGTCGATGCCCATGCGCACCATCGTCCTAAGGAGGAGTCACCTATCTCGTGACTACAAAGACTCTTCCAAGACAAAAACTGCAAACATCCGAGCCCAACACCAGATGGCGATCTATGCACAAGTATACAATCTACAGCTCATATGCCTCGAACATGAGATTCTAGACAAGAAATGGATTGAGGGAGGGTATTCCAAAGCCTAGATGCAGCCACAGCAAAGGCTTTCCCTCTCCATCTTGCCTTGCGAAACTTAGGCATTACCAACAGATTTTTTCCAGCAGAACGCAATTGTCTAGAAGGAACATACCGTTGAAAGAGATGCTCAACTCCCTCAGGGCCTAAGTTATGAAGCGCCTTATGAACAATGCATAAGGCCTTGAAGGCAATCTGTTTAGTGGCAGGGAGCCAATGCAATTTTCGAACAGCAGCAGAGAGAATGATATTTAGGAAGGTCCAAAACGAGTCTTGCTGCAGCATTCTGGACAAACTGAAACCTGTTGATGGCTGTCTTATTAATGTCAAGGTAAAGTGCGTTGAAATGATCCATCCTGGACATAATCAGTGCTACAGCCGCTTGTTTACGCGCGGGGACAGAAAGAAATGGAAACACCTTCCCAAGAGTCTTAATCACCCAGAAACAGGATGACACTGTCCTGTTGACCGGAAGATTAAAGGACAGATTGTTATCACAACACCAAATGGATTGTTTATTACCAAAGATCAAGATCGGTCTTGCCCCCATTAAGTCAGAGGTAATTTGTTACCATCCAGGTGGCCACAGCCTGCATGCAATTGTTAAAATTGGCGGCGGAGGCTTCTATGTCCTTGGTGATAGACACAATTATTTGTGTGTCATCAGCTTAGGATAAAGGAACTAATCAATCTGGCCAGCGGGGAGACCAATTTTAAACAGAGTTGGACTTGGGGATGAGCCCTGGGGGACCCCACAGAGTGGCTATAGTTTCAGAGTGGAACTGGTCCGTCAGGAAGTATGACAGAAGATTCAAGGTTAAATCTGTGACCCCAATTTCCTGTAGGTGGTCAATCATCCTGGTGGGAGAGATGGTGTCAAAGGCTGCAGATAGATCCAGCAGGATCAGTACCACAGCCTGTCCAGAATCAACCACGGAGCGGATGTTATTGACTGCAGACAGCAGTGCAGTCTCGGTCCCATGGTTACTCCTAAATCCATACTGAGATGTCCAGCAAATGCTGCTGTTCCAAGTAAGCCATAAGCTGGATATTTAGATGTTTCTCCAGGATCTTGGCGGGGACGGGCAACAAGGAAATGGGCCAATAGTTTTTCAATTCAGAGGGGTCCAAATTGGATTTGTTAAGCAGAGGCTTGACAATCGCAATTTTCCAGCTTTGGGGATAACATCCAGAGGAAATAGCCTGATTAAGAATTACTGTGAGATGGGAGATAATGATATCCCCTCCCAACTGCATCAGTGGGGGGAGCAGGGTTCATGTGTGGAGCCCGATTTAATCCTCCGAAGAAACTGTTCGGCCAGCTCATGCGATAGAGGGGAGAAAGCAGAAAGACCATCACTATGCTTAGTCTTTGGAGGGCTAAGGGCAGTGTAATTATTCTTTTGGATAGAGATGTAGGGCTCAGAATTGACTGTCCAAGGAAGTATAGAGGTCAAAGGTTTTAGAATGAAAAAATGTTGCCATACGATTACAGAAGATCCGCGAGCTCTCAGTTTTGGTGGAAACAGAGGGTGTAGATAAGAGATTAATCAGTTTAAAGAGATCCCCAGAAGACTTAACTGATGCAATAGTCTGACTGCAATACAGGGATTTCTCTGTCCTAATGGCTGCTTTGTATACTGCCAGACTAGCCTTATAGCTGGCTCTTTTAGCGGGTCATAGTGTTTACGCCACGCACGTTCTTGTCGGCAACAGGCCTGTCTAAGTATTCTCAGCTTCTCTGAAATATGAAATACTTTGAGTTAATAGCTGCCCTAAGCCATGACAAATACTCTATAGCTGCTAATGATTGTTAAGAGCCCATAAAAAGGATTCTTTACTTATAGTTTTCCAATATCTTTTAAACACCTTGTTGACGCCACTCAAAGCAGTTTTATGTGTAGCGGGAAAGGAGAGGGGAAAACGGGACAGCATGATGATCAGACCAAATGAGGGGAAGAGGTTTGTCAACCCTAAGACGATGGTCATTGGAGAAAATACCGTCAAGAATGTGTCCTGCATCATGAGTAGCTGTCCTTACTAATTGTGCAAGACCACGACATAGCATTGTGTCTTTAAAAGCGAGACCTTACAAAGGTCGCTGTACAAATGAAAGTTAAAATCTCCCAAAAGGGTGAGGTTTTGTTTTCCAAAATAGGGTTCTATGAGATGAGCGAACTCAAGAATGAATGAAGACCTAGGACCTGGCAGCCAATAGGCCAGGATTCCAGCAAAAGATTCAATAGGGCGCACTTTTAGAGAATAGAGCTTCACAGGTAGTTTTAAGATAGATAGGATGAATAGGTTAGGGATAGATAGAATGAATAAGTTAACCCGGTATCTAACAGGTAAGTGAGGCATGTCCAGAGTTTCCTGCTTTGTCCTCGTCTCCATATATCTGTGCCCCAATTAATGCATCTCTTCCATTTTGCTGTATAAGACTTTCGTGTAGTAGCCTTTCTTGCCTCTTTAAAGATTTCCATTGTCCTGGGCAGCAAATGGAGTTGCCCAAATTCTAGATAATTTGGCGCTAGGCTGCTAAGCTGAGTTGCTGGCTCTGGGTTGTACACTTTCCCCTTTTGCATTTTTTGTAGATCCTGTTCTGTTTTGATTTTTATCATTTGTCCCCTGGACATCTCTAGTAGTTCAAAGTGCCAGGTCTGTCTGGCGCACTGTAGTGCTAGAAGGTTAAGGTTTGTTCCTGGTTGTCTGACTATCTCCAGCACCTTCGGTATCCGGGGAATTGGAGGAAAGGTGTAAGCAAATCTCTATGACCAGCTTAATGACAGGGCATTCCCCTCTGATTGGTAGTGTTGAAACCTGGAGGCATAGTGCTGGCATTTTTAGTTTCTTGCTGTTGCGAACAGGTCAGTTTGTAATAGTACAGTATGACCAGCTATGTGTGCTTGGAAAGCCTTCAGGGCTAGGAAAATGGTCATTTCTAGGTAGTTGATGTGTTTCAACAGATCTGTGTTGTCTTGAATGGTCTCCCTAAAGTCACATTCTTAGATTTCCACCATTGTATTTCCTTTTGTACCTTTGCTGTGACAACCACTAGATCATCCCAACTCCTTTGTTGCAGATCTATTCCTGAAAGGGTCACATGTGCAGCCTTGCATGGGTTAGGAGTGTTATGCATGATGCCTTCAAGCCCATTTTTTTTTTTTAACAGTTCTCACTGTCAGAAACACCCTTCGGGTACAGGTGAGCTTGCTCTGTGATCGCCTTTGTGGACCGATATGCCTGAGCGGTCATTGAAATTAAGGTTGCTCCCAGAAACACCTTTTCCAAATCCAGTTGTGATGACTTTTTGTGGTTTACTGAGAAACCCAGACGTTGCAGTGTGGTGATCACTATTTGAAAGTCCTTCTGGCATTTTTGTTTCGACTGCGCCTTTACCTGCCAATCGTCCAAGGCTGGGTAGACATGGATACCTTGTTTTCTTAGGTGTGCCGGAACTGCAGCAAGGTACTTTGTCAACACCCGTGGGGCTGCTTTTATGACGAATGGCAGCACTGTGAATTGAGTGCACCTTGTCAAATACAAATCTAAGGTATTTTTTGTTTTTCATTCAATGGTATGTGTAGGTAGGCACCCTTTAGATCTAAGGTTGCCCTATAATCCCCCTTCCTTAAGAGTGGTATTACTCCTTGAAGTATTGTCATCTTGGGGTGTTGACTACGAATGAATTTGGTTAGGAACCTAAGGTTCAGGATTGGTCTCAGAGTTGGATCTTGTTTCAGGATCAGACAGTAAGGTGAGTAGTTTCCCTTGTTTGCTTCCCTTGTTGGCACTCTTTCTATGGCTATCTTTTGTAAGAGTTTCTTGACTTCTTTTCAGAGTTGTATGATCTCTTGTCCTTGAAACCTCTTTGGTTTTGGGGGAATTTGTGGTGGTTCTTTGATCAATTCTAAGCAGTATCCATGACGTATCACGTTCAAAATCCAATTGTCTGAAGTGATATTTTCCCACTCCTGTGGGTAATTACCTATTCTGTCTCCCACTGGTGTTTTGTTTTGGCATGTGTTGTTGGTCAAGTCACTTGCCTGTTGTTTTCCCCCTCTGGGACTTTGGCCTATTCCCCTTCCTCGTCTATGATCGGCTGTCTAGCAGAATGTTGCCACTGTTAATAAGAGGACTGCTGCATGGGTTGGTGTGAGCTGCCCTGTCGCTGCTGCTTTTGCTGCCCTGATGTGAAGGGCGCTCTGCCTTCAGGTTGTGTTTCCTCCTCTTCTAAAGGAGCCCCTGAATTGTAGAGGCCCCATTGCCTTTGCCGTTTTGTTGTCCTTTCTTAGTAGTTCCATGGACTCATCCACTGCCTGTCCGAATAGGGCATCTCCTGTAAATGGCATATTAATCATTGAGGCATGTACCTCTGGCTTGAAATTGGACACTGAGCCAAGCATGTCTCCTTAGTGTTGTGCCCGTGCACATTTGCCTGCAGCGTCTAAGGCTGATTTCAGGCAGGTGTTGGCGATGTTTCTCCCCTCTTGCATCACTGCCTTGGCCCTCTTTTTGTACTTCTCTGGGAGGTGTTGCATGAGGAACTCCATCTCGTCGCATTGTTGGCTATATCTGTTTAAGAGGGTGTTGGAATTGACAATCAGCAACTAGGTTCAGCCTTACTCTCCATTTTTCTTCTCACCAAGTCTAGCCTCTCGCTTTCCTTTTGAGGTGGTGGCCCTGTGGGTGTTGTTCCGCTTCCTTGCGGTTGCCACAATTATCGAATCCGTAAGAGTGTTTTCCTGGATATACTTCGGGTCGAGTAGACTGCTTGTATTTCTTTTCTATCGGTGTTACAGCCTTTGCAGTGGTTCCCGAAATGCCTCCTTCCCTTGGTCCAGTATCCTTATTACCATTGGTAGGTATAGGTTTCCATTGTTGAATGGCATTAGGGTCTCTAGGAGAAAACATGTCTCCTTTTTCTTCCTCCAGTTGGGACTCCATATGCTTCAGTAGCCTTTTTGATGAGGCTGTTGTACAGGGAAGGTCGTCTGGTGACGATGGCCTTGAAGGGTAGTTGTCCACTGCTTCTGGAGATTCGATGTGGAGATCGTGCCACGATTCTTTGTCGAACCCCGTTGCCTCTTAGGCCTCCTCGAGTTCGTAGAACTCTTCCTGTTCTACTTCGTGAGGTTCCGGAGTTGCTGGAGCCTCCAAGGAAAACTGGTTTCCCTTCAGTCTCGGTCGGCATTCGAAAATTCAAGGAGTCCAACTCCTCCTTTTGCAGTGCAGCCATTTCGGCCTCGAGCCTTCTCTTCTTGCACTCGACCTAGAGCGCTTTCTGATCTGGGCCGAGCGCCAGCCTCTTTTTTAGAGTCAACGGTTCTATTGTTTCTCTCGCCCCCTCTCAAGCGGATGGTATTGTCGAAGGTTTCGACTGTGCCTTGCCTCCATCGGTATCCCTCGGTTCAGATCTGTGTGGGTTTTAGGATTTCGGCAGACCTTCGGCCGATGATTGTTTCGGCGCAGAGGCTGCTTTGTGGGACCTATTGTCCGGGGCCTTTTGACTCCAGGTCTTTCAGTGGCTTGTTACCTTGTGCTTCTTTCCGGCGTCCTTCGCCACATGTTTTTTCTCTGCGTCAGCCGCATAGATCTTGGCGTCCGACTCTTCTCCATGAACTGTCTTGGCTTCCTCTATGTTCTTGTCGCAGTCGCTGAACAGGCCAAGATGCCTCAATGAAACACGCATTCTCGGAGTGCTGGCAATGGTGGTGTAGTGCTCCAGCCTCTGTCACTGACATACCTTTAGAGTCTTGGGTACGAACGCAGCCTGGGCCTCTCAATCCTGGTCTCGATGATCCTTTGGGAGACCAAGGTCACAGACCACATGGGGTCTCTCTGCAAACTTGTGGTGGCAGTCGGGAGAGAATTTGAAGGGGGTGTTTTCCACGACCCCTACCTGCCTTCCCTCTCCGACCATGTGGTTGGGAGAAAGGGAGTTGGGAGAAAGGATCCCCCTCTCTCGTTGGCGTACTTCTCGCAGTCTTTGGCAAATTGGTTGATTTTCTTCTAAAATCTCTACTTTTCCGTAACATCTTCGGAGCTCCTCCGTTGTTTCCAGACCTAAAGTGGGAAAAGGGAGATGGAGACTACGCACATGAACATTTGGGCGCTGTCTGATGTCACACAGGGGATGGACATACCACTAAATGGTGGTCGACAAAAGAGAAAAAGAAAAAAAGACAATTACGGACCCAACCACCATATGTCGGAATAATGCACAGCATGTGAATCCAGAAAAGGATTCATGCTGCAAAACTGCATGTTTCAAATGGCTATTTCTTTATCTACATAAGGATAGCGAAAACAGCAATGCAGACAGCTCCTTTCCATAAGAAATCTCTAATGAAGTGGCAGCAATTAAAATTTTAAATCTTAGCCTGGAGAACTGAAGAGTGATTCAGGAGTGTAGCATTCCATTCTTCCAAACATGACCAAAGGAATGGCAGTAGCCATGAAATTCTCAATCAAAGGATGTCTTGCAATATACACAGCAATCTTATAAACCTGACCTCAGCAGCAGAGATCAGGAGAAGAGGAAACCGGGGAGAATCTTTACTAAACACATACCATTCAGATTGCTTCCTCTGCTCTGCTAGCTCCAACAGGCGCCTCAAAGCCTTCTCCTGTTTCTTCTCATCTTTGCGTGACCTTGAAGAAATGTTGCGAGCGAATTCTCTCTGCTTTAGATCCTTTAGCCTCTACATAAATAGAAAAATTAAATAGTGAGCTGAATAAGTGTTACAGAAGACATTTTTACCAAATTATTTTACCACCATTAAGCCTTTCCACTATATACTATGGTTGGCAAGGTACCCAAATTGGTTCAAGCACAGTGAAAGGGACCACATGAAGCACGTTAAGCATCTCCTGTTGAGAAGGTTATGATGGGAATCTAATAAACGAATTACTTACCTTCAGTAATGGTCTTTCAGGAGGATACTCTAATCGCAGATTCCTCACCATGTGAATATTCCACAGGCACCAGACAGGATCCAGAAACGTTCAGATAAGTATTGCTGTGCACCAGTAGGTGGCATCGTGAGGCACAGCGCCAAAGTCATTACGCCCAAATGTAAATCCAACTTTGGCATCACAATGGGCTTTAGTGGAAACAAATGTTGTAAACCTTTAAAAATTCTCACCAAATGGGGTTTTTAAACAATGAAGTGATATCCAGAAACCACAAAAAGCGGACAGAGCAGACAAGGTAAATGCTACTTACCAGTATGCATCTGTTCTTGGCATGTAGAGCTGCAGAGTCGTACACTGTGCATGAGATCGCCATCTGGTGTTGGGCTCGGATGCTTGCACTTTGTTGTTGTCTTGGAAGAGTCTTTTGTAGTCACGAGATAGGTGACTCCTCCTTTGGACGATAGTGCGCATGGGCATCGACTCCATGGTTAGATTGTTTTTCGCCATGATGGGAAAAGATGGAGTCAGTAAGAAGAAAAAGATGTCCATGTGAATATATCTAATTAAGATTATACTGGAACAGATACAGGTTCCGGGGAGGTGGGTGGGCGTGTACGACTCTGCAGCTCTACATGCCAAGAACAGATGCATACTGGTAAGTAGCATTTACCGTTCGAGGCATATGAGCTGCAGATCGTACACTGTGCATAGACTGTATAGCAGTGTCTCCCCTAGCGGTGGTCACCTGTATCAGTTGCAGTAGTCTGAAAAAGTGTTTTAAGAACAGCTTGGCCCACAGCAGCTTGCTGCTTTGCGTGTACATCAACACAGTAGTGTTTGGTAAAGGTATGTGGCGTAGACCATGTTGTTGCCTTACATATGTCATTTAGGGGATGTTCCCTAAAAATGCCATAGAAGCCCCTAGTTTACGTGTGGAATGTGCCCTAGGGGGAATTATTAAGGTGCGTTTAGCCTTTTGGTAGCAAATTTGAATGCATTTGACTATCCATCTAGCAATGCCAGCCTTTGAGATGGGATTACCTTTATGTGGTGGGGAGAAAGCTACAAATAATTGTTTTGTCTTTCTGAAAGGTTTGGTCCTGTCAATGTAGTAAAGTAGGGCTCTTCTGACATCTAGTGTGTGTAGAGCTCTTTCTGCTACAGAGTCTGGGTCTTGGAAAAAGACGGGTAACTCTATTGATTGGTTAAGGTGAAAAGCAGAAATTACTTTAGGTAGGAATTTGGGGTTTGGTCTGAGAACTACTTTATTACGATGGATTTGTAAAAAGGTTCTTGTATGGTTAAAGCCTGAATCTCACTCACTCTTCTGAGAGAGGTTATTGCAATTAGGAAGGCTACTTTCCATGTAAGAAATTGTAACTCACATTTGTGCAGAGGTTCAAATGGGGGACCCATGAGCCTGGTGAGGACAATATTTAGATTCCATGCTGGAGAGGGTGGCAATCTAGGGGGAATGATTCTTTTAAGGCCTTCCATAAAGGCTTTAATTGCAGGTACTCGAAACAGTGACAAATGCTGTCTGTTTTGTAAGTATGCGGCTAGAGCGGCAAGATGTAATCTTATGGATGAGTATGCTAGGTTACATGTTTGCAGATGCAGCAAGTAACAGATAATGTTTTGTATGGAGGCATCTAGTGGGTTGATATTGTTGTTATTGCAATAAATAGCAAACCTTTTCCATTTTGCTGCATAACAAGCCCTGGTAGTGGGACGTCTGGCTTCTTTAATGACCTGCATACACTCAGGTGGAAGGTTAAGGTAACCGAACTCTAGGACTTCAGGAGCCATATTGCCAGATTCAGTTGACCTGGATCGGGGTGTCTGATCTCTCCATGGTTCTGAGTTAAGAGGTGTGGAGAGAGGTGCAGTTTGTGGTGTGGAACTACTGAGAGTTCGAGAAGTGTTGTGAACCATGGTTGTCTTGCCCATGTGGGAGCAACTAGGATCATTGTTAGAGACTGTTGTCTGAGTTTGCGTACTACTAGGGGAATGAGTGGGAGAGGCGGAAAAGCGTATGCAAATCTGCCTGACCAGTTCATCCATATTGCATTGCCCTTGGACGACGGGTGTGGGAACCTGGCGGCGAAGGTTGGGCATTTTGTGTTTTCTTGTGTGGCGAACAGGTCTATTTGTGGATGGCCCCACATTTGGAAAAAAGGTTGTAGAACTTGCGGATGCAGTTCCCATTCGTGAATCTGTTGTGTCTGTCGACTTAACAGATCCGCAATGTGATTGTGAACTCCTGGAAGGTGTTCTGCAAGGAGGTAAATGTTTTGAGGAATGGCCCATCTCCATATGGCTTGCGCCAGGCGAGACAGCTGTAGAGAGTGTGTCCCCCCTGTTTTTGTACATAGTACATTGCTGTCATGTTGTCTGTTTTGACTAAGACAGTCTTGTGAGTAAGATGCGGTTGGAATGACTTTAGCGCTAGAAATATTGCTAATAATTCTAGGTGGTTGATGTGGAGCAGTTTTTGTGACTTGGTCCAGCTGCCCTGCGTTGTGTGGGTAAGGAGGTGAGCTCCCCACCCGGTGAGAGATGCGTCTGTTGTGAGCACTATTTGTGGAACTGGCTCTAGGAACGGCCGCCCTTTGGAAATGTTTTGTATGTTCCACCATTGCAGAGAGCGATGAGTGCGGCTGTCTACCAACACCAGATCTGTAAGCTGGCCCTGAGCTTGGTTCCACTGACGTGCTAAGCATTCTTGCAGGGGCCGCATTTGAAGTCGTGCGTGAGGGACAATAAAGATGCACGAGGCCATCATTCCTACGAGTTGCATAAACACTCGAGCTGGAAGGTAGTGTTGAGGTAGGAATTTGTTGATGAGGGCTTGCATACTTGTTATCCTGGAAGGATTGGGGTATGCAAGGGCCCTGGAGGTATCGATTGTGGCTCCTAGGTACTGATGTATGTAGGAGGGATGGAGATGCGATTTGGTATGGTTTATTGTGAACCCCAAATTGTGTAGTAGCCGAACTGTTTGGAGTGTGTGCTGTACACATTGGTTGTGTGACTTGGCTTTTATTAGCCAGTCGTCTAGATACGGAAACACGTGAATGTGTTGTCTTCGTAAGTGCGCAGCTACTACTGCTAGGCACTTGGTGAAAACCCTTGGTGCTGTTGCCACCTCGAATGGGAGGACTTTGAACTGATAATGTTGTCCGTCCACTATGAACCTTAGGTATTTCCTGTGCGCAGGGTGAATGGGAATATGGAAATAGGCGTCCTTGAGATCTAGTGTGGCAAGGAAGTCGCCTTGTTGGAGTAGTGGAAGTATTTGTTGAAGAGTGATCATGTGAAAATGATCTGAGTGAATGTAATAGTTGAGGGGTCTGAGGTCCAGTATGGGCCTGAGGGAACCGTCCTTTTGGGGATTAGAAAGTATAGTGAGTAAACCCCTGTGCCCTGATGTTGTAGAGGGACTGGTTCTATTGCGTGCTTTTGGAGCATAGAGAGAACCTCTTGATTGAGGAGCGTTAGATGTTCCGTGGACATGGGACGCTGTCTGGGTGGTATGTTGGGGGAGTAGAAGTGAGTTCGAGGCAGTAACCATACTGGATAATTTGTATTACCCACCTGTCGGTGGTGATGGAATTCCACGCAGGTAGGAACTTTGACAGTCTTCCCCCGACGGGAGTGGAATGATCGGGGGAAACGGAGGGAAGTCACTGTTTGGTGGTAGGGGAGGTGCGTGTGTTAAACCCGCGTCCTCTACCCCTGTTGTTATTACCTCTGTAATTACCTCTGGAGTAACCTCTATTAGAGGAGGTTTGAGTGGTGTTTTTGTAGTTAGCAGAGGTGGTGTCTGTGGCTGTAGTTTTGGAGCCGCTCTATATAAGGAGCGACGAAAGGAACCTCTGCTAGGTGTGGCTTGTAGAGCTCCCATAGCTTTGGCTGTGTCTGTGTCCTTCTTCATTTTTTCTAGAGAAGTGTCCACATTAGGCCCAAACAGGTGTTCCTGGTCTAAGGGTTGATTGAGGATGGTAGATTGTACCTCCTGCTTGAAGCCAGATATTCGTAGCCATGCGTGTCTGCGCAGCAAAACGCTTGAGTTTATTGTGCGTGCTGCTGTATCTGCTGCGTCAAGGGCGCACTTTATTGAGGTGTTTGTGACAATCTTGCCTTCTTGTATTAGATCATTGGCCTTGGTCTTATACTGATCTGGAAGATGCTCAATGAGCTTTTCAAGCTCGTCGTAATGGGCTCTGTCATATCTCGCCAGTAAGGCTTGGGAATTGGCGATGCGCCACATGTTTGCTGCTTGAGACGCAACTCTTTTTCCCGATGCGTCGAGTAATTTGGACTCCTTGTCTGGTGGTGGTGTCTCACCAGTAGTCTGGGAGTTTGCCCTTTTCCGTGCATTAGCAACTACTAATGAGTCTAGAGGGAGTTGGCCTTTAATATAAGCTGGGTCAGAAGGGGCAGGTTTATATTTTTTCTCGATCCTTGGGTTAAGAACCCTAGCCCTAACTGGGTCTTTGAAGACCTCAGGGGCATGTTTAATAATGCCTTTAAGCATAGGTAGAGTATGGGTAGACTTTTGAGGCTGGCTAAAAGTTTCTAGTAAAAAGTCTTCTTCCAGGGGGTCTGAGTGTAACTTGACACCATGGTATTGTGCTGCCCTGTTTATCACCTGTGAAAACCCTATAGCATCATCTGGAGGTGAGGCTTTTGATGGGTATGGTTCAGGGACAGGTATATCTGGGAGGTCATAACTGTCCCAGGGGTCTTGTGGTGGGATACTGTGAAGGTCGTCATCAGTGTAGGTGTTGTGAGGTGACTGCATGTCATCATCATGATCCTCCCTGTCTGTATCCCCTTGTGGTGAAAAACAAGGTGGAGGAGAGTGAGGCGGGGAGTGTAGAGGGCTGAGGTGTTGTGGAGGTGGAGAGAAAGACCTTATAGGTGATGTGGAAGAGTCTTTCTTCTTATGAGGTGGCTCAGGTGTGGTTGGTTCCTGTATCTTCCTCTTGTGAGGTATTACTGATTGTACCTGTCCGGTAATAGGGTCAATGTGCAGAGTTTTCTGCTTTGGGTCGATGGGAACCAAGAGTTCTTCTGAGCTGGCGTGTTTGGTCGGCATCGAAGATTTCGGCTCCGAGTGTTGTTTGGGCTTGCGAGGTTGTTTGGTGTCCTTTGGTGAAGTTTTCGACACCGAGGGTTTTTTTGTCGACTCCGAAGGTTTGGTATGCTTCGGTGTCGAGGTGTCTGGGACCTTGGACTTTGGCGCCGAAGGGTCTGTTGGTGCCGAGACCTTAGTCTTGTGTTTCGGTGTCGATGAGTGTTTTTCGGCTCCGGGACGTGGCTGGCTCGGTCCCGAGCTGCCAGAAGGCTTTAGGTCAGGGGTCTTCAAACTGTGGGGCGCGACCCCCAGGGGGGCCGTGGAGCGATGCAAAGGGGGTCGCGCCTTCCCAGTCACACTTCTGCCGAGGCCCAAGGGCTTCAGCCTCCCCTCTTCCCCCCGTCCTGCGTCTCAGCCCGGGCTGCTGCAGTGCAACTCGAGCTGCTGGGGGCTCAGCTGGGCAGTGTCTGGAGTCTTATCTCCGGCACGCCCGAGTTTTTCACAGGTCTTTAAAGACCATTTGCATGTTTACATGCCTTTGTAAACTGGTTACAGAGGCTTAGTTTTTTTCCTGGTTCCAGTAACCCCTGGGCCCCCACTCTGCCTAATCCTTACATTTGCATTTAACTTTTACTGCTGTAGTGTGAGAATGCATTTCATGAAAAAGAATATAAAGTAGGGTCGCCAAAAGAAAAATGAAATGCAGCCATGTGGGGTTTAAAGAGCCTGCAAAGATCTCCTCTTGACTAAATAGGGTCTTAAATAAAAAAGTGTGTATTCATTTGTAATGTGACTTCTCTGTCTTTGTTCCCCTTAATTATCAGTCATGGATCATTCAGGCAGCCACAGAACACAATTAAAAGTGCTTTCTATTTATATTTGCTGTTCGAAGTATGCACAGATAAGTGCTGAAAATACAGCTTTAGGTGACTGCTTATTTTTGTACCGACTGGGCCATCAAAATAATCTGCTGGCAACCCTATCATAGGACTGGGAGTTTGTAGCAGGATCAGCACATTATTTATTTCCTCGATCCCCGATTAATGCCATAATAGCAATAGTTTAACTTAGATCTTAAACCCTACGCCGCCGTCCATAACATGCTGAGTTACTTCAAGTGTCTGGGAATGCACTCTGCATTCAGACAACTCACTCGTCATTCTCGCCCTTCACTTTCACGCTCACCCTGCATTCACAGCGATCACAATGCACTCACACCATTCACCCGCTCACCCTGCACTCACAGTGATCACTCTGCACTCACAATGCACTTGCGCTGTTCATCCTATACCTCACCCTGCAGCCACACGAGTACACTACTCATCCTGCACTCATGTGACACTTCACTCACCTGTCCCCCTCACTGCTCAATATGCAACTCACTCAAACAAGCCCATCAGTAATCATACACTCATTCGTCCCATTCTGAACTTGCATCCGCACCTAAATTCATAAGCCACCTCACTCACCCTGCAGTCACTCCTCTTACCCTACTCTCACACTGTTGCATCGCTCACCGTGCACTCACATGGGCACTCTTGTCACCCACACAGTGCAGAGGGTTAACGTTCCTGCTACAAAGAATATGTACCATGCAGATCACAGAAATGAGTGTGAGTAAACTATGAGTAGCGCTATAAGAAAATGAAATGTTTGTCAGAAAGGTGCTATAGAGAGATGAGGTGAATTGTTGGTGAGTGGCAGTGAAGGAATTCATGGAGAAGGAGGAAACGGGGGTGGGGCACCAAAAAGACTGTTGCACCGTGTGCGACCAGTGTTAGGACCAGCCCTGGCTGGGAGTGTTAAAGGTGAAGTGAGAGGTTGAATGGGGAGAGTTCAGAAGTTGTAAAAAGGGGTGAAATAAAATGGCCTGCAAAGTGAGAGAGGGATCCGGGGTTAGGGAGAGGACAGAGGGATGGAAGGGAGGGGGTGAGAGGAAAGCTGCATGGGTAAACTGCTTAACTCTGCACAAAACCGCCAGGGTTTTAAGGGACCCCTGCTTCTCCCGGCCAGGGCCAAGTGAGCTTCTAATGTGGCAGCACGTATTCCTGCGGAGTGGAAGGCCCTTCACAAAGTTTGACTAGAAATCTTTCTGATGTTAATTGCTGTATTTTGGTTATACACTGGTACTGATGGGGTGAAATCTTTCCTCAGTGTTACTGTGTACGCGGCATCACATAACATCATTTACCTTTTCTTCCCACACAATTTAGTCAAGCCTGTCACGTAATTTGGTCCTCACCTGCCTCATAATTCCAGTAGCCCTGCCTACAGGTTTAGAAATTTTTGTCAGGAGGGGGTCCTTACGCCTCAAAATGTTGACAGGGGGGTCTCGGCATCCAAAAGTTTGAAGACCTCTGCTTTAGGTGCTTGGGAGTCGAGCCGGAAGGCGGGGCTCCTGAAGCTTTGTGATGGTGCAGACCTAGGCCCGAAGGCGAAGGTGTGACCGAAGCCTTTTGTTTCTTGGGGGCAGGGGCATCGACGTCAGTACTCACAGTACGTTGGTGTGGTGTGATGAGTTGGTCGTCGGACCCTGAGTCTTCGGCTCCGGAGGTGTCGATTTGTAAATCTCCGGTGTCCGGGTTGTCGGAGCCTGTGTCAAAGATGTCGTCCGGTGCGGGAGCGGCTGACCTGGACATTTCGTGTCGTCGGGCCCGGCGATCACGGATGGTCTTTTTGGACCGAAAGGAGTCACAGGCTTGGCAGTGTTGGCTCTCGTGTTCTGGAGAGAGGCAAAGATTACAGATCTCGTGGAGATCTGTGTGTGGGAATTTAGCCCCACACCTGCATTTTTTAAATGGAGTCCTTTCCATATGCTGGATGATGGCGCCGACACGCCCCACGGACCAACGTCGGCGACCGGACTCGAAACAGTGTTGGAGTGGAGACGCGATGAGGGGATCGCGATCGAAAACAATACCGTCGAACGGTAGGAGGTTCTTCTGCGCGTCGAGAGGGGAACCGATCGATGTGGATCCGGAGCGCAGCAAGGTACATCCGAACCCGATGGCGGAAAAAACAATCTAACCATGGAGTCGATGCCCATGCGCACTATCGTCCAAAGGAGGAGTCACCTATCTCGTGACTACAAAAGACTCTTCCAAGACAACAACAAAGTGCAAGCATCCGAGCCCAACACCAGATGGCGATCTCATGCACAGTGTACGATCTGCAGCTCATATGCCTCGAACATAGCCTTTCACAGTGCCTAGAACAAGTCCTCGTTGGGCGTGGGACAAAATAAACCAAAACAGTCAGACAACTTGGCCTGCAGTGGATTAATCTGGTGGGTGCTGTAAACTAAACGACAAACTCATCCTAAGGACTAGCGTACACAGATTGTCGCCAGACGCCTCGCCGCCAACATGAAAACTACAGGAGGAGGTCATTTGCTGCAGCTAAATCTCCAAGCATGAAGATGTAGATTAGGCAGGCACAGTTGAGGCACCCTGCCCTGCTGCGACAAAAGATCCTCCTGTAGCTTGATCAGAGAACAGATGTCCCATGCCCAGGAGTTCTGTGCACCACACTCTCCTGGCCAATCAAATGCCACCAAGATGACTTGGGGCTGGTCGTTCCTGATCTTCAGAAATCTGGGCAGGAGTAGCATTGACAGGGAAGGCATACAAGAGAGACAAGCCCCACCATAGATGGAATGCATCTCAGTGAGAGCCTCCTTGGGAACTATAACATGAAAAAGGGCACACATTGAGCATTCTTCTGGTGGTGAAAAGATCGCACCAAGGTTCTCACCATTGATGAAAATGCACCCTGCACCACTTCCAGGTGTTAATGCCATTCATGGTCCGGTAGGCATCGGTGGCCGAGTCTGTATGGCTTGGCATTTAGAGATTCCACCAGGTGGTTCACCACTATCAAATTCTTTGGTGGTCCATCCCCATAGCTGAGGTGTTGCCATTAATACCTGTACCAGCTTTCCTCTAATGGTGGACAGGAAGGCAATTCAACGGCAAGCAAATCGCCATCAGCTACATCAAATTGATGTGTATTGAGCTTCAACCAGAGACATGAGGACTGCGATCTCCACCTCTCCCAGATGGCCTCCCCATCTCAGAAGAAAGGTAAGGTATCCATGATCACTGTCAAATCTGGATGGGGTAAGGAGAGGTGTTTGCCACTGACCCAATCACAGTCCAGCAGCCACAACCGCAGATCTTTTGTAGTCTCCTCCGAAATCTGGATACATATCGAGAGCATCTGCAAAGGAGTCAGGTGTGACTTTGGCACATGGTTCGCTGTCTTCTGGAGGTGGATGATGACTGCCTGGAGCGAGCCCGCCATCAACATCCAGTTCTCAAGGTAGGGGAAGACTGGTACCCCCGTTCTCTGAAGCTGTTCTGCATCCACTGCCATCATGTTAATGAACTATTGAGGCCGAAAAGGAGCACCACAAACTGAAAATGCTCCTGGCCCACTGCAAACCGCAGGTAGTACCTGGGGGCCTGTAGGACAGAGATATGGCCTGCGTCCTTTGGAACAAAGTAGCACGAGTAACACCCAGTTCCTACTTAAATTGCTGGAACCTTCAGCACTTCCTGTTGTAAGATGGACATGTGATCCTGTGTCAGCCATCCTAATGATGGAGTAGAAAGAAAAATGGGAGGGGGAAGCCCCGATTGACAATTTTGAGTACCCACTTGTCTGGCGCAATAGCTTGCCACCCTTGGAGAAAATGCTTGATTCTGACCCCCCAATAGGGTGGCTGTGTGCCACAAAGGGGACACTAAAGAGGTTTTGCGGCTGCAGCAGCTTGAGTGGCGGGGGACAAAGCTGCCTGCTATCCTTAATGTTCTGGGCAATGCTTTCTAAGCGATGTCTTCAACCATGAACCTGTTGGGCTAGCGACGGACTCCGACCGTATCGGTATTGGTAACCCCCTACTGTTGCCTTGAAAGGAGTGAAATTGTTGATGTGGCCTGCTTTCTTTACAACGTTCCAGGGCAGAGCCCGCATTTTCACCAAAAAGTTGAGCCATCAAATGGCATGTCCATCATTAATGCCTGGACATCCACAGAGAAGCCTGTATACCTCATCCAGGCGTGGCACCGAACTGATATACAGGAGCCAATTGCTTGACCTAAGCAGTCAGTTGTGTCCAGGCCAGGGCGGATCACAAACTTAGCTGCATCACAGCCATTCTGGATAGCCTGGTTTAGCGACCTCAGACGTTGCCCGGAACAGCTGGTAACACTTAGGCCACCGTGTCCCACAAGAGTTCGAGAGTGGTGGGAAGAGGCAGATTCCAGTTTTGATTTGTTGTGCTTCTTGTATTTACTCGAAAGACTGATTGCGACAATGATCTGCTGCAGGAACGACTTCAGGAATGGGACCTTCCTTTTGACCTCAGCAAGTCACGAAGTGGAGTCTTCTGATGTTTGGCTTAACCTCGCAGTCATGAATGGCCCATCTGGGTGCAGTCGTAGGCCCTGAAATCGTGCCCGCACCCCATCCATAGCTTCCTAAGGGTCTATCACAGACATCTGTTTGCAACAGTTCCTGCAAGGCATAAACTCTGTTGTCTTAGGAAGGGACACGGTCTTGCACACTGGAAAATGATTTTGCGTAAAGATCGCCAAAGGCCAAGGAGTAGCTCCAGATAGACACCCAAAAGCGCAGAAATAAAGGAACGGATGTCAGCGAGCATGGGTGACGCTTATATAAGGGTCCACTTATCACTTCCGGAGTGGAATGACGTCAGTGCGGAGCCTGGTGACGTAGTCTTCCAGCTCACAGACGTACTGCTCTAAAAGTTTCCGGATCCAGTCTGACGCCTTGGGAATATTCACAAGGTGAGGAACCTGTGGTTAGAAGTATACATCAGAACTTTAATTTTCAAGTAGGCAGATGTGTACCATTCTGCTTCCGCGACGTTTACATACAAGTAATATATTTGTTAAAGCAATTAATGACAACCAGTGTGATCTTGGATTCACAATGTATACACTACAACAAACAATGGGTGATTCACACTAATACGGTTTTGTATCTGTATGCAACATACAGTACCAATGAACAGTGGGTAGCTTTTGGGGAGAACCCAGAAACTGGATAGACGTTCCTTATCCAGAGGGGAACATTGATTCAGTCTGTGGTTAGCTGAAGACGACGAGAAGTAGAAACTCAAATTGTGTTAATTCACAGGCAGAAGTGTCTTTGCATTAATGAACTGATAGTGGCAAGATGGCCGACTGGTGAGGAGCTCCGGCCGGGAGCTCCGGGCCAGACATCGCCTTTCTGGCTTAAATCCCCGGATTTCCACCTTCCTCTGGGGTTCAACCTACTCACCTGAGGTCCGGTTTTTCCTGCGGTCCTCGATGCTCCAATCTTCCGCCTGTGAGCCAGAGATGCTTGAAAGAAATGCGCTTGAGGCTTTCTCCAGTGGAGTCCGAGCAAGCATGGCCGATGCCCGGTGGAGCTGCCCAGTCAGCTATAGGGGAGTCTGGCCTCCGGTATATCGCCACGGCTGACACCCACCCAGCCGGGCATCGGGCACAGCTCCCCTCTCATCTCCGCTGCCCGTCTTCCTCCTCCCCGCCTTTTCTCTGAATTCCCCTGGCGACAAGCGTTCAGTGGATCCCATCACAACGTTGCCGTTGCCTCCGTGATTTCTCCGGATGACCGCAGAGGAGTCTGGCTGAGGCTCTCTCCTCCTGCCCCTCCTGATTCGACAGCCGCTGCTTTTTATTACCCCTAGGCCGCCTGCCTCGCCTCCCATAAGACGTCTGGTACAATCTGGAGGTTTTAGCGGAGGTAAGAACTACGGCACGGCTCTCCGGAACTATCTGAGCCTATCACCTTCCGTCCCTGCCGGTGAGGCGCCCCTTCCGGTTTGAACTCTACGGCCTCCCGTTCTCTGGACTGCTGCCCTGGAGCCTGCATCAGTCTCCCCTCGACCTGGGGAAAATGGATCGGACATTGCTGCCCCCGCTGCCCAGATCCTGTGCACATGGACGGCACGGCTGTGTTTCGGAAACCACCTGCCCCCCCTTTTTTTTTTTTTTTACTCTCTGGCTCCTTTCCCCTTCTTGTTCCTCCTCCGTTAAATCAGCTCCCTGGTTTTTTCGGACTTAGCCCTCCTGGCTTTTGGACTAGGACTCATGTGCACCCCGCCATTTTGGGACCATCTCCTATTGTCACTTGTCCTTGATACGCCATCTTGGTCTGTTCCTCCGTCCCAGCTGGGCGACCTCTCGATCGACTTTCTTCTCCACGGATCTGCTCCTCGTTTGTGACTATTGTTTATACTTCTGGTCCCATCTCCGTTTTGTCTCTCTTTCCTGTCCCTATCTGCTTTTCTTACCCTTCCTCTCTGTTCTCCCCCTTCTCCTGCCCCTTTGGTTGTTCTTGTCACTGCTTATCTCCCGCTGTTATGGTTTTACCCCCGTTTTTACTTTGCCTCATTTTTGCGTCATGTTTTCCTTCCTCGAGTATTCTCATGTTCTAATGCCCTGTTTTTTTTTTTTCTGTGTAACATTGTATTATGTATTGTAACTCTGTGTTACTTGTTTTTTGCTGATACTCTTGTAAAGCGCTCCAATACCTCCGGGACTAGCCAGAGCTATATAAAACTCATCAAATAAATAAATAAATGAATAAACTGTGAACAAAGTAGGTAGGTCCTTGAGAATCTCCGGCCTCAGTGACTGAGGGGAATTTGAAGAAATACGGTTTCTAATATAATCCTAAGAACCACTTATCTGAACAGATAACCATAAGCTCAAGAGTCACAGAACTGGGTTTACCCGCCTCCCTAGTGAGAAGTATACGCAAGTACTAGTGACACCACTTTACACTGCATTGCGCAAGGCTGAATGATTACAAGCAGAGGTTGTAACTAAGCAGTTTGTGTTAAGATTTAAATGTTGACCATGGCTGACTGACTAGGAATGTTAAATATCTGGTGTCAAATGAAAAAGTTATTTGTAAATCACAGTTCATCACGGTCATATTCTTTAAATGCCTACAAGCAGTATCTGAACCTATGTGTGGCATCCTGGAAACATTTGTCAAACAAACACCCTTCCTTAATTAGTAACCTACTTTTTTTCTACAGTGCTTACATAACAGTCTTTTCCACTAAGACAAGCCTCCCTCATTAGCTCCATGAAATACTGTATGTGTAGGGGGGCAGGGATGGTAAGGAGGGGGACATCTGGCAAGTTCTTAAAGAATCTTTTTTGTACTGAATTCCAAAGGACTTAAACACAATACCCTAAAAGTGCTCAATTTTCCAGTTGTAGTTCATAGGCAAATTTATATAGTGTGGAGGATAGCACATCCTCACTATCAATCCTATTTCAGAATCATGGCCTGCGGCTGACCGGAGAAGCCATAGGTCATAATCTGGTAGACTATACTTCATGATGCCAAGATCTTTCTGCCTTTGCCATCGGTAGTGCAGAAAAAAAGTCAACAGCCAGTTTAAGGAGACCAGGAACCACATTCCAAATCTTTTTTTTTTTTTCCTGAGTGAGAGTATTGCAATTAAAAAAAAGAGGGGGAGATATTCAAAAGATAGGTTTTTAATCTCTTCATGAAGTGGGATAAGGCAATCGGCCATTAAAAGATCAATGCAGCCAAACTATCCAGCTTGAACAACCTGACTGAGTTTGCCTTCTACAATCCTCTTCCCAAAGAGGGAGAACAAACAATTACTTGTCTATTGATCTCCATGGTTGGGCAAGGAGTATGAACGAACAACATGTATTCCTAGTAAAGCCAGACCGCCGTCATGAAGGATTTTAAAATGTAATCTTGTCAATTGGAAACCAATGCACTCTTTGAAGAGACTGGTTAATATGTTCAAAAACAACTAATGTCAATCACTGCTCTGCCACCCAAAAAAAAAAAAAAAAAAAGGTTTTGTTGTGATCAATAATGGTTTTATTAGCACTATTAAATAGGGTGCCGCAGAAATCAAGTTTTAAACCACTATAACAAGAGTAATAGTGTCTTGCCCTTCTTCCGACATAAAAGACCAGCATTCCGATATGAAACTTGCATGTCTCAGTTAAACAGGGAGGACAGGAGCAACATCAGTGTCAACACACACCTACACGGGACCAGTAACTATCTAGAACAAGCATTTGCAATGCAATAGGTCTTGCATTTACGCAAGTTTGAGCTATTGGCATTGTAAATGACAATGCCTTTTATTTATGTTTTGGTTTTTAAAACATAAATAAAAGACATTATCATTTACAATGCCAATAGCTCAAACTTGCGTAAATGCAAGACCTATTGCATTGCAAATGCTTGTTTCATCCCAGCTACTTGGCGCTGCCCTGCATGGGAATTCCTACCTGGAGAATGACAATGCTGTCAGAACTGTCCATTCCTTCCTGACTTCAGTGACCTTGCATGACCTCCACTTTTACCCTTACTTTATCAGTACCACAGAATCAGTACTTTGAGGTTATTTTTTGCCCAATATTCTTCTGGGGGACAGTTCCATGGAGTTACAACACAGTCAGTAAATCAAGGCCATTACACTACAAGTCTTTGCTCATAGGCAGGACCATTGGAATAATGCAATATTGTGGACGCCGCGTTCTCTGAGTATTTACATATTTTCCACACTTGCCGCATGATTCAGATCTTCTGTATCAGTTGCAAACATTGATTCTAGCTCAGATGGCTCAAAAGAGGCTTTAAAAAGCATCAGCCGTGGTCGGGGGGACAGACGCTTTACAAAGATTAACTGTCACCATTTCGTTGCTGACGGCTGTATTCGGGTGTTAGAGTGCTGCTAATGAGGAGAAACGTTTGCCCAGACAGTACTACTGTGTTGTAAAATGACAAAATAGCAACATATTGCGACAGAATGTGCCATATTACGCTGCATCATTGCACCTCTTCTGTGTCTGATTACGTTTGTACCTCTCCAGTCCCTGCAGCACCTGTTCTGACCTGGGTCTCAGGCTCTACAACGGCTCTGCTGACCTGGGTCTCAGGCTCTACAGCGGCTCTGCTGACCTGGGTCTCAGGCTCTACAGCGGCTCTGCTGACCTGGGTCTCAGGCTCTACAGCAGCTCTGCTGACCTGGGTCTCAGGCTCTACAGCAGCTCTGCTGACCTGGGTCTCAGGCTCTACAGCAGCTCTGCTGACCTGGGTCTCAGGCTCTACAGCAGCTCTGCTGACCTGGGTCTCAGGCTCTACAGCAGCTCTGCTGACCTGGGTCTCAGGCTCTACAGCAGCTCTGCTGACCTGGGTCTCAGGCTCTACAGCAGCTCTGCTGACCTGGGTCTCAGGCTCTACAGCAGCTCTGCTGACCTGGGTCTCAGGCTCTACAGCAGCTCTGCTGACCTGGGTCTCAGGCTCTACAGCAGCTCTGCTGACCTGGGTCTCAGGCTCTACAGCAGCTCTGCTGACCTGGGTCTCAGGCTCTACAGCAGCTCTGCTGACCTGGGTCTCAGGCTCTACAGCAGCTCTGCTGACCTGGGTCTCAGGCTCTACAGCATCTCTGCTGACCTGGGTCTCAGGCTCTACAGCAGCTCTGCTGACCTGGGTCTCAGGCTCTACAGCAGCTCTGCTGGCCTGGGTCTCAGGCTCTACAGCAGCTCTGCTGACCTGGGTCTCAGGCTCTACAGCAGCTCTGCTGACCTGGGTCTCAGGCTCTACAGCAGCTCTGCTGACCTGCTTCTCTGGCACTACAGCAGCTCTGATGACCTGCTTCTCTGGCTCTACAGCAGCTTGATGACCTGCTTCTCTGGCTCTACAGCAGCTTGATGACCTGCTTCTCTGGCTCTACAGCAGCTCGATGACCTGCTTCTCTGGCTCTACAGCAGCTCGATGACCTGCTTCTCTGGCTCTACAGCAGCTCGATGACCTGCTTCTCTGGCTCTACAGCAGCTCGATGACCTGCTTCTCTGGCTCTACAGCAGCTCGATGACCTGCTTCTCTGGCTCTACAGCAGCTCGATGACCTGCTTCTCTGGCTCTACAGCAGCTCGATGACCTGCTTCTCTGGCTCTACAGCAGCTCGATGACCTGCTTCTCTGGCTCTACAATACCTCTTCTGACCTGCTTCTCTGGCTCTACAGCAGCTCTGCTGACCTGCTTCTCTGGCTCTACAGCAGCTCTGCTGACCTGCTTCTCTGGCTCTACAGCAGATTGATGACCTGCTTCTCTGGCTCTACAGCAGATTGATGACCTGCTTCTCTGGCTCTACAGCAGATTGATGACCTGCTTCTCTGGCTCTACAGCAGCTCTGCTTACCTGGTTCTAAGGCTCTACAGCAGCGCTGCTCACCTGGTTCTAAGGCTCTACAGCAGCGCTGCTCACCTGGTTCTCTGGCTCTACAACACCTCTGCTGACCTGGTTCGCTGACCTGGTTCTCTGGCCATAGAGGAGCTCTGTTGACCTGGTTCTCTGGCTCTACAGCAGCTCTGCTGACCTGTGTCTCAGGCTCTACAACAGCTCTGCTGACCTGGGTCTCAGGCTCTACAACAGCTCTGCTGACCTGGGTCTCAGGCTCTACAACAGCTCTGCTGACCTGGGTCTCAGGCTCTACAACAGATCTGCTGACCTGGGTCTCAGGCTCTACAACGGCTCTGCTGACCTGGGTCTCAGGCTCTACAACGGCTCTGCTGACCTGGGTCTCAGGCTCTACAACGGCTCTGCTGACCTGGGTCTCAGGCTCTACAACGGCTCTGCTGACCTGGGTCTCAGGCTCTACAACAGCTCTGCTGACCTGGGTCTCAGGCTCTACAACGGCTCTGCTGACCTGGGTCTCAGGCTCCACAACGGCTCTGCTGACCTGGGTCTCAGGCTCTACAGCAGCTCTGCTGACCTGCTTCTCTGGCACTACAGCAGCTTGATGACCTGCTTCTCTGGCTCTACAGCAGCTTGATGACCTGCTTCTCTGGCTCTACAATACCTCTGCTGACCTGGTTCTCTGGTTCTACAGCAGCTCTTCTGACCTGGTTCTCTGGTTCTACAGCAGCTTGCTGACCTGGTTCTCTGGCTCTACAATACCTCTGCTGACCTGGTTCTCTGGCCATAGAGCAGTTCTGCTGACCTCGTTCTCTGGCTCTACAGAAGCTCTGCTGACCTGGTTCGCTGGCTCTACAGCAGCTCTGCTGACCTGGTTCGCTGGCTCTAGAGCAGCTCTGCTGACCTGGTTCTCTGGCTCTAGAGCAGCTCTGCTGACCTGGTTCTCTGGCTCTAGAGCAGCTCTGCTGACCTGGTTCTCTGGCTCTAGAGCAGCTCTGCTGACCTGGTTCTCTGGCTCTAGAGCAGCTCTGCTGACCTGGTTCTCTGGCTCTAGAGCAGCTCTGCTGACCTGGTTCTCTGGCTCTAGAGCAGCTCTGCTGACCTGGTTCTCTGGCTCTAGAGCAGCTCTGCTGACCTGGTTCTCTGGCTCTAGAGCAGCTCTGCTGACCTGGTTCTCTGGCTCTAGAGCAGCTCTGCTGACCTGGTTCTCTGGCTCTAGAGCAGCTCTGCTGACCTGGTTCTCTGGCTCTAGAGCAGCTCTGCTGACCTGGTTCTCTGGCTCTAGAGCAGCTCTGCAGACCTGGTTCTCTGGCTCTAGAGCAGCTCTGCAGACCTGGTTCTCTGGCTCTAGAGCAGCTCTGCAGACCTGGTTCTCTGGCTCTAGAGCAGCTCTGCAGACCTGGTTCTCTGGCTCTAGAGCCGCTCTGCAGACCTGGTTCTCTGGCTCTAGAGCCGCTCTGCAGACCTGGTTCTCTGGCTCTAGAGCCGCTCTGCAGACCTGGTTCTCTGGCTCTAGAGCCGCTCTGCAGACCTGGTTCTCTGGCTCTAGAGCCGCTCTGCAGACCTGGTTCTCTGGCTCTAGAGCCGCTCTGCAGACCTGGTTCTCTGGCTCTAGAGCCGCTCTGCAGACCTGGTTCTCTGGCTCTAGAGCCGCTCTGCAGACCTGGTTTTCTGGCTCTAGAGCCGCTCTGCAGACCTGGTTCTCTGGCTCTAGAGCAGCTCTGCTGACCTGGTTCTCTGGCTCTACAACGGCTCTGCTGACCTGGTTCTCTGGCTCTACAACGGCTCTGCTGACCTGGTTCTCTGGCTCTACAACGGCTCTGCTGACCTGGTTCTCTGGCTCTACAACGGCTCTGCTGACCTGGTTCTCTGGCTCTACAACGGCTCTGCTGACCTGGTTCTCTGGCTCTACAACGGCTCTGCTGACCTGGTTCTCTGGCTCTAGAGCAGCTCTGCTGACCCGGTTCTCTGGCTCTACAGCAGCTCTGCTGACCCGGTTCTCTGGCTCTACAGCAGCTCTGCTGACCCGGTTCTCTGGCTCTACAGCAGCTCTGCTGACCCAGTTCTCTGGCTCTACAGCAGCTCTGCTGACCCAGTTCTCTGGCTCTACAGCAGCTCTGCTGACCTGGTGCTCTGGCTCTACAACGGCTCTGCTGACCTGGTTCTCTGGCTGTACAACGGCTCTGCTGACCTGGTTCTCTGGCTCTAGAGCAGCTCTGCAGACCCGGTTCTCTGGCTCTAGAGCAGCTCTGCTGACCCGGTTCTCTGGCTCTAGAGCAGCTCTGCTGACCCGGTTCTCTGGCTCTAGAGCAGCTCTGCTGACCTGGTTCTCTGGCTCTAGAGCAGCTCTGCTGACCTGGTTCTCAGGCTCTACAGCCGCGTGCCAAAACCCTGAATACAAATACCAGACAAGCTGTCGCCATTGTGAAAAAAATATAGTGCTTACCGACTAATTGAAGGAGACAGTATAACGCCGCAAGTAAAAGATCCAGTCCCGATGGGCGGTCCCAAAAGGAGACAGGGCGGTAACGAGGAGGGACTAAGAAGCCTCATTATCAATCGGAAGCCAGCATTTCCCATGGGCGATGATGCCAGCCAATGAAAAATATGGGCGGGGCTTCCACTCCACTTCTAAAACATACCCTACTACAGCATGCCTCGCAGAGCGAGCAGCGCATGCGCTGCAACGCTAGGCTCGACCTAAAAAGGGCATCACGAGGATAACATAGAATGGGTGATTCTTGAAAACTGACTGACAATGGGGACCAACATACTTATAACAGCATAGTTAAGGAACAAAGATGGATATACAAGCTCTGTATCCATACATGCCTAAATGACGAGATTTCCTAGACTCAGCTGGTTTCATGCTAATCCTGACAGTGGTCACTTTATATGTCCTCGCAGGTTTTAGAGGAATGTACCATATCTCAACATACTCTATACAATGGAGCTTTTCCTCCAATCCGAGCCTGCAGTAATAGCAGTCCTGTCTACATCATTCATGTGTGGTCTCCCACCTCCAACCCCCCCGCCCCCCATCACACCCTACACCACAACCATATGATACTTAACCTATTCAAGTCTTTTGGGCAACAATTTATAGACCTTTGTGTATTAGTAGGACGACTACAATGTCACACTGGAGGATCCATTGCCTATCCATTCCTTACCAGTTTATCAATATCTATCCAATCATACATTTCACTCAAGTAATAAGCATGGGTGTTGCAATTATTTCACGTACATCCCAGAATATTCCCCTTACTCTGGAGTCATGGGGGGGAAGGGAGACTGGCAATCAAGAGGCCATCATACCGAGGAGCCGTATGACGGTCTTGACTGTTACCCAACCATCTGGCTGAAAACGAGGGAGCAACGTGTAAAAGGCTTCAACCCCCATGTGGGACTGGGGAAGGCTCTCCCTATCACATTGTTGAGGGTCGCCTCTAAAGAGGGTTTGATTTGTAGGTGCTGGAGGTGAGACTTTGTGGTACGGATTGTAAACCCTGGACTGTTGATGAGGTCTATGGTGATCTGGGTGTGAGACAAGCACTGGCGCTGGGTTGCACTATTGATAAGCCAGTTATCAAGGTACTGAAAGACGTGGATGCCACTCCTCCAAAGATGAGTGGCGACCACTGCAAGGCAATTTGTGGCAATTATGAGAGCAGTAGTCACCTCAAAAGGCAGAACTTAAGACCTGAAAGTGCTGTCCACTTACAACAAACCTTAGGTAGCGTCAGTATGCAGACTAGATTAGAATGTGGAAATGGGTGTCCTTCAGGTCCAGGGCTGTCATGAAGTCGCCGTGCTGTAACAGAGGAATGACGTCCTGGAACATGACCATGTGGAAATGCTTTGACAGTATGTACTTGTTGAGGGGCCCGAGGTCAAGTATGGGCCTGAGAGACCAGTAGTTTTTTGGGATTGGAAAGTATCTGGTGTGTGCACCCCATTGCCGTGTTGATGTGGTGGCAGAGGCTCTATGATCATTATGAGTAGGAGCGCTTGTACTTCCTCTTGGAGGAGGCGCTGATGGTCTGTGGAGAGGGATTGTTTCAAGGGGGAATATTTGGTGGTGGAGCAGTGAGTTTGAGACAGTAACACTGCTCTATAATGGAGAGTACCCACTGATCTGAGAAGATGTGTTACCAGCGGGTGAAGAACCCCAGTATCCTCCCCCCCCCCCCCAGTTTTGGGGAGAGAAGAGTCTGTTGGCGGGTGTGGTTTCCGACGCCGCAAGGCCTCTGCCCTTGGAATTATTTCCCTGATCTCCCCTATTGGCATCCCTTAAGTTACCACAGGAGGGTTGCTGCTGGTAGGAGTTGGAATCCTCCGAAGAGGTGGCTTAAGCTCCGTCCCAAAACGGGTATCTGCGAAAGAAACCATGTGGAGATGGGGGTCTGAAGAAACCACGTAGTCTTAGCCATGCCGTTTTAGATTTTCTCCAGCATCTGCTCAATTTGAGGCTCCAAGAGGCGCTCCCATCAAAGGGCATGTTGATCAGATGTTGCTGGACCCCGGATTTGAACTCGGACACAGAGCCAGGCATGGCAGCGTATGAGGAATATGGAATTTATACCACTGGTGGCGGTGTCGGACATGTCAAGAGCACACTGAATGGTAGTGATAAAAATAGTCTGCCCTTCAGCGACTAATTCCTGTGCCCGCCGATTACACTGATCAGGGAGGAATTTGATCAAGTCTCCCATCTAACCCCACTGTGCCCTATCATATATGGAGGGTACACCAACCGAGTTGGCGATTTGCCAATGAATGGCTGTAGGAAGCTGGCTATGTACATACTATACCAAAATGAGATATAGTGTGCACAGAGTCCAGTGGAACCCCAAAGGTAGGCAGAGGTAAAAGTAGATAGCACCTTACTCTCTATTTTTGGTAGTGTGGGCGAGCAGTAAGGCTTTATCAGAGGGTAGTGTTAAGCATTTGTTGTACACACTCCGGCAGCAAATGATGTCACACACTCAAAGACCAATTTGTTTGTATCAAAAATATTAAGTTATTTTATTTCTAGAACCAAGCCAAGCCTGGTGCAGGTAAGTGAAATAAATGCTTTGCAAAATCTTATGCAATGTTTTACAATAGAATGCAGGTTCAAATGCAGTTGATTGAATTACAGGTAAGTCAATGTTTTGAAATTACTTTTCAGTTACTTTACAGATTACTTTGTATGTTACTTTTAGATTACTTTTTAAGTTACTTTTTCTACTCAGTGTGATATGCCTAGATATCACACTGGGACATTTCCTAGAGAAGGGGTAAGTAAATCAGTTTTTGTACATTTGCAGTTTCAGTGTTTTATACAAACCAACTCCACACTTTGAACAATTTTCAAGAAAAGCAGTCAATATAATCCTATGGAAGGAAGGATAATGTTACTTACTCAGTGAGCATCTGTTCTTGGCATGTAGAGCTGTAGATTCACATGCTGTGCATACTCCTGCCATCTAGTTTTGGGTCCGGATGTTTGCACTTTGTTTTTCTTCGAAGTCTTTTCCAGTCACAAGGTAGGCGACTCCTCCTTTCGGTGATAGTGCACATGGGCATCAACTCCATTGTTAGATTGTTTTACCGCAGAGGGTGTGAATGGAGTGATAGTAAAGAATAGAGATGTCCATGCGTATGTATGTAAACTAAAAAGAGAACTGCAGCAGCTACAGGTACCCAGGGAGGTGGGTGGGCGCATGTGAATCTACAGCTCTACAGCAGGCATGGAACAAACAGAAATGCAGTTAAAATGCAAAAGAAACCCCTGAAGAAGTCCTGTGCTTAAGGACGAAACGCGTTGGCTGTCTGTCTTTAAGGAACAAATTAATAAAGAAGAGAAAAACTAATTCCTCATACATCTACCTCTTTGATATATTGAACATTTATGGTTTTTGGGAATTTGAACTTTCTTGAAAAGTGGTGCAGCTCTGATAGTTTGTTCATTTCGTTTCCCCTATCAGTAGGGAGTGCTCTGGGACAGGGGGCACTTTTGGAGAATTGCACACAGGATCATTTTGTATTGTCGAATTACAATTGGTGACTCTTGAGATTGGTGCCCATTGGTTGTTTTTGGTCCACTGTCCAATTTGTGTGTTTTCAAGCTTGAATTCTTTATCCGGGGGTGGAGCATCTCCTGTAGTTTGGGAGTTGGCTCTTTTTCGTGCGTTGGACACAACCAGGGAGTCCAATGGTAATTGTCCCCTTACATATACTGGGTCAGATGGTGCTGGCTTGTATTTCTTATCTACTCTAGGGGTAAGAATACGAGCCCTGACAGGGTCATTAAAGATGTCATCTACATGCCTGATCATCCCTTTGAGCATGGGTAGTGTGTGTGATGACTTTTGTGTGCTGCTAAGGGTTTCAAAGAGGAAATCCTCTTCTAGGGATTCTTTGTGCAGCTGCACCCCATGGTAGTTGGCAGCTCTACCCAGTAATTCAATGTAGCCTACACTGTCATCCGATGGAGAGGGCTTGGTAGGGTACAAGTCTGGATCATTGCCTGTGGGCGAATTAGTGTTGTAGTCGTCCCATGGGTCTGTAGGTACTGGCTGATAATCTTCATCTTCATCCCCATCGCCATCCCCATGATCCTGGTTGTCAGGTGTATGTGGTGGTGAATGCTCATGTGAAATTGGTTGAAAATGAGGGGAAGGAGGTGATGGAAGAGGAGGAGGAAGAGGAGGAGGAGGGGAAGGGTTAGTTCCAACACTTCTCTTCTTCAAAGGAATGTGATATTCCTCTTCTGTATCAGTCCTTTTTAAAGTCACTTCGGTGGTGATGTGTCCAGTCTTTGGATGAATGTACAACACCTTCTGTTTCGGGTCCAATTTGTCGATCGGAGCGTCAAAAGTGTGCTTTTTTGGTGATTTCGGCACATTTGACTGTTTCGGCGCCTAATGTTTCGGTGCCGAAGTCTTAGGCGTTGATGTCTTCGGATCCGAAGTGTGTTTCGGTGCCGAATGGTGTGGGTCGGAGCCGGACTTTTGTTTCGACCCCGAAGGTTTTCGGCTCCGAGCTCGATTTGGAGAGGGGCTTTTTGTAGCCGGAAGGCTTTTTTGTAGGCTTCGGTGCCGAGCCAGAAGGCGGGGCGTCAGAAGCGTGGTCTCGGTGTCGAACGGGGCCCGATGGCGCGGGTTGGACCGGAGCCTTCTTTTTGTGTTGAGGTGGATCTTGGGACGAGGGAGGGTCTGTACTCCCAGTACTTTGTCCATGTGGGATGTCTTCATCTTGGTCGGAGCCGTGCTCTGAAATGGAGATCGGCTCCTGCTCCTCCTTGGATCCCATGGCATCCCCGGCCTCTTCTTCCGATTGTTGGCCGAAGATGTCCGGAAAGGAGCTTGTGTGCTGGCTCTGCATGTCGCAACGTCGAGTCCGACGGTCGCAAAGTGTTTTCTTGGAGCGGAAAGCCTGGTACGCGTCGCAGTACTGTTCTCTGTGTTCCGATGACAAACACAAGTTGCACACTTCGTCTGAGTTGGTGCGCGGGTATTTCGCGTGACATTGAGGGCAGAATTTGAAGGGAGTTCGTTCCAGCGACTGCAGGTCGGCCCAACGCGGGTAGGCCAGACGGACTTCCACGAGCTTTCCAATCGAAAGATTGTTTTAATAAGTAAATACGATACGCGAAGAATGGGAGAAGCGATCAGAAACAATACCGTCGAGGGTGAGTGTCTTGCGCACCGAGGGAAACCGAAGGAATGGTGTCGAACCGGAGCGCAGTAATTCACATCCGAACCCGATGGCGGAAAAAAACAATCTAACAATGGAGTCGATGCCCATGCGCACTATCACCGAAAGGAGGAGTCACCTACCTCGTGACTGGAAAAGACTTCTTCGAAGAAAAACAAAGTGCAAACATCCGGACCCAACACTAGATGGCAGGAGTATGCACAGCATGTGATCTACAGCTCACATGCCTCGAACATAGAGTTATCAGTTTACAGGCAAGTCAACTTTGTGGGAGTTGGTATTCTGGGTTAGAACCAGGGTTCCCCCAGGGTCGAAGATGCACTCTTGAAATGCCCTCAGCGGCACTAGGGCGGCCGGGTACAGAGTGCAGAGGACCAATGCTATCCAATGGGGGGATAAGGGGCCTCCGGTTGGTGGCTGCTCACGAGCAGGCCACAAGGTTGTGCGAGCAAAGCTCCTGGTGTTAGGCTCAGGGCAAAGGGAGATCAGAGTTAGAACACAAGGTGCACCCGCAGCGGCGGCTGGGTGCTGTTTTGGCACTGGGTGCCCCGTTTTCAATGGGAGTTGCCGGTTTTGGATTTTGGCTGCAGGCTTGGTCCAGGAAGACTTCCGGGAGGAACCAACAGCTGGACAGGTAAGTTGGAGGGCTCGGGACGTAGGTGCACCTCGGGTTCTCTTCTCCAGGGCGCAGGGCGGCTGGATGCAGGGGTGTCTTGAGGTCGGATTTCACCTTACCGGGGCACTCGCTGTAGGGGGGTCTCCGTGCAGAGGCTGCAGACTACGTCGGGGAGTCCTGGAGGGGTCAACCCACGTTGGGGGACCTCGCTGGGACCAGTGGGCCACCTGGATTCGGGCCGTAGAAGTCGGGAGCAGAGGTGGTTCCAGGCGTCGGGTTTCTTTGTCCTCAGCAGGCTCTGAGTTTGTCGTGGGAGTTTCTTTTGAACAGAGCTGCTGTTCACAGGAGATCCGGTCTTTGTTGAAGGCAATCAGTCTTCCCAGGGGTTCTGGAGGTCGCTGGCTGCAGGACAAGGCGACTTTTGGCGCAGGATCTCTGGAAACTGCAGAAGGGCTGGGGCCAAGTCAGTTCTTCTCTGCATCTCCTCTGCTGGGCGTCTTCTTTCTTCCTTCTTCGTAGGTTGCGGGCATCTGTCTTCTTGGTTCAGGGCTGCCCCATAAATACTGTATTTAGGGGGCGTTTTAGGGGTCTCGAGGTCAGTAGCCAATGGGCTACTGATCTTCGGGTGACTTCACCCTTGGTGTGCCCACCCCACGTGGGGGATTGGGCACAATCCCTAATCCTGATTGGAGAGTGCCTGCCATCTGCAAGATGGCAGGCACTGAAGAGTGGGCTTCACCTCACCTCCCCCAACTGAGGGGTGGGATTGGCAGAGGTGGGCACACCTTGTGGGCTGTGCTCATTTTTCCTGCCCGTCTTTCCGCCGAAAAGGAGGGGAGACAGGAAGGGGGCCTGCTCCTGATTAGCAGGAGAGGCTGGGTGTCGCATTACAAAGGCGGCAAGGACTTTGAAGCTCCCCTGCCACAGATGTCTCTTCCTGGCCGGGGGAGGTGTGACCACCTCCGCCCAGGAAAGGCTTTATTTCTGTGCTCAGAGAGCGAAAGCTTCCACCCCAGGAGTCCAAAAACATGTCTCGTGGTGGCAGGCTGGTGTGTACCAATCAGGGAACCCACCAGAGGCTGGTCGTTTTTCAGGGAGCATCTCTAAGATGCCATCGGAGTGCACGTTTCATTAAATCCCACACTGGCATCAATGTGGGTTTAATGTGCTGAGAAGTTTGATACCAAACTTCCCAGTTTTCAGTAAAGCCATTATGGTGCTGTGGAGTTCGTAATGACAAACTTCCGGCACCATATACTCTTAATGGCATTACTGCACTTACAATGTCTAAGAATTGGTCTAGACAATGTAGGGGTACAGGGCTCAGGCACCTGTACCCTCACCACTGGTATAGTGCACCCAGCTAGAGGGGTGGCTAACCTATGCCATGGCAGTGGGTTGTAGGCTTGGCACACAGGGATGTGTGCCATATCGATCCTTCACTTTGTTCTGCACCAGTGGGTGGGTTACTGCAACAGAAACCCAGCTTCCTACAGTGGCAGATTGAGCGGCCACCCTCTTTACTGCTACATCGATGATCTTATTCTCCTTATCTGGCTGTGAGATGCCCCCGGCCCCCTGTGTGTTAACCTGTTTGCGTGCGTTATGCACAACTAACAAATCTGGTGGGAGCTGGCCTCTTATGTAGGGTGGGTCCGAAGGCTTAGCTTCTATTTCTTATCCAGCCTGGGAGTGAACACCCTTGCCCTTCCACTGGGTCCTTAAAAGTGTCCGGGCAGTTTTTAACATTCGTGCAAGTATGGGAAGGGATTGAACTGAACTGAGTGTTGGAAAGAATCTTGTGTGGAGATCTACCTTGTGGAAAGTAGCCGCCCTATGGATGGCCTAATGTAAAGTGGGGTCCTCTGGAGGGGAGGGCTTGGCTGGATATAAATCTGGGTCAGTGTTCCTGGGGGAACCACATCATAATCGCCCCAGGGATCATCTCGGGCCTCAGATCAGATGGGGCATCATAAGGGTCCATAAGGCGTTGAGGACTCCCCTTCCCGTGGGATTAATGTGGTGAATTCTCCGGAGAAGGTGGCAGAGGAGGCCCATGTAGTGGTGGTGGAGGAGGAGGCACAGAAGGGCGAGAGGAGAGCAGAGGACTGGTACCTCTATCTTGATGCTTCTTCAATTTGGGAGATGGTGGAGGCTCCAAAGCAAGCTGCTCCTTGAAGGTAAGCTTCCTCTTACGAGAAGAGTCTCCTGCACCCTTTGTGCTGGTTTCGCTGTAATATTCCCATTGTGGAGGTGATAAACAATCTCTTTTGCCAAGTGTCCAAATCCTTCTGGAGATGTTGTAGTATCTTTCAGTTCCTGATCCTCGGAGTCTGTCATGTATAGTCGCCTGGGTGCCGAACGGTGTTTCTGCTACACAGCAGGTTTCGATACCGCTCCATAGCCCATCGGTGCCAGTGTGTAGGACCCAGGGGGCATTGAGGGAGCTGTCAACGCAGAGAGAGGCTGGGTCTAATGCGGCGGGCTCGGCGCCGGGGATGGAGTACTTGTCGGCTCTGAAGACTTACAGCAGTGCCAGCCATGGGAGCAATGCAGTGGGGGATTCAGGCTTCCTGTCCGCAATCGTGGGCTCAACGCCCGACCCCCGGAGGAGCGGTAGGCAACCTGATGGTGAGAGCTGTGAGGAACTGTACTCACTGTCAGTCTTCTGACACTGGCCTGGTGTGGGATGCAAATCTGCTGTCTCGGAATCCAAAAGGTGAATCTGGCTCCGGGCTGAAGGAAGTTGCTTGTTCAGGAAGAGGCGACATCTGCCTCCCCTTTGACGTCCTACCAGAAGATGTCGGGGTATCCTCGTCTGGCTGCTGTTCCATGGTGCATCGAGCAAGCCGACTATACCGGATGTTGTTCTTGGAACGGAAGGCACGGCAGGCGAAAAAGGTGGTCTCGTCGTGCTCAGAGTGTTGATCTGTCCACGAGTACTCGGAATGGCACTGGACAGTAATGAAAGGGCGTCCTTTCCATCACGCTCTGCTCATTCTCAAGGAAGAAGCCAGGTGAATAGGCCCCAAAGGGGATATTGCCTCTAAATAACAGGAGCAGAAGACTTAAGAGGGCCGGACAACAATCAACACAGTATGTACTCAGAGCCCCGGCGATGCATGTCCGACCCAGACGGCAGAAGAAAACAATCTAACAATGGAGCCAATGCCCATTCACATTACCAGTCATAGGAGTCACTGCCTCGTGACTTGAGAGTTCTTTGAAGAAAAAAAAGTTATACATGTCCGAGGTCAACACTAGATGGTAGGAGTATGCAAAGCATGTGCATCTACAGCTAGGCATGCCACCAACATATTGTTTCTTTGCAGATTCAACGTCCTGCTATCAAGTCAATTTAAAGTAAAACCTCTCCTTTGTCCAATTAGACCCATATGTGTCACGATTTTTTAAGCTGGTTTAATATGGGGGTATTATTGTCTTTTTTGGGGGGAGGAGGCAGTGTTCCTGTGGGAATCAGCAATTGAATCATTAAGGAGGCTAAATAGTCACATCTCCCCTGCAAGGATGTATTTAGCCATGTAATCTATCCCGGATGGAAAGTGGGCTTTTAAAACCTCCAACACTCAAGGCTCAACTGCCGCTTCAGTGAGTTCCATATATCTCTCCCGTAGATCTTTCTCGGGCTTTCACATGATGTAAATGCTTCATACACATCTTTAAAAGGGGCAAGATAGGATAACATGATCTGACTGAACAAAGTAGATATTCTGAGAATAAAGGCGCTCAGAAGTCAAGATTCAATCCAGTCCGTGGCCCCGAACATCTATGGGGCCATCCACCAATTGGCTGAAACTCAGTACCTGAAGGTGGTGTAAAAACTGAAATTTAGGAATCTTATCATCCTCTGCCTATGTGTTACAGGTCGCAGCTAAGATGAGGATGACTCAATTTCACTACAGAATTAAGAAAAGAAAAAAAATCAGTAAAGCTACCTTCAAATACAGGTTTGAAACTTGGAGGTCTAGATCTACAAATAAAGGCACAACAGCTTGGGGAACAATTGCAGCAGTGGTCTTGATGGGGCTTTGTGCTGGAAGTCCTGAATATGACATGAAAGTCTGATTTGGTGCATCACGAAAGATTGCTAGCTTTGCTGATCCTCTCGCTGGAGAAGCTTTTGAAAACGTATTATGTAATCAATGGGTGACATTCTTGCAAGTGATCTTATTGCAGGCATAAGAGAGTAGGGCCATCAAAATAGCTTAAATGTTATGCTGCCTCTGCATTTTTGGTCTTCTTGAGGGGCTTGTTGGGAGGTTTCACTGATGCAAGGATATGTGCACTCAGTACATGAAAATAAATCTGGTCATGCCTAACCGCCTCCTGTGGTGGAAGCATAGAACACCCAATGTGGTAGTATTTTTCTAATGTAGACACTGAACTAGGCTATCCTGAGATTGAAGCCTTCTAAGAGCTAAGTACAAAGGCTTCTGCTCCGCAGGTCACGGGGAAAGTTTTAGGTACCAGTTCATCATCTATAAGGAGTGCTTCTTTGACATTGATAGTCACAAGGGTTAAGATTTGATGAAAAAGATTACTAGGCATGCCAATTAAACAGTATATCCGTATCCGTGCATCACTATGATTACATCCAATGTGTTACTGGATTACGCATTCTCTTGTATTTTATATCAAGGGCTTATTTTGACAGTGTTTCAGGGGATGTCAAAAGAAATTCTCACAAAAGAACTTAGAAAAAGTAAAATGGTAAAAACAGGAAGTGCCTCTGAAAAAGTGGTAGAATAGGCCTAAATTACTAGTTATTCACCCAACACATTAGGGTACTCGCAAATCTCTGCCATCTACTACAACAATGTAATACCTGACATTGTCAATAAAGAGATCTGGTACAGGATCACATCATTGTTATCTCACTTGTTTGTGTGCATGGTCGTAGGAGTTGATGTGGTTGTCAAATTCTTGGTGCTTTTGGTACTGCTTGTCACATAGTTCACAATAGAAGTTTGCGCGCAGATCTTCCAGTGCTTTGGCAATAGCCTTCTCTTTGTCGACGTATTCCTAAAACACCCAAAAAAAAAAAGTACAGAATACAGAAAAAACATAAGAGCAAATATTCAGAATAACCTTAAGGACTCTGAATCATTTTCTTCCAAATCCATGGACAGGGTTGAACATGAAAGGTGGTTGATCACAACGCTAAGGTGCAGTAGCTAATTTGATACATAAGTTCATAGGTACCAATGGCAGTCACTTTTCTATATAGCAACATAACACCTAAGCAGTCATTGCTAGATAATGTCACTCAACGCAAAGATAAAGGAATACCTCTACATCTATAAAGCACGCTGAGGAAACTTATTCGGGATGGTGAAACTGGGCATAAGCAGTACTCAGTGTGGCATTTCTTCAAGTTCGGTCCATCAAGCAGGGCACCTATTTCCAGTGCGGCCCAACATCACGATGGAGAGAAGCAACTTTATTTGAATGAGCCAATGGCCCACGTGTTCTGTTTTTGGCAGCAACGCACACATCAAGGTCATTTCCCCTCAGTTCTACCCAAGAGACAAACACTATAAACACAATAGCCCGGTCACATCTAGTCCATAGCATCTACATGGGGCTTACAGTGTGCCTAATCAAAGATTCATGAATGTTGCTGTAATACAGAATTATAAGTACGAACATCCCCCCTGCACTTGCTACCCTTTACTGCAAGAACGATATCCTTCAAAGTGCTTGGCATTGCTCACAATGCAACTCAAAGCAGTACATCGATTTCGCTCTAGTCCACATTCAAACTTTACAGCTAACAGAGAAACCTTAAATCGGCACTCCTAATAATCCGCACTAATAACAGTAGCAGCAGACTAGGTGGAAGGTCCTTTTCAGAGTAAAATTTAAAAATATGCAACACCCTACCCAAGAATATATAGTCTATAGCAACCACCTAGCTTTCAGAAAAGAAATAAAAATGTGGCTTGTCCCAAAGTACAACTCAACATCCAGAAGGCTACATATTACTGTGTCAAAAGGATCAAAATGCTCCAAGATCTTTTATGCCAAGGCCCTGGTGGATTAAGCCCAGAGTATCACAGGACACACTAGAAAACTACAGGAGGGCTCCTAGTTCTTTCCCATAAGAATACAAGGCATAATAAGGTGTTCCTAACAATAGATTACACAGGCACCATCATCAATATAACCATATCATGTGACAACAACAAATACTAGGTACATGCATGCCCAAAGGCGCCTATTTCTTACATTCTGCAACAAAACTACATACTGTTGGAGACTAGCTTCCAGTTTCCGCTGCTCCGTTTTTTTTTCATACACAGACCAGTATACAGCCAACACACTTCAAATCGCACACTTGATATGCACCCGTAAGCTGATAAAAATCAAAGTCCTTCCATGACCTGGCCAGGGCCACTAAGAACTCATACATGATGGCTACTTAGTCGAGGAAATGCTTTAGGCCTCACAAGAGTTATGGAAAGTGCAATATGAATAGAAATAAAATATGATGCACCAGTAGGGGCCATACCCTGAATGGCACATCTGTACGGTACCAGCACACAAGGTTTGACACTATTAAGATCAGAACTAATACAATATTCTGCCAATCACGCACTCCCCCACACTATAGCATGATACCCATCCAAAACATGCCCTTCGGCAGCCTACAAAAGGGGTATGAAGCACTATATAAATATTGCAATGCATTACAATCGTTTAAATGCTTTTGAATCACTTCAGTCCCGCCACCAGGTGACCTCTACACACACAAGCATGCGAAAGGCGACAGCAGTGTTTTTGGCTTTCCTACCATGTTTCTTAATGAGAATGACCAAACAGCCATCCAATGTTCCCATCTTCAGCAGAGCAAGTGTGCAAAGACGGGTTACTGTGTTGCCAAAGCACACAGTCAAAATGGTAGGTTGCAATGAACAAGTCGACCAGCTAGACCATGGGCGGCACTGGGGGAATGGTAGCGTGCAGTGGCAGACTGAGAAGAAAGGCACAGCTGCATGGGCAACACTTATTTTCACTCAAAGGTCAGAACGGCATTGAGGAACCTAAAATACCACCATGCCTAAGAAAGGAAAATGCTACTTACCAGTATGCATCTGTTCTTGGCATGTAGAGCTGCAGAGTTGTACACTGTGCATAGATCGCCATCTGGTGTTGGGCTCGGATGCTTGCACTTTGTTGTTGTCTTGGAAGAGTCTTTTGTAGTCACGAGATAGGCGACTCCTCCTTTGGACGATAGTGCGCATGGGCATCGACTCCATCCTCAGATTGTTTTTCGCCATGATGGGAAAAGATGGAGTCAGTAAGAAGTCCATGTGAATGTATCTAATTAAGATAATACTGGAACAGATGCAGGTTCCGGAGAGGCGGGTGGGCGTGTACAACTCTGCAGCTCTACATGCCAAGAACAGATGCATACTGGCAAGTAGCATTTTCCGTTCGAGGCATATGAGCTGCAGATTGTACACTGTGCATAGACTGTATAGCAGTGTCTCCCTTAGCGGTGGTCACCTGTATCGGTTGCAGTAGTTTGAAACAATGTTTTGAGAACAGCCTGGCCTACAGAAGCTTGTTGCTTTGCCTGCACGTCAACAAAATAGTGTTTGGTGAAGGTGTGTGGTGTAGACCATGTAGCTGCTTTACATATGCCATCTAAGGGAATGTTCCCTAAGAATGCCATGGAGGCCCCTAGTTTGCGTGTTGAATGTGCCCTAGGGGGAATTGTCAATGTGCGTTTAGCCTTTTGGTAGCATATTTGAATGCATTTTACTATCCACCGTGCGATCCCAGCTTTGGAGATGGGGTTACCTTTATGAGGTGGGGAGAAGGCTACAAACAGTTGTTTGTTTTGCGAAAGGGCTTAGTTCTGTCAATGTAATAAAGTAATGCCCTTTTGACGTCTAGTGTATGAAGAGCTCTGTGTGCTACAGAGTCTGGGTTTTGGAAAAACACCCGTAATTCAACTGATTGGTTAAGATGAAAGGCAGAAATGACTTTGGGAAGGAATTTTGGCTTTGTTCTGAGAACCACTTTGTTATGATGCATTTGTAAGAATGGTTCTTGTATGGTTAAAGCCTGAATCTCGCTTACTCTTCTGAGAGGTAATTGCGACAAGGAAAGCAACTTTCCATGTGAGGAACTGAAGTTCACATTTATGTAGAGGTTCAAATGGGGGACCCATGAGCCTGGTAAGGACAATGTTTAAATTCCACACTGGAGAGGGTGGCAGTGTGGGAGGAATTATTCTTTTAAGTCCCTCCATAAAGCCTTTAATTGCAGGTACTCTAAATAATGACAAATGTCTGTTTTGTAAGTAAGCGGCAAGCGCTGCTAGATGTAATCGTATGGATGAATATGCTAGTTTACATCTTTGTAAGTGTAGCAAATAACAAATGATGTCCTGGATGGAAGCATCTAGTGGATCAATTTTATTATTTTGGCAGTAGATGACAAATCTTTTCCATTTTGCTGCATAGCAAGCTCTAGTAGTGGGGAGTCTGGCTTCTTTAATGATGTTCATACAGTCAGGCGGAAGGTTAAGATAACCGAACTCTAGGACTTCAGGAGCCAGATTGCTAGATTCAGTTGTGCTGGATCTGGGTGCCTTATCTCTCCATGGCTCTGCGTTGGCAATGGTGGGGAGAGGCGTAGTTTTTGGTGTGGAGCCACTGAGAGTTCCAGTAGTGTTGTGAACCATGGTTGGCGTGCCCATGTGGGAGCAACCAGGATCATCTTGAGAGACTGTTGTCTGAGTTTGCGTACTACCAGGGGAAATCAGTGGGAGTGGCGGAAAAGCGTACGCAAATTTTCCTGACCAGTTCATCCATATCGCATTGCCTTTGGACAATGGGTGTGGGAACCTGGCGGCGAAGGTTGGGCATTTTGCGTTTGCGTGTGTGGCGAACAGATCTATGTCTGGTTGGCCCAACATGTGGAAAAAGGGCTGGAGAACTTGGGGATGAAGTTCCCATTCGTGTATCTGCTGTGTCTGTCGACTTAGCAGATCCGCAATCTGATTGTGAATCCCTGGAAGATGTTCTGCTAGCAGGTATATATTCTGTGGAATGGCCCATCTCCAAATGTCTTGTGCGAGCTGGGACAGCTGCAGAGAATGTGTGCCCCCTTGTTTTTGTATGTAGTACATGGCTGTCATGTTGTCGGTGCGGATTAGGACAGTCTTGTGTTGTAGATGTTGTTTGATTTTAATGCTAGGAATATTGCTAGTAATTCCAGGTGGTTGATATGGAGCACTTTTTGTTGAGTGGTCAATTTGCCTTGAATTATATGGTCTAGGAGATGGGCTCCCCAACCGGTGAGTGATGCGTCTGCTGTTAGTACTATCTGTGGAATTGGCTCGAGGAACGGCCGCCCTTTAGACAGGTGTCGTGTGTTCCACCACTGCAGAGAGCGATGTGTGCGGCTGTCTACCAACACCAGATCTGTAAGATGGCCTTGAGCTTGGTTCCACTGTCGTGCTAGGCATTCCTGTAAGGGGCGCATCTGAAGTCTTGCATGAGGTACGATAAAGATGCAAGAGGCCATCATTCCTATGAGTTGCATGAATACCCTTGCTGGGAGGGAGTGCTGCAGTTGAAATTTGCTGCTTAGGGCTTGTATGCTGGCTATCCTGGCTGGACTTGGATATGCCAGAGCTTTGGAAGTGTCTACTGTGGCTCCTAGATACTGATGTATGTGGGAGGGCTGGAGATTTGACTTGGGGTAATTTACTGTGAATCCTAAGTGGTGTAGCAGCTGGATAGTTTGATGAGTGTGATGAACACACTGGTTGAATGACTTGGCTTTTATTAGCCAGTCGTCGAGATATGGAAAGACGTGGATTTGTTGTCTTCTTAGGTGCGCTGCTAATACTGCAAGGCACTTTGTGAACACTGGGTGCGGTGGTGACCCCGAATGGTAGGACGGTGAACTGATAGTGTTGTCCGTCTACTATGAACCTTAGATACTTCCTGTGAGCAGGGTGCATGGGAATGTGGAAGTAGGCGTCCTTGAGATCTAGTGTGGCAAGGAAGTCGCCTTGTTGCAGCAGTGGAAGAACCTGTTGCAGGGTGATCATATGGAAGTGATCGGACTGTATGTAGAGATTGAGGGGTCTGAGGTCGAGGATTGGCCTTAGGGTCCCGTCCTTTTTGGGGATTAGGAAATACAGGGAGTAAACCCCTGTTCCTTGATGGTGTAAGGGAACTGGTTCTATTGCATGCTTTTGAAGCAGTGAGAGAACCTCTTGCTTTAAGAGCGTAATGCGTTCTGTGGACATTGGACGCTGTTTGGGTGGAATGTTGGGCAGGGTTGCTGTAAGTTCGAGGCAGTAACCATACTGGATAATTTGTCTTACCCACCTGTCTGTTGTGATGGAATCCCAGACAGGTAGGAACTGTGAAAGTCTCCCCCGGACCAGAGTGGAATGGTCTGGAGGGAGCGGAGGGAAGTCACTGTTTAGGAGCGGGGGAGGTACGAGTGTTGTTACCACCTCGGCCTCTGCCCTTGTTGTTGTTTCCCCTGTATCCGCCTCTAAAATATCCTCTATTGGGGGATGTGTGAGCGGTGTTTTTATATGAAGAGGAGGCGGTGTCTGTTGCAGTGTTTTTGGATGCTCCCCTATAGAAGGAGCGACGAAAGGAACCGCGTGTGGATGGAGACTGCAATGATCCCATGGACTTAGCAGTCTGTGTCCTTCTGCATTTTTTCTAGTATGGTGTTCTACAGCCGGTCCAAAAAGGTGCTCGATTGAACGGCTGGTTAAGGATAGCTGTTTGGACCTCTGGTTTAAAACCTGAAATGCGTAACCAGGCATGTCGTCTGAGTAGCACGCTAGTGTTGACAGATCTAGAGGCTGTGTCAGCTGCCTCTAGGGCACACTTAATTGATGCGTTGGTTATGAGTTTGCCCTCCTGAATCAAATCATTTGCCTGGGTTTTGTATTGATCAGGTAGATGTTGTAATAGGGTCTCTAGTCGGTCGTAGTGAGCCCCATCATATCTAGCAAGTAATGCTTGGGTGTTTGCTATGCGCCAGTGATTAGCTGCTTGAGCAGCAACTCTCTTGCCAGAGGCATCTAGCAACTTAGATTCCTTATCCGGAGGTGGTGTGTCACCGGAGGTTTGAGAGTTGGCGCGTTTTCTAGCGTTAGAAACTACTAGTGAGTCTAAGGGTAGCTGCCCCTTGATGTAGGTGGGATCGTCAGGGGAGGGTTTATACTTTATCACTTCTGGGATTGAGAATTCTAGTCCTGACTGGGTCTCTGAATATGTCTGGGGCATGTTTAATGACCCCTTTTAACAGGCAGGGTTTGGACAGTTTTTTGGGACTGTTCAAAGGTGTCCAGAAGGAAGTCCTCTTCTGCAGGGTCTGAATGTATGGGGACACCATGGTACAGAGCAGCTCCATTGACCAGTTGTCCAAAACCAATGTTGTCATCTGGGGGAGATGGTTTTGTTGGATATGGCTGGGGAGCAGAGAGGGCTGGGGGACCAATTGGGTCATCATAATCGTCCCAATCGTCCTGTGGTGTGTCTGTATCAGTCAGGATCAGTGAAAGGGTCATTGATGCCTCCTCCACCCCCTACGTCATCATCAAGATTATCTTGTGTTGGAAGTGTTAGAGGTTGTGTAGGAGAGACCGGCTTAGGCGGAAGAACTGGCTCAGGAGGAAGGACAGGTTTAGGAGGAAGAACAGGCTCAGAAGGAAAAACAGGAGAAGAGGGCCTTATAGGGGAAGTGGCACAGACTTTTTTCTTTACAGGCACTGCAGGAGTGTCTGATGAGTCCAACTTCCTCTTCTTGTGTGGAACAGTAGCCACATGTCCTGTTTTGGGGTCTATGTGCAGCTTTTTCTGCTTGGGATCGACAGGATCCGGTTGGAAAAGTTCTTCCCGTTCGGTAACCGCTTTCGGCGCCGACTTCTTCGGGTCCGAACGAGGTTTTGATTTGTGCTCGGAGGCCTTAGGGATTTGGTCTAGGGGCCTTCGGCTTGGTTATGGAGCCGGGAACGTTCTTCGGTTCCGAAGGTTTTGGTTTCGGAGCCGATTGTTTCGGCGTCGAGGTGGTCGGTGCCGACTTCTTTTTGGGAGTAGGTTGGTCTCTGGTTTTCGGTGCCGAAGGTGCCTGCGGGACTGTGAGATATGGTTTGCTCGGTTCCGAGCTGCCGGAAGGCCTGTTCTTTGTCTTCGGAGCCGAGCCCGAGGGCGGGGCTTCTGAAGTTTGTTTTTGGTCGCGACTGGGGCCAGGAGGCGAAGTGTTGACCAGGGCCTTGGTTTTTTCGGGTGGAGTTGGGGTAAGGGCAGTATTACTCCCTCGTTGACCAGGAATGATGTGGTCGTCTGAGTCGTCCGCTTCGGACACGATCTGCAGGTCTTCAGAATCGTCCTCTGGAACATCGGGGCCTTCATCGAAGATGTCCACTGGTGCCGGAGCTGATCTCTGCGCCATGATGTGCCGTCCGGCCCGGCGATCACGGATGGTTTTCTTGGATCGAAAACAGGCGTAGGCCTGGCAAGTGTTTTCGTTGTGTTCGGGTGAGAGACACAGGTTACAGACCTTGTGATGGTCACTGTGTGGGAATTTTGCTCCACACTGGGGGCATTTTTTTTAAACGGAGTCCTTTCCATGAGCTGTAGGCCCGAACGGCGTCGATAGGCCCAACGGCCCGCGTCGATGACTGGAATCGAGTATGGGAGATGTGCGAAGATCACGCGATCGAAAACAATACCGTCGAGTTGTAGAGAGTTTGCGCGTCGAAAAGGTTTGGAAAAACAGGTACCGAACCGGAGCGCAGAAGTTACATCCAAACCCGATGGCGGAAAAAAACAATCTGAGGATGGAGTCGATGCCCATGCGCACTATCGTCCAAAGGAGGAGTCACCTATCTCGTGACTACAAAAGACTCTTCCAAGACCACAACAAAGTGCAAGCATCCGAGCCCAACACCAGATGGCGATCTATGCACAGTGTACAATCTGCAGCTCATATGCCTCGAACACTATGTATCAACGATTACTTAAAGTACCAAGTAAAAGAAATTGTCATAAATGTTTTCATGCTTGTGCAGTGGTGATGACGGCAACAGACTTGAAGGGAGAATCGCAGATGAGTTATAAAACAGTCAGGTGCCTTTAAGATGCCAATTGAGAGAGGAAGGGTCAAAAGTGCCTCGGGATGCAGATGTATTAACAATCAATCATTTCCCTATAATATCCCAACATTTTAACATTATACAAAATATGGACATTTACATTACCCTAAGAAAGGATATTAAAGCTTTTTTTCATGAAAATAGCTCTTTCTAGGTAAAATGGTGTTGTTGAAGGAAATTAAATAAGGTAGCGGAGGGAACTGAATAAATGAAAACTGTCAAGTAGGACACTTATTAATCATGTGTGAATACTAGAGTCCTCTACCCTCTGTTTCCTATAGAACATCAGGCGCATGTGTGATCCAATATCTCTCACTGTTGGTACCCAAGCGAACCTCATCCCCTTTATCGGAACATCACTGAAATCTAAAACCAGTATCAAAATGATGTATGGAGTATAATAATACCTTGTATTTCTGCCTCAGCTCTTCAGTGTCTTCTTTCTCCACTTCCAGGGCCCTGCGGCGCTCCGTGGCATCTTCTGCATAGTCCATCTGCATCAGAACAATCCACAATTGTAAATTCACAAAGGTGCAAGTCAATGCATCACACGGTCTGAAAATGATTTGTTAAGAGGCAATTTGAGAACTGAATAAAGAAAATGCACCCAAATGCAATTACAAACAAAGTATGTGCTGAAGAATTTTTTGTGCACGTTGCTTTTAATATGGTCTTTGAGGCACACATTTTCACGTGCTAAAAACAGACAGCGGGCCCATATGCAAGTCGTTAAGGAGTACAATTACTTTATAGAACACAATGCCTCATTTCTCAAGGCTGTAAATAGCAGGTGTCCCGGGTATCCAGTTTAAAGGCATTCACGTTATCAAACTCAGAAGGATAAAAGGCTTAGTTTCCCTTGCCAGGATTCCAACTTGTGATGTGCAGTCACACCGGATAATAGTAGTGAGCTACCTTTCTAGCTATGTATCTGTGTACAGATTACATCTGGGTCTGTGGCATAACCAACTACGAATGTAGAAATGATTCACACTAGGAAAGCAGCCTTCCCAGAAGAGTGCTGGAAAGTGGTTTCGTGCCTGGGTTCTAACAGAAAACCTGTAAGCTTTGAGAAGACATTGTTTGTTTTAAATGGAAGCCAGACTAATAAAAATCTCCAGTACGTAAAGTTCAGCAGTTAAGTTGTGGTAGGGACTCAGCATGCACTTTGGGTAGCAGCCCAGGTCTGAATGCGTTATCCTGTGTAGTTGCCAATAGGTTAAAAATGTGACCCGCCATTGGCAAAGCGTGTGTGTGCGTGTGTGTGTGTGTGAGAGGAGGGGGGGAATAGGGCTGGGCTTAAGATCATGGCTTTAGCAGGATGACTAAATTATTATAGGACTGGCGAGAGAAATGTCTGACCAGTTAACTATAAGTGCACTCCCGCTGGGAATAGTCTTCTGGTACATGAAATCAAAGTCTTGGTATTATGAGGTTTCTGCCTTCACGGAAATGTTAGTCTTAGTTAGGCCTCTCCCTAGCAACAGAAGATCCGGAACATTAAAGCATTACACATGCATGACCTTATGTGATGTTTCTGCTTAGAGTGAGTGAATGTTAGTTCCTTCTGTATTTCTGGCAGCTGTGCTGGAGTTTCCTGGCGTTTATCCAGTGCCAGATGGCCCGAGCTCACCTCAAAAACATTTAATGTCCTTCCTCCCTTCATGTTAGGACAACAGTTGGTGTTGCTGCGTGGATCTAAACACTTACGTCTTTCATGCAGGACGAGATTTCAACGGCCCCGAATTACAACATGATTATGTGAGACAATTGCTTTTGGGATCACAGCGCTGAATCTGCATCTCTTCCAACTGGGGTTATCATCCAGGAAGGAGGCATCTATCACTAACATTTCAAATTAGTTGGTTAGTGGAAGAGAAGCCCTTTCATTATGCTAGGTGATTTAATTTTAATGGGAAAGAGACTGATGTAGCAAATTTTAATCCCAGGTTCTCAGGCTTGGACTATACTCTCCACTAGTCCACTGTGCACATTTGAAGAGGTGCCCTATGCAGTCTCCTATTTGCTACTAGGAGTACACAAGAGGCCAGTGAGGAAGAAAGGAGATGAGACGAGATGTTGAAGTAACATTTTTACAGAGAACGGCAATTCTGAATTAAAAATTGTCTCTCCTCCAAAGGATATAACTTAGCTTAGTTGGTCGACGTTCCTAAGCAGACGGCATTAATTTCTGGGGTTGATGAGTAGACCTATTCTTTGTATGGCGATCACGAAAGTCTGTTAGCGAGCAGTCCTTTATTATCAGCATCCTACATCATTAGTACATCCTACATCCGTTAGATACACAGAAGTGACGGAAGGATGGGCAGTGAATCACATCACCCCTGATTTTGGCTCTGTTTTGAACTTATGCAAGGAACATACTTCTGAAGAATTAACATTCTGAGTCTAGCAAGAGGAATGACATGGGTGCACTAGGACCATGGAGGGGTTGGTGCAGAAATAGTGGATTGTCAGTTTCAGTGGTAGAAGCCTTTCGGATAGAGGTAATGCCATTCCTACATGGTATTTATGTCCATTATAAATCGTAACCTCAGATGCAGAACCATTTAGGATTTATTTTGCTTCATGGAGAAACTCACTGTTGAGTTTACAGAGTAACAGATAATGCCACGTTTGAATGAATCTGAATTTATAGAGCACAGCTATTGCTCAAAAGAGTTTAGTTATTTATAAAGATCCAGGTTAAGTTTTTTTTTTTTTTAGAAATTGTGTGAGGTTTGCCATCTCATGAAGAGTAAGAGGAAGGGAATAGCATAATTTTGCACCTGCGACAGCAGCTAAATACCCTCTTCTTCTAACTGTACAAAACTTTGTGAGTAGTATGAAAAAGGAATGACCAGATCTGAGACCTGGTCAGTGTGTAGAACTTAAAAAGTTCTTAAAGACTATGTGGGTGAGAGCGGTAGACCGCTCTGTGAATGAGAATAAGAGTCTTAAACTGAATCCTCTTTACTATTGGAAGCCAGTGAAGGTCCTTCAATTTATGTGAGACGGAACAGTCTCTGGGAAGATGTAGTAGTAATCTAGCTGCAGAATTCCTCACTAGTTGAAGTATGTATACAAGTTAATTGTGCAGGTCTAGGTGAAGAGAATTGGAGTAATGAAGCCTGGAGGCTATAAAGGCATGATTTACAGTCTTCCTGGTCATAAAAGCACAACAACTAACACCTTACGGAGAGTTCTTAAAAGATAGAAACAAGTGTAAGTAACAGAAAGGATCTGATATTTGAAGAAAAGCTTATTGTCAACTTGGACTAAGTTTCTAACCACTTCAGCAGGACAGGGGGTGGACCAAGTTCAGATGGCCACCAGTAGTCAGTCCGATTTTATCTTTTCCAAATATCAGCAATCCAGTTTTGTCAGAATTTAACTTTAGATGATTTTTTTCACTCATCTATTCTGATACTTTGAGCCAGAGTTGGCTCAGAAACTGCCTGAGCCAACTTGGACATTGTCTGAGCCTGAGTTGGCTGCCTGTATGATAGTTTGTGAGCGAAATTATCAATTGCATATCATACATGTAAGCCATCACCTCAAACCCAAAGATTTGGACCAAGGCTGCCAGAGGGTTCATATAGATATATAAAAGCACAAGCTTAGAAATCACCCATGTTGCACCCCACAATCCAGGGAATTGTTAGAGACTAAGCTGTGATTATCCAATTTTCCAGTTCTAGGCGACTGGTGTACTTTAGGTAAACATACACTGTTACTGCATGAAATACCTTCATGAACACAAAATGAACAGTACAAAATGGAGCCATGTGTAATGAGGTCTGGTTAATTAAAAAAACATGCAATACTCCTAGACAGGATTAGGGTAGTAAACATACTGGTGAGCAAGTAACAACATACAAACTTCCAACTGCATAACTTTGAGAACCATTGCAAGAGTTGTCAAATGGAGAAATTTAATTAAAAGATTCTCAGCTTCTAAAGATCCAGAATGAGCGCGATGACTCATGACTTCTTGGAGACAATTAAGTATTTTCAATAGTATCCCAGACCATTCTTGCTTACTTTGGTTCCGGTATTCTGAAATCAGTTTGTGGTTATTTGTTGAAGATTTAAAGCACAGCCCTCTTGGTTATAAACTGAGATATATCTTTAATCATCTTCGAGCATGTGTGAGGGCAGAAAGTTTCCCTTTCAGGCCCATAGCCCCACTCTGGAAGCATGCCTTTTGAAGGAAGTTAGATTGACTTGGGGGAATCCATTTGCTGAGGGAGCAATTTTTGATAGAGTTTCAACAGCCTGCATCCTGAAGCTTGAAGGTGTTAGACAGGTGGTAGGAAATGTGTCTTAAAAAATATGGCACACTATGGATATGCTGTAAATACACATTTCTTGCAATTTTCAAACACATTTTCAGCGCATGGGGACATATGGCAGGCAAGTTTCTTAGTCTTGTATGTCATTGTGGTTCAATGAAGTGTGGAGTTAAGGTGTCAGCATATGTGACATTCATGGCCATAATGGTAGGGGCTGTCTTAATCAGCAACTGCTGGAGTGTGCCTTCTTTTTAAAGTTTTCCAGCATGATTTTAACATGCCTTTGCGAATAGGTTGGAATTAGACAGAGTGCTCAGTTTTTGATTGAGTTTTCACCAAAAAGTAATCTTCTGCCTGTAGAAGATGCATATCCACCTTGTGGTGGTGAGCTGCCCTCTGAATCACTGCATGATATGCTGTGGTAACATCTTGTGGGGTTGGCTTTGCTGGGTACGACTCCATAGGGTAGACATTACAGTCTTCCCAGGGCTCGTCCCCATCCGGTCACCCACAAGTTGGTCGTATGGGTCTACATCGCCTGCCTGGGTCTGAGCATGAGTGCACTCACCTCTCTGGTGGGGGCGTTTATGGGCATGCTGGGGAGATGTGGAGAGGCAGTGATTTGCTTGTGTGTAGGCAGTTTGGGTGGTGGGCTTGTGACCTTATCCTTATGCTTCTTCTGTACCAGTTCTAGCTGCGAGAAAGGAGAGTTCTTCCTCAAAGGTCAGTCTGCACTTCTTTGGGGGACAGGGAGCTCAGCCGATCGCCATCAAGGTGGTTGGGCAGAGAATTTACCAGCCTCTGAATGAATAAAGAGCCGTTTCTGCCTGGCGTCGCGCTCTTCTGCCAGCTTCGTCAGGATGGGTGCCTCGAAATCATCCTATCTGCGATGGAGCCCTCAGCATTGACGTGCGGCTTGGTTTTGGAGGTGCTCTCAGCATCAATTTTGGTTCAGAATGAGGATGTTTGGTGCCATTAGCTCAAGGAACGGCTGTTGCAGCTTGGCCCCCTTTGCTGGAAGCATGCTCATCTCCGAAACCTTCTCCTGGTGCCAACGGAGCTTGATGGCAGCAGCAGACCAGAAGGCAATTGCTTCTTTGTCCCTTTCTCAGGGCTCGAAACAAGACTCTGGGAGGCATTTAATGGAACAAGGTTTCATTCCCTGACCTAGTTACGCTGCTATCATACCCAAACCCCTAACAGTGTTCTTTGATAAGGGGCCCTGCTTGTTTCGACGCAGAGGATGCCTGGCCTAGGACTGTGGAAACACTTGGACAGCATTTGAGTCGTTGGGCCTTCGGAGGAGCCTGCCTCCCCCTCCTCTATGCTGAGAGGATTGTTTTCCCTGAAACGGCAAGGGATCTCCAAGGAAGATTGCTGCTGCATCTTCCTGTACACCAAACGCCTTTCCCTTTGTTACCTCAGTCTTTTTCACAACAAAAAGTGTGGTAGAGTTCACAGGACGCCTTGCTGTGGTCAGGTCTAACCAAAGATTTTGCGTTGCACCTTGCGTAAAACTGCAAAGGTGTGCGTTTTATCAACTCCTTTCTTTACGGATTCTACGGAGCTATGCTCTGAAAATCTGAAAGATGTCTCGACCGGTTCAGGGTAGGTCGGATTCTGGGAGCTCAAAGCAGGGCAGCCATCGTTGGTGGAGAAGGTCGAGTGGTTTATCAGCTGGAAGAAAAGCCGGGTAGGCGCAGACTGCGTGGTGATTGCAAGCCTAGTTTTCAGTCTTGGAGGACAGAGCAGCTAGGACGGAAAAAGACGCAAGGCTACACATGGGTCTCGGAACCTTTACTGAACACATCTAAACAAGACTGCGGAGGAAAAACAATCTAGGGTGAAGTCCATGTGCATTGGAGACTAAGTCAGAGCACATACTGTGACACGAAAAGTCTTTGAATAAATACAAGTTGTAATGTCTGAGCTTAATACTAGATGGAAGGAGTATGCAGAGCATGTGTATCTACAGCCACACATTACAAGGCTGAAGATACCTGAAGAAATAAAAAGCGTGTCCCAATCTCTTCTACTCAAACTGTAGGTTTCCATGTTCAGTCATATCGTCCCTTATTCTGGGATGCTAGCTGTTGCCTAACTAAATACTGGCTGCACCAGTCTTAAAGAGTACAATTCAAATCCTGATTAGGACCCCTAAAACCAAAGATAAGGGTGCACTTCTCCAGAATAGACATAAGATTGGGAGAAGTCATACAGAGAAGAAAGGAGAAATTGGTTTGGCCCATGCATCCTAAATGTGCATCTAGAATGAAAGGAGACCCTACACACAAGTAATTGACAGATGTTTGTTAGAGTCAGAACATTTGCTGCTCGTGCCAGGCCTGGATTCCTCTAACAACTTGCTAATTTGAGCAGAGAGCGAGAAGACATGCTGCACTACCACCCAAGGAAAGGTGCACATATCTAGCCACCTGGAAGATCTGCACATGGCCAAGCTGGCTCACACATGCATTGAGAACGCATCAAGGAACAAATATAAGATCATTCAAGATCCATGATCAACTGGCTTAGGGAAAAGACAACACAAACAATGCGTGGACTGGGTCATGCAGCTAGAGACGTTTTACTGCTCCTATATATGGTGAATCTACACTGTTTCCGAACCATTCAGTGCCCCTTAAGGTGCCACTGCCTGTCCTCTTGTAGTCCCAGAGGGTGAAAGAAGACTTTTTTTTAAAGCCATTGCAATTGGAGGGGCCGATTGATATGATTGTGGAACTAATTTAACCATCTTCCAAACCCTTAGGGTCTCTACCCCTAAAGTTGAGTTTCTTGATGAGACTCAAGAAGCCTTTGAGTCCAATGTATGCATTCTCCACCAGATATTCTTTAATTCAGGTAATAATAATAAGGTGCCCTTCAAGCTTTGTATCCCCCTTGGATTGTCACAATGGGTGTTGGTCCACTTCTATATCTGCCCCCATTTAAAAAATATTGAGACCAGTTGGGTCCTTACCTGCTGTCTAAATAAACTGTGTGGCCCCAGCTAACTGACCAACGACTCTTAGAAACCTAAAACATATTTGCTTGACTTAGGTGCAACCCTTGTTTGGATGGTGGGTCTTTGAATAAGGGCTTTTTTTTTTTTTAACACTTGGTGAGCTGGAGCTTCCAGTGCTCCATTTTTACAGTGTGATATATTTTCCAACTAGTGGTACAAAGTAGGGCTATCATAGCATTTGTATACACTTTACTTCTTTGTATGACACCTATGTTCCATTGGCAAAGACCACGTTTAGAAACAATGCAGTGAAACCAATATGCTACAAAGATAGCTGGTTCACAAATTGCATCTGATAGGAGAACACTGGCTAAATGCGGCAATGTTATTTAAATAGCTAGTGTGTACCGTGTAAACACTAAACTTGTGGGATCATATTTCAGTTGAAAAAACTGCTAGCATCTTCTAGTTTTCATGGTGCTTCATAGGTTTCATAGCTCTTTTTAATCAAATGTTTGGAAGCCATTTTCTTTTAAGATAGAGGACTTACTAGACATCAAGTATAATGCATGTTATTTATTGCCCTATTGTATCAAAGATTCTAACCTCCCCACCTTCTAGAGTAAACCTTTTATTGCTTCACCTCACCGCTAGTGGAGATGCGTGTCCAAAGTCACTTGGCTCTCCAATTGGAGTTTAACAGTATTGGTGACATTGGACAATAGTGAAACCCATTAAATCTGGTGCAGGACACTACCCAGTAACCAGGGGCTGCCTCCAAACTCGCCAAAAAAGACTCAATCTGCAGGTCTTTGTTTTTCCCCACTATTCCAGATTATTGGCAATGATCTGCCAGCAATTAGAGTGTGATTTAGGAAGTCAATGTTTGGCTGTAGCATCTGCATTCCCACCAATACATATGGTTGCTGGCCTCCTGTTCCTCTCAAAGCTATCATCTCTGGTGATGAACTAATGTCTGAAAAGCTAAAATTTGTTTCATATGTGTTTTTCTCTACACATGCTTTCAGAATATTTGCCTCTGCTTTCAACCAGCATATTTCATCATTGCTCTGGGGACTGAAGACAGTATAGCCTTTAAACAGTAAGTCCAACATTTTTTTCTGTACATCAACTTTAAAGCAGTCAATTTGCACTGTGAGGAACAACGCATCAAAATGTCATGGCAAAAGACCTAGGCTGAGAAACCGGTAACATCGGTCACAGCATGACTACCTTGGTTGAACACTAGTAGCCCCTCATTCCTCCATGAGCTCCCATCTCTGGTCTGTAGAGAACCTTTGTACAACCTGCCACAAAAATTGGTCATACCCCCCCATAGTTAAGCAGTTGAACTTGTTGCGTTCATGGTCGCTAAAGAAAGTGCACTGATCTTCATTTCAACTACTCTGGGGGAAATGATGATGTAGATGTCAGATAAAGTTGATACAGATGTAGGTGCAGAAACACCATAAAAGTCCACTTAGGGACCTTGATGAGATAAAAATAGTTTGCTCCTTGCATTTTTACATGTCTTTGTTTTGTTCATTTTAATGTGAAATACCATGTCTGCATTGTCAGGCATGGAACTCCCTTTCTTCAAGAGTCTTTAAACACATGCAAGCCTTACAATCATCTTTGGAATATTATGAAGGAAGACAACACAGACAGAGCCTAGCTAAATTTGCCATTTTAACACCACCACAGCCAGAGCATTTCATGAATGGTTGAACCATGGCCTCAAAGGTAACCACCACAGCCAGGAGCCTTGGAGAAAACACCAAGTCTCCTCCTAAGCACCCTGACCCCTCACTTGAATAAAGCCACCTGCACCAGGCAGAAAAGGGGAAAAATGCCAAAAAGATTCTACACCCAAAATGCAAAACTGACAAAAAGTTCTCGAAGCTGCAGAAAAAAAGAATGCAATAGGGTTTTTGTTGAAAGACCCTCACATGATGTGATGAAAATGAGTCTCCTCTGTCTCATAGCAGTAGAGCCCCACTGAGTTGAGAATTCAGTTTTGCACAAACCTAAAGAGTTGAAGCAAAAAGCAGTGCTACAGAATCCTGAAACCAGGGATTGTATTTGAAGTTTAAAAAAAGAAATTAAATACTATATTAAGCTATTGCTCTAGCTGAGACCCTAACACAATTCCTTCCTTAAAATGCATTTATGAAAGCCTTTTAACTTGTTTAAGGTAAAAAGATCAGCAAGAAAAGAACTAGTAGCATACTAAGAAATATGAATACAAAACTAGCAATTGGAGAAGTCAAAGATATGATCACCTCAAAAGTGGGTATGGCAATACTAAACAAATAAAAACTAACAAAATAAATAGTGCTGTGAAGCACTGAAACTGTTCTCTGCTTACCTCCATCTCCATGCGACCCATGCCCATGACGTCATATTTGAGGACAATTGGAATCGGATCTTTCCTTCCTGGAACATGAATACACAGAAAGCGTACTCAGCATCAACTTAGCATCAACTCACATTGCACAGTAAGGTTTAGAGTGGTTAGAAATATTGCCTTTAAGTGCAGAGACCGTAAAGCTAGTGAACCAAACAAGTCATTCTCACAGCTTACATGGGTATGCCTGTCCCCTTGCCCTCACAAGGCCAGCATTGGGCAACAATACAGTCAGCAAGGCTAAAAACGAAACACCAACAGGAAGTGAACGCCTTGCATTGCAAACTCCCGGGGCTCGATAATGTTAAAACTGCTAGAGAAAAAAAAATACACTAATTCCATTGCTGCTAAATAATGGCATGCTTTAAATATTAATCACATGCTGTAAGAGGCAGGCGTTCCGAACTAAGCCCGAAATGCTGATTATAACATTCACCTCATAGTACTGGGGTCCAAATATGGATGGTGCTCATATGTTTCAATACCCAAGCTGGAAATTGTCAAGGCCTACAAGAGCAAAGGGCTGGCCAGGTAAGAGATCTTTATACAGGTTGCTGACGTTGTGTGTTTTCACATCACAAAGATTAACCCCACAGAAGCAAAAGGCTGACAATTCAGAAAGCTTAAAAATTCTGTTTCCCTGATTTGAATTTGGCTATCCATTAAATATTGCTCCCCATTCCACCAACAAGACAAATTAAAATGTTCTATTATAGCTGCTGATTGGCCAAAAAGTAAAATGGATTTACAAGTAGGACAAACCCTAGTAAGACAGTAAGCTGTGAAAAGGACTATTTGCAAAGAAAATTAACATTAAACTAATCAAAACTATGCATAAGATTTGCTGTTTTTAACAATTTGTTCCAGTGGTAACCAGCCAACCGAAAGCAGAACAGGGCAGACAAAGCACTTTACTAACACATTTTTATTGGTTTGCTATTATGACACCAGAAACCGTGCTATGGGGTGGGATATAAGTCTAGAAAGTATGATTTCCTTTGGTATGGGGTAAGGTGTGTGTGTTATGTAAATGTACAGGATGTTATGCTGTGTCTGGCTACATATCAATAACTTATACCTCTGGGTTATGTGGTCATCACTCATCCAAAAATCTTGGAAAAAAGGATTGTGTTTTGCTTTTTAAACTAACTCCGAGAGAATGACATTTTAGCCACATCATCCAAGTTTAAAATAGCTAGGACAAAGCTAAACCTCCTATGAAGTCACTATCATAGAAGCACCGACATTCAATGTTCAACATTTGCTGCAGGCCTATCCACGTGGTATCAGACAGTGATCCATTCTCTTTCATTCCCTTCTGAGATGACAAAATCTCACTACAACTCCACCAAAAAGAGATGCAACCCAAATTGGTCATTAAAACAACAACTGGAAGTTTGAAAAAAGCAATGTTTTGCATTATTTAAGAGAGCAATTAGAAGATAACTGTATGGAGAATAATATTCATTCTGTGACTGCACAAGTCCTGAACTTTCTCAGCTGCAAGGAACAGGCACAAAAAACTTGAAGTTGAACTACCCAATAGGACCAGCAATTAAATCCAGTTGAAAACGGACTATTAGGCTTCCAAATTAATAGGTTATGAACAAAATCATGGCCATATGTTATTCTTGCCCAATCACACACCTGAAACAAGAAAAGCTTCCACTGCAAAACAGTCCATTCTCATCTCAATGCTAACCAACTTATTACAGTTCAGATACCCGCTGTGGGGTGGCTGAAATGAGGATCCCCTGAACCACAGGTACAGTACTAAAACAAGCGGGCATACCACATCTATTCCAAAGTTACAGGAGTGATGAATGCAGTTTTCTATAATGAGCCCAGCACAGAGTTTAAATCTACTAGAAATCTGTTAAGCAGTTGCACGAGCGATGTTTACGTTCTTCTACACAATGTGAAAAAGTTCCATCTAAAACAAAAGGCCACAAAATGAATGCTACCAACGACAGCTCAGAATGAAAAGCACTTGCTGACGACTCTTCATAGTTTGACAATCAGTATTGTGAGGTACAATTCTCTTACATCGCCCATTTGCACTCTCTACAATAAGAAATTCGGTCACAAAGCCTTAACAAATAGGAGTGTCTAGGAACCAGACAAATCAATGAACACATTTTCCACGAGTATGCTTGTATGTCCCCAGTAATAATCTACCCAACACAATACCTTGAACATGTTTACCATCCCAAAGGAGCAGTATTTTTAGTAAGTTTGGGATTTTCCTAAAGAGTTCCTGCCAGAAAGCGTAGGCATAAGTTGCTGTTGTCTCATAACCAATTGTATTACAACCCATGATCAGAACCTCTAATCAAACACCCATGAAAACCTTTCAAAAATGGATGTGGTGCCCCTTTCATTGCTGACCACGGGTTACTGAGAGCAAGACCCAAAGACTGTGAAATGGCACAATGTAATGAAGTATTGTCTTGTATGAGGTTCTATAGATTAATGAAATTAACACATTAAATTCAAAGGTCCAATAATTGGCAAAAACCTGCCAGAAAAAGGGATTGAAATCATAGCAGTGTAAGGTTCGATGTCTTATTTTCACCTCTGTATGGTGTGAATTTCAGAGGCTAGCTACAACAACCTGTCATCATATGAACAAAAATGTTATCTTGAGCTAGCAGCAATTTATTTTCTTGAGGTAAGGACACTTTCATATGCAAGGGGTGGGAGTGTAGGAAGAGGTCACAACAATTGGACAAATATCCCTTCTTACCATACCCCTTAAACGTACTAGTATTAGACAGGTGTGCAGAAAATAAATCAAAGGACCAAGCAAAAGATGAAGGCTACAACAGATAGAAAGAGAAGCCTAACATCGGTGCACGGATGACAAAAAGGGAGGAATTCAGACTCAAAATAAATTACCACAGCTAAGTTTACCATCACCACAACAAGTCCGGGGTCATTATGCTGCAAAAAAGAAATACCATTTGTTAGGTAGAGAACTTGAGCGAAGGGGGCACACAGGCTGCTCGTGGTAGACAAAACAGCATGCCTAGAAGAAATACTGGCAAAAGACAACCTCTCATCCCACCTTCCACCATGGGAGAGGAGTCCCAGGGACTGGAGAGGCAGAGAAATAGTAAAGGAGAAGCCTTTCCATAGAATTTTCAAAGTATCTTTCACACACATGGAAAGGCACGATCCTGAATGCAGCATGCAGTGTTTGCCCCACAGTCTTACAGGGCAGTGAATTCAGACTTCCGCAGTAATAGATTCACCTGTAGATAAATCAGTGTCCTCTCTCCTCCTCATGAAGGACTCTTCTCAAAAGAAAAATATTTTAGAGTAGGTTGTACGTCATGGGTATTCACAGGCGAGTAGAGGCAGTCGAAGCTTTACAGAATCTAGTTGAGCCAGTCACCATTCTCTTAAGTTTAATCTAATAAATTTAACTGGAGGTGGAGTAATTGAAAAGCGGAGCCCAAGGAAAGACAACAGGACCCAGCAAATTAGAACCTCTGGGAAAAACCTGACAGGAACAGTAATGGATAAAATAAGCCTTGAACAATGAAACAATTGAAAATGAAGGGACAGAGCAGATCTTGAGGCCCAGCTGTGAGAACATGTGGATGTGGTACCTCAAGCATTTAAATCCAATCTGTAAAGAGGAAGAACACATCACACCATTTGGACCATGTCCTTCGGGATAGGATGAGGAGGCTGTTAAACCATGCCCTGGTAGACCAATGCAACATATGAAGCGAAGAGAAGTATGCGGTCTGTAGCAATTCTCATAATTAAAGAAGGGCGTGCTTCAGACACATTTACCACAGAGTAATTTAGACATGTATTTGAACATGAACTATGGTCCAAGCAATCAGTGCAGTAATATACTTAAAACAGCATTTGAATTTGCAGCAGATTTGCCATCACTAGATTCTTCTCACTGAAATATTAATAGACCAATCAGTGTACATGAGTTTTCCCGTAGCTCACTAGTTCGCCCAAAAATCATTGGTAGGCTCATGGATAACCCTACTGACCATGCAAATGTTGACCAAGCACAATTGCAAATCTGAGTAGAAATGTCATCGGAGGACACTGATTGGTTGGTGAATCCCTTGAAAATCCCTTTAAGAGCTGCAAAGTGAAGCTCACTTGAAAAAATACCCCTTTGAACAGTTGCTTGTGTTGTTAAACTGAAATCTTGACGTACCGCACTTAGGCCCTCATTAGAAGTGGCCTTTTAATTCTGATATGGCTAGTAACAGCAGTTATAGGCCTGATCAAAATTATGAAAGGCTCACCTGGAGATAATTTCTGGTTGAAAATCTGGCCCAAAATGACAAATTATCAGGTGAGTCGGGCCCAGAATTATGGATTCCTCATTTCTAAGTGGACCCCTCAGGGTCCAATTTGTAACAGGATGGATTTTCCTCATCCACTATCAGTAACTCTAGGCATGGACAAAAATTGAGCCCATTTACCGGGCCACTCATAATGAGGACCTTAGTGTTCTGTCGCAGTTTTCCACTACTGGACTCTGCTATCCAATATTCATGAATGAGAAAAAAAGCCTCATAGGTAGTAGCAACAGCCATGTTAACTTGGGTTTGCCCAAATCAGTGAAAGTGACAATCAGGGCCCCAAATATAAACTAATGGCACTGGAACCAAGCTATACCCAGCTGCTGAGCCCTAATAAGGGCGAAACCAGTCTTTGCTTGTGTTCCAGTTCAGGAAGGGCCTGGCTTGGCAGTATGGGCTGGATTGTTCCTACTAGACCAGGGCCAAGACTGATTTGCATATGGCTGGGTCGAAACTGACGTGTCAAGGTGAAAGAAAATGATGAACTTGGATGAGGCCCCCAGCGATTGCCAGTGGCTGAGATTAATTCAAGCACTCCATCCATTACCTTGTTGTTGCAGTTGATGCTCAAAAATAAAATACAGATAAACGGCAAACAATTGTTTTTTAACGTGGTAAGAAATTATGAATGGTCTTCTGTTCTTGACTCCACAACAATGGACAAAAGAGTGCACTTTTAAGAAGGAAATGTAAAATGAACGCCACATTTTTTTTTTTTTTAAACGCACTTCAATAAAAATCTACATGTTAAATGGGACATACACTATAGCATTGCATTATAGTATTTGTATAGCGCTTATTCATGCTACACAGTGTGGTAGTGTGGTTGCAAGTGTGTTTGCTTTGAGACTATGTGGGAAGTGTTTCAACGACGGTCATGATCACTAGCAAGGTAAAAATATCAGGTTACGGGATGCAGCGCGTTTCGTTGTGATGGATGGGAAAGTGTGAGAGAGACGCGCATTTCTATCATGTGTTATGCTGGCCACAGAGATGACTCCTTTAGTGGGTGATTTATTACCTTATTTCCCGATCCAATTTTCCAAGCTGGCTGTAGTATGCAAGCAATCTTTTGGATGAGGGAGAGGTAACAGCTGTGGCTAAAGACTGAAAGATGGGGCGGTCAGAGAACTGTCCGTATACACTGTGTTACAGACCTACTTTGTACGATTGCCATTATGAGAAGTCAACTGAAGAGTTATGCCAAGATGCAATGTGTTACAGTCATTACAGGATGAGACTATTTAGGACTGGTAGAGTGGACTAGGTGAGAGTCTTCCGGTGACTAGCACTTTGGGGAACAGTTCTTTGGCACTAGCAGGCCTGTCTGATTAATATTGAGTGGTTATTTAAGCAGGCTGGTATAGCCTGTGCCTTGCATTTGCCGGCAACGTTTCAGAGATACTTTCACATATTATAGGATGGTCCCGTTGATAACAAGGGATCAAGTAATGAACTGGTATACAATATATGGTAACATGGATTATACTAAACTGGCACTGGAAGGGCTGTCATAACTAAACATTCATTACTATGTGAAGTGTGGAAAAGGTTAAGAGTGCTCTAGTTTGCGGGTCTTCAGGTGCACAGTTGAAGCAGGTTCTTCTAATATTGACTGGAGATGCATGGGTTATGGTTGGAATGAAAGTTACTATATTACATTCATATGTAAAGATCATAGGGAGGTTCTGTTGGATGGAGTCCCCCAAACTGGGTTGGGCACCTGAATTGGTCTTCTTTGGCACGGTGTGTTGGTCTTAAAAGTCCATAGACGGGCAATGTTTTCCTACTGGTAGAAGGGGTATTATTCGGAGTTCTATCCCAGGGTCAGCGGTTGATGTAATTATCTTGGAAACATCAATGTTTTCACATATTTTCCGAACTTTAAATGCTGCCAGATACTAGGATTAATGGCTGACAATGACTGGGCTTGGAGGCCCTACACCAAGGAAGGGGTGACTCCTATACATTTATCAGAATGCCCTATGATGATCCAAGGTGCTCCTAGCCTGGAGTGCAGTGCATGGTTTTATTTATACTGTTGGAACTTCATAAGAAGAAAATGTGGTCCTTTTTCTTTGGAAGGTTGGTGGACGCCGCAAAATGCTTTGAACATTGACCATATAGCTAAAGTTAGTCAGTGAAGTGTTTACAGTACTGGTGTTATATGTTCTCTGTGGTGAAGGTGGACGAGTCTTGCTGCAACATTTTGGATTTGGTAAATTATGTACATGATGACTGGGAGGACACCATTGTAGACTGCAACAGCAGGGTGATGAAAGGTCCTTTCATGTAGGATAGGCCATTATGCTCATTGCGCTCTTCGCTCTTCCACACTCTTCACTCAATGGATGTTCAGTAGGCCCTTACACTCTGCATTGATAACAGGGAGCACTGGGTTGACAACCAACATTTTTTTGGATTTGCTGGTGAGAAGTGGAAAGCAGTCAAGAAAAGGACCAAATCAAAGTAGACTGCCCTTTGTGTCAAATAGTGCTATGCTATACAAGTAGCTGGGTTGACCAGTGGGGAGAACTCTCATCCTACCATGCAAAATTAGTTCCTAGTAAGGAAAACACTTTCTCTAAAACAGCATCTTCTATGCCTCAGTAGCACAGGACTAACAGTATGCTAATTCAGATAATGTGTCTTAAGGGTCAGCAGAGCCAGCACAATACTTGGAGCAAGACATCACTCAGTAAACCTCCCAGACCAATTCAGTAAAATAAACTATTTTATTATTAAAAGAATGGCCAAAAAGCAAAAAGTGGATAAGTCATTTCAAAGTTAGAGCTTCAAAGTCTCAGTTCCATTGAATGAATGAAGGTCATTGAATATAGCGCACGGGGGGCGTGGCATGACGCCGATGCGGACGTAGCGGACCTCGGATCTCCTCTGTGGCCTCCCTCCGCTACCATATATCCTGGCGACCTGAGGGGGCCCCTGAGCACCTGTTGGGTGTCGGAACCCTTGCTGCCCGGTGCCCTGGCGGCGCTCCGCGCGGCCGCGGGGAGCAGTTTTGCTGGCCGGATCGGCTCCCGGCGGTGATCGCTCAAGATGGCGGCCGCGACCTGATGAGGGGATCGCCGTGAGCCTGGGCGGCCTGCGCTGGCTGATGGACGGCTGAGGGGTGGCTGTTGGCTTTCCCTGCAGCGGAGCCCGGCGGCAGATCTGGAGTGGAGGCGCCCTGCAGAGGCAAGACCTCGATGACGCGGGGAGCTACTTGCGGTCCCAAGATGGCGGCGCTGAGGGAGGCCCGGACTGCGGTAGTGACCGGCGGGCACTGATCGGAGGACCCGGCCAGGTGACAGACCGAGAGTGGAGGTGAGCCCAGGTGCGAGTGTGCGTGGCCGGCGGTGGGGAACGGAAAGTGCCGGTGGAACGCTGGAGCCCGGCCGGGCTGTCTATCCGAGGCCAACTGGGCCCATGAGGCCGCAACTCTGAGCTTCCCCTGGCCCGGGCGTGCTGCCGCGGAGCCTGACGGCCCCCGGCTGGACTTGACCTCGGGAGAGGGACCACTGAGGAGGGCGCCTGGTTGTGAGAGGGCGCTGGCTGGGGGACACCCGAGTTCCTCGATCCCTTGGGTGCCGGAGGGCCAGGGTGCGGTGCCCCAGAGAACTCCACTATCTGCACTCTGGGCCGCTGGGGGGGCTTTCCCTGGCTGTGGCGCCCGGGCGAGACGACATCTGTGACGAGGGGTGCTCCCGGATTCTCCCCCCTGGTGCGGTAGCTGTGGGATCTTGGCGAGGGACAGCTATTCCTCGCGGTGTGCTGCAGCACAGCTGGACACTCTTGCCCGCTGCTGGGACGGAGATCTGACCGCTGCCGGAGCTGATCCGGGGAGTGGACGGTTTGGCTGCTGGTGGGAACCTGTGGCAGCTGAGGGTCCCTGTGGCCCCTAGTGTCCTGCTGAGATGGGGCGGGTGTCCAGGAAGAAGGGATTTGCGGCCCTCCAGATGGACGGGGCAAGTCAACAATCTGAAGAGGAGGAAGAGGGACCGGGGCGCTCGGGGGCGGTCGCACCGGGGGGACCTACGCTGACCGATATCCTGCAGGCTATTACCTCGTCCAGGGAAACCCTTGAGGCGAAAATCGACGCCATTGGTGTGGATCTCTCCCTGCTAAAAGATGACCACAGGAAACTGAAAGACAGAGTATCGGCGGCGGAGAAAACAATGGAGGGAGTGCCGGACGCGGTCTCAATCCTGCAGAGATCCTTGACGCAGGTGGAAGCCAAGGTTCGGATCTTGGAACTCCGGGCAGAGGACAGTGAGGGAAGATCCCGCAGGAATAACCTCCGCTTGGTGGGGGTCCCGGAACGGGCAGAAGGGGATGACGCTGTCCGATTTCTGGAGGAGTGGCTCAGATCTGAAGTGGCCCCGGAGGGGCTATCCCCATTCTTTGCTCTTGAGCGAGCCCATAGGGTGCCGGCGCGACCTCCTAAACCGGGTGCTCCCCCGCGGCCGCTGGTGGTGAGACTGCTGCACTATCGGGACAGGGATCACCTCTTGCAGCGTGCTAGAGAAAAGCAACAGCTCCAGATTGACAATTCCAGGGTAATGATATTTCCGGATTTCACTAGGGAGGTTCAGAAACAGCGCGCCTCCTTCATTGCGCTTAAACGGAAACTCCGCCAGCTTGGTCTACAATATGCCATGCTCTTCCCGGCCCGGCTGCGGGTGGTGGACGCCACTGGCACACACTTTTTCACTGCGCCGCAGGAGGCCTGGCACTGGCTTGAAACACGACGGACGCGATCCAGGCGAAGCTCTGCTGCGAGCCCCGTGGAGCGTGGATCCCCTGCACACTCGAGTCCGGTGAGGCCACCTTTGATGCAGACTCTCCGCCTTGAACGGGACAGAGCGGTACAGGCGGTTGCAGTGATCAGTCAGGGTGAGGTGAGCCCGAGTGCTGCTACCCCTGGCCGACACCTGGGTGGTTCCGAGACTTCTGTCTCCTGTAGCCAGACAGCGAGTTCTGACATCGAACTACCTGTGGTCACTCCGCAGACGGCGGACCTGTTTGGCTGAGAGGACGACGGCTGCTTGCATGAACTGAGCTAATAGCCTGGTTTGGGTTTGCTTATTGTGTGTTTTTGGGCCTGCGGTGAGAGAGGGGCGATGTCTATTGTTTATTATTGACCGGGGGCCCCCTATTGGTGATGTGCAGGGGGGGGGGGGACCTGGCGGGGCTTTGGGTCCTGAGGGATCGGCGCACGTCTCACTGTTGCTGTGAGCACAGTTAACGGTTGTATTAGTTTGGATGGGAACTAGTTTCAGGGAACCTGTCCTGGGGAAGGGGAGTTGGGGGTTTAGAGGGGTATTGAGAGGGGAGGGAGAATTCGGGGTCAAGCATGCCGCTGTAGGAGGTAGGGACAATGGACTACGAACTGCCACCTTATGGGAACCGCCGTAGGTATCCGCTGTTTGTCCTGGAACATTAGGGGGATGCATAATATGACACGTCGCCATAAGGTCCATGCCTATCTTAGGAGGAGAGGGGTACAGATTGCGTTGTTGCAAGAGACACATTTGACCAAGCAGGAGGGTTTAGCTTTACAGCGCAGGTGGCGAGGGCAGGTGTTCTGTGCGACATACTCGGCTTACGCACGAGGTGCTCTGATCTGGGACAGGGCTGGAGTCCCGTTTCAAAGTACTGGCCAACTGGTGGACCCTGAGGGCAGATTTGTAGTAGTGTCAGGGCGCTTAGATGGTAGAGACATAGTGCTGGGGAGCATTTATGCACCTAACACTGACCAGGTATCATTTTTTGCGCATCTCTCAGCGAAATTGGCCCCTCTGCTGGTGGGATCTGTGCTCTTGGGGGCGACTTTAATTGTATTACTGATGTCCATTTAGATCGGTCACATCCCCCTTAGTGGATGCTCCGGTACACAGACTGGCCGCGGCGCGAAGGATCTGGCAACAGCGTTGGGGGTTAACGGACACGTGGAGGGCCCATCACCCGACTGACAGGGATTACTCTTACTTCTCCTCATTACATGACCTGCATGTTCGCCTGGACTCAGTCCTTTGCTCTCCGGATGTCCATGGGGGAATGATGCATAGCGAGTATTTGGCCACAACGTCCTCGGACCATAACCCCTTGCTGGTGCAACTGTACTGGTCACGGGATCGCCCGGCCATTCCCACATGGCGGCTGCGGCCAGACACACTGGACGACCCAGTGTTTAAGGACACTATAGAGTCGGCCATTGAGGATTACTTTAGGACCAATGCAAATACGGCATCCACTCTGCTTGTGGAATGGGACGCCTTTAAGGCGGTGATCCGAGGGCGCTGTATAGGAGAGATGGTGGGGGTCCGCAAGGTACTGCTGCAAGATGTGGCAGCTGCGGAGCAACACTTGCGTGTGTCAGAGCGAGAGCGCCCAGAGCGCCCAGATACACATGATACGCTGCTCGCGGCCAGGGAGGAGTTCGCGCTTCAGCTCGAGCGCTTGCGTTGCTTTGATTTTAAGGCGTACACAGACAAGATGCATGCGGAGCGGGATAAATCTGGTGCCCTGCTGGCCTGGTTAGCCAATCCGGCGCGTAGAGGGACAGCGATAACGGAACTGCGGGGGCAGGAGGGTGAGGTGGTTTATACTCCGAGAGGAATAAACGACCAATTTTTGCAATTCTACTCCGAGTCGTATCGCACCAAGCTGGACCCTGGCCTCCCTGGTGACGAGAGGTTCCTGTCGGATGCGGCTCTCCCTAAGCTTAGCTCTGACGAGGCGATTGCTCTTGGTAGGGACATTGAGGCGGGTGAAATACGCAGCGCCATAAAGCACATGGCCAGGAACAAAACCCCGGGAACTGATGGGCTGCCGGTGGAATTTTATGCGACCTACACAGACACTCTGGTGCCCCGCCTGGCGGAGCTGTATAACAGAGCGTATCATGAGGGTGTTCTCCCTGTGTCCACCCGTGAGGCCATCATAGTTCCTCTCCTCAAACCGGGCAGGCCTGCGTGGGACCGATCCTCGTATAGGCCTCTCGCGATGCTCAATATGGACTATAAGGTATTGAGTCGGATGTTGGCAAGCAGGCTAATGCCCCACATGACGACGCTGGTGCACGGAGATCAGGCGGGCTTTATTCCGACCCTGAACACCGCCATGAATATTCGTCGGCTTGTGCGCATCCTGGGGGCTGACACGTATGATAAGGAGGAGGCCTGCATTTTCGCGGTCGATATGGAGAAGGCCTTTGATAGCCTCGAATGGCCCTATCTTACTGGTGCACTGCGGGAGTTTGGGCTCGGGGAGCGGTTCGTCCGATGGACAGCGCTGCTGTACAGTGAATCTACCGCCAGGGTCAGGACGGGGGGCTTAATTTCTGCTGCCTGTGAGGTGGCCCGAGGCAGGGATGTCCGCTGTCCCCGTTGTTGTTTGCTCTGGCAATGGAACCAATGGCTGCACATGCCAGGTCGGGCAGTTATTATGCGGGGCTTTTGGTGGCGGAACAGGAGCACCATATTGCGCTTTATGCGGACGACTTGCTCATGTTCCTACCTGACCTTCGGGATGCGCTTCAGGGGGCGAAACAGCTATTGGAGACTTTGGGGAGAGTGTCGGGACTTCGCGTGAATTGGGCCAAGTCGTGCTTGTTTCCTACCAAAGCAGGCGGGCGCGATAGGCAGACTGTGGGGGCGATACCGTGGGAACCTTGTTGCCTCTCCTACCTGGGAACCCGGATTTATCATGACAGTGCTGATCTGATGGAGGGTAATGTGGGGCAAGCGTTGCGTTGTGCCAAAACTAATTTTGAGTTCTGGGGGTCCCTCCCGCTCTCTGTCGCGGGTAGGGTCGCCTTGGTGAAGATGGTCACCTTACCACGGTTCCTTTATTATTTTGGGACGCTCCCCGTTTGGATACCAACTGGGTTCTTTACACAGCTCAATTCTTTAATCACGGGGTTCCTGTGGGGCACAGGGAGACGGAGAGTCGCGCTGCTCACTATGAAACGGCCCAGGGTGGAGGGGGGCCTTGCGCTGCCAGATCTGGAGGGCTATTATCACGCTGCGCAATTCCAATGGTTTACGCAGTGGGTGGCGGGTCACATTCGACATCCGGAGGCGGTGGGGGGATTGGATCCTAGCTGGCGCCTGCTGTCCTGTGTTCTGCTGCGGGTGCACCCGGGAGGCATGGCGCTGCCGTCGGACTTGGCCGTGGTGCAGCGGTGCTGGATGCGTATGGCCAGGAAGTTACGGGTCAGGACCCTGTATGCGCCTGAAATCCCGCTGACAATGTGTGAGGTATTGCCTCATGGGGGTGACTGGAGCAAACTGCAGTCCTGGGCGGAGCTGGGCATACTCACTTTGGGGGATCTATACGAGGAGGGCAACCTCTTACCGTTTAATGACCTCCTGGAGCGTCATGATCTCCCGCGTGGGGATTTCCTTTTCCATGCGGCCCTGGCTGTGGCAGTGAGGAAGCATTGGTGGGGGGGTCTGTTGGAACTGACTACGTCCCTTGCGTGTCAATACGTGGTGATGGCTGCGGGTACTTTTAAAGCGGTGACCTGTCTTTATCGCCGGATTACTCAGGACCTGCGTCAGCCCCTGACGGCGCTGCGGCTTAAGTGGGAGACGGACCTGGGGGAGCCCTTCTCGGACGGAGCATGGGGGGGCGGTAGTTGAGAGGCCATGTAGGAGTTCCCGAAATGCGCGCTTCCAGCTCATTCAATTTTATGTCTTACATAGGGCTTACTTAACGCCAAACAAACTGAACGACTATTTTGGGGGTCGTCTGCCTGCCCTCGTTGTGCTCTAGTGGGGGCGGGGTTCCTGCATATGTTCTGGAGCTGCCCGCAGTTGGAGGACTACTGGCGGGAAACAATGGCTGTCTTAGCGACTGTGACGGAGAGAGAGCTGGCACTGACGCCAGGGGTTTGTCTACTACATGTATATCCCCACACTGCGAAAACCAAGGTCACCAGTAAGTTCATTGACCTGGGATTAGTGCTCGCGAAAAGGGAGCTTACTAGCCGGTGGAAGACGAGGCAGGGACCTTCCCTTGAGCGGTGGAGACGGGAGCTTGTAAAGTGGGCGGAGAGTGAAGGTAATTGCAGGATGGGCATGGCTAGACGGACGGGGAACGAGAACTCAATGGAGCTGGCCAGGGCATGGGTGGCGCTTGTGGAATTGACTAAGCATCCGCCTGGTGCGGAGGAGAGTGTGTTGACTGAGACCGGGGGCGCTCCAGACACCTGATATTGTGAGCTCTAACTGACAGGGAGGGATGTTGCAGCCGCTGGCGGGTCTGCGGGGGATCGTCTCCAGTGTTTCTGCCCTATCAAGGATGCGGATGTGAGTGATGGGGTACCGGGCGATCCATGGGGAAGACTTGGGAATACCTGGAACCCTTTTAGTTAGTGGCTAGCGGCATGCTTGGGAGGGTGGGTCGGGGGGGTCAAAGGGGCATTGAGGGGTAGTTGGGGAGGGGGGTTGTTGGGGCTGGGTGCTTTATTCTTTTTGTTTTTTCCTTATGCCTATGATGACCCTGCACTCCGAATGATAATATGCATGGGGTTGCTAGGGATGGTATAATTGCATACAGCGGGGGCTGCGGGAGGACTCAGTAGTGGGGCATGAGGACCCAGGGGAGTCGCTGAGCGGCACCCTAAGGGAGGCTGCAGCTATGTCACTAATAGCACTTGTAATATATTGCTCCCCGAATCATTAATGTATGCTGTCTCTGAAGCTTTTTGTTTGCTTTCTCAGAAAATTAATAAAATTCTGTTTAAAAAAAAAAAAAAAATTTGAATATAGCGCACAGCTGCTCAAAAAGAGTGCCCGGCGCCGACAGGACAGGTGGTGCTAAATTTTTAAAAAGCCAAGTTTTAAGATGTTTCTTGAAAATGGATAGTTCTGAAATGGCTCTCAGTGTAGCGGGTAATCTGTTCCATGCCTGTGCGCCCAGAAATGACCTGCCCCCCATACGGCTCAGAAGAACTTTGGGTGTCCGGACAAGATTATAGGAGGAAGATCTTAAAGACCGTGCTGGAAAGTAACGGTTAACTCGTTTGCTAAGGTAGCTTGCTCCTTTTCCATGAAGGGCCTTGAAAATGATCAATAGGGTTTTGAACTTAATCCTTTCCTTTAAACGCAGCCAGTGGCTTCCACAATCTGTAAGGGCCTTCAAAGAAAATGTCTGCACAATACTCACAAGTGGCCACTGGAGGCTTCTTCCTCCTCCAGTCACACAACTTGGGCTACCAGCTTCAGGCAACTCTTGCCTTCAGTCAGGGAAGAAGATATGGATGAGAGTCATCAGGTAGGAGGGGCTGGATGAGTCAGTTGCCTTGTGCATACAGGCAATTTTACAGTTTCCAAACTTCAGAGTTCTTCTCAGGGAGTCTCCGACTTGTGTTTCGAAAGCAGACAGTCTCTTCTGGTCCTTCCAAGTCTGTCTAGGCCTGTAGAATATACCCCCTCATCCTGAGTTGCCAAGTGAACCCATGGTGCTGACACTTAAGTTCACACTTCATTTAGAGTGTCCTCTTTCTGGATGAGTGGGTGTAGTTTGGCTTTGTCGCTTCCTAGTTCCAAAAGATCTTCATCAAGTCCAATCCCAGCAGTTAAAACTAGTCAATTGGCCAGCTTAATGAGAGGAGTGTTTCTGATGCTCTGCCATATTACCAAAAACATTGTTCAACCCCAATTATTTCTGCTGGATTTACCAACGAAAATGTATCTTTTTTTTTTTTTTTTATTAAACGGGGGACATATTTTACGGCCTTGTCAGCATAAGTTTTTCCTAAAAACATGTAATAAAAATGGGTACATATATAGATTCAGCCTCTCCTGACGTCATAAACGCCCTCTCCGGAAGCTCCCATGCATGGGCACCATCTCCAAATTCTTTTTTTCTTCTTGCTCTCCCATCTTCTAGGAGAGGTGGGCAGTTCGCCTGTGGATTCAGAAAATTCTTCAAGATGCAAAACTACTCCAACAGGTAAGAAACTATTTCACTTCGCAGTGTGAATCTTTTCTGGATTCACAAGCTGTGCATTGATTTTGTAGAGGTTTGATACACTTGTGGTGGTTGGGATGAAGAGTAGCTTGAATTTGTAAATAGATGTCTTAATACTTTTTGTCCCATTGAGCTTCCTTTTTCATTTGAACATCTATGCAATGTTTCATAAAAGCATGCACTGATGACCAAGTAGCTGCCATGCAAATGTCTTGCAAAACTATATTTGCTAGAAAGACTATTGTTACTCCATTTCTGCGTTTAGAGTGTGCCTTTGGTTTGGAATCTAACTGCATTCCTGCACGCGAGTGGCACAATTGTACCGTTTGTGAAATCCATTATGAGATTGTACCCTTTATCTCTAGTTTACCCATGTTGCTGCCTGCAAACGACACAAATAGCTGCTTTGTCTTCCCACTTGCCTTTGTCTTTTCCATATTGTACATGATCGCTGTTCTAGTGTTTAATGTGTGCAACGCTCTTTCCGCTTGATTTTTAGGCTCCTGAAAGAAACTTGGTATTTAAATTGACTGATATATGTGGAAATGTGAAATGACTTGGGGTAGGAATTGTGGATCTGTCAACATAACTATTCGGTCCTTGTGGACTTGCAAATATAGCTCTTGGACTGTAAGTGCCTGCAGTTCATACTCACCCTACGAAAAGATGTAATTAGAACAAGGAATGTTGTTTTCAGAGAGAGCATCTTTACGGAGGCCTTGTGTAAATACTCAAAAGGTTTCCTTATTAGTTGTGTTAGTACCAATTTCAAGTTCCATGTAGGGGCAGGCACCCGCCTAGGTGGTGTTATCCTTTTTGCTCCTTCCAGGAATCTTTTTATTGCAAGTGTTCTGCAGAAACTCCTTCCTATATGACCTGTTGGGTAGGCCACTATTGCTGCTAAATTCACTTTAATGAAGCATAAGTTAGTTTTCAGTCTATGAGGCGCGTAATATAATCAAAAACTGTTCTGTCTTTAGTGTAGTCCTGTAATAGCCCCGTTTTTTAGCATCACTTTGAGTAGCTTTCCCATTTGACTATGCAACACTTCCTTGTTGCTGGTCTTCTACTTCTGAGAATGTCCATTGTGTTTTCTGTTAAGCCTAGGTGGGCAAATTCTATGTCCTCAGGAGCCATGCTGTCAAACTAAATCTCGGTTTCCGAATGAAGACCTGTTCCCCTTTCCACTGACAGCCGGTCTTGTTGTGTTGGTAATCTCTGCATGTCGTCCCACGCCATTTCTATTAGGTCAGAGTACAAAGTTTGTCTCGCCCATTGGGGAGCAATGAATAATACTGCCATGTTGGAATGTTTGCATTTGTTGATTACCCAGTGCAACAGTGGTATTGGGGTGTGGGGGGGGCAGGGGGATTATAAGCAAATATCCCTGACCAGTTTGACAGAGCATTCCCCAGGGACTGATGTTGGCGATGTCTGGACACAAAGTACTGGCATTTTACGTTTGCTGGTGTTACAAATAGATCTATTTCTGGTGTTCCCTATCATTTTAATATTTGTTTGACTACTGCTTGATTGAGTTCCCAACCATGAAACGATGATGCCTGCCTGCTTAGCCTGTCCAAGCTAAGCAGGCAGACATCGTTTCACGGTTGGGAACTCAATCAAGCAGTACTCAAACATTGTTTTTCCCTGGAAGATGAATTGCCGTTAAGTGCATTTGTCTCCGATAGGCCCACTTTCAGATTTCCTGAGCTAGTCTTCATTGAACAAGGGATTGTGTTCCTCCCTGCTTGATGAGATAAAACATTGTTGTTGTGATGCCTGTTTGAACTACTAGAGATTTTCCCCACAGCTCTATCTGAAAGGCTTTTAAGGGTAGGCACACTGTCTTTAGCTCCAGAACATTCATATGCTGTACTGCTTCCCGTTCCTTCCATATATCTCCGAGTGTGCCCATATGAGCTCCCCAACCTATATCTGAGGCATCTTTAGTTATGGTTACGTTTGGAATTGGTTGTAAAAATGGTCTTCTTGCTGTTAATTGTAATGTGTTCCACGATGCCATTTCCTCCTGTACTTTTTGCGCGACAACCACTAGATCTTCCCAACTCCCCGTGCTTGTGACCATTGGCTTTGTACCCATTCTTGAATCGGTCTCATATGTAGCCTTGCATATGGTATGAGAGGGATGCATGAGGCCATCTTCCCATGTGAGGAATGCATGAGTCCATCTTACCCAGTATCTTCCCCACAGTCCTTGTGGTCGACTGCCCCCTCTGGTAGAGGAGAGTTTCTTGAAGTATTGATGCTTTCCTTCTCTCGCAAGGATAAGGCTTTGCCTCGGTTGAGTTGATTCATGCGAATAGAAAGTTTTCTTGTGTTGGTGATGAATTTTCTATGTTTATTGAAAACCCCTGACTGAAAAGCGTTGGTATCCCCTTCTGTATGTCTGTTTGGCATTTGCTGAGTTTGCTCTTTTTAACCAGTTGTCTAAGTAAGGATATATGTGTATTCCTGGTCTTCCTAAGTGCGCTGCCACTGCTGCTAGGCCCTTTGTAAACACCCAATGGTGCAGACTTTATCCTGAAGGCCAGTACCTTGAGTTGACAGTGTGTCTTGTTTACTACAAAGTGCAAATATCTTGTTTGTGATTCACTGGAATGTGCAAGTAAGTCTATCGTTGCCATACAATCTCCTTTTTGTAACTGTGGTATGACTTCTTGCAGTGTTATCTTCAATTTTTGTGTCTTTATGAACTTGTTTATAAAACGGAGGTCCAGTATCGGACGTAGAGTTCTGTTCTGGAATTAGGAAATATGTTGAGTAATTTCCCGATTGATCTCTTTTTGGGCACCCTTTCTACCCCCTTTCCCAGCAATTCTTCTACTTCTTTGAATAGAAGGGATGTTTCCTCCAATATCCAATTGTCTGATGTCCCATTCCTCCACTCTTTAAGTCCTTTATTCTGCATCCCACAGGTGTTGTGTGCAAGAGGGTTTGATGGCTTGATAAGTCACCTGCCAAAGGAGGCTGCTCCTCCTCTGTGAGGCTGTGCTCTTCCTTGTGCACATCCCCGAAAGGGCTGGCGTCCCTCTGCCTGATACTGCCAATGTTATGATGGTGTCCGGGCTTGGCTTGTGCCCTGAAACCCTTGATATGTAGTTGCACCAGAGAAACTTCCTCTTCCTGCCAGTCTTCGAACTAGTGTGTTCCTCGCCTTAGGTTTCCTCTGACTTGCAATGCTTCCATTGACTTTGCCGTCTCATTATCCTTTTTCAAGTGTTGAACGTTTCATCCACTGTGCTACCGAGCAGTTGCTCCCCACATTGATGATGTTCACCTGTACCTCTGGCTTGCAACCAGACACCCTTAACCATGCATGGCGTCTGTGTTGTTTCAGCCATCATTTCGCGACATGCAGTGTCAGCTGCGTCTAGTGCAGACTTTAAGCATGTATTCGCAATGCATTTCCCTTCCTCTGCCAAGGAAACTGTTCTTTTGTGATACTGTTCGTGCAAGGGCTTCATTACCTCTGCTATCTCATCCAAGTGCTGGTATGCGCATCTATTGAGGATAGCTTTCAAGTTGGCTGTTCTCTACTGTTTTGCTGCACCTCTCTCAAATTTCCTGCTCACCATATCCATCTTCTTACTCTTTATCTGGTGGTGGTGCCGATGTTGGGATGTTTGCCTTTTCCTGGCTGGACCTGCAATGATGTTGTCAGCTGAGACTGTTCCTTAGGTACAGAGGATTCTTAGACAAATGTTTTTATTTTTTCTCTGCCCTCGGTGTAACAGCTCTGCACATTGCAGGCTCCTTGAAGGCCTCTCTTCCTTGATCCAGAATGCTGGGTAACACTGGTAGGAATTGGATCCTGGTTTGAGAAGCCAGCAATGTCTCTAGGAGGAAGCAGGATTGTTTTTTCTCCTCCTCCAATTGCAAACCATATTTATCTGCTGCTCTTTTTAGGAGATATCCATACATTGTAATGTCCTTTAGAGCTAAACAAATAGCCGGAAACTCCAGAAGGATATGGAGCCGGGATACCATCAGAGACCAGAGTCCTTTGAGCTCCACCTCCCTCAGATGACTTCTCCAACCCAATAGTGAAGCATCTGTCTATACCAATCAGTGCTAAGTGAGAAAGAGAGAGGGCCCTCCAGAACAATTACATTTGAACAGCTACCATTGTAGATTGTGAGCCCTTTCGAATTAAACTGATGACAGCCAATAGATTTCCTTGATACTGGGCCCACTGAAACTTCAAATTAATTGTAGCACCCAAACATGCCAACTGGCATAATCAGCAAAGAGGGTGCAGGAGGCTAAGAGGCCAAGAAGACTCAGAGCTGCTTTCACTGCGATCCAGAATAGCAACTGAAACATCGGGATCATAGAGCAAATGTCCTGGACTTGTTGCGTTAGACTTTGAACAACACTGTATCCTAGACAGCTCCAATAAAAGGAAGCCTCTGCAAAGAAGTCAGGTGCAACTCTGGCTCATTGATCATGAACCTCGATATCAAGTGCTTTACAACGGACTGTGGCTGCCCCCTTCAACAGCCTATCATCAAGGTAGTGGAAAACTGGTATCCCCGATCTCTAAGATGGGCAGCGACCACCATAGCTTTCATGAACAACTAAGGGGCACAGGTGAGGCCGAAGAGGAGCATGGTAAACTGAAAATACTCCCAGTGGCCCTTGAACTACAGGTAACCTTTGAGCCTGGAGGATGAGCATATGAAAATGTGTGTCCTGCAGGCCCCAGGATACCACCCAGACCACTGAATCCAGAGTAGACAAGATACAGCGCAGCTAGAGCATTTTTGAATTTGTTCTTCTGCAGGAAGACACTCAGACGTTAAAAAGTCCAAAATAGGTCAGAGGCCCTGTCTTCCAGCATGAGGAAACTACGAGTGCAACAAGTTTCTTCTCTTCCTGAATCCGGAACCCTCTCAATAGCACCTTTGGAGAGTCATTCTGATGCACGTAGGATTTGGCAGTTCCAAAATTAAGGGCAAGACTGTGGTAAGTGCAGTGGTTCGGGATACTGTCCCAGTCTATATACCAGCCCCCTGGAGTACCCTATGAATGTTCTGAACCTTATGAATGTTCTGAGCAGATGTGGGAACTGCTTGGCAAGGGTCTTTAAAAATGCCACAAGATACAACTGGGTTTTCCACCAAAAAAGCACATATCCATGAGAGAGGCTTGTACATCCCCAGAAAACCATATGGTTCAACAGGCTGCTTATATTGGATCTGTGAATAATGCAATAATAAAAGTTGCTACTCTGTGACTGGCAAGTAAGAACAACTTATCACTGGTCAACAAACTGTACATGCTTGCGAGAGTCCAGCACTGGATCCAACAGGAGTAAGGTGGCACAATTTAAATAAAATAAAAAATTAAAATTAAAAAAAGATATTGGCCAGAGGGTCAGGTAACCCCTATCCTGCCCCCTTGCCCTACTATATCTATTTATCTATCTGTGTTTTTTTATTTTTTATTTCATCAACTCAAGACACGGGGACAGTCTTCAAGTCCTGAATTGGCGGGCGCAACATTTATGTTCATGTTGCCGCTAGCCAATCATATTGCTCGGTCGCACAGTACTGCTACCGATTTCGCAGGTAGAAATGGACCGACGGGGAAAAAAAACATTCCTCTCGGTCACTCCTGTGGGACCAAACATCTTGATATCAATATATTATGAACCTTAATTTCTCAAAACCAGTGAAAGGAATTACACCAAATCACAAACAGCACGCTTTCTGTGTACGTATCTGCCAAATTTGGTGCAATTCTGGTGTATTCCTTTGGGAATTTGCACGGGAAAAATACGATCTGGGACCCCACCCCTTTTTCTCACCCTTGTTTGACGGACCACCCTGTAACTTTCCAGGAAGGAGCAAAGGTGGATGAACTTTTATTGGGGAAAGTTTCATCAAGACTGGTCAAATGGAAACCAAGTTTAAAGAAAAAAAACTGTCTTCCTATGGAAATTACGACCCAACGAACAAGTTACTTACCTTCGGTAACGATATATCTGTAAGAGACATATTAGTTATGGATTCCTTACCTTAGAATTACCCCCGGGCGACAGACTGGATCCGGAGAATTTTTCTTCAACAGTACCCCTGCGCGTCGGTAGGTGGTGTCGGTCGACGCCACGTTCATCGTTGGCGTCGTGATCGCCAGAATGACGTGGCGGTACCTACTTAGACGCCGCCCTGAGCACTGACGTCAGTTCTTTACACGACATTCCACACCAGAAGCGCACAGCAATGCAAGACACTGACCACTGGTGCATAAAACTAGGGCCCTGAAAGGGAGTCCCTTACTCTAGAAGTCAGTTCGCAGAACGGGGAGGATGGGTGGGGCGGTAAGGTTTCCATAACTAATATATGTCTCTTACAGAGATATCGTTACCGAAGGTAAGTAACTTCATCTGAAAGAGACGATTAGTTATGGATTCCTTCCCTTAGAATAGATACCCCAGCAATACCAACCCCGGAGGTGGGTCTGCGAACCAAGTTCACACCAGGAAGTCCTGAAGAACGGAGCGGCCAAAGAAGCCATCTCTCCAGATTTTGCTATCCAGGCAGTAATGTTTAGTGAACGTGTGCAATGAAGCCCACGTGGCTGCCTGACAGATGTCATGAAAGGGGGACTCAACATCACAAAGCAGTAGTGGTTGCTGTCGCCCTGGTGGAATGGGCGCGCAACCCTACTAGAGGTTCCTTTTCGCCAAGGAATAACAAATATTAATGCAAAGAACGACCCATCGAGAGATGGTTCCTTTTGCACGGCCCGACCTTTCTTGGCCCCCACATAGCCAACAAAGAGCTGATCATCCACCCGGAATTGATTTGTGAAATCCAGATAAAATGAAAGCCTACGTTTTGGATCCAGACGGTGGAGCCTCTCCTCCTCTTTAGAAGGATGCGGGGCGGGAAGAAGGTGGGCAAAGTGATGGTCTGTCCTATGTGGAAAGAGGTAACCACTTTGGGAAGAAAAGAAGGTCTAGTGCAAAGGACAACCTTGTCCGGATGAACAGCCAGGAAAGGGGTTTAGAAGAAAGTCTGAAGCTCACTCACCCTGCGACAGGAGGTGAGGACAACCAAAAAGGCAGTTCTGAGGGTCAACAGTCTGAGAGGACAATTATGTAGCGGCTCGAAAGGAGCGCACATAAGGTAAGTCAGAACAAGGTTCAAGTTCCACTGGGGCATTACGAAAGGAATAGGAGGAAACAGGTGAGTAATGTCCTCAAGGAAGCGATTTACAATAGGGGACTTGAAAAGAGAAGGCTGATCAGGAAGGCGAAGAAAGGCCGAAACGGCCGAAAAATAGCCTTTTAGAGTGCCCAAGGCAGAGCCCTGTTGGGCCAAAGAAAGAATGAAGAGGAGAACCTCTGAAAGGGGGGCAGAAAGGGGATCCACAGACTTCGTTGTGCTCCATGCCACAAATTTGTTCCATCTACAGGTGTATACCGTTTTGGTGGAGGGACGCCTGGCTGCCAAGATAACGTTACAGACTTCGGGAGGAAGGTCGAAAACTGTCAACTGTCGCCACTAAATCTCCACACAAGGAGGTGGAGGCTGGACAGGTTCGGGTGAAGAACCGTCCCCTGCTGCTGCGACAGAAGATCCTCCCGAAGAGGCAGTCTGATCGGAGGATCGATGGCCATGTCCAAGAGTTTGGGATACCAGACTCTTCCTGCCCAGTCCGGAGCCACAAGAATTACTTGGGCCCGGTCGCGCTTGTTCTTCAGCACTCTGGGCAGAAGTGGTATAGGCGGAAAGGCGTATAGAAGACCACAACTCCACTCGCAACGAAAAGCATTGCCTAGCCTTGAAAATTCCAACGCGCAGAACTGCTGACATTGCGTGTTCTCTTCAGTGGCGAATAGATCTAACCAAGGCTCTCCCCACTGCTGAAAGAGACCTTGCACTACCTCCGAGTGAAGATGCCATTCGTGATCCATCATGCACCCGCGGCGGAGTTCGTCCGCCCTGGCGTTCAGGGAACCCGCCAGGTGTTGAACCACCAGGGACATGCCCTGATGTTCCAGCCACTTTCAGAAACGAAGGGCCTTCTGAGAGGTTCCACGACCCCACCCATCTCGGTTTGTTGCAATATCACATGGCGGTGGTGTTGTCCGTGAACACCTGCACTACTCTTCCTTTGACAGAAGGAAGGAATGCCTTCAGTGCAAGACGAATCGCCCAGAGCTCCAGAAGGTTGATGTGGCTGCCCCACCCCAGAAGTGATGCATCTGTCACCACTGTGAACTCTGGGTGGGGAAGGGAGAGGGACCTGCCGTTGACCCAATCCTGGTTCGTTAGCCACCACTGCAATTGGTGTGCAGTGCCCTCCGAGATCTGGACGCAATCGGAAAGATTCCCCTGATGCTGTGCCCACTGGAACTTCAGATCCCACTGCAGAGCCCGCATATGCCACCTGGCATGATCCACCAGCAAGATGCAGGAGGCCATGAGGCCCAGCAGCCTCAGGATCATTCTGACCGAATCCCGGGATATAGGCTGAAAGATCGGAATCATAGCCTGAATATCCCAGACTCGCTGTTCGGGAGGATAAGCCCGAAACTGCGCTGTGTCCAAAACCGCTGCGATGAAAAGGAGCTTCTGAGAGGGAATCAGGTGCGACTTTGGCACGTTGATAGTGAACCCCAGCGAATGCAGGAGGTCCGCCGTAGTCTGGAGGTGGGAGACGACAGCCTGGGGCGAGCCCGCCTTCAACAGCCAGTCGTTGATAGGGGAAGACTGGAACCCCTGATCTGCGCAGATGAGCTGAGACCACCGCCATCACTTTCGTGAACACCCGAGGGGCGCTGGTAAGGCCAAAGGGGAGTACGTTAAACTGAAAATGCTTGTGGCCTCGGTGAACCGTAGGTAACGCCAGTGGGCAGGCAGGACGGGGATGTGAAAATAGGCGTCCTGCAAGTCCAACACTACCATCCAGGATCCAGGGTCGAGGGCAGACAGGACCTGAGCCAATGTCAACATTTTGAACTTCTCCTTTATATTATTTTATTTTTTTATTTAAAGAGTTTTATATAGCGCTGGCTAGACCCGAAGGTATCAGAGCGCTTTACATAAGGTTCCACATAGCTGCAAACTTACATCAGTTACAAGTTACCAATGATACCAGTAAAAACATTTAAGGAGCATAGAAGAAAAGGAAAGGAGTGAGCAGGGTAAGGGGAAAAAGGGGTAGGGTATAGATACGACGGAGAGACGAAGGGAAAGTCTGCCCAAGGTCCGGCTGGGTAGGTGACGGCCAAGGGGGAATCCGCAGCCCATCTCCTCTTCAGCTATCAGGTAGCTCCACCGGGCATCGGTCAAATAGCTAGGTCTCAACAGAAAAACATTAAAGGGATAGAAGGAAAGAAGAAGGGAGCGTAGAGGGGGTAGGGTGAAGGGGTAGGAGGGAGATACGACAGACGAAGGAACGTCTGCCCAAAATCCGGCTGGGTAGGTGACGGCCGAGTGGGGTTCCACAGCCCATCTGCTCTTCAGCTAACAGGTAGCTCCACCGGGCATCGGTCAAATGGCAGGGTCTCCACGGTCGAGGGAAAGTTCGAAGAGTACATGTCCTAGTGGGAGAGCAGGCTCAAGGTCAGGTGAGGGATGTGGTTAAGATCAGGTCGATGACCAGTTCTATTGTCCAGGAGTGGTGGAGCATCGTGGAGAGACCAACTGAGGCGGCCATCTTGAGGTCAGGCAGGGGGGTTTTGACCTTGGTGTTAAGTTCAGTCGGTCCCCAAAATTCTCAATGACTCAAAAGCATAGGGGGTGCAATCAATGCAGTGAGGCGGCATGAGGACAGGGCCAGTGTCCGCATCCTCTTTTGTGTCACCGCCTCTGAAGAGCGCCCGCTGTTTAACTCGGGGGACGTTGCAGGTCGTGCTCGAGTCTCACCCTCTTCATCCGCAGCCACACCATAAATGAGCAGTGCGGCGAAATCACCCCTGTGGGGTCAGCCGGCATAAAGAGGTGAGGGCCGTGGGGTGGGGGCGTTGGATTGCAGATTGGAACAGGACAGTGGCATCACGGAGCATTACGTTGCTGGAGTGGTCGGTTATTATTGTTCAAAGCGGGCGCCATGTTGGGGTCAGGCTACCTGCTCCGGTGAGGTTTCTTTCTGTGGGACACGATGGGGTAGAGGTGCCCCGTTTTGTTGGCTGATGTCACCCCCTCCTTGCCACTTCTCGTCTGGGACAGTGATGCTGCTCCCCGCGGCGCGCCCCAGCCCCCGTCGCTCACCTAGGCGAGGGTTGAGGCGTTCGCCGTATCCCGAACGGCCGTCATCTTGGGGTCAGGCTGCATCAATAATTTCCCTCGCAACTTCACGCATCATTCAAACTGCCGCAAAGGAGATTTTACCTTATCAGAGGTAAATTTTAGATAGATTTTACCTTACCACGAAGAACCCAATTTAAACGGGATCGCACGCCCTGAGGGCCCAAGCACGGACTCGGCATCAGGGATTTGGGTGTTCAGAGTACGGTAGGAGCGGGAGCAGCGCTGTAAGGGTCCGGGTCCAGGAGTCCAGGATGTTGGATTTTCGTCGCGGCAGCAGAAGGTCGATTGCCACACGGTCCGGAGTAGTTTCCCGGGGGCCCGCTCCCGATGTCGCGGCCCTCGCTCAGCTACGACCAAGCGCGAGTCCGCTCAATCCCAGGTGCCATCTTGAGGCGCGATCGCCTGGCGAGAATAAAAGCTGATGTCTCGGCAATGCAGCAGCAAGGTGGAACGGCGGCCACAGCGGCAGACGCTCCCAATCTTCCGATGTCGGGAGTTAGCCCTCCTTCCGGAGGAAGCGGTTGACGTCCCTGAGATCCAAGATAGGACGCAGGCCTTTGTCCTTCTTGGGTACCAGGAAGTAGTGGGAATAACAACCACAAACTACTTCTGGCACAGGGACTCGCTCGATGGCTCCCTTGGCCAAGAGAGCCGCAACTTCCTGAAGGAGAAGGGCCAAGTGATCCTCCAACATGCGATGGAAAGCAGGTGGCATGGAGGGAGGGGTAGTCTCGAAGGGGAGGGAGTAGCCCCTTCGGACTATCTGCAAAACCCACCTGTCCGACGTGGTGTTGTGCCAGTGGGGGAGGTGATGGTGAATCCTGCCTCCAACTGGCAACTGGTGGCCCTGAAAAGTCAGACTAGGAAGGTTTGGAGGCTGCTGCAGAGGGGTGCTGGTGGACTGGCCTGCCCGCTGGCCCCCAGATTCACGATGCTGGGTCCCACGTCACCATCCGCGCAGAGGCTGGACAGCTTGCGCAGGCCTGGGCGGAACGTGGTGGGGCACACCTTCCGTAGCCACGAAAGGGGCGAAAGCGGTTTGCGCGGGCGAGAGGTGGTAGCGAGGCCCAAGGACCTGGCCGTAGCCTTAGAATCTTTAAAGCGCTCGAGGACGTTGGCCGTCGCTTGTTTGGCGACAAAGCGGACATCAAAGGGCATGTCCAAAAGAGTCGATTGGACATCACCCGAAAAGCCAGTGGACCTCAGCCAGGCGTAGTGTCGCAGGGCTACTGATGTTGAAATCGTCCTGCCTAGCGAGTCGGCGGTGTCAAGCCCACATCGTATGGCGAACTTCGCTGCATCTCTACCCTCAGCAACTGCACAGGAGAGCACGGCCCGGGCCTCCTCCGGACACTGTGGCAGCACCTACGAGACTGGGTCCCACACAGAGTGGGTGTAACTTCCCAAGAGACTTGCGGTGTTCACCGACCGCAGTCCTAAGCTGGCGGAAGAAAACATCTTCCCAAAATGATCCAGCTTCTTGGATTCCCTATCTGGGGGAGCAGTAGGGAACGCGCCTTTGGATGTTGAGGCTTGGAGCACTAAGCTCTCAGGGGTAGGGTGTTGGGAGAGGAAAGTGGGGTCGCCCGGAACCGGGCGGTGGCGTCAGGCAATTATCCTATCCACAGGAGTCCCTGCGCTGGGCTTGGACCAGGTGCCCAGAAAGATGTCTGTGAGGCCTCATTGAACGGCAGCAGGGGCTCCGAAGAGACTGCTGCTGGTTGAAGCAGCAGTCAGGAGGTTAGTCCTGACTGCCACCGTAGATAGCTCAAGGCCCAAGGCCTCAGCCGCCCTACACAACACCACAGCGTAGGAGCCTCCCTCCTCCGTGGCCACGGTAGGGGGAGAAAGCATGCCAAGGTCTGGGGATGTATCCAGACCACTGGCCTCACCTAGTTCCTCTCCAGTCCGGCTCTTACAGCTGGTCTACTAGAGTGTCAATAGACCTCTCCCAGTCCTCCTCACCCTCCTCTGGCTGCCACTCAGGGCAATAAGGAACACCAGGATAGAACAGAGGTACAAAAGTACCGGCGCCGTGTCCATGTCGAGGTGGCGGTCGAGACAGACTGGGGACACAACCGGCTTCGGAAGGGGCGGAGGTGTCGCCAATGAGATTCGGTGCCAAAGGAGCTGTCGTAAGGTCGACCGGCGCCAATCCGGATCCAGGCGTTGATCCATGGGGGCCCTGCGGCGCCGAAGCCGCCGGCATCAAAGGCCTAGAACCCCCAGCCGAGTCCGCGGGGCCCTAAGGAGCGCCGGCGGAGTCGGGCTACCCAAAGATGGAGTGGAGGGCTTCGTAAAAGCTACGAAGTTGGGCAGGGGTCGCCCCGGCTCCCGGGAAGGGAGGGAGGCTCGGAGTCGACTCAACAGGCTCCGCGGGCGGAGCCAGACGACTACCTTCCGCAACCCGCGTCAGCCGACGGACGGGGAGAAGGCGAAGAGCGACAGTGCTTCTTCTTGTGCATCAACTTACCCGAAGAGGAAGACTTCGAAGAGGAGTGATGGTGGTGACTCCGCGACCGGTCCCGCGACCTCGTTCTCGACCGGGACCTCGAGCGGCACGGAGCTGACTGCCGGGCCTCGAGAAGCTTTCGGGACCGCTCCCGCAAAGACTTCGGGTTCCTGGCCCGGCAGTCGGAGCACAACTTCTGGTCGTGGTCGCGCTCCAAACACCAGAGGCACACCAGATGTGGGTCCGTGACCGACATCAACTTGTGACAGGAGTCATAAGGTTTGAAGCCGGTCCGTCGATGTGACATCCCTTGCACCAGGAGTCAAACGACTCGAAAAGTCGAAAAAACTCTAGTCAAAAAAAGACTAAGGGTACCGCTCTCTCCGGATCTGCTTTGGCTGGCGCGGAAAAATAAAGAACTGACGTCAGCGCGCAGGGGTGGTGTCTAAGTAGATACCGCAACATCATTCCGGCGATCACGACGCAAACGACGAATGCGGAGTCGACCGGCGTCACCTACCGACGCGCAGGAGTCCTGCTGAAGAAAAATTCTCCGGATCCAGTTTGACACCTGGGGGTAATTCTAAGTTAAGGAATTAATAACTAATAGTCTCTTTCAGATAATCGGGTATTATATGCGTGACATTTGTACGCAGTATATAAGGAAGCACCATAGGGACATATTGGGTTCAGCACAGTCCTGAAGAAAGCCCGGGACCCCTCAAGGGGCCGCGACAGGGCTGAAACATGTCGACCTGACCTAGTGGACAACTAGCACCGTAACAGGGCTACTATTGTCCTATACTTTGTGCTGTTAAATTATCCCTCCGCCACCAACGAATAAAGATTAAATAGATGACTGGCAGGCGGTAGGGATTTTTATCTGACACCCTCCTTTTTCACCTTAGTTTCCTACTAATATTGGAACTATAGTTGTAATATGGGCTCTTTCGCCATTAGAGGATTCTTTGGCGAATGTGGGATGGCCGATGATGAAGCCTGACACCTGGGAGGTGTGCGAGGCCATCCTGTATATTTTTTGCACATAGTGTGCTGGTCTAAAATACTGGAACATGTTAGTAGCCAGAACAATTCCTTGGTGAAGGTACACCTACATAGTAAGGTGGGATGAAGCCACAATAAGTGTGCTTGATAACTTAAGGGCCCGTTCGTTTTATAGTGGAAAGAGTATTGGAAAACATGGGTTAACCCCCTTCCTTTTTGAAAATCTTGGTGAGGCTCCATGTGGGAATTATGGCACCTCAGATGGGGAGCGGATTGGCATCTGACCAAGCCTTTTAGGGTAGTTCAGGGAGTCAGAAAGGGTTGTGTTTTAGCCCAATCCTGTTCTCCCTGTATATAAATGGGGTAATGATCCCCTCAGTAAGGACGGATGTGATGCAACCAAATGAGTGGGTGTGTCCCGGCCCTTCTCTTTGCCGATGATACCCTATTGATTTTAAAGTCTCCCCAGGGGCTACAATTTTTTTCCTTTGTGTTGAGGGGGCCTAGAGCTTAATAGTGCTAATACCAAATGTATTTTTCTCTAAAAACAGGGTGATCCCTTGTAATAGGCAAATACTGGTGGGTAATACATGCATTGATCGGCTGTCTGCATTTGTCTATCAAGGTATCAGAATGTCAACCAACCTGAGCTGGGCACCACAGATGGAAAAGGCTCATTTGGTGCTCACCCAGCAGACTACAAAAATAGCAAATGTCCATCGTAAGACCGTCTCCTGAAGGGTAGCCTCGGCCCTTGAGATCTACAATGTTAAGGCTATTAGGTCGGTTTTATATGGTGCAGAATTATGGGGCTCCTCCAACTCAAATAGTCTTTATATGGTGGAACATAGGTTTTTGAGGGCCTTATCTCTTCCCTGCAGTACTCCCCTTACCCCCTTATATTTCGATTTTGCCCAGCAGATTTCAAATAAAATCAAATGCAGATTGTTAATTTTTTGTTACAGGCTGTGGACCACTGCTGAACTGAAATCCTATTGCGATGGTGCAAGAGATCTTATGGCCCTACCGGCCGTAGAGAAGATGCTGTGGTTTTGCACTGTAAAATCGCTTCTGCAGAAGTTTGGTCTTGTCATTTACTGGTCCTCTCCCGAGCTGTTGTGTACACTTTCCCGAGACAAGATTAAAAACATGTGTTGGAAGGCTAGAGCAGCGGATACTTTGACTAAAAGCAAAGACAGTCTCACAATGTCTTTTATTGATTTGAAACTTGTATGTGTTATGAGGCAACCATTGATGAAACTATAAAAACTCTAGCTCAAAAGCTACACCTGCAGTTTAGATATGACACCCTCCCAGTTAAAGCCTTGAGCACCAAATGGCATGGTAAGAGGGAGGGAGATGACCAATGCCCAGCATGCACAGGGGATAATGAAACGCTGGAGCACATATTGTTTTTCTGCCTTCAGTCCTGCAGGCTTTGGGCCAAGTGGGTTGTGCCCTTTGCAAGAAACTAGGCACCAGAAGTCACTTGGTTGCCTTTAGAATCCTGCGAACAAGTACAAGTAGACTCCATGTATTTGGTGTGGCAAACTTTCTTATGGCTTTCTGGATTAGGCGTACCAAATGCCAAGGAAATTATTTGGACGTGAGATTGCTGGGACCCCATTTCGCGTAAAGTTATCTACTGACGGGGACACTGGCTTTGTAGTTGCAATGCCAAAGCCAACCTGGCTTATGTGAAGATCGCTGTAAGCAAGTCATTAACGCATAGATTGCGGCTTTTAGTCTGTAGGTAGTATTGCTTCTTTTTAGCTTTAATATTCATGCTTTTATCGATTTGGTATGCTTTAACTTCCGAATTTCCCTCTGTCAACAGCTGGTTTGTTTTTACTTGTGTATTTTGCATCTTGTTTTTATTTATTGTATGCTTTATCTTTGGGATCGAAATAAAGTATTTGTATGGTATGGGAAAGGTATGGAGGAAGCACAGACTGTGTGTAAGTCACTGACCCTCCGGGCTGATTTTATCGCCACTAGAAAGGCCGTTTTGATGGTGAGAAGTCAGAGTGGGAAGTTGTGGAGCAGCTCAAAGGGAGCACACATCAGGAATATAAGAACGAGAATAAAGTCCCACTGGGGTATAATAAAAGGCGCTAGTGGAAACACATGCTGTAGACCTTTTAAGAACCTATGTACAATTAGGGATTTAAAAAGGGATGGCTGGACTGGCAACCGCTGCAGAAATGGCAGAAAGATAACCTTTCAACATGCCCAAAGCAGAGCTCTGCCTGGGCCAAAGAAATAATAAACAGGATACCCAGATAAAGGGGAGCAGACAGAGGATCAACATTTTTGTCTGTACACTATACCACGAACTTGCTCCAATGGCAGGCGTATACCACCTTGATTGTGGGACGCTTGGCTGCCAAAATAATATTCCAAACTTCGGTTGGAACGTCAAAAGCTGTCGCTGCTCAATCTCCACGCATGAAGGTGAAGCTTTTTCTGGTTCGGATGCAGAACCCTGCCCTGTTACTGTGACAGAATATCCTCCTGAAGAGGCAGCCTGATTGGAGAACCAATGCTCATACTCAACAGCTCGGGATACCAGACTCTCCGTGCCCAATCTGGAGCCACGAGGATGACTTGGGTCTGGTCATTACTTGATCTTCTTGAGAACTCTGGGCAGGAGTGGTATAGGAGAGCACGCCATTCAAGACTAAAGGCGTCTCCAAACAAGAGCTGCCTTGGCAACTCTAGGGCGCAGGCTGCTGGCACACAGACCCAGCCAAGGATCTTCCCACTCTTGAAAGAAGCCTTGCCCCACCTCCAGATGGAGACGCCATTTGTGATCTGCAATCTCCGGAGGAGTGACTGCGGACAAATTTCAGACTAAGAAGTCCTGAAGAACTGAAAGGGCAAAGTTCCCGTCCCAGACCGTCCAGGCAGTAATGCTTGGTAAACGGGTGCAGGGATGCCCACGCTGCTGCCTGGTAGATTTCCAGGACTGGGACTCCAAGTGCTAACAGTGGTAGCAGCTTTAGCCCTGGTAGAATGAAACCATAAGCCTTCAGGAGGCTGCTTCTTTGCCAAAGCAGAGCAGATCTTGATGCAGAGAACGACCCATCGTGAGGGAGTCTTTTTCTGCACTGCCCGACCTTTCTTCGCACCTACATACCCCATGAAGAGTTGGTCGGCCACCCGGAACTCTTTTGTGCGGTCACGGTAGAACGATAACTCTTTTAGGGTCCAGACGTTGGAGTTGCACCTCTTCCTTAGAGGGATGTGGAAGAGCATAGAAAGTGGGCAAGATGACAAATTGTCAAACCTGGAAGGGTGTTACCACTTTCGGCAGGAAAGAGGCCCTAGTGCGAAGCACCAATTTGTCAGGGAATATCGTTAGAAAGGGAGGTTTGGACGATAGAGCCCGCTCACCCTACTTGTAGACATAAGTGCCACTAAAACGGCTGTTTTTATTGTGAGCAGCCAGAGGGGACAATTATGTACAGGCTCGAAAGGAGCACACAAGGAAGGAGAGAACCAATTAAGGTTGCACTGAGGCATATTGAAGGGGGAAGGTGGAAATATAAATACAAGGCCTTTAAGGAATCTATGTATAACTGGCGATTTAAAAAAAAAAAAAAAAAAAGTTTGTCTGGTAGCCTCAGGGTGGCAGAAAAATACCCTTTCAGGGTGCCCAGAGCAGAGCCCTGCTGGGAAAGGATCAAAATAATGAGTGGGACATCTGAATGGGTAGCAGAAAGAGTGTTGATGGACTTATGTACAATACATACCAAATTTCTTCTATCGTCAGGCGTATACCGTCTTAGTGGAGGAACGCCTGGCTGCTAGAACATTACAAACTTTGGGAGGAAGGTCGAAAGCTATCAACTGCAGGTGCTCAATCTCCACATAAGCAGGCGCGGAGTTGACCGGTTCGGATGGAGTACCCTCCGCTGCTGCTGGGGGCGCAGTGGAGGAACTATGTTCATTTGCAGAAGCTCGGGATACCAAACTCTCGTGCCCATGTCCGGTGCCACAAGAATGACTTTGGCCCAGTCATTCCTGATGTTCTTGAGAACTCTGGGCAGGAGTGGTATGGGTGGAAAGACTTACAGGAGGCTTGAGCTCCACTCGGGCCGAAAAGCATCTCCGAGCGAGAACCGCCTTTGAAACTCCACCACTCAAAACTGCTGACATTGCATGTTCTCGGCGGAGGCGAACAGATCTGACCAAGGCTCTCCCCAATCTTGAATGAGACCCTGCGCCACCTCCAGAAGGAGACGTCACTCATTTAGGCATCGATGACTGAGTTTGTCCGCCCTGGCGTTCAGGGAACCTGCCAGGTGTTGAACCACCAGGGATATGCCCTGCTGTTCCAGCCATGTCCAGAGACAAAGGGTCTCTTGACAAAGTCCACAACTCCACTGGCATGTGTCACTAGCTGGATGCAGGAGGCCCAGCAGCTTCAGAGTCATTCTCACCGAATTCCAGGATAGAGGCTGAAACATCGCCATCATAGCCTGAATGTCCTAGACTTGCCACTTGGGAGGATAGGCCAGAAACTGCACTGTGTCCAGAACAGCTCCGATGAAAAGGAGAGGTGGAGAGGGAGTCTAATGTCACTTCAGCACGTTGATAGTGAACCCCAGCAAATGCAAGAGGTCTGCCGTAGTCTGGAAGTAGGTGACAACAGCCTGTGGCGAGCCCGCCTTCAACAGCCAGTCGTTGAGATAGGGGAAGACTAGCACCCCTGATCTCCGCAGATGAGCTGCGACCACAGCCATCACCTTGGCAAACACCCGAGGGGCTCTGGTAAAACCAAAAAGGAGTACCATGAACTGAAAGTGCTCGTGGCCCACTGTGAATTGCAGGTAACCCCTGTGGGAAGGCAGGACGGGGAAGTGAAAATATGCATCCTGCAAGCTCAATGCTACTATCCAGTCTCCAGGGTCCAGGGCAGACCAGACCTGAGCCAACGTGAGCATTGGCCAGGAGAGCCATGACTTCCTCCTGAAGAACAAGTAGATGATTCTCCATCAGCCAGTGGGAGGATGGAGGCATGGAGGGAGGGTGTTCTCGAAAGGGAGGGAGTAGCCCCTTCATATAATCTGGAGAACCCGAAGTGATGTTTTTCCAGTGGTGGAGGTGATGGTGAGCCTTCTGCCAACTGGACGCCCAATGGACTGGAAAGGCAAAACTATGAGGGTTTGGAGGCGGAAGCTGCCGGGGGTGTGGTGGCTTGACAGGACCTCTAGCTACCCGACCCATGGGGTCGGAACTAACCACACCCTCATCCCTGTACAGGTTGTGGAACTTGCATGGATCTGTGGCTGGTGTTTGGCTGGCACGGTTGAAAGCCCATTCCGTAGCCACGAAAGGCAGACTGGGGACGTGTGCCAACAGAGGCCCAAGGACTGGGCCATAGCCTGCGAGTCCTTAAAGCGTTCCAGCGCAGTGTCTGCCTTGTTTCCTAACACACAAGTGCCATCAAAGGGCATATCCATGAGCGAAGCCTAGACATCGCCAGAAAACTCAGATGTTTTCAGGCGTGGCATCGAACAGCAACAGTAGTAAAAATCGCTCTGCCCAGCGAGTCGATTGTATCTCAGCTACATCGATTGGCGAACTTTGCTGCATCTCTCCTGTCTATTATGGCTTGGGAGAGGACCTGTGGCAACACTTGCGCAACCGTTTTCCATAGAGAGTGGGACTAACAGCCCGATCAACATGCAGTGTTCACTGACTGCAATGCAAGGTTGGAGGAAAAAAAATGTCTTGCCCCAACTGTCCAGCCTCTTGGATTTCCTGTCCGAGGGAAAGATGGGGAACGCGCCTTGGGAAGTAGAAGCTTGGACCACCGAGCTCTCTGGGGTGGGGTGGGTAGTGAGGAATTTTGGGTCGCCTGGGGCAGGGAGGTGGCAGCAAGCAATCGTCCTGTTCACAGGAGATCCTGTGCTGGGTTTGGACTAGGTTCTCAGAAGGACATCCTTGAGGGCTTCATTAAAAGGGAGCAAGGGTCCCGAAGCAGTAGCTCCTAGCTGCAGCATCTCCGTCAAGATGTTAGTCTTAACTGCCACTGAGGGTAGCTGGAGGTCAAGGACTTCAGCTACCCTAAGCACCACCATTGCGTAAGATGCTTCTTCCTTAGTAGCGACGGTGGAGGAAGAAAGCATGCCAGTATCTTGAGAGGTAGCCAGTCTGCTGGCTTCACCCAACTCCTCATAACAGTCCATGTCCTCATAAGGCTGGTCCTCAAGGGTCCAGCAACCGCTCCAATTCTTGTCCCAATCCTAGTGCTCTAGAATAGGCCTCAGGAAGCGACCCAGGACAGATTGGTCCTGTCGGCACCGAAATCTACACGGTACTGGCTACAGGTTGTCAAGGGGGGAGGGGGTAGGAGGTGGGCTAGAGCTTGCGTCGCAGGTGGGCACCGGGAGCAGCCATCAGGACGGGGGTCGGGGAAGGTCGCAATGGCACGACCGGCACCAGTCCTGATCCATGGCCAGATCCAGTGGGGGATATCGGCGTCGGAGCCGCCGTCGCGGAACCCGATGGAGCCCCGCGAGGTCCTCTGCTCAAAAATTGGACGCATGGCCTTATAAAATTCTTTAAATTGAGTGGGGGTCGCTCCGCCTCCTGGAAAAGCAGTGAGGTGCAGAGTAGACCCAGGCGCAGGTTCCGGAGAACACGGCCTTGAACGCTGTGGCTCCCCTGTAACGTCTACCGAAGGGCAGGGAGAAGTCGAAGTATCCTTCGACTTCATGTGCCTCTTACCTGAATGTCCCAAAGATCGTGAGTGGGACGAAGAGGACTTAGGACTCCTGAGGCAGGCAGGCCCGGGACCTTCCTCTCGATCAGAACCAAGACCTTCGAGGAGACCGGAGTGGCGTCGCCTGCGGGGCCGCAAGCTGCTTTAGGGACCGCTCCCTCAAAGCCTTCGGAGCTATGGCACGGTAGTCTTAGAACAACTTGGGAGTCGTGGTTGCGCTCCAGACACCACAGCAACACAAACGCTGGTCTGTGCCAGACATGGTGCAGTGACAGGCGCTGCACGGCTTGAAACCTAAAGTCTTCCTAGATATGATCTTCCAACACTAGGAGAAAAAAAAAAAAAGGGGGGGTTCAACAAAAAGTCAATAAAATCCTGTCAAAAAGTGACAGGGGGTAGCTTTTTCACGGATCAGCACTTGACTGGCACAGAAAGAAAAAACCGGACGTCAGCACGCCAAGGTGGCGCCTATATAGGAGTCATGGGCGTCCCTTCTGGAACGGAAGATGCCGACGTCACACAGAGTCCACCAACATCACCTACCAGGGCGCTGGGGTATTGCTCCAAGAAAAATCTTACGGATCCAGTCTGATGACTGGGAAATTCAAAGGTAAGGAATCTGTGGCTAGATGTCTCTATCAGATAAGGTGGGTGGAAGAATAGCCATTATTCTCAAAGAGTCTTTGAAGTGCTCATATGACCCATTACCTCATACCGGACAGTCTTTCCTTTGCTATATCTAGGACTATAACATTTGCTTTTTCTGGAGTACTATTACATAGGCCCCTCCCCCCCGAGGCCCTGCTATCATTTTGCAGAGGTTCTTCCAGACCTTTTTGCCAGTTTAGCAATTGGCAAACCTAACTTAACATTACTGGGGGACCTCAATGTCCGCTTTGAAGATGTCAACTCTTTCGTCAAGCATAATGCAGGACAATGGTTCCGTACAGCCGATACAAAAAGTGGTTGGCTCTACGTATGAGAAAGGGCAGCTTATAGACCCAGTATTTAGTAATGACCCTAATTTTAAGGTCGCTGATCCTTTTCCACTGGTCGGACCATTACTTGATTCCAATGTTTTTGTATGGTTCTACCCCCACCCCTTGTTCGTTGCTGGTGACTTGAAAGGACCATAGGTGGTCTGAACTAAATAAAGAATTCCTCCAGACCAGAACTGGGAAGTCATCCCTCTTCGGCGAATGATAAGTTTGTTGACTGGGTCAAAGACTCCTTAGATCAGGTTCACCCCTAGTTTATTGACCCTAAGAAAAGAATGTAAAAGGCTAGAGAGAAAATGGAGGTAGTCATTTGATGAGCAGTGTAAGAAGAGCGATCACCTGGCTATCAGAAATTAGCACTTTAAAATTAAATCTGCTCAAGCCTCTCATTTTGAAACTCAGATTGATTGGGCATCCAATTCTTCTTGGGAACTGTTTCAAATTGTTAAATCACTGACTGTTTTGAAATCGGACAGCCTACTACCAGAGCCCACAGGTAGCCCGTGGTAATGACCTGGCAATGTCCTGTCATAAAAAAATTACAGATATCTATTCTTCTTTACATAATACTAAAAGCAGGCTTGCCCCTATCCCAGGTGGGAGTACAGTGGGCCCTTCCACGATCTGTTTAACAAACTGTCCTGACATTATCCCTGCGCGTCTTCCAGGGCTTTTTAGTAAGATGAAGTCTGGTTCCCACCTTGATCCTACCCCCCCCACCCACCCTCCAATCATGTCCTCTTTCAAGGCACACAATTTGTTTTTCCAGCTCTCTGCTGGATCTTCTTAACCTTTTACTATCTAGTGGTTTTGTCCCTCCAGCTTGGAAACACGCTGTTAGGATAACCTTGACTGACTGGATCTAGGGAATTACAGGCCTATTTTGCTACTTCCTGCAACTGGTAAGATACTGGCGAAACATGTAAATCATCATCTGTCCTTGTTTCTGGAGGAGAATGCCATTGTGCATCCCATACAGACTGGGTTTTGTCCTCAACAGCACTGAAACCGCACTTTTGGCAGTAACCAAGCTTAAGATGCTTATGGATAAGGGGGGTCATTGCTATCATTCTCCTCGACCTCAGTACGGCATCTGACACAGCAGATCATGGAATTCTTACCCAAAGAATTAGTGATGCTGAAATTAAAGGCGAGGCTTTGAAATGGTTCACATCTATTTAGGACAGGACTTTTCAGTTATGTGACAAAACCGGTAATTGAAATGCAGTGTACCACAGGATCCACACCTAGTCCCACGCTTTTTAATCTTTATATGCGTCCTATGGATATTGGCGAGAATTCCATTTTGAAAAACACAAGAGCACTCTCTCCAACTACTGCCCAATTATCTCTGACAAGATGAGACCATATCACTTATGTACTGCATTCTGGAGACCTAGCAGCAAAAGCAGTCAAACTATTGAATGCACAAGCACAGAAAAGATAAACCCATTTTATAAACAATCATAGTGCTTCACTTCTGCTCTTAAGGATTGCTTGCATCCCTGCTTAGACTTACTTGGTTCATTAGGCATTTCAATGTAGTACTCATACCAAATTATTTTTAAAAAACTGTTAAAAGGTATAATTTGACCAAGTATATTTTCTTTTCAATTTCTGTGCAGAGTAAGAACTCAAGTTCTTTGAGCCAAGGTGCAAGCTCCTTGATCACATGAAGCACTATTTATAGGCATATAATTATCATGGCTATTTAAATCCCTTCCTCTTGAGACATCTAGCTTGCAGCTGTGATTGGAAAAAAGCGGTAGCTGGGGAGAGAGGATGAAGATAATGCTCTTCTATGCTGTGTGCTCACAGCCGATGTCGCAGTGGAATATATCAAAATGAAAACAACTATTTTACTACATTCAGTTAAGTTCTTATTCAAGATACCATTTAAATTGCAAAGAAATGTTAATTGGATTCTATGTTAGACAGTAAGCTAGCACTTAACACATTATTTGGATTTCTACTTAATGCAATTATTTTATCATTGAAAAATCTGATGTACTATCAGAGAGACCGCTTCATCTCCGATTACCAGTTGCTAAACCACTATTTGGGGGCTAAGTGAGTCCCTCTTGCCAGCAACCAAGTCTTTGCTGGCGTAAACACAAACCCTCTGTTCAGTAGCAGGGCTGTCTCCGGCGTGTCTGTCGGAGACAGCCCTGCTACTGAACAGAGGATTTGCGTTTACGCCAGCAAAGACTTGGTTGCTGGCAAGAGGGACTCACTTAGCCCCCAAAGAGTGGTTTTACTATTCCACGTCGTCGTTCTTCATGATGGATTTATGACTTCTACACACAAGATCCACACTTAAGAAAAGAATTCTGGAATACACTAAATCTTGGACACAGTAATCACTGTTGCCCTATACTGTGCAAATATCACTTGAGTACTAGAACCCATTCCGGGTTGGAAATACAACCGGAACTGAGGATCCATACAAAGAGATTAGAGCCCTGAAGAAGTCGCTGCGCACACAAGCGCGATGAAACACGTGTTGGCTAAGGATCTCAAGATTAAACTGAAGTGACTGTTTTAACGGAGGAACAAGAGTTTTTATTATTGTCAATGATACATAATATATACTGTTGGCGTGTGGAAGGGACTGTTGTTTTGGTTTGTCAGTGGTTATCCACACATTGGGGAGGAGGGCGGCTCTCCCCACCCTTATGCACCGCAATCATAATTGTACACTAGTATATACTCACTGCGTATTTCCCAGGAGCGTCATTACCCTACACAATCCACCGACCAAGAAGTCCCACTAACTTTTAAGCCTCATTTTAAAACATTCAAACTTCAGCCAATCACAGCTGAGACCTCAGAGTTCCCTTCCCCACAGAGCCACCATACCTCAGATTTCAAGAACAAGTGTATAGGTATACAAAAACACTGAGGTAATTGGTGAGCCTAATCGAGGAGGAGGAAGGGTCGCATGTGAATCTATAAAAGATATCAATACTGGAGAAACAGTGTACAGGTAAGTAACTTGTTTTTCTCCAGTATTGAATCTTTTATAGATTCACATGCTTGAATCCGACTAGTAAGCAGTAAAAAAAACAATAAGAGAAAAGAAAGGTGGTGGGCAGGCGAACCATCCCACCTGGAAGTAAACTTGTAGCATCAGAAACCAAGAAGAGAATAATAAGCATACAAATTTACAAACAGCTTATAAAGAACATAGAAGGCTAAAAGTCTCCTATCATAGGCAAAGAGACGTCGGAGTGTAGCTTGTCCAACAGCGATATCTGCCCTTTTCCAACCATCAAGGCAGCAATGCTTCGTGAATATGTGAGCGTTCACCCACGTTGCCGCCCTGCAAATGTCAGGGAGAGATGCTCCCGCAAACAGGGCTCAGGTAGTCGCGACTTTCCAAGTAGAGTGAGCTTGTGCTTTCGCAAGAAGGGGACGGCCAACTTTTTCATGACAGAAGGAAATCGTGGAGGTGACCCAACGAGCAATGCTGGCACGTGTCAAGGCCTGTCTTTTCCTGGGTGCAGAGAAAGATTAGTAGCTGAGAGGATTTACGGATGGTCTTCGTTCTTTGCAGATAAAACTTTAAACGTTTAATGTTCAGAGAATGCAACGCCCTTTCTTTCCGCTGCTGAGGATGGATTAGGAAAGAACGTTGGTAAAACAATCGGTTCATTGAGGTGGCAAGTTGAAGGCACCTTAGGTATAAAAGAAGCGTTAGTGCGTAGGATAATCCTGTCCGGCAAAAACTGCAGATATGGTTGATTTATAGTGAGAGCTTGGATTTCAGTGATACGTCTGGCTGACGTAATGGTCAAGAGGAAAGCCACTTTACAGGAGAGGAACTTTAATTTGCATTTGTGTACTGGCTCAAAGGGAGGATGCATCAGTTGAGACAGAACGGTGTTTAATTGCCAAAAAACTGTAGGAGGCTAAACAGGCGGAAAAGCTCTAAAAAGTCCCTTCATAAATTCTTTGACGAGTCGGTTAGACCACAGAGAAGTTTGATTTGAACGTCTTCTATACCCAGAAATTGAAGCAAGGTGAACTCTTATGGAAGAGTGAAAAAATTGTCCCGATTTTGCTAAGTGCAAGAGATAAGGCAGCACCTGCTCTGGAGATGAAGAGAATGGATGCAATGCTTGTGAGATACACCGAGCACAGAATCTCTTCCATTTAGCTGTGTAACATTTCAACGTAGACGGAGCTCGAGACTTCTGTCGTATCTTAGTACACGGAGTCTCAAACAACAAGAGAGGGGTCCACCTTACACAAAGTGACAGGACGCCAAATTGACAAATAATCAAATTGTTGTTTTTAATTGCATCTTAGTACACTCCTTGGAAATCCTCAAATCCCCAAATTCAGTGTGGTGAGGAGCCAAGCAGACAAATGAAGAGAGGGAATTTGTGGATGCACCACTTTGCCCTGGTTCATGTAGAGAAGATCCTCCTTTGGAGGGAAGAGAATCGGGGCACACTTTGATAGGCGATGCAGCTCGGTGTACCAGAACTGTCTTGCCCAACCTGGAGCAATGAAAATGATACAACAAGGCTCTTGCTTCATTTTTTGAAGTACTCGAAGAATGAGTGGAAACTGGGGAAATGCGTAGGCGAACATCCCCGTCCAAGGAAACAGGAAGGCGTCTCCCCATGAATTTTGATGAGGATGTCTGCTTGCAAAAAGAGGACAATTTTTGTTGCGGAACGTAGTGAACAGATCTAATGTTGGGTAACCCCAGGATTGAAAAACCTCAAATTTGGGTCGTTGAGTTCCCATTCGTGGCACTGTTTGGAGGCCCTGCTGAGAGAGTCAGCCTTCTCGTTGTGAGTCCCTGGCACATACTCCACTCGCAAGGAGATGTGGTTGACAAGGAGCCATTCCCATATCTGTTGAGCAAGAAGGTAAAGCGCTCGAGATCTCGTTCCGCCTTGCTTTCGGAGGTAAAACATTGTCGTACTGCTGTCCATCCTGACAAGCACTGACACCTTTGATCCGAGGCAGGAAGGCCTTCAGACCTAAAAACGCTTTGAGCTCCTGGATGTTTATATGACACTCAGATTCCTGTTTGGACCACTTGCAGCGAACCTGTAATTGTTAAAGGTGAGCCCCCCATCCGTCCATCGACGCATCCGAGGTCATCACCAGCTGTAGTACAGAGTGAATGAAAGAGACCTTGCGACAGGTTGTCCTTGACCATCCACCAGGCCATAGCGGCTGTCACTGATGCTGAAATGCGAACCTTGTTGTTGAATGAGCCTTGAGACTGAACCCACTGCGCATCGAGCCGTTCCTGCAGCAGTCGCATGCGAAGTCGGCAATTGGGAATGAGCAAGATGCAAAAGGACCTCATCCCCAGCATAGACTTGTACAGCCTCACAGAAACGAACCTTTTTGTGAAAGAAGCTTTGCCGTATCCATAATCCGCATTATTCTTTCCTGAGTGGGAAAGGCTTTGCTCAGCTCTGTGTCGAGACGTGCACCTTGAAAGACCAACGATTTGGCCGGGATAATGGACGATTTTTCCAGATTGATGCGAAGACCTAGAGAATGGAAGAGAATCAGACAGGCTCTTGTTGAAATTTCTACCGCTTGAAAAGAAAGAGCGTTTATGAGCCAATCGTCCACGTATGGGAACACCTGGTGACCCGAACGTCTTAAGAGGGCTATCGGTGCCATGCACTTTGTGAACACCCTGGGAGCGGACTTTAAACCACAAGGGAGCGCTTTGAATTGGTAATAGGGCCCTGCCACCTTGAACCTGAGCAATTTTCTATGTTGAGGGTGAATGGGAATATGAAAATAGGCGTCGAGGAGATCGGGAGAAGCCAGAAAATCCCTTTTTTCCATGAGAACATGAATCTCCTGAAGAGCATCCTGAAAGATTGACTCTTGATGAACTTGTTCAGCATTCTGAGGTCCATGACCTGCCTCCATTTCCCATTTTTCTTTTTGATGAGGAAGAAGTGGGAATAAAACCCCCGGTTTTGCTGGTTGAGAGGTACTTCCTCTATAGCCTGCTTAAGAAGCAAATTTATTTCCTTCTTGAGATCTGGAAGGTGACGGAGCAGAACTTTGCGCGGTGGAACATTTGGAGGATGCTGAATGAATTCCAGCGTGTGGCCATGTTGGAAGATATCCAGAACCCATCTGTCTGAAGAAATGGAATTCAATTTCTGAAAGGATGCGGAGAAGACGTGATCGTGGTGTGGGACTATGGTAGCAGGGTCCTGATGAGCTTCATTGTCTCCTATTGGAGACTTGGGCCTTTCCAGCAGATTGCTGCCTCTTGCATCCTGCCGGTCTTGAATAAGTCTGAGCGTTGTTGGACTGGAAACACCGGTTGTATGGCTGGTAGGTACTCTGCGGATATGGTTGGTACCGCTGGTGAAATTGCGGGCGGGATAAGAACTGCCCTGACCTCTAGCCCAAAAGGACTAAAAGCGGCGCTGCTGGAGATTGCCCAAGGCTTTGACTGTATCCGTGTCCTTCTTGATAGATTGTAGCTCCTCGTCTATGTGCTTACCAAACGAGCACTCTTTTAGCCATCCCTGGCGAAATAGAACTGCCGCTCCTGCCATCTGTCGAAATGCAGTGGATGAAACATCCATAGCTATCTGAATGAGCTCCGAAGAATCTTTCTCCCTCCAAAAATATCTTTTGCCTCTTTCTTTTTATCCTCCGGGAGATACTCCAACAGAGCAGAGATGTCCGACCACATCTGTCGGTCATATCTCCCCAAAATGGCCATGGCATTAGAGGCTCTAATGGAGGTAGCCGCCAGAGCCGAGAACCTCTTCCCAATATTGTCGAGGCGACAACCCTCCTTGTCCGTGTCCGGCAGTGCAGGGAGATGCTGAATTCTTGGCTCTTCTCTGTGCTGCTTAATTGATCACAGAGTCCGGCCTCGGTCACCCGAGGCATGCAGGCGAGTCATCAGGAGCCTTGTATTTTTTGTCCAGTTTTGGAATAACAGCTGGAACCGAGGGAGGTGTTTATTAACTTTAGCCCTTCTTGCCATAGAAAGTCAATTATAGGAATTGCTCTCACTGAACGTTGAGTGCCTGGTTTAAAATCACATAGAAAACTCAGTAGGTTTGGTTGGCATTGGCAAATCAAAACATTTGGAAGCACGTTCTAGAAGATCATGAAATCCCCAGATATCTGCCGGAGGGGAATCTGCAGCAGGAGGATTAGGATATGGTGGTATAGGGGCTATATAGTCATCCCATTCATCATGGGCACCTGTGTCTGTTTGTATCTCACCTTCTGTCTGAGCATTCGGAGTGTCCTCTGTGATGACTATAGGAGGAGGAAGGATCTTCTCCCTTGTGGATTTGGGAGTACTTTAGCCCGGAAGAACAGTAGGTACCTCTTGGGGAGGTAAAGGCATCTGAGGAGCATTTGCGTCCAGAAAACAACAGAAATAGTCATTAAGCATGTGACCGAGATCAGACACCAGAGATACTGGAACATTCATTGATGGTTCCCCGAACTGATGGCGCTCCTCCTCTGTCATCGTAAGGATAACGTTCCTGGAAGGAATACTGCCTCTGCATGACGGATGAGTCTCTTTCCGCAAAAGAAAATTCCCCTGCCAGATAAGAAGATGCATCATTGCCCTCAATGGCAGAATCTTGGCACTTGACCCTTAACTGCGATGGATTGTATGCAGGGCCTTCATCCTCTAACTCTTGGAAGTCCAGAAGGGGAGCAGGAGGGAACGGAGAAATTTTGGAGAAATCCTTAATTTGCCTGGGCTGAAGGAGACTGATTTTTCGACGACGGTGCAACCGCCAATACAATCATCTGTGGTACCGTCGACGGTGCGTGGACGGCCTTGGTCTGCGGGTACGTCATCACTGGAACGGTCGTCGAACCTGTGGTCGACGGTGAAATTCTTGTCGACGGTGAGGGCCTAGTCGATGACGACACAGTCGAAGCTCCCGTCGCCGTTGCTGCCGTCGACGTCTTGACAGTCGTCGTAGTAGCCAACAAAGCCGTCGACGGTGCAGGAACTTCTGGTTTTCTTGAGGAGAGTGAAATACTCGACGACGCAGTCGGCGGGCGAGAAAATTGGTCTCAGAGGAGTCAGAGAAGCAGACGCAGGAGCTGAAGAGGGTTTTGAAGCCTCTGACTGAGGTTTCTTGTGGTGTTTATCCTCAGATTTGTCCTGGGACTTAGATCTCTTAGAGTCCCCAAGATGTGAAGAGGGACTGCCCTCCTTTCTTTTCTTTGAGGAAGAATGGGTCTTTTCCTCAGGTTCAGACTCCGAATCTAAAGCAGCCTTTCTCTTCTGTAGCCAGAGTACCAGCCTACCCTCCCTATCTTTGAAGGTTTTATCTAAAAAAGTGCTGCAATACTTGCATTCCCTGGGTTTGTGTTCAAGGTAGAGGCAATATAGGGACCTTTTGTGGGTGTCTTCAGAGAATAGCCTACATTTCCCACAGGTCTTACAGGTCCTAAACAGCCCTTTTTTAGGCTCGGTCATCTCAAAGGAAGGTCAAAAGTATAAAGTCCAAGAAATACCTTGAAAGTAGCTAAAGCGGAGACTGGAGGTCAAAAGTTGAGAAGAAAATACTGTAACTGAGCAGAGCTCAGGGAGACTCCCTATCGCACAAGTTACTAACTTGTGTAACGATATATCTGTAAGAGACAGTAGTTAGTGACAGATTCCTTACCTTAGAATATCCCCAGGCGTCAGGCTGGATCCGGAAAGTTTTGCGTAGCAGTACCCTTGCACGTCGGTAGGCGGCGTCGTGCGGCTCCGCGTCCGTCGTCGGGATCGCCGGGATGACGTCGCGGGCAGTACTTAGACGCCACCCCTGCGCGCTGACGTCAGTTCTGTACACGACTTTCCGCGCCAGGAACGCAGAGCCATGCAAGAAGCTGACATAGGTGTCTGAAAAATACTAGGGCCCTGAAAGGGATGTCCTTAACCTTAGAAATCAGTTCGCAGAACGGAGAGGATGGGTGGGCGGTAGGGAATCTGTCACTAACTACTGTCTCTTACAGATATATCGTTACACAAGTTAGTAACTTGTGCATCTGAAAGAGACACATCAGTGACAGATTCCTTACCTTAGAATAGATACCCCAGCAATACCAACCCCGGTGGTGGGTCTGCGAACAGATTCAGACAAGGAAGTCCCGGAGGACAGAACGGCCAAAGAAGCCGTCCCTCCGGACCTGGCTGTCAAGGCAGTAATGTTTGGTAAACGTGTGCAGCGCGGCCCACGTAGCTGCCTGACAAATATCCTGCAACGGAACGCCGCGGCCTAAAGCCGTGGTAGCAGCCGTAGCCCTGGTGGAATGGGCACGCAGCCCAACAGGAGGCTCCTTCTTAGCTAAAGAATAACAGGCCTTGATACACAAGATGACCCAGCGGGAGATGGTCCGCTTGTGTACCGCCAGACCTTTTTTGGCGCCCACGTAGCCAACAAAGAGCTGGTGATCCACCCGGAACTGTTGTGTGCGGTTGAGGTAAAAGGAAAGCGCACGTTTTGGGTCCAGACGGTGGAGCCTCTCTTCCTCTCTGGAAGGATGCGGAGGCGGAAAGAAGGTGGGCAAAGTGATGGTCTGCCCAATGTGGAAGGCAGTAACCACCTTCGGTAAGAAGGACGGACGCGTCCGAAGAACAACCTTGTCTGGATGAACAGACAGAAAGGGGGGTTTGCATGAAACAGCCTGGAGCTCACTCACCCGCCGAGCGGAGGTGATGGCCACCAGAAAGGCTGTCTTCAGAGTCAGAAGACGAAGAGGACAGTTATGCAGAGGCTCAAAGGGAGCGCACATTAAGAAGGTAAGAACCAAATTCAAGTCCCACTGAGGCATTATAAACGGAACAGGAGGAAAGAGGTGAGTAATGCCTTTAAGAAACTGTAACAGGGGACTTAAAAAGAGAGGGCTGATCAGGAAGCCTGAGGAAGGCTGAGATTGCACAAAGATAGCCCTTGATGGTACCCAGGGCAGAACCCTGTTGGGCCAGAGAAAGAAGGAACAGAAGAACCTCAGAAAGAGGGGCAGAAAGGGGATTCACAGCCTTTGCTGTGCACCATTCCACAAACGTGTTCCACCTGCAGGCGTATACCACCTTAGTGGAGGGACGCCTGGCTGCCAGAATCACATCACAAACTTCGGGAGGCAAGTCGAAAGGAATCAACTGCCGCCGCTCAATCGCCACGCAAGCAGGTGGAGACTGGACAGGTTCGGTGGAGGACCGTCCCCTGCTGCTGCGACAGAAGATACTCCCGAAGAGGCAGACGGATCGGGGGATCGACGCTCATACTGAGTAGCTCGGGATACCAAACTCTTCGAGCCCAGTCCGGAGCCAAAAGGATGACTTGGGCCCGGTCGCGCCGAATCTTCTTCAACACTCTGGGTAGAAGTGGTATAGGCGGAAAGGCGTACAACAGACCACAGCTCCACTCGTGACGAAAAGCGTCGCTGAGCGAGTGTCGCCTTAGAAATTCCAACGCGCAGAACTGCTGACATTGTGCGTTCTCTTCGGTGGCGAACAGATCTAACCAAGGCTCTCCCCACTGCTGAAAGAGACCTTGCGCCACCTCCGAGCGAAGACGCCATTCGTGATCCATCATGCACCTGCGGCTGAGTTCGTCCGCCCTGGCGTTCAGGGAACCTGCCAGATGTTGAACCATCAGGGAAACGCCCTGATGTTCCAGCCATGTCCAGGAGGCGCAGAGCCTCCTGACATAGGGTCCACGACCCCACCCCACCTGGTTTGTTGCAGTACCACATGGCGGTGATGTTGTCCGTGAACACCTGCACTACCTTCCCCTGGACAGAGGGAAGGAATGCCTTGAGTGCAAGTCGGATCGCCCGGAGCTCCAGAAGGTTGATATGGAGCCGGGACTCCGCCGGAGACCAGAGGCCTCTGATCTCCGCCTCTCCCATGTGACCGCCCCATCCCAGAAGGGACGCGTCCGTCACAACTGTGTGCTCTGGCTGGGGAAGGGAGAGGGATCTGCCCATGACCCATTGCCGGTTCGAGAGCCACCACTGCAACTGTTTTGCAGTCCCCTCCGAGATCTGGACGTGATCGGACAGGTTGCCCTGGTACTGCGCCCACTGGAACTTCAGGTCCCACTGCAGAGCCCGCATATGCCATCTGGCATGATCGACCAGCAGGATGCAGGAGGCCATGAGGCCCAGCAGCCTCAGGGTCATCCGTACCGAAACCCAGGATAGAGGCTGAAAAATCGGAATCATAGCCTGAATATCCCGGACTCGCCGTTCGGGAGGATAGGCCCGAAACTGCGTCGTGTCCAGACCTGCTCCGATGAAAAGGAGCTGTGGAGAAGGAATCAGGTGCGACTTCGGCACATTGATGGAGAACCCCAGCGAGTGCAGGAGTTCGGCCGTAGTCTGGAGGTGGGAGACGACTGCCTGGGACGAGCCCGCCTTCAGCAGCCAGTCATCGAGGTAGGGGAAGACTGGAACCCCTGCCCGGCGCAGATGAGCTGCGACCACCGCCATCACTTTCGTGAACACCCAAGGGGCACTTGTAAGGCCAAAGGGGAGCACAGTGAATTGAAAATGCTCGAGGCCCACCATGAACCGCAGGTAACGCCGGTGGGCCGGCAGGACGGGGATGTGGAAATAAGCGTCCTGCAAGTCCAACGCTACCATCCAGTCTCCAGGGTTGAGGGCAGTCAAGACCTGAGCTAAGGTGAGCATCTTGAACTTCTCCTTCCGGAGGAAGCGATTGACGTTCCGGAGGTCCAAGATAGGACGCATGTCCTCCTTGTCCTTTTGGGCACCAGAAAGTAGTGGGAGTAGCAACCACGACCTACTTCTGGGGTCGGAATGCGCTCGATGGCCCTCTTGGCCAAGAGGGCCGCAACTTCCTTCTGAAGAAGCACCAAGTGATCCCCTGACATGCGGTAGAATTGAGGTGGCATGGCTGGGGGGATGGTCTCGAAGGGGAGGGAGTAGCCCCTTCGGACAATGTCCAAGACCCACTTGTCCGAGGTGATGGCACGCCAGTGGTGAAGGTGATGGCGGACCCTGCCCCCTACTGGCGTGCTGTGCACCTGAAAGGAAGGACTAGGAGGGCTTGGAGGCCGCGGACGGGGCGGGGTTGGTGGCCTGACCCGCACACTGGTTGCCTGACCCGCCACGGCAGGAGCCACGGCCACGCGAAGACGCTTGCTGCGCGGGCCGGTGGCTGGGCAGCGGACGTGACTGGGCGCCCAAAAGCAGACGTAGCGGAGGGCGTACAGCAGAAAGGCCCAGGGACTTGGCTGTAGCCCACGAGTCTTTAAAGCGCTCCAGCGCATGGTCTGCTTTGTTTCCAAAAAGACCGACCCCATCAAAGGGCATGTCCATAAGAGTGCTTTGGACATCACCCGAGAAACCAGTGGTCCTCAGCCAGGCGTGACGGCGCAGCGCCACTGTCGTCGCAAGCGATCTGCCTAGCGAGTTGGCGGTATCAAGGCCACATCTAATGGTGTATTTAGCCGCATCTCTTTCGTCCGCAATGGCGCGGGAAAGCAGTGTCTGGACCTCCTCAGAACACTGGGGCAGAACTTGCGCCACCGAGTCCCACAGAGAGTGGGAATATCGGCCCAAAAGGCAAGCGGTGTTGACAGACCGCAAGCCAGCACTGGAGGAAGAAAAGACCTTCTTCCCAAATTGATCCAGGCGTTTGGATTCCCTATCCGGAGGAGCGGTAGGGAAGGCGGTTTGGGAAGCAGAGGCTTGGACAACCAAGCTCTCAGGAGTGGGGTGTTGGGAGAGGAACAGGGGGTCGCCCGGAGCGGGGCGATGGCATCGGGCCACGTTCCTATCCACAGGAGCCCCTGTGGCGGGCTTGGACCAGGTGCCCAAAAGAACGTCAGAAAGCGCATCATTAAACGGCAGCAGTGGCTCCGAGGAGGTAGCCGCCGGCTGAAGCACTTCCGTCAGGAGGTTAGTCCTGACAGCCACTGTAGGCAATTGGAGGTGTAAGGCCCCAGCTGCTCTACGCAACACCGTTGCAAAATTTGCTCCCTCCTCCGTTGCCACGGAAGGAGGAGGCAACATGCCAGAGTCAGGGGAGGTGTCCAGACCACTGGCATCCCCAAGCTCCTCAGCCCAGTCCTGATCGAACTCACACTGCTGTGTGAGAGGGTCATCCGACCCCTCCCAGTTCTCTTCGTCCTCCTCTGGTTCAAAATGAGGAGGAGGGGGGGACATGCGGGACCCAAGGTCCCATCGGCGTCAGAGCCGGCGTCGAGCGACGCCAGTCCGGCGCCATGTCCGGATCCGGAGAGAACCTGGGGACGACGCCGCCCGGAGCCCCGGGCGGCGTCGGAAACGGCACCGGAGACATCAGCGCCGGTGGAGGTGTTATTAGGTCAACCGGCGTCGATCGGGGTTGAGGCAGCACCGGAGCCGGGGTCGAGGCCGGGGCCGGAACCGGAGCCGGGACCGAGGCTGGTGTGACAGGCGGCGCCGGGACCGGAGTCGCCGGCGGCGCTGGGGAAACCCCATCAGGGCCCGCAGGCGCACCGGGGGGACCTTGAGGCCCGAAGAGGCGGGCCATGGCCGACAGGAACTCCTGTATCTCGGTCGGAGTCGCCCCCGAACCCGGGAAGTGCGGGTAATGCGGGGGCCGCTCCACAGGCACTTCCGGAGCCGCGGGGCGGTGCCGACAGGACCCTCAGCCGAGTCGCGAGACCGGCGAGGCGAAGTCGTCGAGCGATGACGCTTCTTAGACTTCGACTTACCGGAGGAGTGCGAAGACTTGGACCCCAACGACCGATGAGGACTCCGCGACCGGCCCCTTGACCTCTCACGTGACCGGGGCTTGGTGCGGCGCGGAGCCGACTGCTGGACCTCGAGGAGCTTTCGAGACCGCTCTTGCAAAGCCTTCGGATGCAAGGCCCGACAGTCGGGGCACGACTTGGGGTCGTGGTCGCGCCCGAGGCAGTAGAGACAATCCATATGCGGGTCCGTGATCGACATCATACGACCACAGACGTCGCATGGCTTGAAGCCGGGCATCCCTACCGACACCTGTGGAGTCGAGCGACTCGAGAAAACAGTGAAAAATTCACCAAAAACTTAGTCAAAAAATGACTAGGGCACTGCTCTTCCCGGATCTGCGCTTACTGGCGCGGAAAAAGAAGAACTGACGTCAGCGCGCAGGGGCGGCGTATAAGTACTGCCCGCGACGTCATCCCGGCGATCCAGACGACGGACGCGGAGCAGCACGACGCCGCCTACCGACGCGCAAGGGTACTGCTACGCAAAACTTTCCGGATCCAGCCTGACGCCTGGGGATATTCTAAGGTAAGGAATCTGTCACTAACGTGTCTCTTTCAGATACATGACGTGCAGTAAGAAATTTGAGGTATGGTGGCTCTGTGGGGAAGGGAACTCTGAGGTCTCAGCTGTGATTGGCTGAAGTCTGGATGTTTTAAATGAGGCTGAAAAGTTACTTAAGTGAGTTATATGTTCTATGGAGGTCTATGGTGATGTTGTATTACTGCTATTTCTTATGTTACCGTGGGACTCCCACCATGACGGGGAAGATTCAAGCATGTGAATCTATAAAAGATTAAATACTGGAGAAATACTGCATCCTGCTTTCGACAGGGGGGCTTGTGTTACCGAAAGCACACACTAAGTGATTTTGTGGCTGCTGGAGGGCAGCGGACTGAGTTCCACATTGTCCCTAATACCATGGTCATTTTATCTGTGATACGCAACCTTGGTCACAAAAAAGCTGCAAGACCTGCTGACCTGGAGGAGGGTGTGCAAAAGCCATTGAGGGGAGCGAAATTGCTTGTGGAATTAGCTAGTGAGGGCAGGCAGACCCAAAGAACATGCTGTGGCCCTGCTTTCTTAAACTGTTGCAGTGCTGGATCAGATTTGTTGCCAAAAAGGTAATAGCTATCAATTGGCATTTCCATTAAAGATGCCTGGACATCCACTTAGAAGCCCGTAGATCTCATCCAGGTGAGGCGCCAAAGTGCCACACTTTTACCCATTGCATGACCTAAGCTGTAGCCACTGCCAGAGCTAAAAGTTTAGCTGCCCAGAGGTTGTCTGGAATTTATGGTAAAGCTTGGGCCACCTTGTCCCATATGGTAAGGGAGGGGAGGCCTAGAAAACAGCTGCTGTTTACTTCGCACAGAGCAGGCTCTTGGAGGGAAAAATATATTTGCCAAATGACTCTATTCTCTTGGACTCATGATTGGTGGGGTGGTGAGGAAGGCGTTGAGATTTATCTTACTGGTGGTACTTACCAAGCTCTCAGGTGGTGAATTTTGTATGAGGTAATCAGGGCCACCTGGAAGATGGTGCTGAGCAACCTGCCTATTAACTGGTGGTCTGAACATGGTTTTACCTACGTGGTTATCCGTGAGGACCACATTAAATTATGATAGATGTTCTGTAGACACTTGCCCTGGCTGGAGTACCTCTGTCAGAACATTAGTCTTTAACTCCAGAGTAGGGAGTGGTTATGCAGAGAGCGGCAAAAGTACTAGACCTACAACAGCAAAGGAGGCACTTTCTTCAGTGGCAGAAAAGGGGAGAAGAAACAAGGGCAGTATCTGGATAAGTATCAAGGTCACTAGCATCTCGTAGTTCTTCATACCAGTTTTTCTCATCATATTGGAGACAAAATCCTCCTCTATCAAAATCATCTTTGTCCAAATCCGTGCCGAAAAAACTGTGTGAAGTGTAGGCCATACTGTATGGTAAGGGCAAAGTATCAGAATCAGAAGGGATTTCTACTGGCTGCGCTCCAGTGGGAGCATGGCCTCGGTAGAGGGTGCTGTGGATTCTGCTCTGATTGGTAAAGTAAAATAGGGTGCAAATCCTCTTCCTGCATCAATGAAAAGGACACCGGCGAAGTGGATGGCTTCGCTGGAGCCAGTGCTGAGGGGCACAGACTTTGCCAAGGACTGACCAGCCAGTGGAAGTCTGGCTGAAGGCCCTACGTTTCCCCCGATCCCCCGGACCGATCACGACGTGACGGCACTCTGCGGATCCACTCGCCAACCCAGATCACTCGCCACAAGGACTCGCGCTACTAATTTATAGCGCCCGCTCCCCGTGCCGCCTGACGACCTGCCAGCACCCCCGAACGTTTTTTTCATTAATTGCCTACTTTTGATGGCCTGATTACCGGCCTCTTCACACGGGTGGTTCCCCTTAACCACCAACCAGCCAACGGACACCGCTCCCACCCACTTATGCCCCATTCCCCACGGACAAGATCCACATCCAGGACTGCAACACACTCAGTCCTTGGATTTTCCTGGACTCCCTCGGGTTTTACTCCTCCCTAGCTGTTGGAAGCACAGCGCTCCATGGTGATTCGCTTTCCTCGTCCCTTCCGCATTCCATTCCTCCAGCACCTTCAAATTAGTAACCTGGTCCTGAAGATGATCCTCAGTTATTAGGATCGAAACGTCGACACCTCAGCGCAACTTTCAGCGCCCCCTATTGTGGTCCACCCAAACCATTTATCTGTACAACCTCTTGTCCTCACTACCTGTGGACCATAAATTAATTATCTTTGTATATAAACACCACGTTCATATTTTGCGCCACCTCTGGTTTTTTCACTTTGTTACCTGCGCCGTTCACCATTGTGTCACTATCACGTGTCACAAAGTGCCTTCGGGTTACTCATGTTGTTTTAATCACATACAGTGCTGGTACAACTGTTCCTGAATCATCCCTTACCCTCGTTTTTCTTGTTCCACTTATTGTGTGTATTCATCAAAATACAAGATGCCTTCGGCACATTCCAATGAATTATGAGTCTCTCTCCTTTTCCTGCAATGTGTTATACATGCCTAATTATTTGTCTTTCTAAATAATACCGGATGAGACATTGTTGTTTATTTATACTTCATTACCCAGATCTCAGCCTGGTCTATGGGTGTACTCCTGTTTTTGCAAAAACAGTTGATGGACAGAATGCAGAACAATGTCATACATTCACCCCAGTACAGAGATCTGGGCCTAAATCCATCGTTTTTTTGCTCACCATGCCATTCCAGTTTGAACCCAGCCATATGCAAATCAGTCTTGACCCTGTACCTCATGGGAACAGTCCAGCCCGAACTGCCAAGCCAGGTCCTCCCTGGACTGGAAACAAGCATCCTAGGACCGGTTTCGGGGTTTCACCCTCTTCAGCCAGGATAGCTTGATTCCAGTGGCATGGAGAGCACGGGACCCACGTCTGGGCATACCCGTCCCACTCGGGATGACAAATGCAAAAACAACAGTTGATGGACAGAATGCAGAACAATGTCATACATTCACCCCAGTACAGAGATCTGGGCCTAAATCCATCGTTTTTTTGCTCACCATGCCATTCCAGTTTGAACCCAGCCATATGCAAATCAGTCTTGACCCTGTGCGCCTCATGGGAACAGTCCAGCCCGAACTGCCAAGCCAGGTCCTCCCTGGACTGGAAACAAGCATCCTAGGACCGGTTACTGGTCCCAGGATGCTTGTTTCCGGTCCAGGAAGACATGGCTTGGCAGTTCGGGCTGGACTGTTCCCATGAGGCACAGGGTCAAGACTGATTTGCATATGGCCATGTCTGGAACTGGGGTGGTGGAGTGAGCTAAAGAATGATGATGGATTAAACCCAGATCAGTTGACTGGGGGTGAGTGCTTGCAATAGTTCAAGCACTCCGTCCATCATCCCCTTTGGTATTGCTATGTTCGCCCTAAGTTGGCAGGGTATGCCCAGACGTGGGTCCCTTGCTCACTTTGCCACTGGATTCAAGCTAGTCTGGCTGATGACGGCTGTAAGCCAGAAACCGGTCCCAGGATGCTGGTTTCCGGTCCAGGGAAGACATGGCTTGGCAGTTCGGGCTGGACTGTTCCCATGAGGCACAGGGTCAGACTGATTTGCAGATGGCCATGTCGGAACTGGGGTGGCGGAGTGAGCTAAAGAATGATGATGGATTAAACCCAGATCAGTTGACTGGGGGTGAGTGCTTGCAATGTTCAACACTCCGTCCATCATCCCCTTTGGTTTTGCTATGTACTCCTGTTTTTACCTGCGTTTCAATGGAGCACAAAGGCATGCAAGAGTGAATCATACAGTGCCGAAAATGCACAGCATGGCCTCCCTAAAAGCTTCTCCTTGCTGCAACATTGCTTACTGATTAGGAAATTTGGGGTGCATTGGGACTAGACTGGAGATCGGAAGCAAGACCGGGTGGCACGCTGACGTCCTTGCGCCCTCTCTGGAGTCAGAGTGGTGGGAAGGGTCGATTCCCACATCGATTTCTTAAACTTCACGGATTTATCTGAAAGACTCGACAGTGATGATCTGGCGCAGGAAAGACATTGGGATAAGGAGCAAGACTTCTTTCGACCGGTCACATCGTAAGCATTTCCCTGTTTGGCGACATACAGCTTAGCCTCACGGTTCTGTATGGCCTTTGAATTCATTGGAATACAATCGTCACAGGCACTGAAATCTTTCTCTGACCCCAGGCAACAAACATACTTTGTGAGGGTCTGTCACAGACATCTGTTTGTGACAGTCCCTACACAGATTGAACCCAGATGTCTTAGGAAATGACATTTTCCCATGCGCACTGGACATTTTTTGCAAAAAGGGTGTTGAAAAAAACAAGGAGTACCTCCGGATATGTATCTGAAGGCGTAAAAGGAACCGACGTCAGCACACACGGATAACGCTTTTATGCGGCTCCACTCATCAGTTACGGACCACAACAATGCTGGCATGCAGCTGCATGACCACCTACCGATGTGCAGGAGTACTGCTCTAAAAGTTTCCTGATCTAGTCTGACGCCTAGGGAATATTAACAAGGTTAGGAATCTGCAGTTAGAAGTATCTAACAGAAGATGTCTGCAATCAAAATATGAAACGGGATGCTTCCAAGAAAAGTGCTGCATTGGACCTGTACAAAGACTCAAAATAGGGCTCAATTTATTTAGCTGGGACACTAAGCCATTCCTAAATAGGGTAGGACTTTAAGAAATCATTGACTACGGGGACAGTGGTAAAAGATGCCCTAAAAGGTCAATATGCAGAGATGCAGCCAAGTGTTCTTTAACAGATGAGAACAGAAGGCCAGATTTATCCAGATAAGACAGTACCATCTCTTGACAAACTCTCTGGTTCACCCGATTCACAAAACAGCAGATGCAGAACATCTTTCAGTTGAAAGTTTAAGATGATCTTGTAGAAAGAATGGTCATCCAGTGTATTTGGGGACTTCCTGTGTCAGGAGCCAGACAGTCCTGCTCAGTGTCGGTAGGTGGGGGGGTGAAAGATCTTCACCCATATCATGGAGAGAAGATATGGTCCGCACAGAAACATTCTTAAAAGCTGAATGAACATGTGGAGATGATCTAGCACAGACTTTTACAGCGAGTAGCTCATGAGCTACTGGTAGTTTTGAGTAGTTGTGTGTGCAACCCAGCCTACGAAATTAGAAGCTTTTGCTTGGCTGAATAAATATATTTATAGCAAAATTTTAAAGCATTTGAGATGAAAATGTGTGAATTTTCAGAGCTCATTAGAGGTTGTTTGCATTTCCAAGGTACTTTTAAAGCGGAGTGATAAATCATGTGATGCTGGGGAAACTATACAAATAACCAGCTATGGCTTTTATGTATAACCTATGAAAAAGGATTCCAAAATGACAGACTAAGCTATTGCAGGCAACCCTGCTTGAAGCACTGAGGTGATCACTGCTGGTGGCCACTAATATAATCTTGTCTGATGTGGTCACTATTAGATGATCAATAATATTAGTAGCTCAGGATCATTTTCTTTCAACTTAAGTACCTCTTGTTACGGAAAAGGCTGGAAACCCCTGCTCTAGCAAATCTACGTGGAAATTAAATAACTATGTTCATAGGAGTCTCTTCATTGAAGATGACCAGAGTTTAACATCAATGTACCAGTCATCCCATGTGATTTATTCTTTTAAGGAAATGTAGTGCTTAAAGAGGCTCCTCCCAGGCTGGAGCTGGGTTTGGTGGCCAGAACTCTACAAATGGTGGGCTGGAGAGCCCAATGCAGGCAGGTCATGTAGGCACATTGCCCTCAATCATGTAACCACGGTGAATGTAAACGAATTGTGCCCTGGAAGTGAGAGGTACTGTGCTGCATGTGCAGGGGTTGGGAAGGTCATACTGAAGGGTTGGGAAAAAGATGTATATAATAAAAGAAAATAATTGTCAGTGTAGGGAAGGTCGGCTGGGAGATGGAGGGGAGTATGGAGTGTGTGTGCCTCAGCGGATACATATCTATGTGCTCGCAAGTCGTGTCTTGACTGCTGTGTGTCAGGTGTGCGTCAGGTGTGCCACCATGGCAGAAGGCGTGGTGGTTCCGCCGGTAGTGGGCAACTGAGGGGTGAGAAGGCAGGGAAGAGATAGGACTGAGTGGGCTAGGAGCTCACAAGCATGAACAGATAGAAACTAAATAGGGTGGATGAAGCAGGCGGACGAGTGAGGAGTGAGTAAGCAAGCATTGAAAAGGAAGGATCCGCAAGCAGGGGAGAGAAAGTGAGCAGATAGATACAGGACACGAGTGATCAGGTAGATGGGAATAACTGTCCGGCAGGCACAGAGTGTGAGGGGTGAGCAGGCAAGAGCGAGGAGGCAGGGAGGGTTAAGATGGCACTCACTGTTACAAGTATTCATCTTTTTCATTCACAGTTCGACTTGTCTTCCTCTGGCTCCCCGAAGAGGCTTTTGTCTTAGTTGCAGTACAGCTTGCCAATCTCCTGATTGATGTGCAAGTGGGCATCCTCCAGGCTGGTAAGGTAGCATGGGGCATATTGTTCCAGGCAGATGCAGTCTGACCTGGACTCAAAGCTGGTTACTGGTTGTAGACTGCATTGGTAGTCTGTGACAATTAGCAAGGCTTGGGACCCGCTTCTTGTGCACCCCGTGGACCCCATTAGTAACCAGGAAGTGCCTTGTAGTATGGGCCTGTGTGGATGAAGCCTGTGATGGGTGATGAAAAGTAAATGATGGCGCATTCTGAGTGGGCACATGAAATGGAATAGTTGGTTGTTGGGGTTTTTAAGGAGAAAGTTATTCACAGGACTACAGGTGGCAGGTGTGTAGTAGCCTTGCTTGTAGCATTTCTCACTAGAAGTTGCCTGGACTCTTATTTTTCTTTGGGCCCAACTAGAGGTTACTTCCTAACATTATCAAAATACAAAAATGTTCTCTGGAGCAAGAACTTGCAACTTTACTTACCGCATGCCTGGGTGGCCCCATACCCGAAGAGGAGTTTAGGTTAACTTGCCACAAGGACGACTCCTGCCAACCACACAAATACCGGGAGGGTAGAGTTAACAAGGAAAAACTCACCTAGAAGACAGAAGGATCCTTGCTTGACTTTATGATTTGTTGAAGGGCATTTGCTTTGGCTATTCGTACTTTACCTGCAACTGGATTTTAGCTGAAGGGAAGTTTAAGAGGGGGGGGAGGGGGAGCGGGACAAATTGACACCTGTCAGTAAAGAACAGGAGGAAATAGGACGCTAATGAAAAACAAGAGTGTATGACGAGTATGTATGAAGCGAGCTGAAGGGCCCCAGGGATGCCTTGATTACACTAGGAACCTTCTTTTTAGAACAAGCATTTGCAATGCAATAGGTCTCGCATTTACACGAGTTTGAGCTATTGACACTGCAAATGACAATGCCTTTTATTTTTGTTTTTAAAACATAAATAAAAGGCATTGTCATTTGCAATGTCAATAGCTCAAACTCGCATAAATGCGAGACCTATTGTATTGAAAATGCTTGTTCTCTCTTTTGCTGAGGGTCAAACTCTGCGGATGAGGAAAATATGCGCTGGGGCCCCAAAGTGCCACTGGTGCCAGAGAGGGGTTGGGGCAGGGAGGAAAGGAAGCAGAAACCTAGGGTAGCGTGAAGGTGAATGTGACAGGAAGTGCAGGAGGCAGAGAGCACGTGAAGGGACAGTGCACAGTGAACCCCGAGGGTATAAAGGGTAGAGACAGAGTGCCGCGGGGCAGAGAGGAGAGGTGGAAGAGACCCCAAGGGTAGAACAGGCACGGAGGACAGGGGGAGGGCAGACAGGACAGGGACAGTGATCAGAGGCAGAGAGCACGTGATGGGACAGTGCACAGTGAACCCTGAGGGTATAAAGGGTGGAGGCAGAGAGGAGAGGTGGAAGAGACCCCAAGGGTAAAACAGGCACAGAGGACAGGGGGAGGGCAGACAGGACAGGGACAGTGAGCAGAGAGAGAAGATGCGAGAGAGTCAGAGGGCAGAATAAACAAGGAGAACAGGGAGGAGCAGGCAGAGGGCAGAGATCGAAGGAGACAGATGGCGTGAGGGTGAATGTGACAGTAGGCAAGTAGCAGAGGGCGCACAAAGAATAAAGGGCAGGTAGCACAAGGGCAGTGAGCACGAGAGTACTGCAAGAAGTCAGGATAGGGCAGAGAGCACGAGAGTACAGTCCGAAGTTAGGATAGGGCAGAGAGCACGAGAGTACTGTCAGAAGTCAGGATAGGGCAGAGAGCACGAGAGTACAGTCAGAAGTCAGGATAGGGCAGAGAGCACGAGAGTACTGTGAGAAGTCAGGATAGGGCAGAGAGCACAGAAAAGTGAGAGGTAGAAGTGAACATGGGTGGAGAGGGAGAGCACAAAGGACAGAACACCGTGGGTAGACAGGGCGGAAGCAGTATCGGAGCACAGGATGGACAGAGACGAGTGGGGGCAGAGGTGACAACAGTAGGGGGGCACAATAATTGGGGCAGAGAGCCCCTCACTGCTCACCCGTTCCTGCCCTGGGGTATCTACAGCCCCTTACTGCTTACCAGCTCCTGCCCTGGGGTATGTACCGCGCCTCGCTGCTCACCAGCTCCTGTTCCGTGGTATCTACAGCGCCTCGCTGCTCACCAGCTCCTGCCTCCTGGGCTTCGCGGCGTTTGATGGCTGAAGGGGAAACCCAAGGCGGGCAGAGCCGGGGTGGGAGGAGAGATAAAGTTCTGAAAAGCGGGGTTTTTGATTAAAGTCAATAGAGGCATTTTGTCAAGGGAGGAATAGAAGTAAAATTAAAAAAAAGCACCTCGAGTTCCTGTGTAGACGGTGCTACGGCTCTTGGCTTACAGCCCGGGATCCCTTAGTATGAGCACCATCTTGCGAAAATGTAGGGGCATTGTGATGGGAGGAAGAGGGCGGGTAAAGCATAATATGGCATGTTGGAGGGAGGCTGTAGGCAGAGCCAGAAAAAAAAAAAAAAAAGGTCGGCCGCTTCAAGCCTACGCAGGTGGTGCGCCCCTGATCTCTCGAAATCTACCACAGGGCAAGACAATTATTCAACTTTGGAGCTTCATCTTAGCAGCTGCACGATACACAGATTCATGTGGAATCTTTACCGGGCGAGCAATTTTTATTGCGCAGCAGACTTTAGGGTCAGTGAGTTGGCGAGCACCGGGGGCAGAGAAAAGCAAGGGGCGCGTCCAGCAACTCCACGATGTCCGAGAATGGTGAGAAAGACCAGAAGGAGCGTAAACCCATAAAGAACAAGCTGTCTGCATTTTGTTGTCAAGGGAGGAATAGAAGTAAAATAAAGCACCCCGAGTGCCTGTGTAGACGGTGCTACGGCTCTTGGCTTACAGCCCGGGATCCCTTAGTATGAGCACCATCTTGCGAAAATGTAGGGGCATTGTGATGGGAGGAAGAGGGCGGGTAAAGCATAACGAGGAACGTGCCCCGAGCCTCGGACTTCACCCGGTGTGATGGTAATCTTTCCACCTCTGTGTGTGCGAGCACCGGGGGCAGAGAAAAGCAAGGGGCGCTTCCAGCAACTCCACGATGTAAGCCCATGAACAATGAACAGCGCAATTCTGGGGAGTTTGCTTTTGGATGGGGGGGAAGGGGAGGAGCTGGTAGGATTTCCAATGAGCCAGCGTTTCCCGTAAACAGAGCTAGCAGCACACCCTCCTACGTCACACCAAACGAAGATGGCCTCAGCGTGTCCAGATGGGCCGTCCTAAAATTGGACGGGGCGGTAACAAAAAAGCCCGATTTCCAATCACGCGCCAGCGTTTAACATAAACGATGACGCAAGCCAATTGAAAACAAGGGCGTGGCTTAAAGTCCCCTTCTGAAACTGTATCGATTCCAAGAAGCCCTCGCAGAGCGAGCAGCGCATGCGCGCTGCAACGCCAGGCGAGACCTAAAAACAAACTATCTCCTAGCCAAATACTCCTTCTCTCACATGTATCCCAGCACTTTGAGAAGTTTAACCATACTGTTTGGTGCAGCGGAAGGTGATGAGACAACCTCCTAAAAAAATTAAATGACTGCTAAGTCACGTGCAATAATAACAATGAAAATAATGCTTTATGTATGGCCACCTATATGTGAACAGCTCATAGTCATTGTATGTATAGGAAGCCTGCATTACTGAAACAAACATTCTAACCTTTAAAAAAAAACTTGATTTGACTATCAATTTTTAAACTTTTTATTTTACCCATTTAAAACTCTGCATACATACCACAGATATTATCTGCATTATCACATTTATGCAGGTTTGGCGACCATTAAACAGATTTGTTATTTTGGGTGCTCAATGATACTACTGATGTGCACCAAGGTGTGAGACCCCTAGAGTTTAAATTATTCTACTAAATCAATACAACGCATTAGGGATCAGTGAAGGGCTGAGACACAAGTTTATTAATTTACAGAAAGCAAATATTATGAGGTAGGAATTGAAAATGTTTCATCTTGCTGCACCTTTTATTCTTCTCATATTTAGATGAAATCTGACTTCATCCCCTAAATATTTTTTTCACATATGCGAGCTCAGCAGCTCATTAAAAAAACAGGCATTGGCAAAGCCAATACATCTTGCCTTTGGAACCTAATTTCTTTGTGGCTGGTTTTAGCCATGCTGCATAAGATCTGAGCAGAATAGCTAAAAAACAAAAAACAGCTGTGTCATTTTGTAGACATGTGCATCAAGCATGCATGCATCAAAAAAAAAAAAAAAGAATGTTTTTATTTTCCTTTTTAACTTACCGATCCGAGTTGGGTCCTTAAATTAAAAAAATAATAATAATTCAGGTGGGGGAAAAGAAGCAAATTGCAGGAAGAATGCAAGGGGAGGGACACCACGAAGGGCGGAATCAAGGAGGATCCGGAAGCAACAGGAGGCTGGGGGAAGCAACGCAGAGGGCAGGTGGAATCAGCATGGGGGTGCACAGGGAAAGCATCATAAAGGGCGTAGCTAGGAGAAGCAACACTGAGGGCACTGGAGGGAAGAAAACTGAGTTAAGTGGAGGGGGGTGGAAGCAAATGTGTGATGCAGAGTTAAAGTGTATTGGACAGTGGCTCAAAGGGCAAAGCTGGATAAAAATAAAAGTGTACATAAGAGGCTTGAAGGACAAAGCTGTGGAAAACGAAATTTCTATAACATTACTAAAAGAAATGCGCTAGAAGTGGGACAACGGTGAAAATAGGGGAAACAGGCAAAAATCCAGAAAAACAGACTTTTGGAAAGATGAAAGGAGCTAGACAGACAGTAAGCAGGCTATACTTCACAGTACAGATAAAGGCTAGATGGAGGGGCTGAAACAAGTAAAACCTCTAAACAGAAAGCAATAAAATAAGAGTGACAAAACAAAAAGCTAAGGGAAAGCAATGGGCAGAGTTTTTTTTCCAGGTCAGATATCGATATGTCCCCAAAAAGCCTTTCGCAACCAGACAGTTGAACGGTCTTCCAGGCTTCGACTTAAAAATAAATTTGATATGTCTGTACAAAAAATTCCTCAGAAGTTTTCCATTTTGTTTACAGTTTTGGTAACATGCTAAATTTCTTCGCTTTTTGCACAGAAAAAATTTATGTGGGTCCTCAAAGAGGTGTGGCCAAAGACAACTAGGAACTTTTAAGAGGTGCGGCTAAGTAATTCTGTATGTGGTATTTGTATCGCAAGCACCTAGCTGAAAGGCCTCTCTGTGTTTTGTATTCAAACATGCAACACAGCTAAAACCAGCCAGACCCATTCGTTTTGCCAATTCTTGTTTAACAAAATTAAGAACCAACAACATCAAGCACATCCATGAATGGACTCCCACTGGCATTTCTAAAGAGCACAGCATGAGAGAACCTAGAACGCAGCCGCTGAGGCGGTAGCCCACCCATTGAGCGATTTCTGCCACCACTAGCACATCCGATCGCATCTGGACCGCAGCTGCTCATTGAGGATGAAGAAACTCAGTTTTCGATATCCCTCATGTATCTAGACATTGCCAGGAATCAGAAACAAACACCAGATGAGTTCTGCTTGCAGTAAGTCCATGGAGAACTCATGGCTTTGAGATCTCATGTCCATTAGGTAAGTTACTGAAATGAAAGCAACATCTGCAATATATCTAGCCAATTGATCACGTACTGCACCACTCAAAAGAGATGCGCCGGAGGAAAAACATTACATGAATACTGAAACGAGAGTTTGTGTTAATAAAATAATTCAACTCCGAGTGATCACGTGTTAGGCTCAAGAGCCGATTTCACAACTGGCCAATGTTGCATTTTATTCGACAGCATAAAATAAAACTTCCTGCTGACAAAAATGATCTGGATAATGCCCACTTTGGACTCCCTATTAATACTCTGTGACTACCACACTCAATTAAGTCTCCATTTTAACATGTTAGATATATATTTGTAAATGATCAACTGAAATAACGTCTTCAAGATGACCTAGGGGCGCAAAGCCAAACAGTCAATGAGAGGCACGCAGCCTGGAAAATACAGAGCGATACCAAAGGGGATGATGGACGGAGCGTTAGAGCAAATCAAACACTCACCCCCAGTCAACTGATCTGGGTTTAATCCATCATCATTCTTTAGCTCACTCCACCACCCCAGTTCAGACATGGCCATATGCAAATCAGTCTGACCCTGTGCCTCATGGGAGCAGTCCAGCCCGAACTGCAAAGCCATGTCTTCCCTGGACCGGAAACAAGCATCCTGGGACCGGTTTCGGGTTCAAAACCCTCATCAGCCAGGCTATCTTGAATCCAGTGGCAAAGTGAGCAAGGGACCCACGTCTGGGCATACCCTGCCAACTTAGGGAGAACAAAGCGATACCAAAGGGGATGATGGACGGAGCGTTAGAGCAAATCAAACTCACCCCCAGTCAACTGATCTGGGTTTAATCCATCATCATTCTTTAGCTCACTCCACCACCTCAGTTCAGACATGGCCATATGCAAATCAGTCTGACCCTGTGCCTCATGGGAGCAGTCCAGCCCGAACTGCCAAGCCATGTCTTCCCTGGACCGGAAACAAGCATCCTGGGACCGGTTTCGGGTTCATAACCCTCATCAGCCAGGCTATCTTGAATCCAGTGGCAAAGTGAGCAAGGGAGCTTTTTTCCGGTCCAGGGAAGACATGGCTTGGCAGTTCGGGCTGGACTGTTCCCATGAGGCACAGGGTCAGACTGATTTGCATGTGGCCATGTCTGAACTGGGGTGGTGGAGTGAGCTAAAGAATGATGATGGATTAAACCCAGATCAGTTGACTGGGGGTGAGTGTTTGATTAGCTCAAGCGCTCCGTCCATCATCCCCTTTGGTATCGCTTTGTTCGCCCTAAGTTGGCAGGGTATGCCCAGACGTGGGTCCCTTGCTCACTTTGCCACTGGATTCAAGCTAGTCTGGCTGATGACGGCTGAATGGCCAGAAACCGGTCCCAGGATGCTGGTTTCCGGTCCAGGGAAGACATGGCTTGGCAGTTCGGGCTGGACTGTTCCCATGAGGCACAGGGTCAGACTGATTTGCATGATGGCCAGGTCTGAACTGGGGTGGTGGAGTGAGCTAAAGAATGATGATGGATTAAACCCAGATCAGTTGACTGGGGGTGAGTGTTTGATTAGCTCAAGCGCTCCGTCCATCATCCCCTTTGGTATCGCTTTGGAAAATACAGAGCCAATGAATAGAAGAAGTTATGACTATTACAGACATCCTTGCTCTCCTCACTGTAATGCAAAGCCAGATGTAAATCTCTGAGCAACTATTAATGACAACCGGACTCCCTCATGTTTATTGTGTTAGTTGAGAACATCTGAGCAAATACTGCTCTCACCACTGTGACAGTGGCACCTCGGTCGTCTCCGAGAGGATGCGGAGGCATCCAGTTCCCTCCTTTGTACACAGGCATCGTCAGTGTGTTCCTGTGCTCAGCTGTTGTCGATACCATGCCCACTTCCTTCTTGAATCATTAGTGGCGAAATAGAGAGTGGATTTTACAGATATACAACATAATAAATGTTCAATCGACAAAGTATTCAAAAAGATGTATATGCAATGTACAGAAAGTAATATGCCATTTGTTACTATTGTTGATTATGCGAAGAGGCCATGACTCACCTTTCCTACCTTAATAGTATTATAAAGTTGTGATCATGAATATATGGTTTATGCCCCATGCGTAAAACCAAGAGGCAAGGGGTTAAATTAATGTCCTGTTGGAAAATCACACTAAAAGACCACTAACTATTAGAAACTGTGCGCTTCTCTGTACTTTTGTGGACGAGTCCTTAATGTTTTGTGGCGTTTCTTTACCCAGCCAAGTTCTGCTCTACATGCATTATAAGGGACGTTTCTGTAAAATGCGCAAACCGTCATACAATCACCAAGAGGATTTGGGAGAAAGGTTGACTTCTATAAACTTGCACCTAATCGCAAAATAGTATCTTTTCGCTGGGAGTTGTCGCCCTTAACATGGTTTTGGTTTAGAGTAGGTCCACAGTAATCATTGCCATAGAGGAGAATGGTCAGCATTATGCAATCAAGTGAAATTAAGCCTAGTTTTACAAATTGGTTCATATTGAATAATTTCGATTTGGTTTTCTAAAATGCTGACAAATATATGCTTCCGAGACCCGTGTAAAGTTTCCTGAAGCACTGAAAAGTAACCTAAGGTAGGTATATAGTTGATTGCACGATCACAAGCTTATCTTAACATGATAGGAACAGGGTTTTCTTTTTCTGAAAGATTTTTGATGTGCTGTTTAAGGATCACACTGCAGAAATTTCTAGCGTTTAGGTTTTGTTGTAAGCTTTCTTTTATTGGCGATAACAGATACGAAATTATCAGCATGGAGGACACAGTATATCTTTGCTCCGATCAGTAGTTGTCTTGGTGCTGCAGAACTTCCTAGAGTAAAAGGTAGGAAAGTCATGTACTTACTAAAATAGGGTGCGTACATCACCCGTGTATCACGCTCTTCTTTGTGGCAAAGGATTGTTTTTCATGCTCTTTACTAACATACTGCAGTTGGCTTTGGTGTATATTTCCTACATTTCACTGATTAAATCAGGCACATTCTCTGCTGCCCCACTTTGTAGACATTTTAGTAACAGCCTTGGGTGTCAGAGAGAATTGCTTTTTTATGCCCATAAAACAAGCAAACATTTCCCTTTGTGGCAACTTTGATGTTTAACGATTTATTAGTACATGCAGTCTGTACATATGGTCGATGTCTGAAAGGGAAACCTTTTTCACTTCTACATATCTATTTTGCCCTGATGAATGTTTGCATTCATTTATTTAATAAATTATCGAAGAGTTTACTTGTTGAGCCATCAACCCAGTTCCCACAATATGTAGCTGGACAAAGCGAGCTTCAAAGTTTTCTTTTTCACAACTGAATGATCTCTTTTGCCCATGTAGTAAGAATGTGCTCAATTTGTGACATCAGATTAACTATAGTTTTTTTTTTTCTGTTCATCTGTGCTGCTTTACAACTTAATTGTCAATGGACTCCAGACCACTGGATTGGATTCATTTTCTTCCCTATATGATTTTTTTCACATTTCAGTTACACTTCTTAAAGTAAAGTGTGCTTTGGATCAACCCCTTTATAATGACTGCATGGCTTTAATGTATCTCAGTTCGATTTAATAGCTTTCCTCACTTTTCTTGCATTAATCCCGCTCCTTTGGACTGCTATTATTTTGAATGGATGACGTGTTCTACTACGATTGACATCCGGAAACTACTTTATTTCTTTTAGCACTCCGTGGGAGGTTATGGCATTCCTCACTGCGCCCCCAGACTGCTAACCTTGCCTCCTACCACCCCACTCACCTTTTTCTCCCACACTTCAGTGGCTTTATAAAAAATATGTGTGTGTGTGTGTGTGTGTACACACACACACACATTTGTAACAATTACTATTGCACACTGCTACTGGGACGCTCACTGCCCCAATTTTTATTAGGTTTTATTTTATTTAAATCTCTGTATTCCTTTCTGTGGAGGCATGGCGCCTCCACCATGCCATCAGGCCTCACTTCTTTCTTTACGCACTTCTAAGCATCCTTTATGCTTGTAAAAAAAAAAAAAAAAAATGGCAGTATGCCATTTCTGAAGAGAAAATTAAGCTATGAATAAAAATGGCATTTTTCGAGTCACAATAAATGCATATGGAGAGGTGGCCGTCTTTGAAAGTTATTTTGTGAGTTTATGGTGATGCTCCGATAGCCATATTGGAATCACGTTTTTCATTCAAATTTTTTCCTCATCAATGCCAAAGGAAAAATCCAAAAGCAAAGCCAAAATGCTCAGCACTTGTATCTTAAAGGCGAGGTCTACTGGTTTGTCAATACTTGTTCTTTTTTATTTTTAAGAGCCTTAAATCACCTGAGGGTTTTCTGGTGGTCTTCACTTACTTTTATTTTCTGGTTCTCAGAATCCCATTTGAAAGGCTTCTTAAATTTTCGTGGATAGCTTTGCGTTCGAGTCGAAACACATTTTGTGAGGGATAATTAAAGAGGATGGATTCTGTTAGTAAGTAATGTGTCACTCTGACAAATACGAGTGTTTCACCAGCGTTTCAGATGCCTTAGTGGTGTACTAGAAGGTTTTGTCTATTTGTAACAAGTGGGTGGTTTGTTATTTTTCAATATAGTGTACAAGTAGTCTAAATGCTTCCTCTGTAAATACAGCTGTGATCAGACAGGCAGATGTAACAAGGACTCAGTTACATTACTAGTGTCCCTGACAACTTGCTTTCGCTAACCCCCTCGCTGTTGCCATGTTCACTGTGTTATGTTTAATGGGCATCAAAGGTCAAGATCTGGCCATGACTGACACTAGAAGCGCACACTATTAGCTGTGAACATAGGCTGGTGTGGATATTCCGAATAATGTTCCATGCAATTTACTCCATGTGCAGCAAATAGAGTGACCGTCTTTCTCTACTACATGCAGTACCATATGACTGGCTGTATTAATTATTGTAGTGTTACTGTAGTATCTTCATGTTATGTTTATAATGTTCCCTTTTACCTTGTTCCTAGCTGCTCAGCCTGTGTGAGTGTTCTGTGTGGAATGTTGGTGTGATGGACATGAGTGGAATGCGTGGGTGCCTGGTGTGAGTGTTGACAGCTGGAAGATGGGCTGAGCAGCTAGCAGGCTGCTCCTGGTGGGGCTGTACCACAGATCTTATGGACTTAATAAATATCCTTCAAAGACACTACTTGGCTACGTCTACTATGTCAGCTCTACGCATGGGACCCTATCATTACATTTTGGCGCCTAACTGGAGACTTATTCACGCACAACAAGTGGTCTCAAGGAAGCTAAAGATGACAATCCAAGGATGTTTTCAAGTTGGAAGGAACCTACAGAAACTAGAAGCGCAGAGAGCAAATGGAACAGGTAGTAGTTCACAAATGACCACAGAGTCAGCGCAAGTACATTTCCTGGAGGAAATGGTACAAAAAGGACATCAGAGGAAGTGTGGACACAGATGGAAAAAGATCCACATGAAACAAATGAAATGGAGCATCAAGAAAAAAGAGGAACTGGAGCAACATGCCTCGCAGCCCCAAAAGTGTCCCTCACACCGGACAGCCCCAGCATGCTCTGCTCACAAACATCTTAATTGTTGGACTAGCATAAAGTTTGACTCATGATAATCGTGTCGGTTATTCAGTTGCACTCTGAACATCTTTTGGGACAAGGTGCATTTTATCTACAACAAGCATTGGCAGCTATTTATTCTCTAATGAAATTCAGCTTGTGCCTTTTGATGTGGCCTTGGCAGCATTTGATTGCAGGTACACGTTAATTTTTCAACATGCTGTCTTTTGGAAAAGTGCACAGTGTTTAGTATGGAGCCTGTCCGCTGTTTGACTTAAATGGACATTCAGCCATTTGTTGTTGAGCTAAACGTGAGGAATTCGGCCCATGTACCTGCTGCCGGAGCTTGAAATTTTTTGGGTGAGACCATATGTTTTATTATAATTAAATTGTGCGCTTTAATTCCCCTCGCTGTTGTGGGCAGTTAAACTGTCACATTGCCTTTTCAAGACTGCGCACGAGCCGGCTACTGCGCGTGAAGCTTACCTGCTCTACGACGGTCGCGTGGAGGAGCTGCAGGGACTTTAATGATGTCGCTTTAGTTTGACACGAATCGCGCTGCTCAAAGACGTTTTTAAGCACGAACGTGCCTGGAGCCACCCGGCAGGCGTCTGTTCAGCATGCCGCCATCTTGGATATTCAGCACCACATATTGCCTCTACCCGGTTCAGCCAGCTCGTGAACTGCGTGAAAGGCAAGTTTTTATCTGGTCGCAGCTTCTGCTCTGCCGACGAGGGATCCAGCTGCTCTCTGGCCGCAGCGTACTGTGTCACTGCTCATCCAAGATTTTTTCTGCCGACATGGGATCCAGCTTTTTTTTGGCTATGTTGTGCTGTCCTGTAGCTTTGCTCAGGTATCGATTTATCTCTTTTTTTTGGTGTTACATTATTTTAATGAACTGGTTGGAAGTTGCAGCTGTCATGCAGTTCTCAAATACAACTGCGTGTAAATAAGTCCTTGACACCTTGGACGGTGACTCATTTTCACCTCAGAAGTGGTATACATCTTTATATTTTTGGACAGTGTTTCTTTTCACGTGTGAAGTTTTTTTTTTTTCATGATGTTATAATTATTGCTGCGTAGAGATATTCAAGTTTGTGGGGCATGATTATATTGTATGCCTAGAATGTTGTATTTAAAGAGATAACTAAGTTGTGTTGGGTGACAGGTTATAGTTGTATGCTTTTGCTTCTCATCTTTCTCTCTCGTTTGCCTGTCATTGGATTTTAAGGGATGTATCGTCCCTTACAGTAGGGTGGTCACGTTGTCTGTTTTTTTGCTTGTTGTGTTGCTAAGCCTGTATCCCTTTCTTAAGGGATGGGAAGGGGTTTTAGTCCCACTTCCACGTTGTGGCCACCATTCTCTTACTTGAGGGGTGGTTTAAGGGTTGTCTTCCCCTTTTTTCAGTTTATGGGTTATAGTCCCATTTAACGTAGTGTTGTCATGTTCTTTATGTGTGTTACTCTACATGTGTTTCACGTTGGTCATGTACCTTATGTGTGCAAGTCACCTTGTGCTTCACACTTGGTTTGTTGTTGTGGGTGTTAGTCCCATCTACAAAGTTTGCAGTGGGTCTCAGTCCCACCTACGCAGTTAGTAATGGGTGTTAGTCCCATCTACAGTTCGCGTTATGGGTCAGAGTCCCATTTTCGCATGTATGGTCCCTTACATGCGGGGTGGCAAGTGGGGTTATAGTCCCTTCTCCACATTTTTCTTGGTTGTGTTCCTTACATAGGAATACGTACATGGTTGCGGTCCACCCATAGTAAGGAGTACTTAAATGGGTGCAGTCCACCCATAGTGTTTTAGTTCTGGGGGTGCGTTACTCCCATTTGTCTCATCACAGTGTTAGAGTTCTCGGAGTATGTTTTTACCGTGTTTCTCTTCACAGTGTTTCACATGTATTGTCATGTGGTGTTAGCTCACCTTGTGTCTTTGAGCTGTACGTTTTCTACTTTTTTGTTTCTATATTAAAGGAGGAGGATGGTGATAGATGTGTACCTTTTCATTCTTCTTTCTTCCTTTTAGTCTGTGTTCCCTCTAGTGATGTGGTTTTTACCATTCATCCCAGGGTTACGGGCTATTGTCTTCATCTAAACATTGTTGTGTATAGTTGTTTTCATTTCTAGTATGGTTTTATTAGTTTTCAATTTAAAAGGGAGAAGATAATGTAGTATCTTCATGTTATGTTTATAATGTTCCCTTTTACCTTGTTCCTAGCTGCTAGGCCTGTGTGAGTGTTCTGTGTGGAATGTTGGTGTGATGGACATGAGTGGAATGCTTGGGTGCCTGGTGTGAGTGTTGACAGTTGGAAGATGGGCTGAGCAGCTAGCAGGCTGCTCCTGGTGGGGCTGTACCACAGATCTTATGGACTTAATAATTATCCTTCAAAGACACTACTTGGCTATGTCTACTATGTCACCTCTACGCATGGGACCCTACCATTACAGTTACCCTTTCTGAGTATGAGAAGGGCTAGGGTGAAAGACGTCCACGTAGGATTTTTTTTTAAATTGCCAGCAGCAAGTATGCTAATACAGTGGTCCTTAACATTTTGAATTCTGTGGTCTCCTCACCACGCGTTAGGAAACGCTGTACTAGTCTGCCCAACACTGCTTCTTACAAGGATAGTCTCAAAATATGGTTACTTATTTGTGGTCCAATGCCCTGCAATTTATTCTATTCATATTCGCTAAATTATCTAGTAAGAAAATGGTTTGTGATCACGCTAGGAGGTTAAACCGAGATGAAGTGTAAATTTGAGTACATGATAAACGTTCTAGCTTCGCACTACATATTCTGTAGTTTTCTCTGTATTTATTATAAACACTAAGGAGCTTGAATGTAACCATCAGTGAAACTCTTAAAGGCAATGGTGTCTAATATGGTGGGCACCATTAGTTAATAAAGCTAGTTTTCATTAAGTTGCAAGGGATGCTAGACTTAGTGAGTTACTGCTGCAACTTTCCTGGCTTATTACTAGAGCTTACTTTTCCTAGCTTTCTTACAGCCAACACATTTACTACATTAGAATCTGAACCAGCCTTAAGTGGGCGCGCACAAAGAATCAGTTTCAGTTAACACATTTTAGGCCTCGGTGTGCCCTTTGGCCATCTCCACTGCCCTCGATTTGTCGAATACTGCATCTGTAGAACATCAAAGGAATGGTGCATAGGGTTGAATTATGCCAAAGATTTATTTCAATGCTCCTACAGGCACCAGTGCCAAACTGTTCGCCCAACCACCAACACAGGCACATAGCACTTCTACACCAATTAGCAGCACGCGCCATTAGTAAGCAGTACTCATTTAAAGCAATCCCACATGCTGTTGTCCCATGATATTCAAGAGCAAAAGGGGTAAGGTTCTATGCCCTTTATCCTTCACATATCTTCAGCATGCACCAGTCCAAGGGTCTCTCTGAACAGCCAGGTAACATAAGATGAGATCTTCAGCATTAAAGGCACATCAAAAGCCTTACTTGACATTCGAGTGTGAGGGTCAAACCTTCACAAGTGTAAGGACAAATTTACAAAGTATTATCAAGCACTAGTCTCCTTCTCTAATCCTGTATGACTCGCATCCCAGAACTTGAAATTAGTCGTACCCATCTCGCCATCCTCTCCATGCAAGTACACAGATCACCATTTGGGAGTAGCTGCAAGAGAGGTCGGGAGCACACTCACTATGACTCTAGATGCCCTATTAGCAGTTGAACTATGTACCAGGATAGCTAACATTCTTACAAGCCATTGATTTCTGAATTTCACATCTCATGCTTCTACTTTCCTACCTATCCTCTTACGTCCCTACATGCTACTTTTGCCCACTCCCTTCCAGCTGACCAGATCCTAAAGCCAGCTACCCACCTAGCACTACCAATCAGAAACTAATGTATTGCCAAGACCATCGCACCCACGAGGCTCTTTACTCATTTGTCCCATCTTGTTCAGTCCTTCATTTTTCAGTCCCTCTTTTCCATCTGTCCTTTTCTCCACAGTGCAGCAGGGTGACCATTAGGTAGCAAATTGCTAGATACATGGAGGAAAAAAGACTGGCTTACCTTCAAAGCCAGTTACTTGTTCCTACATGATCCCCTTAGAAGATGAATTTACAAAGGACTGTGGGCATTCTGATGTTGTTTAGCAGGGCATCTGTATGACCCACTTATGCAAACTCACCTTCACATGTTTAGGGAAGACATAAGGTAAATGTATTGCTGCGAATTCTGTGAATTAATTTGTTTTTAATGGGTTTTAGAGTTCCAGCATTTCTCGGTTCTCTGCAGAAGGCAATAGTACATTTGCTAGCTGCACATTAGGTTTACATGTATTCACGCCCATAGCCAAGCTGTGTGCAGAATCAAGTAGGCATGGCTGTAAGAAGCATGGTCTATAGGAAAAAGACCCTGCCAACTAACAGTTACATCATCCCCGGTGTCCTAGCATACTCTATTTTTATTCATCCCACAAACAAGTTCTGGCTATCTTGAAAACCACAGACTTGTTTCACTCTTACAATGTGGCTCCCTCACGGAGCAAGCTCGGGCATTATCGATCCCATAACCTCTTAGCAGTGTCCCTGTGTAAGCTTTGCCTCTTGCACATACCTATTCCTACCGGTCTGAACACTACTACAACAGTCTCCTAGAGAGCTTCAGCTAGTTAAAGCCCAACATCCACTACTGTGCACTAACACACAACTGAACATTGCAGCAACCTCTGGCTCGTACCAATAATAGAACACCCTAAGCCCATTACTTTCACCGTTAGCTTGACTGTTGAAAACTCAAGGCCTAAAGCCGGTTGAGTGTTTAAAATGGACACTAAATGATGGTTATTCTTAAACAGAACTTTCTTGGCCCCAAATCAAGCACTAATCCCAACCAGACAGGACCCACACCGATTTGTTGTGTAACAGTATTCCTACACACTAGTGTCTTAGAACAATGGGGTTCATAATCTGCACGTTGAGGAAATGCCTAAAACACATATTTAGCATGTATTTCTTGTTCAGTGTAATTTGCTCAGCACGTCAGTATGCTGGCCATACTTCTGGTCTTATGATTTACCTATCCAAGCCGTGGTCTACATTCAAGGCCAGGCCGATTTCTGTCAGTGTATATATCAGGACCCCCTGCTACTGAGATCAGTTCCCAGGGCAGGGAAAATACAATTGTACAAAATAAATCCCTAGGCAACTACTATTCTACTTAGCATTATATAATATAATTGCTAAATGGTGCTTAGGAGGGCTAGGTGTACATATTCACTTTTATTCTATAAAAATATCAATAAAATCAATGATATGCAATGTCAAGTACAATAACATGACAAGTTCAAAACAAACTACTAGACAATACTCATGTCTCTCATTAGGATACATATACCATGGTCCAGTATTATTAATGTAGCTTGAAAGTGAACTGATACCGTTTGATACTTCGAGTACAATTTTTGCAATTATGAAGACATTCTTTTTTAAGATAAAGTCACAACTGCGTCCAAATAAACAAGAACATGGTTAAAGGTAATTATTTTGTTCATTTATACAAAGAATACTAAATTATCCCAATGAATATATCCGTACTGAGACACAAAAAAGTGGCTTCGACCGTGGATAGATCTTTGTGGAATCAAGTCTCATGGTATATCTATCCTAATGAGACTTAAGTATTGTGAAGTATTTTGTTTTAAACTTGTTTTGATAGAATAAAAGTATTTTATGAATTATTTTCATGTGTACACCTAGCCTTCCTTAGCACCATTTAGCAATAATTTGATATAATGCTAAGCAGACTAGCAGTTGCCTAGGAATTTCTATTTTGTACAGGTCGATTTCTGTGCCAATTGCTCATAATGTCCATATTAGGTTTTTTATATTCTCCCTCTCTCCTTCAAAGAACAAGCATTGGCATAGCCAATAGGTCTCGCCTTTGGGACCTTATAAGTGTTTAGTTATACAGTACAATATCCTTGGTGCAACAACATCAACTGTTGCATGGCTAAACACTTATAAGGTCCCAAAGGCGAGACCTATTGGCTATCAAATGGTAAATTTAATTTGGGATGCATTATTCATGTATGCCTGTTACACAAAGGAGTAATGGTGCTTCTGCTGTGGGTGCTGCATCTGCCTGGTGAACACTTACCATCTGGCCATACAATGCTGAAACACATTGACAAAGCAAATATGTCTTGCATTCCTGAGACTGAATAGCTTTCCCAATGCTTGTTACACATGATAGTACTGCCTGGGCAAAGATTTTACCTCTTTAGTAATAGTTTAACAACCAAATACATAATTATGCAAATGAAAGATGACCAGTTAACCTTTGCAAAGGGCATGGTTTTTTTCTAACTTTTGATCTATTTGAGGTACAAAAACATTTTTTTAGTTAAATTCTGCAGATTATGCCGCAGATGATGAATTATGTTACAAATCTATAAGCATGCAAAACAAGCTGCTGAATCGCATAAAACCAGTGTCCCCAACTATGAGTCGCTGGCTTTCGGCTCATAGTCACAGCTGAGGGCATATTAAACAGAACTGAATCACTTTGTCGGTTCCTCGGCTCGAAGCTCTGTTGCTTTTGTCTGCTTGTGTCGAGCAAGAGCTCAGGCCTCCTTGGATGGGAGGGGGTAAAGAAGAATAGTCAAATAAAACGGAGCTTCGACTGTAACCGAAGAGTAGAGGATAACATGCATTAGGTGATTAAATGTTGGATTTCTAATTCGGAATTATCGGATACGGGTACAACGAGCATAACCAATTTACGCTGCAATCTATTTTGACATCGCGATAATGTAACGCTATCTATCCTATATCACTGCTTATTATAAAATAATTGACTTTTATCTTCTCTTAGGACATTGTAGCGAGACCTCTCTATTCAAAAAATAAACAGAGATCCTCCAAATATTTACAAACCTTTCCCTGAGGTCTGTCGTCAGAGCCACACAAGGTGAAACTGAGTGGAGAGATTGGGCAAAGAAAGGCTTATTACAAAAAAAAAAAACACTAGAACACCATATCAACTGTAGCCTTTCAGGAGAGTGCTGATTAATGTTTACCATAAGACAATTAGGGCGCCAACTTTTATAGTGACCATCGAGATCAGGAAATGCCGATTTATGTTAGCACATAGTTTACAGGGCAAAGACAAAAATAATGTTCGTAGATTCACAATGTGTGTTTTGATGTAGTAGCGAGTATTTGCTTGAAAGCGATGCATTATGGGTATGGTTGCTTTGCCGATGCTTGTTTGCGATGGCCTCTCGGGGGATTTCTGAAAGACTAAAGACTCCAATTCTACTTAACGCCGACAGAGGTCTTCCCATTTGATGAAAGTTTTGTGCGTTTAAACGACCCAGTTATAATTAAATATAAGCTCAGTTTGTTTTAAAATATAAGGCTATTGGGAATCACGAAGGACTTCCATGAGCATAGCAGCACGGTCACGGTCGAATTCTTTTGGAAGGAAATGGAACTACATGGTGACTTGCGATAAATATCCTTATATGTGGGAGCCTGCGGTCCCTATGTAAAAGCATACGTGCGGCGTGGGATCAAATTACAAGGCAACTGACACGGCCTGCCAGACACACACAGCGTTTCCCTTGAGGGAGCGAGCAGGGGCACCATCTGTTTGCAAGATAATTACAAACAGATGTCGCCAAAGCTCGCTCCCGCAAGGGAAACGCCAAACGTGCACGCGTTGCAATTGAAAGCAATGCAAAGCGTGCACATTTTTGGGCAAAAAAGCTGATCGATTCCAAGAGGTCCCCTCCTATGCAGCGCATGCGCGCTGCATAGGCGAGACCTAAAAAATGCTTAAATGATTGGAGATAGACCTTCAGTGCTGTACAGTACTTTTTGCCCCTTAGCCACTACAAAGGACTGGCATTGCATAAAGGCCTTTCGCTATCCAAAAGTGCAGCGAAGCCCACAATGCTAGACCATTTCTTATATAAGGGATTGGATTCAACTCTTGATGACAAATTTTGCTTCCGTGGCTGCAAAGGTGAAGGTGTTGCCTATGGTACAGACAGGAATATGGCTTTTCAAATAAGCAACAATGTTCGGAAAAGAAAATGTTTTTTCAACCATACAAACATTTAAATATTTATGTCCCTGTAGATAAGTTGACGGCTATGCGCCTCCTCAAGGTCACAATTACATTACTAGATGATTAGATTTTTTGTTTTTTCAAATAGTGAATTTTAGCCAAACACTTGACTCACTCAACGTGATCTTGAAAGAACTTGCTTGCATCAACAGTAACAGTACTAGGCAAGCAGCATTTATGTTTTAAATGCTCAAAACATGTGTAAGCCAAGTATGACTGCTACAAAGAGGATGCTGGGAGAGGAACCTCAAATAACCCTCTATTCACATATGCAAGGAAATCGCAATTATGCACTTGCACAAAAACCTGCAGTACAGCGAGAACCAATGAAAACAGTTTGGATGAGCTGCAAATTACTACCTACAATGAACTGAACATGGTTGTGGACAGGAATGCGGAAAGGAACACCTTACAGTTATAACTAGCAGAAGAAAGTCTCTCCGCTTCAGAGAAGGCCCAATAAAGGAAACATTAACCAAACAGGAGAAATGCCAAATGGGTGTAAACATTGACAAATCTTGTAGTCCACACAAATTTACGAGATTTTTGTGGAAAGGTTGTCTTCTATAGAAACAATAGATAAGGCAAAGCCTGAAGTTGTCATTGTGCATTGGAGCAGTTGAGGCCCCTCTTTGTAAAGGTCAAAAGGTCAGGAAGAGGGGGTGTCACCTGAAGACTTCGCCAAGATGGTTTAGTAAAGAATGTCGAAATGCAAAGAATCGCTTGCTAGTGGTCTTAAAAAAGGGTAGCCAAACAAATAGTTCCTGCAAGAAAAATCTAGAAGACCACACGGATTAAAGCTAAAAGAAGGTGGGGAAAAGAATAGCTAGAGCTCACCAACACGCTTGACAACAAGAATTCAAAGCCTTATTGGAAGATAGTGGCAGCCGGTACTCGAGCAACCGACAACCATTTAGAGGCAGTAGTACAGCCAGATAAATGGGTTACCCATTTTGGGGCTCTGTATAGTGAGTGGGTTCAAGAAACGACCCAGGACAGGAATAAGGAAAAGAGCACTGAAACAGAGCTAGTAGCCCCATCCCATGCGATATGGGGTGGGGACAGTACCAGGCCTGCCAAGTATCACGCACCAGGCGTGACCAACGCATTTCAGTGTGGTGTTCCGCATCACCGCACTGAAATGCATTGTCACGCATTTTAATGCCGGCCCGTCTCTCTGCTGTACCAGCGCTGAAGTATTGGCCACGCCAGGCTGCTAGCGTGTGCGCCTGTGACCTGCGCCGGCTCTGCTGCTCCCCGCACGTCTGAGTCAGACTACAGCCCAGGCCTGACGTCACCAGGCCGAGGTAGTAGTCGCTGTGCCAATACCAAGATAGTGACACCCGCCGGGTTGGGTCTGCCCTCAGTGGTTGTGTGATGATTAATTACTGGCTGTTGCGCACACAAATGAGAGCTGCAGTGTCAGCGCGCGACCGCGATGTGCGCAGCTTCCGGCAGGCGCTTGAGGGTATGTGGTTCATGTGTGCGCTAGTGCGTTACAATGTAACAACACCCGAAACAGCGGCCGGCATAACAGTGACGTCACTTTCAGTGACCAATGGGTACGGAGAATACTTTAATAGGGCGGTGCCGCAAAAAGGGCGGCATTTCAAGATTAGCTGCAGTGTGCATGCTGCCTGCAATACCGGGGGGCAGTACATCCCGCGGGCGAGCCGGGCCCTCTCAGGCTCACCCGACCCTCATCACCACCGTGACCGGCTAACTTAGACTCGCCATGGAGAGCCTGGTGCCTGACAGCCTGTAGCAGAGGGAGCTGCTCGCCGCTGTCTTTCGGCTGGTGCTTAACTTAACTCTCCGCGGCGCGGATCGACTGTGGGTGAATACATGGTGTCGTCTGTCACATAGATTTGAGCTGGGCTCGGAGAGGTGAGCGCTGGCATGTTTTTTACTTTATTGTTTCAGCATCGCAATAAGCCCAGGCCAGATCAAAACTTGTGATTAATCAAGCTCTGTCGGGCTTCCCACACTCCCACAGGCTTTCCTTGTGTCACAGTGTGCTCTTCAAATGTGAAAGGGAACAACGTGATCCAGATCATTATCCGAACGGGGCACTGGCTGCAGCCCCCACACACAGATCTGGTGGTGCCTCGCCTTCCTTTTTAAATGCTGGCAAGGCACCACAGACAGTCATTGCTATGTACTAGTAGAGCAATAATTCCAGGCGGAAACGGGCAGTTTGGTTCTTTTTCCCCACTGCGTCGCAATTACCGAAGGGCCTCCTGGCAGTCAGTGGAGCCCCACCCCCAAACATAATTTCAGTCCCAGGCAGCCGTTCTGACTCAGAGAGCAGATCGTTGTCCTGTGAGGCCAGTCTGCAGCAAAATCAGCAGAGCGTTTTGGGCTACTGGCAAGAAATTGAAGCTCTCAATGATTGTCAAACGATTGCTGAAGAATAACTAACACTGTAAAGGCAATGTATGACACCAACGCAGCACCTGGTTACATTTCACACATTTTACTCTATATTGCATTCCCGAAGACTATTTCCTTTTAATAACTGTTAAGTTTCTATAGATTTTAACAACACTCAGACATGATGTGCTTTTTGACAATTTCCGAGGGATTTTGGAAGAGAAAGAATGAAAGTGTATAAAGAGTGAGAACCTGCAGAGGACAGTATAAATGGAAAAACGTGATGGATTCAAGCCCTCTGAAGACTGTGTTGTGTATCTGGCTATAGTAATAGAAAACTCACAGGCATGCAAATCATAATAGTCATTGCTTTGATTTACTAACGAGGAAGTGCCACTCTAAGTGTCACACATTCGGTAGTAGAATGCCACTCATTCACACAATGAAAACATATAAATATCACACATAAGCAATTATAAAAATGTGGCAGCTACGTAAAGTTGTATTTAAGAATCATGTGTGGCCCGTTAGAATGAGAACAGAAGGCTGGTATTTTTCTTGGGGGTGGGAGAGATGCAGAAGGGTTAGGGTTGTGAGGGTAGTTTCAATAACAAGCTGACCCATGCTATATAATGTGCTTGTTAGGCTAGCGTGCGGTCATGAACAGATCATCTGAGCAGCAGCAGTGCCTGCCAGCCTGCAGTCACACAGTGTGTCTCTGGTCGGTGCCCTTCCATTTCTGGTGCCGTGCAGCAGTTCTAAGATCTTCTTAGAGTTTCTTGTTGCTCAAATGGGTAGAATCTCTGATATTTATATGTGCCTCTCATCTTCATTGCTTGATTTTTGCCTGCGAGATAGTGTCTCTCATAGGCGTTGAAATGTCACTCATAATTACACTGGAATTATGAAAATGTCACAAATAGCAATCTGAAACCTTGGCAGCTATGCAGTACAGATAGGAGTCCACATGTTTTACCCTAACAAACGCTACATGCTGTAAAACTAAAACAAATGAAGAAAAGGATCCCGGAATGGATGGTATCCCTGGTGATTCATTCCTGTCCCAACCTAAAGTGTAAGTCCCATACCTCAACCACCTAAGCAATGCCATTATGAGGGGCAACAATATTCCTCCTACCTGGCACAGTGCTGCCATAATCCCAATCTATAAAAAGGGGGCTAGAGGCTTGCCTGCAATTTATAGACCCATACGTTTGCGCGACAGTAGTCAAAAAATATTCTGTAGGCTGCAAGCGTGGATGTTGGATAACCATATCCTTGAGGACACACAAGTATGCTTCAGGAAAAAAGTTAGTCCCCTCGACCAGGTATTTTGCTTCAAGGCGATAAGCTAGAATCACGTCATCTTGAAGATACACCATCTATGTCGCTTTTTAGATTTAAGGTTGGCATTTGACCTGGTTCCGAGCAACAACTTATGGAGGGTGTTGGATGCATACGGGCTCCCTGAAGATCTCTTACAGATACTCAAAGTCCTACAAACTACAAATTATAAAAAGAAGAGATGGAACATGGGAGGAGACTTAACAGAAAGCATACCTATTAAACAGGAAGTTAAGCAAAGTTGTGATCTTGCTCCCACACGATTTAGTCTTTATATCAATGGGGCAGTGAAGTGGTTATCCGAATTCAAACATGATGCGCCTAAAATTGCAGGAATACCCATCCTGATCTTAATATTCACGGACGATACTTTATTGCTCTCGAGAATTTCCATGGGTCTACAGATAGAACTAGATTCCTTTGACGCATTTTGCAACAAGCATTTGCAATGCAATAGGTCTCGAAATTGCGAGATTTTGACCTATTGGCATTGTAAATGAAAATGCCTATTTATTTGTTTTTAAAAACCTGCAATAATAAAAGGCATTGTCATTTACAATACCAATAGGTCAAAGTTTCTAAAATGCGACACCTATGGCATTGCAAATGCTTGTTTAGTAGATACAGCATTGCATCAAAAGTATAAGCCTTTGAATAGGAATGCCCATGCACCACCCTCTGTGTCTCCCACGATACAAAGTTACACTACTTTCCGTTACTTTATGACTGCTATTCAACGCAAAAGATAGTTTGCGCTGACAAGTAAATGCCAATTAAACACTTTGCTGGGGTTGTGTCACTTTTGTGATGCAAACTTGTTGCACGATGTTATTAATTTGGGGACCTGGGTGTCTGGGTGTCTAACCTGATTAACAGACCCACTCCCCACTGACTGAGATTATGGTATCTGTGTAACGTTTTGTATTCCTACGCTGTCCCCAAAGTGCATTCTCTGTCATGGGCTGGGGGAAGCATTCGGAAGGTGCAAACTGGGTAAATTATAGAAAGTGGCAGGAGGAAGTGACGACACCGCTGGGAACAAGTTGAAGAACTGGTAGATTATTTGAGCCTCACTTCGGAAGAGCCTGCAAAACCCATGACTGTTTAATCTGTTTATTTATTTGAAACTATTGCTTTAAAATGCACCTATGCGTGAAATTGCACAGGGAGATAACACCTCGCTTCAAGAAAAAAAGAGAATCCTCACTAAAGCCACACCTCCCACACAAAGAGGCCCGTGCTGTGCTACACAAGCCATTCACTCATTTTCATGTGTGGAGTATGTCAAATATGTTAATGTCACATGACACTGAAGACAATAGCGTAGCACTCTTCTGGTGGGTGCTGCAAACAGCATAAGAGGGCGTTAGGTGCTATACAAATGTTACAACATTTGAGTCTTCGGCTACCCACTCTTTGATGACATTTGACCTCTGTCCCGCGTCTGGATGTATTGTGGCGGGTCGAGTAAGTACTCGGTTAGTTGTGTATTGGATGATGAAATTGTTGTGGAAATGAGCACCTCTGTACACTGTGCTGTAAGAGCTGCGCAGAAATGAAACATCAATCCCCAGGAGGCCTACAGCGCTATGAAGCCACACTGCAGCAGCCGAGCGCTATACAAATACTTGGAAATGAACAACCACCACAACTAAAACAAGCTTGCAGTAATTCTTCAAACACTACAGTGTACATGCACTCTGCACGTCCCCAGCTAGAGCCTGTTGGTGAAAGCGGTGCGGTGCTTCTAAGCAGAGCGCCCCTGCCCGGGATCCTGTGCACAAAGATGTCTACGTACTCACAGGACTGGTGCCAGCAACAGTAGGTAATGGCGGTGGGTTGAGCTCGGCCCACTCCAAAACATCCAACACCTAGGCTGGCAGCAAGCAGCACCCAGACCAGCAACAGAGATGCTGCTGCTCCTCCATTGCAAAAGCTGGCGTCCCGCGAGTGTGTGGGGCGTCAGCGATTTTTAAAATGAAAGCAGATTGCGTGCTCTGTATACAAGTAGAACCCGCCATTGTCCCGCGAGTGCTGTGTGGGCGCGCTGCAAATTCAAGTGCCGCCATTGTCCCACATTCATTAAAGAAAATAGTGCTCACAGACTAAATAAAGCATCCCGTGTAACAAGGAAGTAAAAGGGCCAGTCGTTATGGGCGGTAACAAAAGCAGACAAGGCGGTACCAAGGAGGGACTAACAAGCCTACTTACAAATCAGAAGCAAGCATTTATGAAGGACAATGACACAAGCTAATGACAAATATGGGCGGAGAGTGGGAGGGGCTTCCAGTGCATACCCCAATACTGCATGCCTCGCAGAGCGTGCAGCGCATGCACGCATCCCCTACGCTCAACCTAAAAATGGGGGTCTAGAAATTAATCCAACAAAAACAAAATATATGGGAATAAACCCAAACTGGTCATTTAAAGGCAAAATGACGATAGAGGGCTCCCAGAGAGAACGGGTCAAACATTTTGACTACTTAGGTATTCGACTGACGAAGACCCTGGCCTGGGGGGCTTCAAATGGGGAAGAGCTAAACAGCCCTAAATCAGAGGGCACTGCTAACTGGTAGGAAGCATAGGGCTTCTGCAGGAGGTGCGGTATCACCCGCTCATAAAATGTATAGAGCTGCGGCAATGGAGGCAGCCATGTATGGGGCTGACATCTGGGGGTACACTGATGTAACAGCAATTACGCTTTTAGAGAATTGATTCATTAGGAGTCTTTTTATTACACCCACGAGCACTCCCCTTATTCCTTTGAGGTTGGACCTAGCACTAAACGGTATACACATTGATTTTCCTGAAACCACTGACATACTGGGTATGGCTCTGGTCAACTCCAGATTAAACCTCCTACAGGGAATCACTAGACGACCTAATTTCTTGTGATAGGAACGTGCGCACCCAGAGGTTAAAACATTAAGAAGCAATGTGAATTGTTGAAAATAGGATAACTATGGCATACCACAGCTAAAACTGCTAAAGGTGTTACCCAGAAAGTGAAAAAAGCTTCATGGGAAAGTGTAATGTTACGGGTTTGGTCTGATCATAAAAATGGGAGTTCAAAGGGACAGTTCTTGAGCCACCTATATCTACCAAGTTTTGAATCTTATATGGACAGAATCTACCCCCGTAGGAAAACGTCTATGTGCAATTCAGAAATGGCACATTACCCCGAACATCATTCACATCTAAATGAGATAAATCAGGCTGAATCCCAGCGAAATGTCACTACTGCCGACAGGCAAAAGAAACGGAAGAGCATTTCTTTTTATTTTGCCCCAGATACACATTGCCTCGCAAGAAATGGATAATTGCAACATGTAAGCTAGAGGGGGGTAAGGAATTCCTGGGAGGCTCTAAGAATTCTGACAAGCGATACAAAGGAAGCGATAGTCTTTGTGGCAGCATGCTACTTACAATGGGCATGGAATATTCCCCTAGGAATAAAGGTGCAAAAAGTGGGTGTGAAATAGTATCTGCATTTTAGTGGCCTAACTGGGTTTTACACAGGGATATGAAGAGTATCTGAATGTACTGTTCATACTTTAATATGGTTTGAAACAACAACACAAGACTGTCACGCGTTTGATTTCAGTGCCTTGTATAACTTCTGCTGACTTGGAATTTCTAAACAGTATGACGGTCCCTTAAGACTACTGTAGGTTTTTAGAGGTATTTTGCTGCCAACGGTTTTACTTGCCAAAACAGGAGGATGATGGGATTTTTTAAATCAGTTATCTGTTGTCTATATCTGTACCACTGCCTTTTGTATATATTACTATGTGTAATTTTACTATGTATTTTATATGCACATTGCACTTTTATGGTCACTCGACTGAAATAAAGTTGATTATTAACTTACTTGTTAACCATCTAAATCTTGGGTACTCAAAGATTTGATTTTTGGTAGAGACGATCAACGCACGATGCCCATGTGTTTTTTTTTGCTTAATTAACAATTACATGCATAAACAAAGAAAAATAAATTCACTGGATCTGTTGCAGTAGCGTCGTCCTCTACATGATTCACTCCTTTAAAAACAACACATTACCATACCATAATATTTACAAAACTAAAAAGGGTGATGGTTTTCACCATCACACCTCTATTGGCATGTGCTAGTATAGTTGTAAAACGAATCCCATAAAGAATAATCTTATTGTGGTGCTATATGGTACAAATGCAACCTACTACCCTATATGCATCTAATACATTGGTGAGACACCTCAGATTACATAAGAAATTGATGTACCAAAGCACTCATCATACAGTCACTAAATGGTGTTATCACCATATATAATATTGCAAAGTGAACATAATAAAAGATCAGGATTTAGCTTCCCTGATAATTGTACTTTTATGAGTGTTTCTAATACCTCCCATTCCTGCCTATTTAGATTCTCCTTAAAGAATCTGGGTTTCGTGTGGGTCATATCTTACATTTTAAATTATCACTGGTGACTGCTTTATGGAAAGTATCTATTAGATTAATCGATGGCAGATTCGGCATGAACGTCGATTTCGGTTTCAACCCGACAATAATAGAGTCAGGTACTGTACTTCCCTGAATATATTTTGGGTCTTTTGAGGAAGGTTTGTACTTTTTCTCTACTCTGGGGGTTACTACCCCCTTGTTTGAAGCTGGTTCTTTGAATGCTTCTTTGCCTTGGTCCAGGATACTTGGCAGCATAGGCAGGTATTGTGTCCCTCTTGAAGCTGGTGCCAGCGTTTCTAGCAAGAAACACGTGCCCCCTTTTTCCTCCTCTAAGGGTACTCCAAATTGATTTTCTGCCCTTTTGACAACGTCATTGTAGAAAACTATGTCATCTGGAGGTGAAGCTTTCGAAGGGTAGCTGCAAATCTCTTCTTCCGGGCTCTCCGTGTCGAGGTCGTTCCACTCTTCCTCGAAATTTTCGGAGTTTTCCTCCTCTTCTGGTATGTCTCCATATTCCTCGGGTTCTTCGCCCGGTGTCGGCGGAGAGTCGAAGATCCCTTCTTCCTCTCCTTCAATGAGGCATCGCAGTCCTTTTGTAGGAGTGCTGCCATTTCTTCCTCGAGTCTTCTTTTCGACCTAGAGGGCCCTCTCGACGTCAGTGGCCGGAGATTCTTTTCTTCCCGATGTCGACGTTAGTCTTCGGCAGTGTAGTGCCCTTTTTGGTGGGTTCGGTGTCGACCCTTTGTTTCGGCGTCTTCAGCGATTTTCCCTCCTCGGTAACCTTCGATTGGGTTCCGTGGGGTTCTTTTAATCGTGGCTGACCTTCGATCGCCTTTTTGCTCGGCGTCTGGGTTGCCTGGTGCGCCTTATGTTCGTGGCCCTTTGGTTCCGACGGATCTGTATGGTGTCTTACCTTCTCCAACCTTTTTCAGATCCTTATCCTTTTCCTCGGCGTGGATTTTTTCGGAGTCCCCTTCTAGGACCTCGACGTCCGATCCCTCGTGCGTCGACTCCGCTGGTGCTCCATGTTCCTCCTCGTCGCTCGAGAAACCCAGGTCTCTCAGAGAGGTCTTCTTCGTTGTCTGCGACATTGTGGCGTAGTGGGCCTGTCTTTGACTTAGACGTGTCCTTAGTGTTTTTGGTAGGAACGCTGCGCAGGCCTCCGTCCTTGTGGTCTTCGGGCAGGCAGAGGCTGCAGACGTTGTGTGGGTCACGTTGAGCGTACTTGTGGTGGCACTTGGGGCAGAACTTGAAGGGGGTATTCTCCATGGCCCCTACCTTGCCATTTGTGGACCGGAGTGGTTCTCTGGTTCTGCCTTACTCACGACGTTGATGATTGATATTTCTTCGTTGACGTCGAAGATCGATTATTTTCTTTGTTAATCTTTTTCGAAGTTTTTCGTGAAAAATAGACATTTTCTCCGAAGCTTCCCATCTTGCTTCCAGACCCAACGGCGGAAAAAAGAATCTGAAGATGGCCACCACGCACGTCGACCTCCAGGATACTGTGTCGTCACACAGGGGACGTACCTGACACCAAATGGTTGTCGACAGCGACCAAAAGAAGAAAAAAAAAAAAGACAATTCCAGACCCAACCACTAGATGGCAGAATGATGCACAGCATGTGAATCTGGAAAAAGGGTCGCGCTGCAAAACTTGTGGTTCACTAGTCCCGCTGGTAATGCTGGAAACATCCGATTCACTAGCTGAAGTTGAGTTTGGAAGTGGCCCAGAGTCTCTCTAGTTTTGCCCGCAAATTTGATGGAATTAAAACACGTCAACAAATACTAAAGATACTGCCATTGCGGTAGTCATTCTCATCCCGTTTGAGTTTCCTAATTTTTTTCTCTTTAATGTATAATTGATGTGAAGCCAAAACATCTTAAAATGGCAGTTTGTCTGTTCCTTCCTTTAAATTGAGGCTTCTGATTTCGCCCTCAATTTTTTCTATTGCCAAAAGTAAAGTCCCTCTCTTCCTCTCAGCATGTTTAATTAAAATGTTTATCATGCTGAATGATGAGGATAACAGAAGATTTTCCCACTCATTTAGCAGATCAGTGTCTAAATCTTCAAAGGATAGGAATATAATGACCCGCAAGCCCCTTGTAAGTTTGATACCAGGGTTATACTTTATTCACTAGTCTCGCTTCTTTGGCTAAAAAGGTTGGATATAAAGCATATGATACTTTCTTTCCTCGCCAGTAATTGATATTTTTTCGACTCACATTTGTTGATCTACAGGATCGTGACTACATGACCGATGCATTAGGTCAGTCTTATTACGAGGGACAAATTATTTTCTCTTGCATGCAGACTATATGTTACACTACCATTTTTGGTTACTCTTTCGCTTTTTACTCATCCTCGATGGAGATGATCATGATTTGAACTAATTTTTCATATCTATCACGTCTGCTGCTCTGTTTTTTTCTTCAACTGTCACCCTTAATAGGGGAGCACACAACAGAAATGCATCTCTACTTGTTCTGGGTGGTTTATCTATTTTTTGTGCACATATCGGCGATACTCTATTTGGACTTACATGTGGCACTTGTATGGTTCTTCCTTTTTTTCTTCCTGGAGTTTGATCACGATATAATGGTTGAAGCATAATGAATATTATATATATATATATATATATATATATATATATATATATATATATATATATATATATATATATATATATATATATATATATGATGTATGGAATGTATATACACGGAATGGGTTATTGGTTTACTTATATCTTTTGTACATATGTAATTACAGCCTTGAAGAAGTCACTTGTGTGACGAAACACGTGTTGGCTGTCTTTTACGGATTCTAATACAAGCTTCATTGAAACATGCATGGGCAGTATTACAATGAATGGGGGTGGGTCAGAGCTTTCTTACACAATTGTTGTAAACTGCTCCGTGGGCCAGGATCAGGGCAGGGGGTAGAGTTTCAGAGGCATTCCCGCTGGAAAGGGGAACCAGACAGGGATGTCCAGTCCCTCATATTCGCAATGGCAAATGAACCACTGGCGGCGGCACTCAGGGAGCGGATGAGAGACTGGGGGATACCTTTAGGCAACACTAACCATGTGGCTTTCCTTTACGCCGATGATACGTTGGTGTATATCCGGCAACCTACTCAGTTCATACCTCCTAGAGATACTGCAGGAATTTGGTGCTGTGTTCGGTCTTCGAACAAACCAGGAGAAGTCCAAACTACTCCCACCTGGGAGATTGGCAAACCAACCAAGTGCCCAGCTCCCCGGGGTGGAGCTTCCCTGGACATCCACGGCTCCCAGATACTTAGGGGTTAAACTGGCACATAAGCCCGAAAGGTTTCTGGAACTTAATATAGGGAGGGTCGTGGAGGACTTTGGGGCTCTATACGTTTTTAGAGGGAATTGCTCTAATCCCTTATGGGCAAGGTCGCCATCACTAAGATGATCATCCTGCCAAGATGCCTTTATGCGTTACAGCATTCACTATACAAAATCCCCGCTATTTCAAGACACTAAATAGCCTACTGACTGACTTGTTGTGGGGTTCCAAACGTAAACGTATCCGTCTACCAACATTACAAAGACCCTGGCAGCAAGGTGGGTTTGAGGTCCAATGTATGGAATTTTATTATATGGCTGCTCAATTACAACATGCAATTCACTGGTTGGATGATTAGGATAACTGGGAAAAAAGACTGTTGGCAGGGACACATACGAGGAAATCTTTGGCGGAGCTTGTGATGCTCAGCAGAGAGGTCCCTGGAGACTGCCCTTACATAATCCGTCATGTAGCCGAAGTATATGAGAACACAATACGAAAAGTGCTGAGACATGCGCCATATGCCCCAGACATGTCTTTGTGGGTGATACAACCGCTTGCTAAGATCGCTGACTCAATGTCAGTACGAAAATGGAAGGATGGGGGTTGCTTACCGATGGGAGATCTATACAATAATGGCCAGTTTATGACTAGAGAGAATGCGGAAGCCTCCTTTGATTTGGGCAGGGGACAATTTTTACAATACGTAAAGATATCCTGGGTGGCTGGAGAGCTTTGGCCGTCCTTCCCTGACAAGTCTCCCATAACTAAAACATTGCAAGTAATGCTGTATATGGCTCAAGGTCGCCATTTGATCACCCACTTATACCGTGCGATACATGATGACCTGCCAAGGAGAATACTCCCTATGCAGTCGAGATGGGATGAGGTGGTGGGAGACCCCATGACGGCACAGGAAAGGGGCAGGATTTATGAGGGGGTCAAATTGGTGAGCTCCAATGCTCGCTTTAAACTGATCCAATATAATTTTGAACATCTGGCCTACCTCACAACCAAAGTGCTAGGCAAAATATACCCGGACCGGTCCAGCAAATGTCCCCGATGTAGGGAACCGGAGGCTGGATTCCTGCATATGATGTGGACGTGCCCATTTCTAACCTCATTCTGGTAAGAAATCCTACAGAAAATACGGGAGACCACAGGTTGGGAGGTCCCCAGGGAGGTATGCACAGCACTATTAGGTCTATTGCCCAACCCCCAAAATAGGAAACTTAACAGGAAATTTGTACTCCTGGGGTTAATTTTGGCAAAACGACGAATTGCAATCACATTCAGATACCCATGAAATGTGGTTGAAGGACGTGTGCGAATGGGCAACAGCGGAGAAAGTTAGGATGAAACAGGTCCGAAGAGAGGATAAATTAGAAGATGACATCAGGGCTTGGACGGCAATGATCACTAATTTGAATACCCCCAGTTAGTAAATAGCGGTGGAGACAAACACAGACATGACAGCACAAGGCCTATGACAACCCCCAGATAGACTAGACTAGCAACGACCTAGACACAGACGCAGAGCAGACAATCATTGGGGGGGAGGGGGGGGTTAAGTTATGTTGGCATGTGTAAATATCACACAAATTGATGTGAAACAATGAAAATAGATCACAAAAGTTGTAATTATATTTGATTACCAGTCGGAAATCCATTCTATATCGAAAAGACATGTTGTTAAGGTATCATCTGCTTTAAAGAAACTGAAAGGAGCATCTGATGTGTTGCCTAAAAATGCCAATAAAGTTGGTAAAAAAAAAAGCTTCATTGAAACATCTGACTCCTGATCTTTTATTGTGTTCACTTTGCAATTTTAAACATGGTGATAACACAATTAATTGACTGTATGATGAGAGCTTTGGTGCATCAATTTCTTATACCATAATATTAGCTGCCACACATATTGGAAATAACCAGGCCAACTGTAATCAGGACTCTGTAAATTTCTGTTTATGCTCTTACATTAGGATTACAGTAATATTGTGCGGGAGAACAGAAAGTGCAACACATTGCTGGAAAACAGATCTCATAAAAATGTATTTCCTTTTTGTGGGTAGTAAAACCTGTTTAGGGTATAGAGCGTGACCCAGGTATCTTTGAAAAACAACAGAGTTCCTCTGTGAACGTGATTCCAGCAATGACTTTACATCCAGCAGCATTCAGACTGAGGAGAGCCTCTTCTGGGATTGATGCTTCTTATAGCCCATCTGTTCATAACAAACAGCTTGCAGCACAAACTTTGTTATTGATAGGACTTCTCAGCACAAGAATTATCCTTTGTTTCTGTAGTTTTTTTACTCTTTTGTCTTTCCTCTTTCAGCTTCCCAGCGAATTCAGGGATGCCTTAAGCGTTCACACCCCTTGTTAATAAAAGACACGTGTCTATGTTGTATAAAGCATAAGGTAAACAAACAAGAGGTCTTGCCTTGAATATCTGGCACCGAACTACTGGCTGAATCCCCGATTTGTTTTTGTAACTATTTATGTAAAACTATTATTGATGGCCACTATGCAAGTATGACAGCCATTGAGCAACGCTTTCTCATAAATCATATGAAAAACCCATTGTAGGATGTGAGTTGTGCAGAAACAACCATTACAAGATGGCCAATCTGCAAGGACACGCATACTGTTCAAACTATTATGAACCAGATTTTACACTAGTCCATGCTAAGAAATGCAATACTCAGCAAACATGTTTGGAGTCAGAAGAAAAAAATGCTTTATTGTATTAGTGGAAATTAAAAACTGTACACAGAATACCCATACAGTGGCAACACCAAGGACACACCACCAGCGGTGCAAAACATGTAAATATATAGAGAGAAAAAGCAAAGGAATTAATTGCATTGATCGGAAGTACATAACATTTTTGGGAGTATCGGTAATCCTTTTTGGTGATTGAGGAGGCAGGCACCAATGAGGATACTGGCTGATGTATTTTGTCAACCACCGCAAGAATGCCTTCATTATTGGTGACAAAGCACAGCATAGAATTAAAGTATTAATTTCTAATCTTCAGCTTGCTAAATGATGTTCACTCTATGTAACATGTTTTCATGCTGTGTGACAAAGTAGAGACGATCCCTGAATATATCGCGCCTAGTGGCAGTAATCACTAGAATGGAGTGTCTCTCTGGAAGATTACTTGAGAATTTACTGGTTAGTAGGTGAAAGCATTCATGAAATATCTTTAAAGCTGTAATAGCTCCCATATGGGAGGTTCATTTTGATTCCAAGAATCGCCTTAATCCCTCCTGTTGCTATGCCACAGAGACCTTTGCTTGCATGAAATATGTTTATGTAGTCAATCTATGTCCTAGAAGGATGTTTCCATAATTAAGTTTTCAGTTTAATAGGATACTCTGCACTTACATAGTTGCAGGGTCCATTATCCTCTTCATATTGGCAGGTTTCCACTTAAGGTTATATGTTAAAGTCCTTACTTCAACCCTAGTACGGACTGTGTAATAGTGGTTAACAACAAAACTCAAAGCACTATACTTGAGATTTCAATGCAAGTTCAATGACAACATTTTTCCAGTGGTCTCACAAAAGAGTCAGATGCTTTTTTTTGGAAAGTTTTTTTTTTTTTAACATTATAATGTATAGGTGTTAATGCGTTACTGAGGCTATCCAAGAATTGATCACTAAAGGCAAGAAGTACAAGAATTAGTCTATTTCTTAAATGAAAAATTGCCAATTATACCTTATGGCTGATAGCGTCTGTCCCAGACAGTTTAACGACAACCCGTACAGACTGGTCAATTTCCTAGGCTGGGAAGGCATTCAGGCAACAAAATCATACCAATACAGGAATAAATGAACAGTTTAAACTTTATTTACAAAACAACCCAGGAACATGAACAAAGAAAAGAAAGTTCACCCAGGGCACAAGTCGAGTTCTGAAAATCTTCTAGACAGGGCAATCGTCTGATAAGAGCCACAAAAAGATGTGCTATAACAGGATAGCTTGCAATTAACTAATGTGGGATATTACATTATGACAACTTCAATGACTGAGGGTCACTGTATCTAAGACACCCTTTACTTTAGCGCCTAAAAACAATTAGGTTATGTGCTATAGGTGTAAAAAGACAGGCCAGAATATAGATGCCCTTTAGTCTGTCTTGCGAAAGGCTCGCAGGCGAAGCAGAAGGCTGCGGGTACTAAAACATTGGTGCAGTCTGCTTAATTTGTAGATACACTGAAGAATATGCACCTTCAAAACAAAAAAGGCAGATTCATTAGAAAGGAGGCAACTTTGCAACACCTTACATTGCATCTTCTTGATATAAAACAGTGTATAGCCGGAATTCACACATTTCTACAGGTATACCATTGAAATCTTAGCCACACCACACCTCAGTACCACTACTACATGGCACAATTTTGATACATGGTGGCATTACTTTAAGTCCGTAAAGAACAAGTTACTTACCTTTGGTAACGATATATCTGTAAGAAACATAGGTTAGTTCTAGATTCCTTACCTTAGAATTACCCCCAGGTGTCAGACTTGATCCGGAGAATTATTTTTCGTCAGCAGTACCCCTGCGCGTCGAAAGGTGGCGTCGGTTGGCTCCGCATTAGTCGTTGGCGTCGTGGTCGCCGGGATGACGTCAGCTCTTCTACACAACATTCCACGCCTGAAGCGCAGAGGCATGCAAGACACTGACCACTGGTGCACAAAACTAGGGCCCTGAAAGTGATTCCCTGACCCTAGAAGTCAGTTCGCAGAACGGGAAGGATGGGTGGGGCGGTAAGGAATCTATAACTAACCTATGTTTCTTACAGATATATCATTACCGAAGGTAAGTAAGGATAAGTTACTTACCTGTAATCCTAGTTCTCTTCCAGGGGTATACTCATCAAAGTCATAAGCACTGAATAATCTCCGCCCACGTGCGGGAACCCGGAGCATATATAAAAATACATATATATGTGTATGTAGTAGAAAAGGAGTACATAGTACGAAATAACACACAAATATACATGTATTACATAAAAATATGCAGCCTCAAACATATCCAATAGGCTAAGAAGCCAGAATTACATGTATTTCTCTAGTATGAAAATGCCATATAAACATATAATGTAAGAGAAGGACATGTACAGTAAGAGCATTCCGCAAAAAACCTTTTATTTTCATCAAGAAAACAGTAATGCCAGGCAATTAGCCCAAATAAGGCTGCATAAATAAATAACATCCCTGTGCAGAAAAGGAAAAACTGGCACCTCGCCTTTAAGGCCTCAGAGACTCTGAGCACTATGCCTTTAAGACCTCCAGGAGCCCCTGCTCCCATCATGCACCACAGGTGACAGTTAGGTCAGTTCTTTTGTACGGTATAAGAAACCTGTAGGAACCTGCATCAAAGATGCAAGAATATCGAGTAAACTGTTAATGCTCGTCCAGGGAGGAGGGCGGGTTGCTTATGACTTTGATGAGTATACCCCTGGAAGAGAACTAGGATTACAGGTAAGTAACTTATCCTTCTCTTCCAGGGGATACTCATCAATAGTCATAAGCACTGAATAGAGTAGCAAGCCCATACCCACTTCCGTGCAGACGAGCAAAACACAGAGAACTCAATTGAGATACACATTTTAAACAGTAATTGCAAACAAGTTTCTCAGCGAGGCCTGCCCAACCTGAGCATCTGCCTGCGTGTCAGCATCTAAACAGTAGTGGCGAGTAAAGGTATGAACTGATCGCCATGTAGCTGCTTTACAAATCTCTGCCATGGGGACATTCCTCAGGAGAGCCGTGGTAGAAGCTTTCCCCTAGTGGAATGTGCCTTAGGCTTCCCTGGAAGGGATTTGTTGGCCAATTGGTATGACAGTAGAATACAAGAAACTATCCATCTAGAAATGGATCTCTTGGAAGCTGCAGAACCTGTATTAACAGGACCATAGTTAATAAACAAACGTTCCGAATTCCTCAGTGTCTTTGTTTTGTCCAAATAAAACTTCAGAACCCTCTTGAGATCTAGTGAGTGAAGAGATCTTTCCGGAGGATTCGAAGGATTCGGAAAAAGGTAGGTAAAGTGATAGTCTGGTTAATATGGAAGTCCGAGACCACTTTAGGCAAAAAGCTAGGATGAGTTCTGAGAACTACTCTGTTAGCGTGAAACACAGTATAAGGTTCCTTACAGCAAAGAGCCTGGATCTCACTGACCCTGCGAGCAGATGTAATGGCCACCAGGAACGCGGCTTTCCATGTTAAATGCTGTAAGGAAGCTTTATGAATAGGCTCGAAAGGAGACCCCATCAACTTTGTTAACACAATGTTAAGCTCCCAAGGAGGAGAGGGAGACCTGACTGGTGGATAAACCTTTTTAAGCCCTCAAGGAAATCCTTTACCACCGGAATTCTAAACAAAGAAGCCTGGTGGGGGGACTTCCTATAGGCTGTGATTGCTGCAAGGTGGACTTTGATAGAAGAGAACTGAAGACCAGATCTAGACAAAATGCAGCAAATAGGGTAAAATCACCTGTTCCTGACCCCGGATGGGATCATGTCCATTGTCCACACACCATAGGAAGAACCGCTTCCACTTGAAGGCATATGATTTCCTCGTGGAAGGTCTTTTCGCTTCTTTGAGAATAGCCATACAGTCTGGATTCAATTGTAGGTGTCCATATTGTATGACTTCAGGAGCCATGCTGTCAACCGGAGGGAGGACAGGTTGGGATGGAATACTCTCCCTGCCTGTTTGGATAGGAGATCCGGGCGGCATGGCAACCTCTTGTGTGGTACTTCCGATAGTTGAAGGAGGTCCGGAAACCACCACTGGCGAGGCCACTCCGGGGCTATTAGGATCATCCTGGAGGTGGTCCTGTACAGCTTGTTGATTACAACTGGTATCAACGGAATCGGTGGAAAGGCGTACAGTAAGCTCTGAGACCATTCGATCAAAAGGGCATTCCCTCGAGATCCTTGTTGGGGAAACCTGGATGCGAAGGCGGGGCATTTTGCGTTTACCGCGTCTGCAAACAGGTCGATGTCTGGCGTTCCCCATTCTCGAAAGATGCTTTGAGCGACTTCGTTGTTGAGAACCCAATCGTGGGCTTCGACGAAGTCTCTGCTGAGGAAGTCCGCCTGGGAGTTGAGAGAGCCCGGTAGATGAATGGCTACTATTTACAGGTCTCTCGCTAGAAGCCAGTTCCATATGGTTTGAGACTATGGAGAGTGTCCTTGATCGGGTACCTCCCTGTTTGTTCAAATAATACATCGTCGTTGTATTGTCCGTTTGGATCAGAATGGAGCGAGACTTGAACGACGGAACCAGGGACTTGAGTGCTAGATTTACTGCTCTCAGCTCTAGCAGGTTGATGTGGTAGCTCTTTTCGGAGTCGGACCATAGACCTTGTACTTGCAGAGGGCCCATATGAGCACCCCAACCCTGGAGAGAGGCGTCCGTGACTAAAGTCTGGGTTGGAGGGTCCTGATGGAAAGGGACTCCCTTCATCAGGTGCGATCGCTTCATCCACCACCGGATGGAGTCTTTGGCTGATTGATGGAGAATTACCTGATCCTCCCAGCGCCCTGATACTTGCATCCACTGGTCCTCCAAACATTGTTGTAGTGGACGCATGTGTAATCGTGCGTTTGGTACTATAAAGATGCACGATGCCATCGATCCCAGTAGTGATGACACCTGTCGAACTGTTGGGAGATGCGTGTGAAGAAGAGTCAGACATTTTCCTTGGATTGATGACAATCTCTCCTCCGAAGGACACACGCTTGCTTTTTTGGTGTCCAGGAAGGAGCCTAGGTAATGGATCTTTTGCGTTGGATTTAGTATGGATTTCTTGAAATTGACGTGAAGGCCCAAGTTGTGGAGAAGCTGAAGGCAGCACGTGAGATGATCCTGCAGCAGAGTTGGAGATGAGCTCTTCAGGAGCCAGTCGTCTAGGTAAGGATATATGAATATTTTCTGCTTGCGGAGAAAAGCGGCCACCACAGTCATACATTTGGAGAATGTTCGGGGAGCTGATTTGAGCCCGAACGGGAGAACTGAGTACTGGTAATGTTGAAAAGACACTCGAAAGCGTAGAAATTTGCGATGTTTCTTTGAGATTGGTACGTGGAAGTATGCATCCTGCAAGTCGATGGAGCACATCCAATCCTCTTGATGAAGCTGTGGGAAAATTTGATGGAGTGCCAACATTCGAAATTTTTCTCTGTGAATGTATTTGTTCAACAGTCTCAAGTCCAGAATAGGTCTGTATTCTGTGGCGGGGCCTCTTTTCTTACAAGGAAGTAACGAGAGTAGACTCCTTGATTTCTTTGAGGAGCGGGGACTTTTTCTATAGCTCCTTTCTTCACTAAGGTGTTTATCTCCTTTTGTAACAATCGTTTGTTGTGGTGAGAAATGCCTCTCGGAGGTATTGATGGAGGAGGAGTTATGAATCTGAGAAGATAGCCATTCTGAACAATGTTGATGACCCATTTGTCTTTTGTTATACGTCTCCACTCCTCCAGATGTAATGAAACACTTCCTCCCACCGGAGTGGACAACAGCTTTGGAGGAAGACACATCTCATTGCTTTTGTGGCTGCTTTGGTGCTGTTGACTGTTGTTTGTTTCCACCTCTGCCACGTCCAGGTCTACGTTGCTGGAACTGGGATCTTTGTTGCGTCTGACCTTGGTTCTGCGATGACCAGTTAGATGATTGACCTCGCTGTTGAAAAGAGCGTTTATCATAGGGGCGAAAACGACGACGAAATTCTCTCTTCTTTTCGAGGCCTACAGCCTTGAGTATCCAACTCAGTTTTAATTTTTGCCATTTCGTCGTCAGCATGTGAACCAAACAACGATGATCCATTAAAGGGCAGATTGGCTATCTTTCTTTGAGCATCGGGCTTGAGACCTGTGAGTCGAAGCCAGGCTGATCTTCGGGAACAAACGCCATGTGCGTACCCATGAGCTGCCAAATCTGCAGAGTCGGCCGCTGTACTAATGATCTGATTAGCAACCAGGCCACCTTCCTGTACAATCTCTAGAAAATCCTTTTGATCCTCTTTGGGTAATTTGTCTGTGAATCTCGTCAGAGAGTCCCATAAAGACCGGTCATATCGTCCCAGTAGAGCGGCTGCACTAGCCACTCTCATAACGGATCCTGATGTATTGCACATTCGCCGTCCCAAAGAATCCATGTTTTTGCTGTCCTTCTCTGGAGGAGCAGATGACAGAGGTATTTGCATGTGCTTTTCTGGCGGCGGCGACTATAAGAGAATCCGGTGGCGGGTCAGACCGCAGAAACAAAAGGATCTTGGTCTGGGTCCTTATACTTTTTTGAAATTCTTGCGGGACCTGAGCCCACTGTGGCAGGTGTCAAAAAAGTCTTCATCGCAGGATCTAATAATCCTGGTACCAAAGGTAGAAGAGGCTTTGCAGAAGCCCGATGGTGCAAAGTTTCGAATATAACGGATGTAGAAACCTGAGGCACAGTCATGGTTATATTCAATTTGCTGGCACCTCTACAGAGAACCTCGTTGAATGTCCCCATATCATCAACAGGAGAAACTCTGGATGGTGGGGTTGACGATATAGTAGGGGAATAGTCTCTATACGATGACCTTGTTGATGAGGTCGTTGTAGGAGACCTCCGTCTTCTCCTTGGCGTATGTGATCGGCGGGGTTCTGAGCGTTCTTTTGAACGTGAAGGCCGTCTTAATGGAGATCTGGAACGCCTCGGGGACCTACCAGCGGAAGATCTCGCGGATTCCGTGGGAGGAAGTCTTTCAGTAGATCTGGGTTTGTTCTTCCAGTGCCTAATGTCCTCCAACCATCTGGGTGACATATTGATGGGAGGAGATTTGTCTCTCGCCGGAGAGCCCTCCGGTGTAACCTGAATAATAGTTATACCAGGCGAGGAAGAAGCTTCCCTCGACGTCGACCGTGATTTTGAAGATGATTTTTCTAAACCTTCAGCTGGAATAACTTGCTTGTCCCTCGACGTCGAACGCCTCGACGTCGAACCAGAATGAGCCACCATCGACGACGACCGTGGAGGTGAAACTCTTGACGGTGGAGATCTATGGGACGAAGCCCTCGACGTCGGTCTCTTCGACGACGACCGCTGGTGTTCATGCGGTGTCTTCGACGTCGACCCTGCCCTCGACGTAGACCGCTGACGGGTCCGAGAGGGTGAATTGTAGAGACTCAACGCCGACCTTCGAGAAGGGGGCGGAGATCTCGACGTCGACCTCTGAAATAATGTCGACGGACGTTTCGACGTCGACCGAGGTCTATCATGCTTCGAGCCCGAAACATGTCTCGACGTAGACTTACTTTTCGACGGCGTACTCCTCGACGGCGATTTTGCCTTCGACGTCGATCTCGCTGTCGGTCTCACTCTCGACGGCGATCTTGCCTTCGACGTCGATCTCGATCTCACTTGGGTCATAGCTCTCGACGTCGACTTACCTCGACGGCGAGCTTGTCTTCGACGCCGACCTGACTTGTTTGGTTGTCTCGACGTCGACGACATGCTAAGATGTTTTTTCTTACTTCCAGCTTTTGGTGAAGTAGATTTTCGCCGTTTCCTTGGAGAAGAGGGCCCTCCAGATGGATGATGACTTTCTGGGCCACTTTTCTTTCCTTTCACCATCAAGGCTAGAAGTCTGATCGTCTCTCTGTCTTTCAATGTTCTACTTGAAAGTTGACGACAGTGGTAGCATGTCTCTGTGTCGTGAGAAGAAGGTAGACACACGACACAGACCGAATGAGGATCGGATTTGGCCATCTTCCCACAGGAAGGACATTTATCGAATAAAGGTGGCATATCTGACTAAAAAGAATGGTCAATTAGTCAGAAAAAGACTGGTATTAAAACCAGTAAAAAGAAATATTGTTAGAATATTGTTAGAAATATAAATTCTGACTGGAAAAGTCAAAATCAGTTAAGCTCAAGCTCCAGGTTCCTCACAGAAGGAGCCGGAAAAAGAACTGACCTAACTGTCACCTGTGGTGCATGATGGGAGCAGGGGCTCCTGGAGGTCTTAAAGGCATAGTGCTCAGTCTCTGAGGCCTTAAAGGCGAGGTGCCAGTTTTTCCTTTTCTGTACAGGGATGTTATTTATTTATGCAGCCTTATTTGGGCTAATTGCCTGGCATTACTGTTTTCTTGATGAAAATAAAAGGTTTTTTGCGGAATGCTCTTACTGTACATGTCCTTCTCTTACATTATGTGTTTATATGGCATTTTCATACTAGAGAAATACATGTAATTCTGGCTTCTTAGCCTATTGGATATGTTTGAGGCTGCATATTTTTTATGTAATACATGTATATGTGTGTGTTATTTCGTACTATGTACTCCTTTTCTACTACATACACATATATATGTATTTTTATATATGCTCCGGGTTCCCGCACGTGGGCGGAGATTATTCAGTGCTTATGACTTTGATGAGTATCCCCTGGAAGAGAACTTGTTTATCTGAAAGTAACAGTTAAAGAATCCTTAGCTTAGAATAGATACCACAGCAATACCAACCCTGGAGGTGGGTCTACGAACCAAGTTCACACCAGAAAGTCCTGGAGAACAGAACGGCCAAAGAAGCCGTCTCTCCGGACTTGACTGTCCCGGCAGTAGTGTCTAGTGAGCGGGTGCAGAGATGCCCACGTAGCTGCCTGACAGATGTCATTGAGGGGGGACTCCTCGTCCCAAAGATGTAGTAGCTGCCGTCGCCCTAGTGGAATGGGTGCGCAGCCCCGCTGGAGGCTCCTTTACCTAGGAATAGCAAGCCTTAATGCACAAAACGACCCACCTAGAGATAGTCTGTTTGTGCACGGCCCGACCTTTCTTGGCGCCTACGTAGCACACAAAGAGCTGGTCATCCACCCGGAATTGTTTGGTGCAATCCAAATAAAAGGAAAGTGCCTGTTTTGGATCCAGACGGTGGAGCCTCTCTTCTTTTGAAGGATGCGGAGGCGGAAAGAAGGTGGGTAAAGTGGTGGTTTGGCCAATGTGGAAAGAAGTAACCACCTTGGGAAGAAAGGAAGGTCTGGTTCTTAGTACAACCTTGTCCGGATGAACAGCCAGGAAAGGAGGTCCCGAAACTGCGTTGTGTCCAGAACCGCTCCGATGAAGAGGAGCTTCTGAGAGGGAGTCAGAGCGACTTCGGCACGTTGATGAAGAACCCCAGCGAGTGCAGGAGGTCGGCCATAGTCTGGAGGTGGGAGAAGACAGCCTGGGGCGAGCCCGCCTTCAACAGCCAGTTGTCGAGATAGGGGAAGACTGGAACCCCTGATCTGCGCAGATGAGCTGCGACCTCCGCCATCACTTTCATGAACACCCGAGGGGTGCTGGTAAGGCCAAAGGGGAGCACAGTAAACTGAAAGTGCTCGTGGCCTACCGTGAACCGCAGGTAACGCCGGTCGGCCGGCAGGACGGGGATGTGAAAATAAGCGTCCTGCAAGTCCAACGCTACCATCCAGTCTCCAGGGTCGAGGGCAGACAGGACCTGAGCTAGCGTCAACATTTTGTACTTCTCCTTCCGGAGGAAGCGGTTGACGTTCCTGAGATCCAAGATAGGACGCAGGCCTTTGTCCTCCTTGGGCACCAGAAAGTAGTGGGAATCGCAACCATGACCTACTTCTGGGACAGGAACTCGCTCGATGGCTCCCTTGGCCAAGAGTGCCGTAACTTCCTGTTGGAGAAGGGCCAGATGATCCTCCGACATGCGATGGTACTGAGGTGGCATGGATGGAGGGGCAGTCTCGAAGGGGAGGGAGTAGACCGTTCGGACTATTTGCAAAACCCACCTGTCCGACGTGATGGTGCGCCAGTGGGGGAGGTGATGGCGAATCCTGCCGCCCACTGGCGATTGGTGGCCCTGAAAGGTCGGACTAGGAGGCTGCTGCAGGGGGGGGCTGTGGTGGACTGGCCCGCCCGCTGGCCCCCAGAACCACGGCGGTGGTTCCCACGTCCCCGGCCACGCAGGGGCTGAACAGCTTGCACAGGACTGTGGCTCAGGGAAGGGCGGGGCACCCCTTCCGTAGCCACGAAAGGGGCGAAAAGCAGACTGCGCAGGGCGGGTGGTGGAGAGGCCCAAGGACCTGGCCGTAGCCCGAGAGTCCTTAAAGCGATCCAGCGCGTTGTCTGCCAGGTCGCCGAATAGGTGACGGCCATCAAAGGGCATGTCCATAAGAGTGGATTGGACATCCCCGGAAAAAACAGTCAACCTCAACCAGGCATAGCGTCGAAGGGCTACCGACGTGGAAATCGTCCTGCCTAGTGAGTCGGCGGTATCCAGCCCACAGCAGATGGTAAACTTTGCTGCATCTCTCCCTTCGGCAACTGCACGGGAGAGTACGGCCCAGGCCTACTCCGGGCACTGGGACACCACTTGCGCCACCGTATCCCACACTGAGTGGGTGTAATGGCCCAACAGCCATGCAGCGTTTACCGACCGCAGTCCCAAGCTGGAGGAAGAAAACATCTTCCCAAGATGGTCCAGCTTTTTGGATTCCCTATCAGGTAGTGCGTTAGGGAATGCACCTTTGGAGGCGGAGGCTTGGACCACCAAGCTCTCAGGGGTGGGGTGTTATGTTATCTGAGTTTATATAGCGCACAGCTGCCCCAGCAAAGAGGCGTCCCGGCGCTGCCAGCGTCAGAAGGAACAGGGCTAAGAACACAACAGGTAGGCGTAAGGAATATACAGTAGACAAAAAGGACTAAGCAGAAGGAAAAAGGAAAGTTTTAATTGCTTTCCTGAAGTCCACCATGCGATCCAAGCTGCGAATCTGAGGAGGCAAGGAATTCCATCGCTTGGCAGCTAAGTAACGGAAAGATCGACCTCCGACCCAAAGGCGCTTCACACGGGGGACAATTACCAAATGCTGTCCTAGGGAGCGCAGCTGGCGAGTGGGGGCATACAGGGCTAGCAAGTTAGCCAGGAGACTGGGCGAGGCAAGTTTCAGGATCTTAAAAGATAAGCAAAGAGCCTTAAATTGGATCCGTTTGGCCACTGGAAGCCAATGTAACCTCTGGATGGCCCCAGTAGAAGGACAGTTACGTGGGAGCCCTGACAGGGCTCAGGCGGCAGCGTTTTGAACACGCTGCAGTCGCAATATCTCAGCCTGATTAGCTCCAAACAGGAGCGAATTAGCATAATCTAGTCTGGATAGAATGGCTGATTGAACAATCAGTTGGCGAGTAGATGAATCAAAAACTTCAGCAGGGGCCTAAGTCCCCGCAGGAGGCCAAAACAGGTGCCCGCAACTCTTTTGGTATGTTCTTGAAAGCTAAGGGTAGCATCCATCCATACCCCCAAGTTTTTTACCACCAACTTAGGGGTGTTGGGAGAGGAAAGTGGGGTCGCCCGGGGCCGGGCAGTGGCGTCGGGCAATCATCCTATCCACAGGAGCCCCTTGACCAGGTGCCCAAAAGGATGTCGGTGAGGGCTTCATTAAACGGTAGCGGGGGGCTCCGAGGAGCTCGCTGCCGGTTGAAGCACCTCTGTCAGGAGGTTAGTCTTGACTGCCACCGTAGGTAGCTCAAGGTTGAGAGCCTCGGCCGCCCTACGCAACACCACGGCGTAAGACGCTCCCTCCTCCGTAGCCACGGTAGGAGGATACAACATGCCACGGTCTGGTGATTTATCCAGACCACTGGCTTCCCCCAGTTCCTCTCTACAGTCCGGTTCATAACCCAACTGGTCAGTTAAAGGGTCTCTTGGAAGGTGAGGCTCCTATATCAAGTGCTGGCACAAAATCAAGAACTCCTCCAGGAATACACTGAACCACCAACTCTGGCAAGAATTGTGCAGTACATCTACCTCACCGGCCAAAGCTTACCTGGAGGAATCACTGGCCCTCACCAGATTAGCTGACCTATGGGAAATTCCAACAACGCATTCGCACTTTAAGCACATCGTAAATAAGGTTATTAAGAAACTTTCTCTCACAGAAGATAAAGCGGCTTTTGCACGCAGGAGCCATGCATGGATGACTGAGTAGTTACAAATCATTTGGGCCGCAGGCATATTTTAAACTGGGGTACTCAAGGAAGTCAAAAGAATCCTTTTTAAAATACAGGTTAGGAATCCTACCATGTATCACACAACAAGAAGCTACTTTATTAACAAGTCTGATTTCTAATGTATATAGAGGCACATTATGCCAATGATTTAGGTGGTGTTGGACATTACAAAAAATGTATGGACTGGCCTCACACACCACCAGGTGTCATGCTTCATCATCGGCTGTCCTCGCCCTTTAAAAACCACGTTTGATAAAGGGGGGGCCTGCACCTGGAGACAGGGAGGCACTTCTAAAACTAAGTGGGGGCCCGTGCTGAGAAGGTGAGCGAGTGATGTTTAAAAACCGATGCACAATCCTGCGTGAATTCTTTTAATGGCGCAGAGTGTGCTCGATATTAAAAATTAGTGGTGGAGACTAGGGGGTTTAGTACCCCATCTCCATCTGTGTTGCCAACATGTTTCTGCCAATACGGCCAGGAGGGTCCATGGCTTTCATCAGGGAGTGGGGGAGAAAAGGGGGTCCTATCTCGTCTCAAAAGAGACAAAGATAAATCCACTTTTTGTAGGCTGGAACTAATCCAGCTCTACCGTCAAATCTTCAGGACACCTGTAAAGTAAAATGAAATATGACAGCATAAATATGATAGTATCAAACCCATGCTGTCCAGAGAGAAATCAGACTGAGAGACCTGCACAGTAAACATTAAAAGTGCATGTGGTGAGCACACGTGTCACTGCATACGTGGTGCTCCAAGACAAAAGTAGTTGCGAGACCAGCTCACACTCTTACCCTATTAAAGGTGTACGGATGTCCCATGGGAAGGGAGGAGTAGAGGGACCCCTGTAGTCAAACTCTGAGAACCAAATTATAAAAGTGAGCGTTCGAGCAAAATAGAGATAATGCACAGTGTGGATTCAACAGTGCATTCACTCAAAATAGCAGTGGAAAACTATTCCATCTCTAGGCTCCATCACACATCCATCCATACTCTTACTACGTCAAGGTGCGTCCCTCGCGTTATTCCCAACGTCCGTCCTCGTTGCTTCCCCGGTGATGAATAGTTCGGGAAAGTGGTGCGGTATATATACGCGAGGACCGGTCGCTAATTGACCCGCAAATGAATTCGTGACTCGCACCTGTGGACTGATTGCCACTAGTCGAAGACTCAAAAACGGTGTCGACATAAGTCGCCAAAAGTCAGTCAAAAAGTGACTTACCGACTGCGGATGTGGTGACTGTGGATTCGGTACCGGGGGAGGTGTAATCAGGTCGACCGGCGCCGATCCGGATCCAGGCCTGGATCCAAGGGGACCCTGCGGTGCCGGGGTCGGAGCCGCCGGCGTTAAAGCCCCAGGGCACCCAGCCAAGTCCGTGGGGCCCGAAGGCGCGCTGGCGGAGTCGGACTGCCCAAAGATGGCATGCATCGCTTCGTAAAATTGGCAAAGCTGGGCAGGGTTCGTTCGGGTCCCGGGAAGGGAGGAAAACTGAGTCGACCCTTCCGGCTCCGCACGCGGAGTCGCGGGAGGGGCACCACCCGCATCCCTCATCGCGTCGGCCGACCGACGGGGAAAGTCAAAGAGCGACTATGCTTTTTCGACTTCTTCTTGTGCTTAGACTTACCTGAGGAGTGCGAAGACTTGGAAGAAGACTGGCTTCGCGACCAGTCCCTCGACCTCCCACGCGACCGGGACCTCAAACGGCGCAGAGCCGACTGCCGGGCCTCGAGAAGCTTTCGGGACCACTCCAGCAAAGACTTCGGATTCATGGTCCGGCAGTCGGAGCATGACTTGGGATCGTGGTCGCGCTCCAGGCAGAGGAGGCACACGCGGTGCGGATCAGTCACCGACATCAGTCGGCTACAGGAGCCGCAGGCCTTGAAACCGGGCATCCCCCGTGCACCAGGAGTCGAAGACTCAAAAACGGTGTCGCCAAAAGTCAGTCAAAAAGTGACTGGAGGTACCGCTCTCTACGGATCTGCGCTGGCTGGCGCGGAAAAAGAAAGAACTGACGTCAGCGCGCGAGGGCGGCGTCTAAGTAGCTATCGCAACGTCATCCCGGTGACCACGACGCCAACGACGAACGCGGAGCCGACAGACGCCACCTTTCGACGCGCAGGGATACTGCTGATGAAAAAAAATTCTCTGGATCCAGTCCGACGCCTGGTGGTAATTCTAAGGTAAGGAATCTATAACTAACTTTCTTTCAGATAAATTGCACAAAACACCAATATCCTTTTTGTTTCAATATTTAATAGTGTATATATATATTTATACACACATACACTTTCACTAACTATATTGGCTCTAGTGATCGTCGTGATCAGCTCTTTGAACTGGTGCTAACCACAGGGGGAACTAGCCCGCTACTTATCAAACAACATTATTTAAGGAAAACCTGGCAGCACAGATAAGTAGGTCCTCATTCACAAACGTTGACTTATGTGTTTGAATCGGTCGGAAGAAAGAGCATTGGGCTATCAGAGGGCGGAGCAGAACGAACATACCGAGAAATGTTTCAAAATGGTATTACTAGTGGTTACCACCATCAGTCTTGTTGCGACTGGGTGCTGCTGGCTGCCAGCAAAATCTTTTTGGGAACTTATGTTGTACCCTTCTCCTAAAAATTCCTGCTAAGTAGTAAACTGTGTGTTATGGGAATAGGATGTTAAAGAGTGCAGATAATGTTTTGAGATTTTTATCAGTCTTCCAGCTGTGTTTCAAGGGCTAGTTCACAGAAAAAAAAATCCTGCATAGAATATTTCATGTGTTATGAGAGGACAATATTTCTCCGGAAAATACCAAAAAGGCAACTGCATTTTTGCACAAGATCTGCTTAATTAATGTACTATCCTAGTAAATGTATCAGCTCTCCTAAGAAATGTGGGTCTTGCCCGTTTACAATAAAACCCGCCATGCTAAAAAAGTGTGTGTATTGGCTCATTATAGTGCTGCAGTTCTGTTGAGAAGAGGAAAACCAGGCTCGCTCAACTGAGATCCCTACCTGTGATCAACAGGTTACATGATGATATCTCTAGCTAGAGTGTTAACTCAGTGAATTAGGTCACTGAGAATGGGACCCAAACGAACAGTGAGCACTAAAGCAGATGCACTCGCCTACAAAGAGGTTTTCAACAAATAGTTACTCCATCTTGAAGGGATGTACATCTTGCAAAGAGTCAGTAACCTGTAAAGTGTCATGGTCAGTCCTAGTTTTAGCTTTCCTGCTATATTAAAGGATGATCCTATACAACAAATTGGAGAGATTCTGACAGGCTGTCATTTCTGAAAACCAGTAGGGCTGCACCAATAGCAGCCGCTGAACATGAGGCAGTCATGAGAGGTGCTGGACTGAACACTGTCCTGGAGCACTGTACAGCAGAAACTGATCTTAATTCTCTCATTCTACTGCTCTCCTTTCTACAGAATTTGCATAGAAAATCTACCAGGACAAGCTCATAAGGTACACAAATACAATGTCCCACACAAATTCTTTTCACTATTAAAAAAAAACAAAAAACAATTTCAACTGGTCTTTTTGGGCTTATTCCTGTTGGGAGCACCTCACATCAATTACACAAAGCGCATCCAAAGGGGGCACAATTCTGGGGTACACAAATATAGATTAGTATCAGTACCAAAATTAATTTGTTATATACATCAAATAAACATTTGTAAAGAAGAAAACTAAACGGTGCAAGATGCACAACATTAGTTCCTCAACATTCTACATATTTATCACAATTTACAAAGTCAAAAACCTATACTCCCAAGGAGAAATGTCTTCCTCTGATCAGCCCACAGAAAGTGATTAGAGTTTGTGTGCAATAAAAAAGATCAAAATCCCTTGAAGACGATTTAGCTCATAAAAAGTACCTGGCATGTTATCAAACATGGTGCTTGTTTGATTGATCTGCAAGTTCTATGAACAACTGGCGTTGAGCCATAAATCCTCAAATAGTTATAATTATAACCAACCATCATGGGTTTCATGGGATAACTGTCCCGCATCCTCAGGGATAAAAGGAGTTTAACTGCTTGGGATTCAGAATGAGAAATCATGGGTCCACACTGTTGGAAAAGATACAAAATGTAGAATCTTAGGTCACAATAATTTCGATCTCATTTGGTTCAAATGTTTCAAGGTATATCTTATAAGTTACAAATAGAAAGGCCACTCCACGTAAGAGTCTATAAATCATGTCTCTCCAACAGCAATGGGACTGGAATCCATATGTCAATGGTGACGGCTGGCGGTAATTTTAACTATATTGAACTACCTGAAATGAAGGCCCATTTTAGGAGAAAAAGGGTCTAATAAGACAGTGGCTCACTGCAACCCTCTGGGATCCATCCTAGAGGACAGTAGTTTCAGTGCTCTGCCTAAGATGCAGAGTTCCTGTAGGCAATCAATCAGCAGCGATGGGAAAATGGTGTCCAGCAGGATCAGTGCTGCTCCTTGCCCCACATCCACAAGCCGCCAAACACTGTCCATAGCCAAAAACAAAGCAGTTTATTTTCTGTGATCTTTCCGGAATCCGCAGTGACATCCAACCAGTTCTACTATTCCCCATAAGCCATCAAGTGGCTGTTGAGATGTTTTTCCAAGATCTTAGCAGGAACTGGGAGAAGAGATAGGTCGGACGTTTTTAAGGTTGTTGGGGCCTGGTTAGGTTTCCTGAGAAGAGGCTTCACTACTGTGTCCTTCCACAGCCAAGGGTAACATCCAGAAGCGATAGCTTCGTTCATTATGACGAGAGGGGCTGCGCTCCAACCCTTGCTACCATTTGAAAAACTTCAGGAATACAGGGTTCAAGGGGTGAGCCCGAATTAGTAACAAGTAGGTGCTTCTCCGGGGGGGGCGCTAGAGGGCGCACGGCAAGATGGCCGCATTCTAGTGCTGCTCTGCCCGGCCGGGCACAAATCCGCCAAATATCTGCCTGAAATGCACGCATCTATCTCCAAAACAGGACTGAAAAGTGGGGTGACGTGTTTCTGCACCGAGCGGAGGTGAATTCTGCCACTTTCGCCAACTGCACACGAAGGGCACGGACATTTCGGCTTCTCGGCGGGCGCTCGTAAAATGGCGCCGACCGGGAGCTCCTGAGCCGAGGTATCTGAGGCGTCTGAGAGAATGAGGGGTCTGTGGATAGCGCAGGAATGTTATGGGAGACGTTTAAGGTAACCATTAGAGGGGCTTGCATAGGGGCACAGTCTGGTGTGCTACGTGATATCCGACGCCGAATTAAAAAATTGGCGTCTGACATCTCCATACTGGAACGAGAGTATGAAACCGACCCTTCCCCAGCGAAATTGGCGGAAATACGAGTGCTTGTCACTGAACATAACAAAACAGTTGACCAGGAGCTATTGCACTGCTCCCGTCGGAAAACTGCTCGCTATTATGGAGAGGGAGGCCGTCCCAGCCGCTCATTAGCGCAAAAATTAGCAGCGCCGCGTAGTCAAGAGCACATAACCGAATTAATTGATACGGACGGGGTGGCCCATTATTCAACTCCTGAGATAAGTGATGCAATATTGCAATTCTACACCCGGCTATATGCTGCTAACTGCTCCCCACCACCTGAGGAGATTGACTCATATTTGGAAGATGTCGCATTGGGGTGGCTCTCGAATGCACATCGTGAATACCTTATGCAACCATTCGATGAGGAAGATGTGAAGTTAGCCATAATGTCCCTGCCGACCTGCAAGGCTGCCGGGATGGACGGGCTGCCTAGTGAGTTTTATAATGCTTATGTGTCGGATCTCGCCCCTAGGCTTTTAGATGTGTACGCGGAGGCGTATGAGACGGGACGATTACCACCCTCCCTTAGGGAAGCCCTGCTTGTGACACTGTTGAAACCAGATAAACCTCCGAATTTGTGCGAGTCTTATAGGCCTCTCTCGCTCATTAATATAGACGCGAAGATACTGGCAAAAATGATTGCCACTAGAATACAACCGCTGGTCCCACTTCTGGTCTTGCCTAATCAGTCGGGGATCGTCACCGCGCGCTCTACGACTCACAACTTGCGCACGGTTTTCTCCACCTTACATTATTTTGAACCTGACTTCCAGGCAGTTGCAGTACTGTTAGATGCAGCCAAAGCTTTTGATTCCTTGCAGTGGCCTTACATGTTCACGGTCTTGACCAGGATGGGCTTTCCTCCATTTTTCCTGCAATGGCTAAGGGTGCTTTATAGCGATCCGGCTGCCCGGGTGCGAGTCAATGGGTGGGTGTCATAGTCGTTCCCTATTGAACGAGGCAGGGGTGCCCATTGTCACCAATGCTCTTTTCGCTTGCCCTTGAACCTCTGGCCTGTAAACTCCGACAAACGCATGCAGCAGCTGCCTTACGTTTTCGGCAGAGACCGCTTGTAGTCTCGCTATACGCGGATGATATGTTGCTTTATGTCCGCGAGCCTGGCGTGTTTTTACCTGAGCTGCTCAGGGAGTATGTTAAATTTGAAAGGTACTCGGGTCTTGGGATCAATTGGTCAAAGTCAGTGGTGTTCCCCCTGACGGCACATACGAAGGAGGTGGAGCTGGATTACCCCTTGACCTGGACGTCAGACCCCATGAAATATCTAGGAGTCTGGCTGCACAGGGCTCCAGATGTGGTGATATCCGAGAATTATGGCCGCACGGATCACTGAACTGGCTGATCGTTGGGCACATCTATCATTCTCACTGGCAGATAGGATAGCGGTTGTGAAAATGGCCTTTCTACCTAAACTGCTTTATTTCTTTGTTAATATTCCGATAAAAGAGTGTGGCACTGTTCAAAACTCTTCAATCGTCGTTGCTGACATTTGTGTGGGGCGGTAAGAAACCACGATGCAGGTGGGACCTTCTAGTGCAGCCCTTTGACCGAGGCGGGTTTGAGGTCCCAGATCTTCGACTCTACTATCTGTGTGCACAGGCGCAATTTGCGCATTATTGGCACTTCCCCCAGCGGTTTCAGCCGCATGTTGCTATCGAAGCAGATGCAGTTCTTCCAACGCCGCTACAGGCGGCGACACTGTCGGGGGGGCGCGGGAGGTCCGCGGAATGAAATTAACCCTGTAATGTGCACGGCGTGGGCTTGGCGAATGTTGGCAAAACGGGCTAAATTGCCCTACTTGTATGCACCTTTGCTGCCATTGGCCTCGCACCCCGATATTTCAGCGGCACGGGAGAAACAGGCTTTACGTGCATTGGCTGATGCGGGTATCTCCCGGATGGGGGATTTGTATAAGAATGGCCAATTCAGGTCTTTACAAGATTCACAGAATGGTGGGGACCGTGGCTTTATGTTCGGCTTCACTTATGTCAGAGTGAGACAGGCTATTAGGGCTGTCTATCCGGAATACCCGGCTGAACCCACTACTCTACGGGCATTGCAGGCGATGCTGGCGGGAGAAGGGCGTCGGGGATTAATAAATAGACTTTATAACGCTTCCCTGCGAGAACAAGTTGATCACCCCTCTTGCCTTAGATGGCAGGCAGCATTGGGAGTCACCCTAGCGCCTGAAGTTTGGACGGTGTGCTGTGCCGTGCTTACGGCAAACTGCAACCTCAGAATAATTCACTTCAAATTTTTACATCAATTATATTATACTCCTGTGCAACTTTGTAAGTATGGCTTGCGAGAATCTGCTAATTGCGTGGTAGGGCGGATGCAGATTTCATACATGTAGCACGGTTGTGTGCGGGAGTGTTTGCCTTCTGGACTGCGGTGGTAAAAATGCTTTCTGAGGTTGTGATGGAACCTGTGCAATGCACTCCAGAGATGTGTCTGCTTGGGCATGTTAAACGCCTTAAGCCTTGTAACAGACGTATAGTTGCAGTGTCTACTTTGTTTGCAGAGAGGGCTGTTGCGCAATGTTGGGGTGCTAAGACCATTCCAACGGTAAAGAAATGGCTTCGTGATCTGCTTTACTGTAGGGACCAGTTGCTGATATATGAGGAGGAGTTACCTGAGAAGTCTCGCCCCAAAGATTTCTGGGCCCCGCTTACTACATACCTGCTGTCTCGTCCAGACTTGCTGTAAATTTGTGGAAATGTCGCACTTTTCTCTTTTTTGCTATATCACCTATACTTCTGTGGGGAATTTGCCAACTGCCTAAGTCGCTGTTACATAAATGTCCGCTGACGCCCCGTGGGCGCCCACTATCTGTTAGTATGAGTGGATTTAATGCAGGAATTAGTCAGCTGCCATCATTACTACTGTTTTGTATATGCCTGTCTATTGCTACATCGGTTTTCTTTGAATGCACTAGAATAGCAGCCTTGTTCTGCCTGAGGGGGGTGGAGGGGGTGCGGGGGGTGGAGGGGGCTTGTTCAATATCATTTGTATGTATCAAATCTGCATCTTTTCGAAGTCATTGTATTTGCTGAAACTAATAAAGTTAAAAAAAAAAAAAAAAGTAGGTGCTTCTCCACCAGTTCTTGGAGAGGGGGTGGGAGGGAACTGTGAGCCTATTAGTGGTTAGTTCTACAGGTTGAGAAAAAATGAGAAGTTCCGATAGTCCCTCTCTTCTTAAGGGCACCAGATTGCCCTCTGCTGGGTTTTCCGAGTCGAGCTCCTTATAGGTAATAGCAATCTTTTCTTGGAAGAAATCCGCGAGTTGACTGCAAAGCTCTCATGAGCCTGTCATTACAGCAGGGCTCAAAGGTGTAGATAGCTGCATGACAATTTTAAAAAGATCTTTAGAAGAATCTGTGGCCTCAATTACAGTATTTAGCTTCTTCCTCAGTAAGAGCCCTCTTAAAATCTCTGATCATATACTTATAAGCAGTCCTTTTTTGCTCCTCATAATTCCTTCTCCAGACACGTTCCTGGCGACGGCAGGCCTGCCTAAGCAGCCTAAGTCTGCTGTCCAAGGACAAAATTAAGTAAAGAACTGCAGTTATTACCCTTAATCTTGAGCAAATTCAACGTGTTTTGCTGTTGTAACATCACTGTATATTACATGTGTGAAGACAACCATTACAAATGCTGTAATACAGCAGCCAAGGCTTTATGAGATGCCCTTTATATATTCTATAACAAATTGACGGTTTCTGCACTTTTAGAAGTTCTTGCAATCTACTTTTAACATGTATGCAAAAAGCAAGATGTCAGTAAACAATGGAAAATATAACAAATTTGATCAAGACATCTTCACTGATTCCAAACACTGAATCTTGGACAAGGTTAGGTTTGGGGCTATTTTTACTCTGACATGACGAAGATTTATATGGGTAACCCTCGAGGAGACACTGAAGATTGTAGTCTCTTTGCGTGCAGATCCCACTTAATTGTCCTGTGTGGTCATATGACGAATTTCTGATTTTAGTTTTTGCTTCAGAGTATTAGGATGAAGAGCAAAAAAAAAAACAAAGAAAAAAAACACCAGTTGCGAGGCAAAGTATTTTTAGATGAAGGGAAAATGTTTAAACAGACGTGGGATTATTAAAAGTGCTGATAATTTACAGTTGGTTACATGTGATTCTTTGACTTAACGAATTAATTTTTTTGGGAACCTACACAAAATGAAAATAAAAAATTTCATAATGGAAATAAAACGTGAAAGAGGAGAATTTAGCATGAAACAGCAATTAACAGAGTGAAGGCTGAAAAATGCCAAAACTAGCACAACAATCCTCAGCACGCAAATGCAAGAACTGAGGGGACAATGAGCAGAAAGCCTCCAGGGCAGTGGACGGGTTGTAAAATGAAAAGGGAATTCCTTTAACTGATCACTGCAGGAAATTAGAATAAAAGTAGAAACTTGGTCAGAACAGTGAATCCCAACCCGCATTGCAGCTATGACTAGAAACAGAATAAGTATAGCATATATAGATGCTTGGACAAGTAAGAGCCTGGAAGAGGAATCTAGCTATAGCTTTACATAGGACCACAAACAATGTTTCAGTGTCCTGAAAACCCTCCAGCCAATCCCAATCCTCTGCCTGAATCAAAGATTTAATACAAACATCTCGCACACTCATGCAACCCTTCAGCCTCTCCCTCCACACATCCCATACTCCTCTTCCTAGAACTCAACACTAGGAGTTACTTTATAATAAACTATGCTCCATTTTGCTATACTAAAGTCATAGTGAACTTCATCACCCACAAAACACCTGGACCTCCCATTCATCACACAACGGCTATTCCTTCTCCACAAACTAAACTCAGCCACACGACATCTTACGGTCAAATCCAACATTAAAGTTTCAAATCTGGCAAAGCAACCACATCTGTAGCGAGGCCATTCAATTAAACAAATCTTTCTGAATGTGAAGTAATGCCCGCATCGGAAAGCAATCCACAAACCAACAACATTCTTACCCGAGAGCTTGAAAAAAGGAGCAAGGATGAGTTTGATAAACTCCACAGAGCAATTCAAGTAAACACACAATGCAGAAAACCTGGAGAAACATCTGCAAGTTTTCTTCCCAATATACCCCAAAAGTTGAACAAGACCGCTTCCCTTAAAGAAAATACTGAAGCCAAAAAAACGCATCAGCCAATAATTGGTACATCACAGAGCTCATCAAACAAAGTAGGCTGGCCTGGAATCTGAATGGAGAAAGGCATAGGCCTTTTTCCAAGACAAACCAGATGTAATGCTAAGAAGAAGTTACTACAAAGTCATAAAAAGGCCAAATTTCCAATAAAAGGCAAGAGGCAACAAACCAGACAAAGATTTTCTGCATATTCCAAAAAGGACTAACCCAAATCAATGACAAACACATGCTGTTCAACTCAAAAATATTTTACCCGTAAATACTGAAAACGTATGACTGCATAAAAACAATGATGAACCTTAAAAACATGACCCTCTCAGTAGATATAATTCACAACCTTTACTTTAATGAGGTAATGATGTTTACAGACATAGGTAGATAATACAATTTGTGGACAGTGTAAAGTTCAGCATTGGGGATCAAGGGCCTCTTTCCAAAGACTGAACACAACCCTTTTAAATGAAGCAGTACCTTGGTCAGAAAATCTGCAATTTTTAATCATTTCTGAAAGAGAAAAAACAAAAACACCGCTCACCCTCTTAACAGGCTGATTTCAACCCCTACTTATCTGTGAAATATCCAAGAAAATATTACTTGACTGGAAACTGGGCTATGGTCCCATGTCAGGAAAATTGTGTCTCTTTTGCTTTCTCGCCCTAAGTGCGCCGGGTATGCCCAGACGTGGGTCCGGGGCTCACTGTGTCACTGGATTCAAGCTATCCTGGCTGATGAGGGGTGAAACCCCGAAACTAGTCCTAGGATGCTGGTTTACGGGCCAGGGAGGACCTGGCTTGGCAGTTCGGGCTGGACTGTTCCCATGAGGCACAGGGTCAAGACTGATTTGCATATGGCCGGGTCTAAACTGAGGTGGCATGGTGAGCTAAAGAATGATGGATTTAACCCAGATCTCTTGACTGGGGGTGAATGTTTTGATTTGTTCTGCACTGCGTCCATCAATAGTGTGTCTTTTTGCTTTCTCGCCCTTAGTGCGCTGGGTATGTCCAGACGTGGGTCCCGGGCTCACTGTGCCACTGGATTCAAGCTATCCTGGCTGATGCGGGGTGAAACCCTGGAACTGGTCCTAGGATGCTCGTTTCCGGTCCAGGGAGGTCCTGGCTTGGCAGTTCAGGCTGGACTGTTCCCATAAGGCACAGGGTCAAGACTGATTTGCATATGGCCAGGTCTACAAGATCACATTGCAGATATTTCCAAAGAAGCGGAACAGAGGAGCAGCAGTAGTCAATTTCGAAGAGACTCGAGAGCAGTAAGGCAGGGCGAGGCGGCGGAGCAGTGGAGGCGACCGTGGACTGCTGAGCAGCGGATCCAGCAGTGGGTTCAGCAGACTCGGCACCCCAACAAAAGTTGGGCAACAGCGTTCGGGAAGCCGTGATATTACACAGCATTTCTCTCCCCCCCCCCCCCAGCCCATCCCGGCCTCCCGCGAGCCCCCTTGCCCGCTTCAGAATCACCTCAGCAGTAAGCAGAGGAGTAGAGGCGAGCGCTGCGAGCGTGGTCGCCGCTAGGTGCGGCCGCAGAGAGTGAGCCCGGTGAGTCCGCGGAAGCGGCCCAACTAGGTTGGGTGCGGCTTGCGGCTCACCAGCGTGCCCTGCTAGTTTGCCCCCAGCCTCACAGTGTCAGCCTACGGGAGGGCTTAGGGGGTTGCAGTAGGAAGTGGTGGAGGGCAACAGGACTGCGCAGGGGGGACAGTCTACTCCCCCTTCTGCCCCACCCCTCTCAATCTTTCTGCCCTCTAAATTACCGCCACTGCCATAGCCTTCTCTTCAATCACCGCCTCTGCCACTGCCTCCTATTCACCTTATAACCAGGAGACAGACACCGTTTGCGGTTTCCCGGCAGAGCAGTTGAGTGTGGAGGCTAACTGAGCCGGCAGAACCTGCAGAGCTCCTTCTCTCGTTTGGCCCGCTTAGTGGAGCAGAGAGCAGCAACAGCGTTGGGGGCCTCGGGCGTCCCAGTTGCACCGCTCCCGCAGGGCCCTGGCCCCGCAGCACTGGTGCTGTATGAGGCAGGTTGCAACAGGAGGGGGGTCCTTAGGGGCCCTGAGAGCAGTGGCGTAGCAGCCGTTGCGGAGTGTGAGCCGGGCACCGCGGAATCGGCCCAGCCAGGTCTGAGTGTGGCTTGCAGCGACACCGGGGCTCCAGCTTAGGCATCTCCTCTTACCTACCTCCCTCCTTCCACCCTCGCTCTCCCCATCCTCCCACAAGCATCAAGAGGGCCCCAAGTGGGCCCCAAGTGGACCCAAGAGGACCCAGAGCATCGGCTTAAGGCAAAGGCACGAGCATCGGCTTAAGGCAAAGGAACGAGCATCGGCTTAAGGCAAAGGCACAAGCCAATCAGGAGGAAGGAAGATACCAAAACACAACCTCCCAGTCATCAGCGGACGATCATGACCTCAAAAAGAAGCAGACCAACAGCATGGGTCGAGACCTGGCGGAAGAAGATCCAGTGGGGCCGGCGCAAAAAAGGCTAACAAGGAGCGCAGCCCTCACACAGTCCCAGGAGCAAGCTAATCTTAGTGCGCCCCATCCAGGGCTCATTACCCATTTCTTTCAAGCCACAGGCACAGATACACCGAACAAATTTTTCGAAGGACAGAAAGGCAAGGCAGAGACCACATGCAAACCAAAAGGATCCCTAGGGGAAAATAAGGGTCTGGGTGGACCCCACCTTAGCGTGGGTGCCCGAGAGATCATCCCCGCACAAAAAACTGGGAGCCCTGTGAACATCCCAAAGTCTGCGGGTAAGGCCAAAAGCCCCCAACGGATTACAGCAGAAATCCACCAGTGGCCCAATGAGGACCACAAGGATAAGGAGGATAAGGAGGCGCCAGTGGCCAACCCTCCTAAGTCAGCCATTACAAGACCTTCCTTAACCGTGACACCAGGGAAAGATGGCCAGAACAACTTTATAGGATTAGACAGCTTAAACTCCTTCCTACAAAAATTAGAATTGACTATTGAAAAACCCTAGACTCAACTCCAAAATCCTTCGGTAAGCACTCAGACGTGAGGAAGCCCCACGCAGAGGGTTGGAGCCCGATGGGTCAAGAAGCCCCGCAAGAAGCACCTCACGAAGCCTTAAATCTGATAGCAATAAGAAGTACAGGATACAATTGTCAGGACATTGATCTGGCAGTCAAAAATGGAAGTTCAAATAGACTTATTGCAATCAATTGCTCAGCACCTGGCACGCCAAGATGAAAAGTTGGCAAAATTAGAGGCCACTCTCGAGATACATAAAGCAGCCTTAGCTCGTACAAGCTCCTGTGCAGACATCATAGAAAAGTGGTTGGAGCTACCAGAAGTACTAAAGGATATGCTGGCACTAGCCAAGGGACAGGGTGATACGTCCCTATTAAATCAAATAACCCCCAAGCCACTAGCTGGGAAGAATGTGGTAGCAGCCAACTCCGGAAACCACTCCCCTGCAAATAGCCGTGCAATTAAGGTACTGCAGGCAGGACCCAGTAACACAAATATCGCAGAAGCCCAAGGGATTAGGGACCTAGAGAAACCATCAATCGGCACAATAATCGATGTCCCCCACGAAGAAGCAGCTCCCGCTGACAAGGCAGAAGGAACAGTGGTAGGGGGGGTAGCCCCTCTGTGAAGGAGGGCTAAGAAAAAGCTGAAAAAACTGAAGAAATCGAAAATCAAAAGAAGATCACTATTACCAGCAATGAACTCCGGCAGCTCAGTGAACAACTTCAAACAGCAAAACATGGCCCAGGCGACAAGGGAAGATTACATGAAGGTAAACGAGGCTCGAAGCCCACGTAGCACACTTAGGGAGGGTCCACAAACAGCAGGGGAAATAACAGAAAAGATCCAGGAAGAGGCAGTCGGGCAGCCCAAAACACACGAGGCTGCCAGCACACAAGTCAGGGCAGCCGCCTCCCCGGGTCAGGAGCTTTTACACAGCGCGACGCAGCACACTAAAACCAACCAGGGTGAGCGGCATGAAGAGGAAAAGAGGGCTGGACGGGCAACAGGCAGATACTAGGTAAGAGCCTCCTATAACAACTCACTATATCAGAATCATCATAGGCTCTTCCCTGTAGAGGACAGATCAACACTGCTCATGTCCAAGCTCAACAACCAACCAACAATCCACGAGGTGTTGCTCACCCCTAGGTACACAGCCAAAGGCTCCTACGACATTCTCAATAGGTCCAACATCTTACGTTTATTCGGACACATCGACACCCTAGCACTGATAACCTCTGAAGACAGAGTGGGTACATTTCAGAAGGTTAGACAGCGACACCCACGTGATTCCACCTTAGTCTGCTTCACCCAACAGCCAGTACAACTGACGGTCCTTGGCGAAGCACAGCACCTCGCAAACTGGGGTAAAGAAGTCACTGCACTTAGCATGCCGAAATACCCACACATGCTTATTCCCAAAAATGACAGGCAGGAGCCTACATCAGTCCTCAAAGGTACAATGAACAAAAGCGCAGGAAGAAGAGATATATCTGAACGAGTAAGAACCCCGATAAAAATTAGCATCTCGTACAGCGACACAGCGCAGAGTACAGACGCATCAGCAAGAGCAGGCCACCATGGAGGTCCCATGGCAACATTATCCCTAACCAACGCTACAGCTACAACAGCAGAGGAAGCTTAACATCAACCCGCGCTCAACAACACAAACTAACCCTCATCTCATGGAACATCGTAGGGTTAAGTAAGATCGTTATGGACAAGGCCACGCAAGACTACCTTGCAAAGGGGGACATATTGTGCTTCCAGGAGACCTGGGCTAAGACAACAACTCTAATTGGCAGCTTTTATGAACATCACATACCCGCGACCAAAAATACCCTCTTCAGACGCCCATCTGGAGGTTTATCCATCTTCCTCAGCCACGCCTGCAAACTTAAAACCATAGTCATAAAATTGGAAACACCCAACCTCCAAGCTGTGATAATCGAGGGGCTGGGCAGGAGGCAACAGCCCCATCGCCTCCTGCTAATTAACTGTTATATTAACCCAACAAAGTGCCAAACGCAGCTCGCCATGGAAACCTTTATCAGCATCTTGGAAGATGTACTCATTAAATTTGAACACCACAACGTGATTATTGCAGGAGATTTTAACACAAGAGGTCTGGACCATGTCCCAGTCGCACCCAGCACCGGGAAAAAGTCGGGGCCGTTGATTTCTTTTCTCAAAAACTTCAAGCTAATATCCACTCATGGAATAAAAAAAAAAACGGCCACCCCTCATGGACCCCCAAGCCGACCTTTAGGAATACATCCACCATAGATTATATTTTAATCAATGAAAGGCAGGCTCATAAATTGAGTGATTTTGGAGTGGACAACAGAGAGGAAAGTGATCACAGGCCACTCTGTACCACCTTTAATCTGGCCCTGGAACCGGCTGAAGCCCAGGAAACAATCGGTGTAACCTCGGGCGAAGAACAATATACAGCCCAAAAAAAGACTAAAATGGACCGCCAATCTTAGTAACAGTCTGCTGGTGTATGTAGCTGCAAGGGAGGAGGTACATCAGACACGGATGACAATGAACATCATAAGCCATTGGGAAACGCTGATAGCGGATTTAAAGAAGGACCTGGGTAATGCTCACCAAACAAGAAGGAGCTTCAACTCAAAACATCTTTCCCAGGAGACAAGAGCCCAGAAGTGCCTAAAACAATGTACACGTGCTCTCAAGAAAGCAATTAAGGCAAAAAAGAAAGGCGTCCACTCGTCACAGGTGAGATCCATCCCGGCCCTGCGAACCACATACAGGAAGACAGTATGGGAGCTGAAAAGACAGTGCATAGATAAGAACTGGCTTAAAGTGTTCTCCTTAATCAAAGACAAGGATAACTCCAAGTTATGGAGATACATTAATACCCTGAGTGCCCGATGTACGCCTAAAGAAAAGTGTCGCTGGCAACGTATTGAAACAGTATGTGAGGGTCTGTACACGAGTGAAACATGCAAGGTGGGCCCTCTCATCACAGAGTGGTCTCATGCAGCAGCAGAGGCCACTAAACCCCACCTGAAGAACACGCAGGAAGAACTGCATTCCTGCCCAAGTTTTTAAGTCCGCCCAGTCATTCTTTGCACCTATACTCACTCCACTATACAACTACTTATACGCCACAGCATTATTACCGCAATCTTGGAAAGGCTCAAATCCGGTTTCCTATACACAAAAAAGGTGACCACACGAACCCTGCCAACTACAGGCTAATAGCCCTGCTCGACATCGAAGCAAAGGTCTATGCCCACCTACTACTAAGAGACCTAGAGGACTGGGTGGACAACAACGGTATCCTCCCGTCATATCACACGCTTCAGGGCAAATTGCTCCACAATGGATAAAATCTTGCCACTGTCCTACCTCTCCAAGCAAGCAGTAAAGAGAAACAATCTGCCCCTATTTTACTGTTTTATAGACTATACTACAGCATTCGACAGTCAATCGAGGAAGGCTATGGGCAAAACTCGAATCCTGGGGTATCCCTGTGACCCTTTTAAAAGCGATAAAAGCCCTCTACGAGGGGACATGGGTCCAGGTCAAACTAAGTCCTACAACCGCAACCTCAAGAGTAGAAACAAACAGCGGGCTAAAGCAGGGTTGTGTTTTGGCTCCACTATTATTCAACCTGTATACGGCAGATCTGGGGCGAGCCCTGAACTATGCCAGCCTAGTACCTCCAAGATTGGGTAAGATTACCCTCGTAACCCTTCAGTACGCAGACGACAGTGGTCATGGATCACACCAGGGTGGGGCTCCAAAGAATTCTAAAGAGCTAAGACGAAGATAGTAATCTTTGGCAAATATCTCCACAAAAAGCAAGCATCCTGGATATTGGGTGAACACCGAATCAGGACCACAACATCCTATAAATACCTGGGGGTATGGCTAACAGAGAGGGCCACAGCAGCCAAACACAAAAGAGCAAATTCCGAAAATCAACAGAATAATCCTCTCACTCAGACGCCCAAGTCATCGCCTAGCAAGTCCATCTGCAGAGCCCAAGCTGATAGTACTCAGGGCAAAATTAATTCCAGCAATTAACTATGGCCACCTAGCCTTTCCGGGCGCACTAGAGAAATCCATCACTGCAGCCCAGTCAAAAGCGTACAAAACCGTGCTGCAGGCGCCTAGATAAGCCAGGAACACCAGGCTAAGGCTGGAAATAGGACTAAACAGACCGGATCTGGCACTACAGGGGGACTTAATAAAATTTGATATCAGGGTGCTTAAAGCCCCCGACACTTCCCTCAAACATTTCCTGAATACTATTTTTAGTGCTGAAGGATCCCCATGGCGCACTAAGCTGGACCAAGCAATAGGAGGACTGAAAATAGAGGCAGAAAGTATGCCCCTACATGAAATCCCACACACTGCCTGGACTAATGCAGTAAAGCGCCAGGTCCAGTACATCTGGTTCGAACTGGATCGCGCCTCACTCCGGTACAACTCCCATACACTAGTACTTGATAGCTCGTACATCTCTGGGAAAGCTCAACCTTACCTGCGAGACGCACTCTCAGTCCAAGCATGAAGGAAAATGATGTTTATGCACCTAATGGCCCTTAAAATCCTGGACTTCAACCAAACATGGGCACGAAAAGACAGTCACCTGCCGGTTATGTAACTACCATAGAGAATCCTGGTTACATCTCCTGTGCTGCTGTCCCACTCTGGTCAACGATCGCAATCGTTTGATACGCCCCATCTTAAAGGACAAGGGCTTCAGAACTTGTAAGGACGCTTCGGACTGGTGCTTTTCAGAAACAACCACCTGTCTACGTGCCAGAGTAGACAAGTTTACTCACCAAATTAGAATCGCACTTGACACCCAGGAACAGGCAGCAGAACCCAGGGACTTCACCATTCAGTAACTGAATCAGTGGGCGCCTTAGCTCCGCAAGCACTCGTTGAATGTCACTCAACCCAGGGTTATCCTCACATGCACAGTCGGACTATAATAGTGGACGTGGGGCCCAGTTGTAAGCTCACCGAAAACTCCCATTTTAGACCAGCACCACAACAGAGGTAACGACCTCGACGGATCTCTAAAACTACGGACCTTTTAACAGGACTAAGAAAACAATTGGAGTGGATCAGTACAAAGGAGCTGATTTCATATTTTAATTCATTTTTTAATAATTATTGTAGGAGTTTAAAATGACACAAAGTAGCATCAGGGCACATGCAGGCATTGTGCATTTTAATCTTGAATGCTGGGAAACGCCATGGGGGAGGGTGGATGGGGGGAGGGAAGCTCCTCATGTGTTTTGATCTGTAAACATTTTAAGTAATTGTACGGTTAACAATAATAAAATGTACTTACTTATATGGCCGGGTCTAAACTGGGGTGGCTGGGTGAGCAAAAGAACGATGGATTTAACCCAGATCTCTTGACTAGGGGTGAATGTTTTGATTTGTTCTGCATTCCGTCCATCAATTGTGTGACAATGTCAGGAAAAGAAATTGTGCTGGCTAATATTTAAGGGGATCTCTTCACTGTGAACCAGATCATGAAGAAGCTTTGGTACACCTTTACCTCCGAACGTCAGATTGTCATAAGCGGTCTGGAGAAAAAAAACTAGGTAGATGTGTCTGAATGAGCTCTCAAATTGATCCTATTCATTTAGTCATGTTTGCATACAATAAATCAAAATGGGAGTATTCCCTTCTCCTTTATCTTTAATACTCATTTGCATTATCTTATACAGGAAAAAGAAAAACATTAAATGCAGGTTCAAATATATGGGGATGACAGTCCAGGTGAAATGTCTAGCAGGAAAACAAGCATCACCAAAACACTTGATCATTTATCCTACTGAATCAATCTCTGCCTACATGAAGCCAAGGTGGAAATCCTAACACAAAGTCCAGAGGCTACAAGAACAGACCCAAACTCCAAAAACAAAAGTAAATACCATGAAAATGGTATTTCCCATATATTCTTCCCCTCATAAATATGGTTGTTATTATCCTATGAAATATCGCTGAGCAACATGCTGCCTTCACAGAAAATTATATTAAACTCAATCATTCATACCACGATACTAGAGTATCTGCTTTCCAGTGAACTGGGCTAAATCATAGTAGTACCCCATTCCAGATAGAACTGCGACTTGCTAGGGGATATCCCAAGGTTCAGCCAGGGGGGCAGTTGGTGGGGTTTTGTTTGCCCCACCTGCCTCTTCCCTCCAGCACTCTCCTTTTCTCCCTTTCTCATCGAGAAGTAAATTTGGCCCAGACCAACGGAATACTACAAACAATACAAGGATTTTTTCTTTCTTTCAACCAGTTAACTTTTGTCTCACGAACCCACACCACAGCATACGCCTATCCATAATGCCTAAACGGTAGAAATACTTCTCCTGTATCACGGACTGAAACGTGAGAACTGAAATTTACTGTAATGCCTTTTGCTTATCGTCTCTCTCCTATTCATTTGTTATTGTGTTTTGTTTTATTGAAGTGCCATATAAAAATGTTTACAAAAAAAAAACAAAGAACTGTGACTTGCTTCTAACAGTGTATGAGGAACTGTTCAATTACTTGAGTATACATATTTGAGGAGCTTAGTTTGTGATGGTGCTTGCCAGTGCTCTGCACCGGCACTTATTTTCTAAGCCCAGCATATACTTACAACAGTCACCACGAGTTGGCACCGGTATTCAACCCTTACTTCGCGACTGGAACTGCGCATTACCGTTTCTACGCATTTTTTACTTCGCCGGTACGATTACTTAGCATGCTTTTAGTATGCATGCTACTAGTACGCAAATACAGTTACTTCGGAAATAGATTTCTTCGCAGGCTAGCCACTTCGTTTTTATTTTGAGGTCCTTCCGTTTACAAATAACGCTGTGCGACTGACAGGAAGCATAAGAAGAGAGGGACCACGAGGGGAGAGAGGCAAGTGGGGCTGTGTAGTTTTTAGGGTCGTGCAGGGGGTAGACTTTTAGGTTTTAGGGTTGTGTAGAGTAGTGTATTTGGGTTTAGGGTAGTGTCGGGGTCGTGAATGGTAGTGTATGGGAGTAGGGACAGGACCTGGGGTAGGGGGAGGGACGTGCAGGGTGTAGTGATTTAGGTTTTAGGGTAGTGTTGTGTAGTGTAGAGTAGTGTATTTGGGTTTAGGATAGTGTTGGGGTCGTGAATGGTAGTGTATGGGAGTAGGGACAGGACTGGGGAAAGGGGGAGGGTCGTGCAAGGGGTAGTGATTTAGGGTTGTGGTGTTTGTGTAGTGTAGGGTAGTGTCAGGGGGGACAAGGAGGGTAGTGTTTGAGTGTAGGGTGCGGAATGGGGAAGGGGGAGGGTCGTGCAGGAGGTAGTGGTTTAGGGGTTTGGGTAGGGTAGTGTTTTAGGGTTTAAGGTAGTGTCGGCGGGGTCGTGAAGAGTAGTGTAAGATTGTATAGACAGGACTGGGGGAAGGACGAGTAGGGGTAGTGTTTTAGGGTAGTGTAGTGGTGTATGAGTAGTGTAGGGTACTGTAGTGTTTGAGGGTTAGGAGTAGTGTTGTGAATTTGATTATTGAGAAAGTGCAGAAATAGTGGTAGGTGTTACAATTTAGTTAGAAAAGAGATTGTATTTATAATATAAAGACATTTTCGAAAATGTACATATTGATATATACGTGGAATGTACGATTTGTGAAATCAGAACTAATTAAAAAATTAATTTAAAAAAAACTTTATGATTACGACGAATAATTTTGAGAAAGGGTTAAGGGCATATTAAATATGAGTAATGAAAAAAAGCGAGTATTTTTTGTTAAAGGGAATTTAAAAAATAAATTTAAAAATGTAATGTCATTTTTTAAAAATACTCCCCACCCTAAACCCCCATTACCATGTTATCCCGTAACAGTACATATGTTACGATCACTGTTTAAATTTTAGTTATTACGTGACCAAAATGCATATAAGTGGTATGCGTATTAAAGTACAGCGGCGAAAGAGCATATTTAATTATTTTCAATGTATTTGCGTACTAAAAGCATGCGCAGTATAATATTGTGAAGTAATGGTTTTTGCGATGTAAAAACATCGCAGTAAAATCATGCGTAGTAATGGTCTGCTAAGTAACGTCATTCGTTGGCACCATCTATTTGTAAACATCAGTTGACGGTTTAATACTGCAAAATACATTTTTTTTTTTTTTTTTTAAATACCAGCACCTGCAGGCCTTTCTTACAGCTGTGGGTGGCCTGGAACAGGCCATATGGTCACATTTGCAGAAGTATGATGGTAAGTAGGTAGCAGTGGCAGGGAGAGAGGGTGGTTGAAAGCTGCAATGGCCTCCTGAGAAATATGTTGAACCCTGGCACTTACTTTTTCACAAATGAAGCACTAAATATTAGTAAGGGTTAAACAGAGTTTATGACTTAAAATTTCTATCAGCCAGAAGTAAACTGGAGAGGTCAAAGGCATTCCAGCTCTTTTACGCTAGCCTTATGGGTAGGACAGCATTATGTGAACTGCTTGTTGTACCTACTTTTTATATATTGGGTAAAGTGTGCCAATGAAGATCCTGGATGTCATACACGAACAGCTGAACGCACTGCAGAAATTGTGGCGGGGAAAGTAAAGCAGCAAATATTTATGGCCACTCTCAAACTTACCCGGGATAAGTGGGGATGGCACTCTCTGAATCTCAGACAATATTATACTGATAATCAGCTTCATTAAGTGGTTCCATGGCTTTCTAAGAAAGAGCGATACCAAAGGGGATGATGGACGGAGCGTTAGAGCAAATCAAACACTCACCCCCAGTCAACTGATCTGGGTTTAATCCATCATCATTTTTTAGCTCACTCCAGCACCCCAGTTCAGACTGATTTGCATATGGCCATGTCTGAACTGGGGTGGTGGAGTGAGCTAAAGAATGATGATGGATTAAACCCAGATCAGTTGAGCGAGGGAGTGTTTGATTTGCTCTAACGCTCCGTCCATCATCCCCTTTGGTATCGCTTCGTTAGCCCCAAGTTGGCAGGGTATGCCCAGGCGTGGGTCCCTTGCTCACTTCGCCACTGGATTCAAGATAGCCTGGCTGATGAGGGTTTTGAACCCGAAACCGGTCCCAGGATGCTGGTTTCCGGTCCAGAGAAGACATGGCTTGGCAGTTCGGGCTGGACTGTTCCCATGAGGCACAGGGTCAGACTGTTTTGCATATGGCCATGTCTGAACTGGGGTGGTGGAGTGAGCTAAAGAATGATGATGGATTAAACCCAAATCAGTTGACTGGGGGTGAGTGTTTGATTTGCTCTAACGCTCCGTCCATCATCCCCTTTGGTATCGCTTTCTAAGAAAGGACTGATTAGGGATCTGATCGGGCCACCAGAGTGGCTATCACTACTACTTTTAAAACAAGCATTGGCATAGCCAATAGGTCTCGCTTTTGGGACCTTATAAGTATTTAGTTTTGCAGCACAATATCCTTGGTGCAACAACATCAGCTGTTGCATGGCTAGACCTTGTACCTTATAAGTGTTTAGCCATGCAACAGTTGATGTTGTTGCACCAACGATATTGTGCTGCATAACTAAATACTTATAAGGTCCCAAAAGCGAGACCTATTGGCAATGCCAATGCTTAGTCCAATGGTAGTCCACCAAATGCAGATGTTATACACCTGCTGGCTACAGACAGGATATGTGTGGGATGTTTACGGTCAAGCTGTCTGGAGGAAAGAACGCTAACAGAATTGTGCTGTAGAACATTACAGCATCCGAGTGATTCAGCAAATAGTGATGTGTGAAGGCCCTGGTGGGGAGTGAGGAGAGGGGGTGTGGCTGGGATGACACGCCAAGAAGAGGGGCTGGGGAATTCTAGCCTCGGCAAAATCACAAAGGGATGGCGTGCAAATACAACACGTAACCACGTATTACTGCAGCTTCAACATGTGAAAACAATAGGTTTCAGTGTCTTTGTCCCAGAGAGCGAGGGAGGCGGGCGGGGGTTGTGAGGGAAGAAAGATAGATTAAAGAGTGTAAAAGAGATGAGAGAGAGAGTGAGTAAAAGAGATGAGAGAGAGAGAGAGTGAGTAAAAGAGATGAGAGAGAGAGAGAGTGAGTAAAAGAGATGAGAGAGAGAGAGAGTGAGTAAAAGAGATGAGAGAGAGAGTAAAAGAGATGAGAGAGAGAGAGTAAAAGAGATGAGAGCGAGAGAGAGTAAAAGAGATGAGAGAGAGAGAGTAAAAGATGAGAGAGAGAGAGAGTAAAAGAGATGAGAGAGAGAGAGAGAGTAAAAGAGATGAGAGAGAGAGAGTAAAAGAGATGAGAGAGAGAGAGAGAGAGAGTAAAAGAGATGAGAGAGAGAGAGTAAAAGAGATGAGAGAGAGAGAGAGAGAGAGAGAGAGAGAGTAAAAGATGAGAGAGAGAGAGAGGGAGAGAGTAAAAGAGATGAGAGAGAGAGAGAGAGTAAAAGAGATGAGAGAGAGAGAGAGAGTAAAAGAGATGAGAGAGAGAGAGAGGGAGAGAGTAAAAGATGAGAGAGAGGGAGAGAGTAAAAGATGAGAGAGAGAGAGAGAGTAAAAGATGAGAGAGAGAGAGAGAGTAAAAGATGAGAGAGAGAGAGTAAAAGATGAGAGAGAGTGAGAGTGTAAAAGAGATGAGAGAGTGTAAAAGAGATGAGAGAGAGTGAGAGAGTAAAAGAGATGAGAGAGAGAGAGAGTAAAAGAGATGAGAGAGAGAGAGAGAGAGAGGGAGAGAGTAAAAGATGAGAGAGAGAGAGAGAGAGAGAGTGTAAAAATGAGAGAGAGAGAGAGAGTAAAAGAGATGAGAGAGAGAGTAAAAGAGATGAGAGAGAGAGAGAGAGAGGGAGAGAGTAAAAGATGAGAGAGAGAGAGAGAGAGAGAGAGTGTAAAAATGAGAGAGAGAGAGAGAGAGATGAGAGAGTGTAAAAGATGAGAGAGAGAGAGAGAGAGAGAGAGAGTAAAAGAGATGAGAGAGAGAGAGAGTAAAAGAGATGAGAGAGAGAGAGAGTAAAAGAGATGAGAGAGAGAGAGAGAGAGAGAGAGAGTAAAAGAGATGAGAGAGAGAGAGAGAGAGAGAGAGTGTAAAAATGAGAGAGAGAGAGAGAGTAAAAGAGATGAGAGAGAGAGTAAAAGAGATGAGAGAGAGAGAGAGAGGGAGAGAGTAAAAGATGAGAGAGAGAGAGAGAGAGAGAGTGTAAAAATGAGAGAGAGAGAGAGATGAGAGAGTGTAAAAGATGAGAGAGAGAGAGAGAGAGAGAGAGTAAAAGAGATGAGAGAGAGAGAGAGTAAAAGAGATGAGAGAGAGAGAGTAAAAGAGATGAGAGAGAGAGAGAGAGAGAGAGAGAGTAAAAGAGATGAGAGAGAGAGAGAGAGAGAGAGTAAAAGAGATGAGAGAGAGAGAGAGAGTGAGTAAAAGAGATGAGAGAGAGAGAGAGAGAGTAAAAGAGATGAGAGAGAGAGAGAGAGAGAGAGAGAGAGAGAGAGTAAAAGAGATGAGAGAGAGAGAGTAAAAGAGATGAGAGAGAGAGAGAGTAAAGAGATGAGAGAGAGAGAGAGTAAAGAGAGAGAGAGAGAGAGAGAGTAAAAGAGATGAGAGAGAGAGAGAGAGTAAAAGAGATGAGAGAGAGAGAGAGAGAGAGAGAGAGAGTAAAAGAGATGAGAGAGAGAGAGAGAGTAAAAGAGAGAGAGAGAGTAAAAGAGATGAGAGAGAGAGAGAGAGAGAGAGAGTGTAAAAGAGATGAGAGAGAGAGAGAGAGTGAGTAAAAGAGATGAGAGAGCGAGAGAGAGAGTGAGTAAAAGATGAGAGAGAGTGAGAGAGTGAGTAAAAGATGAGAGAGAGAGTGAGTAAAAGAGATGAGAGAGCGAGAGCGAGAGAAAAAGAGATGAGAGAGCGAGAGAGAGAGCGAGTAAAAGAGATGAGCGAGCGAGAGAGAGAGTAAAAGAGATGAGCGAGCGAGAGCGAGAGTAAAAGAGATGAGAGAGCGAGAGCGAGAGAGTAAAAGAGATGAGCGAGCGAGAGAGAGTGAGTAAAAGAGATGAGCGAGAGAGAGAGAGTGAGTAAAAGAGATGAGAGAGCGAGAGCGAGAGAGTAATAGAGTTGAGCGAGAGAGAGAGAGTAAAAGATGAGAGAGCGAGAGAGAGTAAAAGAGATGAGAGAGCGAGAGAGAGTAAAAGAGATGAGAGAGTGAGAGAGAGTAAAAGAGATGAGAGAGTGAGAGAGAGTAAAAGAGATGAGAGAGCGAGAGAGAGAGTAAAAGAGATGAGAGAGCGAGAGAGAGTAAAAGAGATGAGAGAGCGAGAGAGAGTAAAAGAGATGAGAGAGCGAGAGAGTAAAAGAGATGAGAGAGAGAGAGTAAAAGAGATGAGAGAGAGAGAGTGAGTAAAAGAGATGAGAGAGAGAGAGAGAGAGTGAGTAAAAGAGATGAGAGAGAGAGTAAAAGAGATGAGAGAGTGAGAGAGAGTAAAAGAGATGAGAGAGAGAGTAAAAGAGATGAGAGAGATGTGAGAGAGTGAGTAAAAGAGATGAGAGAGCGAGAGAGAGAGTGAGTAAAAGATGAGAGAGAGAGTGAGAGAGTGAGTAAAAGATGAGAGAGAGAGTGAGTAAAAGATGAGAGAGAGAGAGAAAAAGAGATGAGAGAGCGAGAGAGAGAGAGAGTAAAAGAGATGAGAGAGCGAGAGAGAGAGTAAAAGAGATGAGAGAGCGAGAGAGAGAGTAAAAGATGAGAGCGAGAGAGAGTAAAAGAGATGAGAGAGAGAGAGTAAAAGAGATGAGAGAGAGAGAGTGAGTAAAAGAGATGAGAGAGAGAGAGAGAGAGTGAGTAAAAGAGATGAGAGAGCGAGAGAGAGAGTGAGTAATAGAGATGAGAGAGAGAGTGAGTAAAAGAGATGAGAGAGCGAGAGAGAGAGTAAAAGAGATGAGAGCGAGAGAGAGTAAAAGAGATGAGAGCGAGAGAGATTAAAAGAGATGAGAGCGAGAGAGAGTAAAAGAGATGAGAGAGCGAGAGAGAGTAAAAGAGATGAGAGAGCGAGAGAGTAAAAGAGATGAGAGAGCGAGAGAGTAAAAGAGATGAGAGAGAGAGAGTGAGTAAAAGATGAGAGAGAGAGAGAGAGAGTGAGTAAAAGATGAGAGAGAGAGTGAGTAAAAGAGATGAGAGAGCGAGAGAGAGAGAGAAAAAGAGATGAGAGAGCGAGAGAGAGAGAGTAAAAGAGATGAGAGAGAGAGAGAGAGTGAGTAAAAGAGATGAGAGAGCGAGAGAGAGAGAGTAAAAGATGAGAGAGAGTGAGAGAGTGAGTAAAAGAGATGAGAGAGCGAGAGAGAGAGAGAGAGAAAAGAGATGAGAGAGAGAGAGAGAGAGAGTAGTAAAAGAGTTGAGAGAGCGAGAGAGAGTGTAAAAGAGATGAGAGAGCGAGAGAGAGTGTAAAAGAGATGAGAGAGCGAGAGAGAGTGAGTAAAAGAGATGAGAGAGCGAGAGAGAGTGAGTAAAAGAGATGAGAGAGCGAGAGAGAGTGAGTAAAAGAGATGAGAGCGAGAGAGAGTGAGTAAAAGAGATGAGAGCGAGAGAGTAAAAGAGATGAGAGCGAGAGAGAGTAAAAGAGATGAGAGAGAGTAAAAGAGATGAGAGAGAGAGAGAGTAAAAGAGATGAGAGAGAGAGAGTAAAGAGAGAGAGAGTAAAGAGAGAGAGAGTAAAGAGAGAGAGAGAGTAAAAGAGAGAGAGAGAGAGTAAAAGAGAGAGAGAGTAAAAGAGAGAGAGAGTAAAGAGAGAGAGAGTAAAGAGAGAGAGTAAAGAGAGAGAGAGTAAAGAGAGAGAGAGTAAAAGAGAGAGAGTAAAAGAGAGAGAGAGAGTAAAGAGAGAGAGTGTGTGTAAAAGAGAGAGTGTAAAAGAGAGAGAGAGTGTGTAAAAGAGAGAGTGTAAAAGAGAGAGAGTATGTAAAAGAGAGAGTGTAAAGAGAGAGAGTGTAAAGAGAGAGAGAGAGTAAAGAGAGAGAGAGAGTAAAAGAGAGAGAGAGTGTGTAAAAGAGAGAGAGTGTAAAAGAGAGAGAGTGTAAAGAGAGTAGAGAGAGAGAGAGAGAGAGAGAGATAGAGAGAGAGAGAGAGAGAGAGAGAGAGAAAAGCATGATGCAGGGATCTCCTGGTACAAATCCTCCGTTTGCCGGTAAATTCACTGTGTAAAATCTACCCCGATCGTTGATTTGGAGGAAGGACATGAATCCACAAGAATATAAAATTGGCAAGCGACATCCATAGACATACCACAAAGATAATCAACATAGGCATAAAAAACGATTCTGGACTACAAAACCCATTTTGTAAAGGAAGCAACACAAGTCAAATAGGTAAGAGACCATGGAGGAAACTACATCTCCCAGCAGACACTGGTGGTACAAAACAATGAGCTGCTGCACAAGTGCCGCTGAGAATGTATGACCAGTGAAACCAGAGGCGCCATGCACTGCCACCTGGTAGGGTCTGCAAGAGTCGTCCCCATCGCCGCCTCGGGTAGCCATGGTGACATGCACGAGAGAGCTTCAAGAGTCTCAGAATTAAGAAGCGAAGACGACTCGGTTCTGAGACTGCATGCAAGCTCGATGGTCAAGGCAAGTCAATGGGAGCTGTGCCAACCAATTGCTTGCGGGGCTCTCCGATCACGTGATGGCGTGTGCTGCAGAGCGAAGGTTAAAGTCTTTTAGTCACGAACTGTAGAGCGAGACAGAGGAGCTGGGTTTCGGTACAGAGTGCCGAGGGAGCCGGAGCCTGCACAGGGCTGACATCGGCAGCCATGTTATATGCAGGCAGCAAGCTGGAACAAGCACGCAAGAAGAAAAAAAAAAAAAAAGGACCCGAGTGGTGCGAAGGCAAAAGTGAAAGCAGGGGTGCGCGCGACGGTAAGCACGCAAGTGGAAAATGAAGATGAATGCACGTCGCGCGCAAGAAAGACAGATGGCAGCTTTGAGGCGCGCTTGTGCGCGTAAACGCAAGCTGGTGGCCGGCAAAAGCAGCACTTTAAAAACCCGCTTACTAAATGTCTCGCAGAGCAGCGCATGCGCGCTGGCTCAGGCGAGACCTAAACATGCACAGAGGTTAGGAGTGCCAGTATAAGTCACTACTGTCTTGATTGGTACTAGTTAATGACTTTCTAGCTTAGTTGCCTTTTGTCACACTCACTGTTAACGCAGGAGGTAGTGATACTGGGGCCAGCAGTCCTTAAAGGAATATACAATAAAGGTAGGTTCATAAGATTTGGGGAGTGGTGTGACAAGTGAGGGGCATCAATTTTTTGACATACGAAGTAGGGCACCCAGGTTTTGGCCTGGCGAGAGTCCCTGAAAGAGCCATAGATACATTCCCTTAATCGACAATTTAATCAACCAGCAAAGGATAGCAAGTTGATATCAACCGTATAAGGGGATTCTCCCCAACACCCCAGGACCAATAGTAAAATTGAGAGCTAGATGAGATGCATATCTAGGGTCACCACTGGCAGACAAACTAGGAAACTGTGTTGGTTAACTAAAGGACTAGGAGTAAGACTATTAGATATAAATCTATATACCTTGTGGATGCATAAGGAAAATGCTACTTACCAGTATGCATCTGTTCTTGGCATGTAGAGCTGCAGAATTATATACTTGTGCATAGATCGCCATCTGGTGTTGGGCTCGGATGTTTGATCTTTGTTGTTGTATTGGAAGAAGTTCTTTGTAGTCACGAGATAGGTGACTCCTCCTTAGGACGATAGTGCGCATGGGCATCGACTCCATCTTCAGATTGTTTTTTGCCATAAAGGGTGATGATGGTGTTTGTGAGAAACAGAAAGAGATGTCCATGTGTGATGTATCTAAGTAAGATAGCACTGCAACAGATAAAGGTACCCGGGGAGGCGGGTGGGCGTATATAATTCTGCAGCTCTACATGCCAAGAACAGATGCATACTGGTAAGTAGCATTTTCCGTTCGAGGCATATGAGCTGCAGAATATATACTTGTGCATAGACTCTACAGTAGTACTCTTCCTAGCGGTGGCCACCTGCATCTGTTGCAGTGGTTTGAAAAAGTGCAGCCTGGCCCACACTAGCCTGTTGTTTTGCCTGCACATCTACACAATAGTGTTTTGTGAAAGTGTGCGGTGTAGACCATGTTGCTGCTTTAGAAATGTCATCTATGGGAATGTTCCCTAAGAATGCCATAGAAGCCCCTAGTTTGCATGTGGAATGCGCTCTAGGGGGAATAGTTAATGTACGCTTTGCTCTTTGGCAGCATATTTGGATGCATTTAACGATCCACCTGGCAATTCCAGCTTTTGATATAGGGTTTCCCTTATGTGGTGGTGAGAAAGCTACAAAAAGTTTAGTTTTCCTGAATATTTGTCCTTTCAATGTAGTAAAGGATAGCTCTTTTGACGTCAAGCGTATGAAGAGCCCGTTCTGCTACTGAGTCTGGTTGAGGAAAAAAGACTGGCAGCTCAACAGACTGGTTAAGGTGGAAAGCAGAAACTACTTTTGGTAAAAATTTAGGGTTTGTCCTAAGAACCACTTTGTTGTGCTGTATTTGTAAAAATGGTTCTTGTATGGTTAATGCCTGGAGTTCGCTAACTCTTCTGAGAGATGTGATCGCTACAAGGAAAGCTACTTTCCATGTGAGAAATTGTAACTTACATTTATGTAAAGGTTCAAATGGGGGACCCATGAGCCTGGTAAGGACAATGTTTAGGTTCCACTCTGGAGAGGGTGGAACTCTGGGAGGAATTATCCTTTTAAGGCCTTCCATGAAAACTTTGATGGCAGGTACCTTAAACAATGACAAGTGTTGTCTGTTTTGTAGGTAAGCGGCTATGGCAGCAAGATGTAATCGTATAGATGTGCATGCCAGATTACATTTTTGTAGATGCAAGAGAACAAATAATGTTTTGAATTGAAGCATCTAGTGGATTGATTGTGTTATTACAGTAGATAACTACTCATTTCCATTTAGCTGCATAGCAGGCTCTAGTGGTAGGACGTCTAGCCTCCTTAATGATATTCATACAGTCTGGCGGGAGATTGAGGTAACCAAACTCTAAGACTTCAGGAGCCAGATCGCTAGGTTCAGTTGAGCTGGATCTGGATGCCTTATTTCTCCATGGTTCTGTGTGAGGAGCTTTGGAGAAAGGTGCAACTTTTGATGTGGAACTACAGAGTTCCAGCAGGGTTGTGAACCATGGTTGCCGGGCCCATGTTGGAGCAACCAGGATCATTGTGAGAGACTGTTGCTTGAGCTTGCGCACCAGTAATGGAATGAGCGGGAGAGGCGGAAAAGCGTACGCAAATCTGCCTGACCAGTTCATCCATATTGCATTGCCTTTGGACAATGGGTGTGGATACCTTGAGGAGAAGCTTGGGCATTTTGCGTTTAAATGTGTGGCGAAGAGATCCATGTCTGGGTGGCCCCACATCTGAAAAAACGGATGAAGAACTTGGGGGTGAAGTTCCCATTCGTGGATCTGCGGTCTCTGACGCCTGAGCAGATCCGCAATTTGATTGTGTACCGCTGGGAGATGTTCTGCTAAGAGGTATATTTTTTGAGGAATGGCCCATCTCCATATGCTTTGCGCTAGGCGTGAAAGCTGCAGAGAGTGTGTCCCCCCCCCCTGTTTTTGTACATTGCTGTCATTGTTCGTACGAACTAGGACAGCTTTGCCTAAGAGATGTATTTGGAATGATTTTAATGCGAGAAAAATCGCCAGTAATTCCAGGTGATTGATGTGGAGCAGTTTCTGTTGAGGGGTTCACATTCCCTGAATGGTATGGTTTAAGAGGTGAGCGCCCCAGCTGGTGAGCGATGCGTCTGTTAGCACTATCTGTGGAACCGGGTCTAGGAATGGCCACCCTTTGGAAAGGTTTTGTGTGTTCCACCACTGCAGAGAGAGATGTGTGCGGCTGTCCACCAACACCAGATCTGTAAGCTGACCTTGAGCCTGGTTCCACTGATGTGCTAAACATTCCTGTAATGGACGCATTTGGAGTCGTGCGTAAGGTACGATGAAAATGCAAGAGGACATCATCCCTATTAGCTGCATGAACACTCGAGCTGGTAGTGAGTGTTGAGGTTGAAATTTTGTTATGAGAGCTTGCATGCTGGCTATCCTAAGTGGACTAGGGTATGCAAGGGCTTTTGAAGTATCTATTGTGGCGCCTAGATACTGTTGTGTGTGGGACGGTTGAAGATGCAACTTGGTGAGGTTTAGTGTGAATCCTAAGTCGTGCAGCAGCTGGATTGTTTTGTGTGTGGTGCACACAATTGCTGCGTGATTTGGCTTTTATGAGCCAGTCGTCGAGGTAAGGAAACGCATGAATGTGTTGTCTTCGCAAGTGAGCTGCTACTATTGTGAGACATTTTGTGAAGACTCTGGGTGCTGTAGTCACTCCGAATGGGAGGACTTTAAATTGGTAGTGCTGACCGTCCAGTACAAACCGTAGATATTTCCTGTGAGCAGGGTGAATTGGAATGTGAACGTAGGCGTCCTTGAGATCTAGAGTGGCAAGGAAATTGCCTTGTTGGAGCAGTGGGAGGACCTGTTGGAGAGTGACCATGTGATAGTGGTCGGATTGTATGTACAGGTTTAACGGTCTGAGGTCTAATATTGGCCTGAGAGTACCGTCCTTTTTTGGGATGAGTAAGTAGAGGGAGTAAACCCCTGTACCTTGATGCTGTAGGGGAACCGGTTCTATTGCATGCTTTTGCAAGAGAGAATTTCTTGTTTTAGAAGCGTTAGATGTTCTGTGGACATTGGACGTTGTTTGGGAGGTATGTGTGGGGGAGTAGAAGTGAGTTCCAGGCAATAACCATACTGGATAATTTGTCTCACCCACCTGTCTGTGGTGATGGAATTCCAGACAGGTAGGAACTGTGATAGTCTTCCCCCGACCGGAATGGAGTGGTCTGGGGGGAGTGGAGGGAAGTCACTGTTTTGTGGTAGGAGAGGTGCGGTTGTTATTCCCGCGGCCTCTTCCTTTGTTATTCCCTCTGTAACCCCCTCTAAAATATCTCTGTTAGAGGAGGTTTGAGTGGTGCTTTTATAGGAAGAAGAGGTGTTGTCTGTCCCAATGGTTTTAGAGGCGCCCCTATAAAAGGAGCGACAAAAGGAACCTCTAGTAGTTGGTGACTGTAAGGCCCCCATGGACTTAGCGGTTTGTCTTTTTTCATCTTTTCTAAAGATGCGTCTACAGTAGGTCCAAACAAGTGTTCTTGATCAAAAGGCTGATTAAGAATTGTAGACTGCACTTCGTGCTTAAAACCAGATATGCGTAGCCATGCGTGCCTGCTTAGTAAAATGCTTGTATTAACGGCACGAGATGCTGTATCCGCTGCATCAAGAGCACATTTGATAGAGGTGTTTGTAATTAGCTTTCCCTCTTGTATAAGATCGTTAGCTTTGGACTTATATTGTTCTGGAAGATGTTGCATGAGCGTCTCAAGCTCATCATAATGCGCCCTATCATACCTGGCCAGTAAAGCTTGGGCGTTGGCAATGCGCCAGAAATTTGCTGCCTGTGACGCAACCAGTTTACAGATGCGTCCAATAATTTAGATTCTTTATCCGGAGGAGGGGCATCACCTGTTTGGGAATTTGCCCGTTTAAGGGCATTTGACACTAATAGGGAATCTAAAGGGAGGTGCCCTTTGACATAAGCTGGATCATTTGGAGCTGGTTTATACTTTATCAACCCTGGGATTGAGAACTCTAGCCCTGACAGGGTCTTTAAACACATCAGGTGCATGTTTCATCATACCTTTTAACATAGGTAAAGTACTTGTTGACTTTTGTGATTGTGTAAAAGTCTCTAATAAAAAAATCTTCCTCCAAAGGGTCCGAGTGTAACTTCACCCCATGATATTTGGCAGCTCTATTTAGGAGTTGTGCAAAACCTATGTTGTCATCTGGAGGGGATGGTTTAGACGGGTAGAAGTCTGGATCAGGTACATCTGGCACATTATTATAATCGTCCCAAGGGTCAGGTTGTGGGATACTGTGTAGGTCACCATTATCCCCTTGCAGGTCTTCATGCCCACCCCAAAAATCATCCTCACCATCTTGTGGTGCAGGTGAAGGAGGCAGTGGAGAGTGTGCTGGAGAAAGTGGTATAGTTGGAAGATTTAGAGACGGAGAGGAAGGTCTGAAAGGTGAAGTTCCTATGTCTCTTTTTTAAGGGTACGTCAGGTGCTTCTGAGGTGTCCAATTTACTCTTTTTAGGTGGTATTGTTGTTACATGACCTGTAGCAGGGTCAATATGTAGGGTTTTTTGTTTGGGATCCGATGGATCTGGTTGAAACAGTTCTTTGGAACCATTGTCTTTTTTCGGCACTGACGATTTTGGTTCCGAGTGGTGCTTTGATTTAGTCTCTGTAGCTTTAGGAGGGGTCTTGGTCCCCTTATGCTTTGGTGGAGTTTGAGTCTGAAATCTTTTTTGGCTCTGAAGATTTATGGGGTTTTTTCGGGTCCGAGGGTTTGTCCTCGGTGTGTTTTGGTGCCGAAACGCTCGACATCGAAGCCGTCTTCGGAGCCGATGTAACAGGGCATGACACGGTTTGTTTTCGGCTTTTGTTTTGGTGCCGGGGATTGTTTTTCGGTACTGGTACGCGGCTGACTCGGTCCCGAGCCGCCTAAAGGCTTTTCTTTGGGCTTCGGAGCCGGGACCGAGGGTGGGGCATCTGAAGTATTATCTTGGTGTCGACCTGAGCCCGAAGGTGTTACTGGAGCCTTATCTTTTGTTTTAGATGGGGCAGGGGTGTTGAGCTCAGTACTCACGATCCGTTGACCTGGAGTAACAGTCTGATCCTCGGCATCGGACTCATCGGCCTCGGAGACACTGATGTCTTCATCCTCCGGTTCTTGTTCTTCTGGAACATCGGGCCTGCATCGAAGATGTCGTCCGGCGCCGAGGTAGTTGATCGAGACATTATGTGACGTCGAGCCCGGCGATCACGTATTGTCTTCTTTGATCTGAAGGAAGCACAGGCCTCGCAGTCTTTGTCCTCGTGTTCTGGAGAGAGGCAAAGGTTACAGACCTCGTGGAGATCAGTGTGTGGGAATTTAGCACCACACAGGGGGCATTTTTTAAATGGAGTTCTTTCCATTGACTGCAGGGCCTGATGGCGCAGATAGGCCCAACGGCCTGAGTCGACGACCAGAATCGAAGGTCTTGATGAATTTTTGGATGCGCGTCAAGGGGAACGCGATTGAAACAATACCGGCGAGCGGTGAGGGATTGTGTGTCAAAGGGGGATCGAGTACAACACCGACCCGGAGCGCAGAAATTTACATCCGAACCCGATGGCGGAAAAAAACAATAGGAGGATGGAGTCGATGCCCATGCGCACTATCGTCCTAAGGAGGAGTTGCCTATCTCATGACTACAAAGAACTTCTTCCAATACAACAACAAAGTGCAAACATCCGAGCCCAACACCAGATGGCGATCTATGCACAAGTATATATTCTGCAGCTCATATGCCTCGAACATAAGGTATATTATACCACAGCTGTCACGCAGGATTAACTTTCAGCTTGATGATTGCGGTCCCAGATGCAGCATGGATGAAGAAACATGTTGGCACATGTAGAGGAACCGTACAGTGGTGATGGTGTTTTGGGAATATGACTCAAGTTTTATCTGAGCTACAAGGCTGGAAACTGGTCACATTGCCCGCACTATGTTTACTGGAACTAGTGCCAATAAAGAAAATTAAGCCTAATGCTAAATTCCTGCATCTGGGGATTAGTACTAGCAATAGGAGCATCGCCAGAACATCTAGTATAGGGCCAGAGCAAGTCAGTGGAGGTAAGATCTGAACAAATGGTTAACAGCCAAAAGTGAGATCAGAGATAACAGAGCACAGTGGAAATAAAAATTGTTGCCTAATATCACAGTCTGTGGTGCATAACATTTAGATTTCACATCCAAATGAATGTCTCGGTTATAGTAATATGTGCCAGCTGCTAAGCTATAACCGGAGTACCTTTAAATTACACAGAAGTATGATGTATTACCTATGAGGTCTTTGACAATAGAATGGTATGCTGATAAGCTATGCATTATATGTGCTAATATAAAGGGTAATGTCCCTTATGGTGTGATTATTGTACTGTCCACTTGACATGGGGAAGTGGTGTAAGCTTTTCCATTATCGTTTATTGTTTTAAAGTGATGTATACTATAAACAACAAAGGAAAAAATAAATCTGGGCATTTTGAGCGATATTAAGTGTTTCACTACGTTACAGAAAATTCAGGGAAATGTTTACCGTACCACATTCATTTAGATACCTCTAAACTTGATTAAGAGACTGAAGCATAAATGGGCTTTGCCCAAATATGTTACAAGGGGTGCTTTTCAAATTCTGGCAGCTAATTTAGTTTTGAGTATTCCACATAGTGAACATATTCCTTAATATCGTGCTGTTCTGCATCTGAGCAGGCCATACAGAAACAGATTAAAAAAGTGTGCATCTGCCACAAAGCCAGACAAGGTAAAGAGCCTGCTTTTATTTGTTCATATTTGAAGCAGTATGCTACATTACGATTCATGAGATCTGGCACTGTGAACGTCTGTATCGCTCCCCATATTCGCAATCCTAGATCAGGTGGTTGCTCTTTTTCGTATCTTACAGCAAAAAGAAGAAACATGCTTCCATCTGTTTTGAATGCCATGCTAAATTATTTAAAGTTCTGCAAAAGTCTTAAAACATGGCTATTTTCCACTTTTTGTAATGTTTTGACTCCCGACTTTTTTCTCCGTTCAATTCTCAGCGCTAAGATACATTAGTGAAGTCATAGAACACTGTTTAATTTCGTTGAATTCCTCCATAACCACAGCAAAGCGGATCTTATGGATCAACAGTCTCTCTTGATATCTGTACCTGCAGAAGCTTCAATGGTTCCTAGTTCACAGGTGAAACAATTATATCTGCCGTAAAGACGATTATTTTGGATGGCTGTTTTTACAGGTCTCCTGCCTGCTCCCATACAGCCCCAAGAGAATGCTTCCAAGAGCTCTTCAGATCATCCCTTCTTAATACCCATTTTGGGGCAGATCTTTTTCATATCTAGCACCCCAAACCTTGGAACAATCTTCACATCTACATATCAATGCAACAAATCCTGCTTCCCTTTTGCAAGCAATTTAGTAGATGGCACTTCCACTGAACGTCAAAGTCGTCCCTTCTGTCACCCGAGTTTGAACTATCCTGATTGTATCCCCTGGCTTGCATCCTATCCTCTTGGATAACACGCGCTCCGTCTCCATAGAATCACTCAGTCCAGACAGCCAGGAGAGTTTGGCAGGGTATGCCCAGACGTGGGTCCCTTGCTCACTTTGCCACTGGATTCAAGCTAGCCTGGCTGTTGAGGGCTGTTAGCCCGAAACCGGTCCCAGGATGCTTGTTTCCGGTCCAGGGAAGACATGGCTTGGCAGTTTGGTCTGGACTGTTCCCATGAGGCACAGGGTCAAGACTGATTTGCATATAGCTGTGTCTGAACATGGGTGGCAAAGTGAGCTAAAGAACGATGATGGATTCAACCCAGATCTGTGACTGGGGGTGAGTGTCTGAAAAGTTTCGGTGCTCCGTCCATCTCCTTGTGTTTGCTTTGTTCACCCCAAAGACTCACGCATGGACGTTTTGGAATTTATTTCCCCTTGTCACATGTGGATTTCAACATTGTGAATAATACTAAGGCATGCTCATCGCAGCCTTGATTTTTATGGATATTTAAAAGGAACATCGTCTAGCTGAATCCTTGAGATCGGCATACCGTGAGGCGATTATTTGTGAGAATTGTGGACACTCTACCAAGAGAGAGAAGGGTGTATCAGGATTGAACAACTCCCACCCCCCCTCCTCCCCGCATACGGTGCGGCTGCACTGTTTTAGGTTGCCCTATACATATCACCCCAACCCCCTTATCACTGTCCCGATGAATACCTGTATGCGAGGGCTTAACTTGCCTCATGCAACAGTCGGGTTGAAAAGTCGACAGCAATAAAAGCCTGGACTGAGTAGATTTTTCCCTATGAGTGGAGGGCTTTGATTCAGTCATCACCCCTCCAAACAAGGAAGATTACAGTTGGTTAAGAAACTCTCAGAGAGGGTGTTATGAATTTGGCCAATGTCCCTCTCATAGCCATGGATGTGATCTAAAAAGAATTATGCGGACTATTTTTACTGGGGTATTTTTTTTCTCTAATCACCATGCACATGAGCACCTCTATGAACACCTCTTTTTCCACCTATTTCGGAGCAACAAGTATGTTGAAAAATGTATATGTTATACATGACCTTGAAAAATAAAATATAAAATTACATTTAAATTTGAAACAGCGTTAAGTGTGATCTGTGCAAATTTTCTTTTCCCACTCACCTGTATTGTAAATTGAGTATTGCAATTGCCTTTAGGACCACACTGTTTGTACTATATGCTACCCAGGTCCTATGGCCTTCTTGGGTTACCCCATTAGTTTATAATGGTGCATCTTATGCTCAGCACAGCTGGGTTCGTGCTATACAAGCACCTCTGCATACATTCACATTTGTTTCTTTTCTGATGGGGTCAGGACATCATAGGTGGTAAACTTCCCAATCGACGTTTAAAACCTACATGCTCCGGAGAATTCCTTACTTAGCCCTTCGGAGGCTATCTGGCATGCAAGAACACCTTATCTGCCTTCATGTGTAGCGGCGTCTTTCCCATCCTCTCTCCTGGTGCAAGATGTGTATAAGGAAAATGCTACTTACCCAGTATGCATCTGTTCTTGGCATGTAGAGCTGTAGAATCTCATGCTTTGCATAAGATCGCCATCTAGTGTTGGGTGCAGATGTTTGCACTTTTTCTTCAAAGAAGTCTTCCTAGTCACGAGGTAGGCGACTCCTCCTTTAGGCGACAGTGCGCATGGTCATCGACTCCATCTTCAGATTGTTTTCCGCAGAGGGTGAGAGAATGGAGTAGTAGTAAAGAATAGAGATGTCCATGCGTATGTATGTATAGTAACAAGAGAATTACAACAGCTACAGGTATCCGGGAAGGTGGGTGAGCGCATGAGATTCTACAGCTCTACATGCCAAGAACAGATGCATACTGGGTAAGTAGCATTTTCCGTTCGAGGCATGTGAGCTGTAGATCACATGCTTTGCATAGACTATACAGCAGTCTCCCCTAAGCGGTGGCTATCCTGCAACTGGTGGAGTTGTCTGAAATAGTGTTTTAAGTACTGCTTGGCCCACATTAGCTTGTTGTCTTGCTAACACATCTACACAGTAGTGTTTGGTGAATGTGTGTGGTGTAGACCATGTAGCAGCTTTGCAGATATCAGTAATAGGGATGTTTCCTAAGAAAGCCATAGTAGCCCCCAGTTTGCGAGTTGAATGTGCTCTAGGGGGTACCGTTAGAGTCCTTTTGGCTTTTGCATAACAAATCTGAATAAATTTTACAATCCACCTAGCAATACCCGATTTGGAGATTGGATTGCCTTTGTGAGGAGGTGCAAAAGCGACAAAGTTGTTTAGTCTTACGAAATGATTTTGTTCTTTCAGTGTAATACAATAAAGCTCTCCTAACATCTAAGGTGTGTAGAGCTCGTTCTGCAACAGAATCAGGTTGAGGGAAGAATACTGGTAATTCTACCGACTGATTAATGTGAAATGCAGATACTACCGTAGGAAGGAATTTGGGATTGGTACGAAGAACCACTTTATCTTTGTGTGGCTAGAAAAAAATTTCTTCTATGGTTAGTGCCTGTAGTTCACCCACTCTCCTTAATGAAGTGATTGCAATAAGGAAAGCTGTTTTCCAAGTGAGGAACTGTAGTTGGTGGTCCCATTAATCTTTTGAGGACTATGTTAAGATTGCATACTGGGGCAGGTGGAAGTCTTGGTGGTATGACTCTTTTTAGTCCTTCCATAAATGCTTTGATTACAGGCACTCTAAAGAGTGATAAATGTTGCCTGTTTTGAAGGTAGGCTGCTATCGCAGCAAGATGCAGTCTGATGGATGTATAGGCCAATGCTAACTGCTGCAAATGCAATAGATAGCAGAGTATATTTTGTATGGAAGCATCAAGAGGGTTGATGTGGTTATTACAATAAATAACAAAACGCTTCCATTTGGCTGCGTAGCAAGCTCTTGTAGTAGGCTTTCTGGCCTCTCTAATAATGTTCATACAGTCAGGTGGCAGGTTTAGATAACCAAACTGACTTCAGGAGCCAGATTGCAAGGTTCAGTTGTTTGGGATCTGGGTGTTTGATTTCTCCATGGCTCTGTGTGAGGAGACTGGGAGTCAAATGTAACTTTTGATGTAGTACCAGAGAGCTCCAACAGGGTTGTGAACCAAGGTGGACGTGCCCATGTAGGAGCTACCAGGATTAGTTTGAGGGATGTTTGCCTGAGTTTCCGCACCACTGATGGAATGAGTGGGAGAGGCGGAAAAACGTAGGCAAATATCCCTGACCAGTTCATCCATAGAGCATTGCCCTTGGATAACGGGTGTGGGTACCTGGAGGCGAAGCTTTGGCATTTTGCGTTTTGGGGTGTTGCAAACAGATCTATGTGAGGAACTCCCCAAGCTTGAAAGTATGGGAGGAGAACTTGAGGATGAAGTTCCCATTCGTGTATTTGATACCTTTTTCTGCTGAGGAGGTCCGCAATATGGTTGTTCACTCCTGGGAGGTGTTCCGCTAGGAGATAGATATTGTGGTGAATAGCCCACCTCCAGATGTCTTGGGCTAAGTGAGACAGCTGTAGAGTGTGTCCCAACCTGTTACTGTATGTAATACATGGCTGTCATGTTGTCGGTCCGAACCAAAACAGCTTTGCCAGACAGGTGATCTTGAAAGGCTTTGAGAGCTAGAAAGATTGCCATGAGCTCTAAATGATGGATATGGAGCCTTCTTTGATGTTGGCTCCAGAGACCTTGCACTGTGTGTTGTTGAAGATTAGCTCCCCAGCCAGTAAGGGACGCGTCCGCTGTTAGTACTGTCTGTGGAACTGGGTCTATGAACAGCCATCCTTTTGATAAATTTTGTGTGTTCCACCACTGCAGAGCGCGATGAGTACGGCCGCTTACCAACACTAGATCGGTTATTAGACCTTGTGACTGGTTCCACTGACTGGCTAAGCACTCTTGAAGTGGACGCATGTGCAGCCTGGCATGGGGAACCATCATGATGCAAGATGCCATCATTCCCAAGAGTTGCATATAAACTCGAGCTGGAAGCGACTGATTGGTTTGAAACTGGAGAACTAACTCCTGAATGTTTCGAATTCTGGCTGCGTTGGGAAACGCTAGAGCCCTTTGAGTGTCTAAAGTGGCTCCTAGGTAGTTCTGAGTTTTGGCTGGCTGAAGATGTGATTTTAACAGATTTGCTGTGAACCCTAGTTGGTGAAGTAACTGAATGGTTATGGAGGTATGTTTGATGCATTGTTGATACGATGCAGCTTTGATGAGCCAATCGTCTAGGTATGGGAAGACATGGATACTTTGCCTTCTCAGATGAGCAGCTACTACCGCCAGACACTTCATGAAGACTCTGGGGGCAGTGGTGACTCCGAATGGGAGTACTTTGAATTGGTAATGCTGACCTGCTACCACAAATCGGAGAAATTTGCGGTGAGCAGGGTGGATTGGAATGTGAAAGTAGGCGTCCTTTAGGTCTAGAGTAGACAAAGTCGCCCTTTTGCAAAAGTGGCAGTACCTGTGTAAGTGTTACCATGTGGAAATGGTCTGACTATGTAAAAATTTAATTCTCTGAGATCTAATATTGGTCTGAGAGCCCCGTCCTTTTTGGGAATTAGGAAGTAGAAGGAGTATACGCCCAACCCTTGGTGTTGTAGTGGTACGGGCTCTATAGCTTCTTTTAAAAGTAGTGACTGTACCTCTCGTTTGAGGAGGTGTAGGTGATCTGGTGAAAGTTTGTGTGACTTTGGAGGAATGTTTGGAGGAGTGTTGATGAACTCCAGGCAATAACCAGAATGGATAATTTGTAGCACCCATTTGTCTGTTATTGACTGCCACTTTGGTAGAAAATGTGACAGTCTTCCCCCGACAGGTGTTAAATGGTCGGGGGGGAAGTGTGGGCAAGTCACTTTTGTATTGGAGGGAGGGGGTGCTTGTGTTAGAACCTCTGCCCCTGCCTTTGCCGTTGTTCCCTCTGTAACCCCCTCTGAAGTAATTTTTTGAGCCAGAGGGTTGATCATTGCCCTTGTAAGTGGATGCCGTGTCCAAGGAAGTGTTTTTGGACCCCGCTCTATAGATGGAGCGCCGAAAGGAACCACAGCTTTGTGTAGATTGAAGGGCTCCCATTGATTTAGCCACTTCAGTATATTTTTTCATCTTCTCTAGAGAAGAGTCTACCACTGGCCCAAAGAGTTGCTCTTTATCGAAGGGTGTGTTTAGTATGGAGGTTTGCACCTCAGTTTTGAAGCCAGATATGCGCAGCCATGCATGTCGTCGTAAAAGAACACTAGTATTGACTGCTCTAGCAGATGTGTCAGCAGCATCTAGGGAGCATCTGATTTGGTTGTTTGAAATCAGTTGTCCCTCACGTGTTCGGTCTTGCGCTTTAGCTTTATGCTCTTGGGGTAGAAATTGCATGAGTTGTTCCATTTCATCCCAATGCGCACGGTCATATCTTGCCAGTAACGCCTGTGTATTAGCTATACGCCAGAAGTTAGCTGCCCGAGAGGCTACCCTTTTCCCTGAAACATCAAGGAGCTTGGATTCCTTATCTGGGGGTGGAGCATCTCCAGTAGAGTAGTTTGGGAGTTTGCCCTTTTATGTGCATTGGAAACTACCAACGAGTCTAAGGGTAACTGTCCTCTTATATACACTGGATCAGCTGGTGCAGGCTTAGATTTTTTATTTACCCTAGGGGTAAGGATACGTGCCCTGACAGGATCCTTAAATATAGCATGGGTAACGTGTGTAGATTTTTGTGTAGTGTGGAGTGTCTCAAAAAGGAAATCCTCTTCAAGGGATTCCTTGTGTAGCTGCACCCCATGGTAATTGGCAGCTCTGCCTAGCAACTCAATAAAATCTACACGGTCGTCTGGTGGAGAGGGCCTAGTAGGATATAGGTCAGGGTCATTGTTTGTGGGCGAGTCAGTGTTGTAGTAATCCCAGTCGTCTGTAGGTCCTAGTTGACCATCATCATCATCATCATCATCATCCCCATCCCCTTGGTTATCAGGTGTATGTGGTGGTTAGTGCTCAGGTGAAGTTGGTACAGGTAAAAACTGGTGAGAAGGTGGTGATGGAAGAGGAAGAGAAGGAGGGGAAGGGTTAGTTCCAACAGTTCTCTTCTTTAAAGGAATGTGATATTCCTCTTCAGTAGCAGTTTTCCTCTTTAAAGTCACCTTGGTGGTAATATGTCCAGTTTTAGGGTGTATGTAAAGCAGCTTCTGTTTCGGGTCCGGTTTGTCAAGCGGATCGTCAAAACTGTGCTTTTTTGGAGATTTTGGAGCATCAGTCTGTTTCGGCGCCGAAGTTTTCGGTGCCAACGGCTTATGGGTTGGAGTCTTCGGATCCGGAGTGTTTTTCGGTGCCGAGAGATGAGGTTCGGAACCAGACGTGGACTTCAATCCCGAAGGCTTTGGCTCGGTGCCGGACTTGGCGTGGGGCTTCTCGGAGCATGTTCTCAGTGCCGACCGGGGCCTGAGGGCGCGGGTTGGTCTGGAGCCTTCTTTTTTGGTTGACTTGGGAGTTGGGGCGAAGAAGGGACTGTACTTATAGTACGTTGACCATGCGGGATGTCCTCTTCCTGGTCGGAGCCCTCCTCTGAAACAGAGATTGGATCCTGCTCCTCCTCGGCACGATAGCGTCGCCGGCTTCTTCTTCCGATTCAGGTCCGAAGAGGTCCGGAATGGAGCCTGTACGTTGGCTCTGCATATCGCGTCGTCGAGCCAGACGATCGCAAAGCGTTTCCTTGGAACGGAAAGCCTTACACGCGTCGCAGTCCTGTTCCTTGTGTTCTAGTGACAAACACAGGTTGCACACTTCGTGTGAGTCGGTACGCGGGTATTTCGCGTGGCACTGAGGGCAGTATTTAAAGGGAGTTCGTTCTATCGACTGCGAGTTGAATTAAGGCGGCTAGGCCAGACGGCCTACCACGAACTTTCCGATCGAAGAGAAAATTGAGACGAATACGATACGCGAAGAATAGAATACGCGATCGGAAACAATACCGTCGAGGGTGAGTGTTCTACGCACCGAGGGAAACCGAAGGATCGATGTCGAACCGGAGCGCAGCGAGTAACATCCGAACCCGATGGCGGAAAAAAACAATCTGAAGACGGAGTCGATGACCATGCGCACTATCACCTAAAGGAGTAGTCACCTACCTCGTGACTAGGAAGACTTCTTCGAAGAAACAAAGTGCAAACATCCGGACCCAACACTAGATGGCGATCTTATGCAAAGCATGTGATCTACAGCTCACATGCCTCGAACATATTTATTTCAGGTATGTCTTGTTGTTGGATTCTTCCCCATCAGACCACAACTCCACTGTCACGGAGCAGCTCAATACAAATACCCAAAATAAAAACATAATACTTGGTTTATTATACTTTTAACGGTAAAGGGCTCTCACTACAGAGTTGGTAGGCTGAAAAGGTCATTACAGGCAGCTGTGAAAAGCTACTACCCTCAAAGGATCTACTGCGTCTGTCACAGTGACACTGGTTCCGGGTAATTAGCTTGAACAAAACATACTTCTAAGAAATGCTGCCATCTTTCCTGTCTATCTCACAGTAGGCAAGACGCGTGGGAAGTGGACACTTCTACAAAAGGGAGATGACAATATTAACAAGAGAAAGGGTATCATTCTATGGCTATCAGCAGGAATTCTATTCCCAGTTATATCCAATGTCTCCACTGATTTATTTATAGACCTAAATGCAACAAGGGCTCCCCAAAACCACCAGAAGAAATATGAGACCTCTGCATTCTTTTCCTTAACCTGATTCTCTGTGACCCCAAATGTAAGCCACACTTTGTAGATCTGGCTTGATTGTGCATTGACCATCTAGCAGACAGTGCTGAGCGGGCTGTGGCTCTACCTAGAGAATTATTACTCTCTCAAGTCGTGGTATTGGCTCTTCAGTGTACCGTTTAGCTTTCCAGGAATAGTTTCCACAATAATGCATAAGGCTCATTCATTTTTTTCTCTCCTACATGCGTTATTTGCCTATAGCAATTGTTTTGCTCTTTTTCCCAAGGTGTTCAGCAGTATTGGCAGTCACTTATCCCTCTGGGGGATAAGAGGAAAATCACAGCAGAAGGAGCAGAAGAAAATCTTAATAGGGGACACCCCAGGAGAACCATAATTCACTAGATAGAGAAGGAGTTCGTAGAATTTACACAGTGCATGATGCCACAAACAAAAAAATCACTAGTTCAGAGTTTTCAGTACCCCAAAGTTGCTAAATGCGACGGCACCTTGGGCATAGAAGCAACCCACTATAATAAGTTTAAGCCCGGGAGGTTCTTGCACCATTTGAAATTTAAACTTACACTGGTTTGTTGACCTACTGTCTGATATCCAAAACTGATCGAGCTCAGGAACAAATCTATAGAACTCACACGCAAACAAATGGTAAAAAAAAAAAAGAGAACTGAAATTTTAACAAGCACTGACAAAGCCAATAGGTCTATCCAATGTGAGAGCTATTGGCGTTGCAAAAGTCTCTTATCCATGTTGTATAGAGGCGTGGCTGCTGTTCAGTTAGTGGCGCAGGGTTGGAGCGGCGCAGGGTTGGAGCGGCGCAGGGTTGGAGCGGCGCAGAGCGGAGTAGTTTGGAGTGGCACGAGAGTTTGAGTGGCATGGCAGAGTTGCGTCGCGTAGACTGGAGTAGCGCAGATTAGTACAGTTGAGGGTGTAAGTAACAAACAAGGAACCAACTTGAAATCAATGCAAAGGTATAAGGCATAAAGGGGATGAATGGCATAAAGGGAATGAAGTGTGTGTGTGCGTGCAGCGACAAGAATCATGAAGGTGCAAATGTGTGGGTAGTGGGCATTTATATAGAATAGCTTTATCCAACCCATGTAAAATGTAACGAGTAAGACAAAAGATGCAGGCGTAGAGGAACAATTTAGTAATATGTGTTTGAAAACTGAACAAATGAAGAAAGAGAAAGCCGCACGAGAACTGGAAACAGAGGAAGTGTCCTGAAACTTGTATCTCAATCAGCGTGATGAGCGGGCATACATTAAGTTGAATCAATCTGTGCTTGTTCCATGCTTCACATAAAGAAAAGGAAGTGAGGCCCGGGACATGCTGGCCAATTAGGAGGCAGCAAATAAAAATGACAATGAAGTCAATGAATGGTAAGCAATTGGTGGGCACAAAGCCCACTTTTGTAAACAATACCCCTTGCAAGCGCGAACAGCACATGCTCTGTCTAAGGCGAGACCTAAAAACAGAGTAAATGCATTATTTTTTCTCTTGAATAATTTTAAATAACGATTTTAAAAATTAATTTACTTTGCGTTATAGGCAAATCCCAACCCTCATCTTTTTATCCAGGGGTCTTATCTGCCTACAACTAAAACCACTGTAGCGAGGTTCAACAGTTTCTCAGCTTCTGTGTTTGCCCTGGTCTCTAACTTCCCCAGTCCCTTTTCTGTCATCATGCAAGTCCTTTTCCTCCTTTCCAATTATTACCTACTTTCCGTGCAGTATGCCCACTCCTCTCCTACCTCACAAACTAGGCTATTTTTCAAAACACACAGTGTCATATGTGAAATTTGTCTGACTAGTCCTCTAGGAATTGGAGGAGGACTAGTCAGACAAACGCACATATGAATCCGTGTGTGTTTTTAAGAATAGCCTCGTTTGTGAGGTAGGAGAGGAGTGGGCATACTGCTGGAAAAGTAGGTAATATCTAGAAAGGAGGAAAAGGACTGGCAAACAACCAGAGACAGGAACTCCTTCATGCATTGTGTGATACAGCTTACACACCGCCTTCAGTAAGCACTACATACATCATTTTAAAAACAACAATGCAACATTCAGGTCATTATGCCCTCTATTGGTTTTAGCGATGCTTGATTCAGAGGTCCACCACATCAAAATGTAGATCGTATTCAAGAATACCAAAGGCAATCTACTGAGTCTAGTCTAAATGTTTGACTAAAGATTGGAGTAATCAGTTTTTCAAGTAACTTATTTCACTTCAAAAATAATATTTGGAAGCCAAACTTTGATACAGACCTATGCCAAACATACTGAAAGACCACACAAGAGGCTTCCGTCCTCCTTAAGCTGGCGTAACCAACATCTGAACGTTATCAGTAGAGTGGGACCACTTAGCAGGAACAGAAGGCTTTTTCAAGTCCTAGGTGTGGATGACGGAGTCTACAACCGATGACTGTGCACTCGCTTGTCATTACTGGTTTGTCGAGGTCCATGGGGATGTGGCCTTCTTATGTTGTTCAACAAGGAGTCACTACTTAAAGGATTGCGACACCTCACAAGTAATGTCTAGCATGTGCTCATTAGAATTGTTCTCATACTTCACTATTTCAGAGAATCCAAAACTTTATAAGCTATAGACTATATTACACTTCGAGGTTCTTTCTAAGGAAGTCTAGTGGGTGGCGGGAGAGGGGAGCATAACAAAAAATTAATAGGATCATCTACAATTATATATTCTGTGGTCCCATTTCACTTCAGAGATTCAGACCAACATCATTCTCTTAATGCTGTAATAAAAATAATGGCTAAATGGTACTCCAGTATTCTTAGTCCTTACTCTCCCTCTTTCATAACTGGTCGGCAACTGTCAAACAGATGGAACTGTGAATATCCTGTTAGTTGGGAAGAATGGAGAACAGGACAAGTCGAACAAGCACTTGCAAAGCCAAAAGGTCTGGCACTGGCTACCAGCATTTGGCTTTGCCAGTGGTTCTTTGAGCTTAGTGAAACTTTATTTGGGGGAGGGGGTGTATGTAAAAATATATTTATTTTTGGTCTCAAAGCATACGTTGCCATAGTAGTCCTTGACAATGAAGTGAACTGCTTTGTGTTCCTTGCGAAAGAGTAGAATACCATTACTCAGTGAAGTCAGCCAATGGCTGAAGTGGGCTGAATATATTGCCTTATGCTGTAGTAGTTAGAAGAAATATGTAAATGACAGACTAACGGATGACAACAGCTGGCTGAAAGCCTCTATAAGTATATTGTATATATAATTTTAGCAAAATCCAAACGTCTGGTGTAAAAAGGTTGCTGGATCAGTTTATCCAAATGCTGAGCCATGCCTTTGGCGAGTAAACTTTTTCATGGTCCAGGTATACTGCTTGAGATAAAATGCTGAGATCTTTATACTCACCACGTCGATTGGGCAGAAGCGAACTAGACAAACCACGAACAAAAACGCATTCTACACAGTCCAGGTTTTTATGCAGGAACAGGTTTCATGCCCCTTCTCCACAATCGTCTTGTAGATGTTACATGCACGGACGCGGAATGTCCATTGTGCCTAACTTGGCACAGTATGATGGCTGAGCCATCAAATAAAGGCAATTCGTCGCCACGGTTCGTTTACTGTAGAAAATAAATTAAGGGCCGACATGCAGAAAAACACTATTTAAATACATTTTTAAGTAGGTAACAGTGTTAAGGCTGGGATCTGCTTTTTGGTGTACATTTAAAATGTGGACACCTTCTGGAGACCAGGTCTGACCAGTTAATTTACAATGTGGATACACTGTCATTTAACTTGGTGTTACCAGTGACGAGCATCAGTAGTCACTACATGAAGTAACAAGTGGTTAAATCTGTAGTGGACTAGCCAGGGTTTGGTTTGAGTTCAATCTTGCAAGTAAACAGTACTTTCCTTCCTGCATACTTATTTTTAAGGTGACACAAAGACCATAAGTTATTTATCTGGACAGTGGCGATTAACAGAATGAAAAGCTTGTGCATGCTTATCACAGAAAACTGCACAGTAACTGCACCCACCACCTCTGAAATATTTAAACAGGGCAACTTTGTGATAGAGCTGTGACCACGACAGGCACTAGGGTAGTCAAGTCTGTATGGAACAACAAATACCAGTGTCTGGCAGCCTGTGCATTGAGAAGTTAACATCGAGCAGGAGAATTGAACGAAGGACAGTATCTTAGGCTGAAAGCAGCCACTACAGCAGAGTCGGTTTACACTTACCCTGGAGAGATTTCCCCAGTCCCTGGCCCAGCTTCCAGCCATGTTTCTGCAGTAATCGGTGTCCGACATTATCCTGACAGACAGAACAGAGAAACAAACCAAAAATATTCCAGTAATAAATTATTCTTTTACTGCTGGCATTCACACCTCATGTAATGTGACTAGAGATTCTACACAGACGCATGCAAAGATTTATTGTTTTGGAGACTACTGAATGGGCACAGTTGGCCTCAAAGGGAAAGACTGGACAAATGTCAAAGACTGCTGATTTTCAGTGTACTGGGAAGGAAAGGTAGGAGAGGGTAGGAAATTAAGACCAATCTGTGGTGGTGTGCTGGACCACCATGACATGATGCACAACACTTAAAACCCAAACAAGCCACATGGGATAAAATAAAAAATACGAAACAAAGATTACCAAATAATTGAAAAAGAAAAAAACAAAAAACAAATGTAAGCATGTACTCAAGCGCTTGTAAAAACACATATCCATCACCTAGACAGCAACATTTTGCACGACTGTCGGAAGATCTATGCTGCGTTTCATTCTTTCACCTGTGTCAGAAATTTGGTTTATTTAAATAGTGCGCAAGGTGTAAGTGCAAGGCTGCTCCCCCACCGCTGGAGACCAAAACACAAACCAGCACAATCCAGGCGAGATTTGTTTGGGTTCGTAAATTTTCTTTTTTAGACGAGGGGTTTAATCGTTCATTTTGGTAGTGTTAAAAACTAGCATGCAGCCAAATATTAAACGAAAAACGGTGAGATTAGTTTTTGAAAGAAAAGAAAAGGAAATTAAAAAGTACCTTAAATGAGCAGAAGCACAGACTGGGTGATGCATCTCACGTGTAACGTAACCAAAATGCAAAGATGTTAGGGTGGGGGAAGGGACAGGCCTAGCGAAGGGTTAACAGCAAGGAACCATTAGTGCTCAAAGGGAGAGGGTAGTCTGCATAATGCCTCATCTTTCGCCATTTTATCTGGTGGAAAGTGTTGGCCATGAATTTGAATACTCGTTCCCACAAGAAACCTAGGCATTGTATGAAAGGCATAGAGAAACGCCGTGGATGCCTTCAGTGGAGCCCCGAGTCCCCTGGACTACATTTTTGGAACAATTTGCTACATCGCAGGAAATGGAAGCAACTTAGGTTCTTCTCAATAAATATATGCAGTCCACTTTCCAACAGCGATTTAGGTAGTAATCTTGTGGTTATTGGACCTACAGTTGTATTTAGAGGAACGGCCTTGCTTTGTGTGGTCATACATGGATTTTTTGCGATTATGAAAAGTGTGGACCTGACCAGAAGCTATACAGAACCCCGGTAGAAACAATAAGCGATCCTCTTTGGAACCCAGGTGCTAACATACAGCTAGCACAGAAGCCCATACCATATGTATTCCAACTTCTACCCCTCAACAAATATGGCCACCATTTGAACTCTAACCTGAACTCGTCCCTCCTGCATGTGGGGAGATCAGTCCAGCTACTGATTCAGAAATCCTTTGGAACAGGAACACCACAACACTGGGAAAGCAGCTAACCACAAAGAAAATCGAGCCTTCTGTGATTTGGTTACACAAAAAAAGCAGTGTTGATTGCTTTGGAAGCTCAGCTTTGCCAACAGCTTTCTCGCCCTATTCTCTTTCTTTTTAGTAATACTTTCAACAACCAACAAGCTCAATACACTAAACTACCAATGGCTGACTTCAGATAACACGTACACACTATTTTCTTTTGCAACTTCTGAGAAACGTCTGATCATCTGTCCTTATCCAGGAATATGTGAAGGCTGGAGCACTGGCCACTCCAGGGTGTGGGACGAACCAGATTAATGCATGAGAAATGTTTAACATATGACAACTATGCATGTCTTAAGTGGCCTCTATTTTGGGCGATAAACACCTCAGGGAGGAACACTGCTCTAGCAACTCACATTTCTTGGCCATGAATACAACACTAACCAAGAAAGAGCTAACCAACATGTTGTCTTACCTCTGCTGCGTAACACAACAGCTTACAACGGAAAATAATTGCAAACTGAAGGGCCTACGATTCTTGGCTGTAGCGCAGTGTGAATCTGGTGCAAAGGGGACCCCAACAATTTTACTAAGTAAACTTACATAGCATCCTTTATGAGAATTTGCGTATTTAATTTTCTTGCAAGTGGAAGATTAACTTTGTGCATAGTTCTTTAATTGACCACAACAGAATTGCAGAGCTGAAAACCTCAGGGCCGGAACAAGGGTTTCAGTTGTCTGACTGGTACTATGAGAAAGAGGACACTGGCCCAGAAAGGACTGGCGTGAGTGAGATGAGCCATTATGCGGACAGGGTCTTAATTATGAATGCACTAAAGAATAGACAGATGAAGCAGTATACGCTATTTCCAGAAGCAGTGCAAGTGGGGTGAAAGCATATTCCATACGAACCTGGCTTTAAAAACTGGGCTGTCAAAAGAACAGTTAAATGTAACACAAAGTAAGAAACTGTCCAATCACTATAGGTTTATATTTCGATGTTTCGGTTTGGTTTATTTCATCTTTTAAATCAAATCAGTGCTTGCAAGTAACGTCTACATAAAAAGGAGTAAGCTTAAAAGTAAAGTACACAAGACAAGGCTAGAAGAGAGATCGAGAGCGATGGACTTGACAGAGTGGGAGGAGAAACATGTTAAGGAAAAAATAGAATAAAAAGCAGCTTAGGAAAAGAATACAGGCATTTACACTGCTTACAAAACCACTCAAGAGGTCAGCCGATTCCTCCAGCTCCAGGACTCTGATGAATGCAGCATCATTAGATTTACTGATAATGTTTACACTGCGAAGAGGGGGGAATTCTCCTACACACACTTTACTGCTCAAAAATAATTAGAATTGCATGTGAACTTCAAACAGTGCCTGCCCAGAGATGCCTTGAACGTGGAGTTGGATCAGCATTTAACCCAGCAACCTAAAATACAGCAGCAGTATTATCTGGATATGAGAAAATATCAACAAGCTGTGACTTGTTTCAAGAAAACCTGTACTTAATATTTTTGTATAAGGAATGCTACTTTCCTCATCACCAAATACATAAACTTATGTGAAGTAACCATCTTAACAGGCAAGTGAAAGACAATGGCGAAAGTCAAAGTAAGTCGACGCGATGTTAACATATGCTCCGAATTTGGGAAATGTTACCATGCAGCCCGTAAGCAAGCATCTAGCTGCATTCCTTGAGCTCTGTGGAATACTGCAGCTGCAACCTACGGTTTGTGATTTGTAATAGGACTCTCCCTAACAGGACTGCCGTGCCTCGGCAGGACATTAATCTTCCAGAACAGCGACCAGCACTGGCTCTGCAGCAGCTAACGCTGCCTTAGTCAGCAGTAAGGGTTAACAAAGGCGAGGGAGACCTGAAAACACTGCAGTGGTGCACTCGTCTTCCAGCCGGGCGCAGGGTCTGCTGCAGTGCAGGGGATGGCGCGCGGGCGAGCTGCATGCAGTGACGTCACTGGACTAGCACGGATGCGGGAAGGGATATTGCGCAGCCAAGAAGGGGACACGAGCTGGGCTCACGAGCTGGGCTCGGGCTTCAGTACTGCACTGCTCTGGGCGTCTATTGGTTTTGTATTATAACCGAGTATAAATGCGCGATTCCTCCTTCGACAGCACATCTTCGAGGACGTTGGACTCACACACAATGTGTGCACAACTGATCATCGAGTGACCGCCAGAATGAGCTAGAAGCAAAGCACGCCGTCACCCTTGAGAACTGCTCGACACCCAAGTCGCTGTGTTATAACTTATAAGCTCTGTTGAGATATATATATACATACATACTCAGAGCCGTGGGTATAAATGGCATTATATGTACACGGATGTCATAACGCAAACCCAGTAGATTGGGGTATGTTTTGCCCAATCCTAAGGGTTGGGGGGGGGGGGGATCTATGAGTAGTGTCATGGTAGGACTCACCCATGACCCAGTCCCAGTTTTCTCTCACTCCCCAAAGATGAAGTACTTAGGGGGCGGTACTTGCCAGGATTAAGAAGAAACTAGAGGCTAAAAGGTCAAGCCTGAAATAGTAAATGATGCCAACGCCAAGTTGCTCTTAAGGAGAGAAGGCGGGGCCAGACACGGATATGACCAGGGACTCAATACGATGGTGACATGCGTGTGAAGAAAAAGGAAGGGAGACAGTGAAGCAAGGAAAGAGGGAGCACAGGGGAAAGAGAGAAATGAGAAGAGTGTGAACGAGGAGGGAGAGATGGGCGATGGAAGGATAGTGGAGAAAGAGGGAGGAAGTGTTGAGAGGGAGAGGGTCGTCACAATAACCGAAGGAAAGAGGGGAGGAGTGGAAGGAAGTGGAGAGGGGGAGGGAGAGGGAGAGGGAGAAAGTAAACAGTACTAGAATAGTTGAAGGCAGCGCATGTCAGGTTTGGGGGGCAATGTTCAATTTGCAGAGATATGTACGTTGCTAGTTAAACGGCGGGTTGGGCTACTGATCAGAAATGCAGCTTGGTCTGGCGTCCCATACACGAATAGCTGATTTGCAGTAGTTACATGGCTGGAAGACTTGAGCGAAGAGTATATATATATTTTTTTTTTTAAAGCACAAGAGGCATTGCTGGTCAGATTTTCAAGTGTATCTATTGACAAGGTGCGTGGTGTAAAGCCATGACGGTCCACCGAGAGACGAATATCAAGGACATCAGAACAGTGAGGAGGTCGTATATTGAAGTCCAGAGGTCGTAGACAGTGACGCAACACAGGCCCCCGCAGCCCCCGTGGTGCGGGGGGCCCCCCAAGCTCCAGGGGGCCCCCTCAGCACAGTGCTCTGGCCGGCGAGCTCCCGATTGAGTCCGGGGAGGGCCCCTCCAAGTACCTTACAGCAGCCCCCCCCCCCCCCCCAAGTTCCATTACGCCAGTGGTCGTAGAACATTCTACCTGAAGTACATGACAAAGCTGCTTGTGGAGTGGTGTATCTGAAGAGGTGGAGGTCTGGTTTGAATGGCTGATCACTTTAGGGGGTTCGTACAGGAATGGCAAAGACTTTTGTAAGCTGGGATTTGTGTGTGGGTTCTGAACTAACTGAGAAGTTCATGTGCTGAAGATCGGGGGCTGCTGCAGGTCAAATTTCAAGGACATTGGCAGTTATGTGAGCTCAAAGTGTAGCAAAAAATGCTGTTCAGAACAGCTTTTTGAGGAGAGACAGACTGCTGCAGGGTAGGTTTGATGAACAACATATTTACACAGACTGGAAAACAAAGGACTTTGGAGCACATGATGAGCAACTGCCCAGCCTGCAAAGAGAAGGAAATATGTGAAGGACCCATACAGCCTAGCAAAGTGTTTTTAGTATTGGTCTCGCAGGGACTACTTTATAACACTCATGTAGGTAAATCGCACGGCTGTGGGTTGTGTTAAAAAGAATGAAGTTGAAAGGTTGCTTTATGGCCACTTTCTTTCTGGATTACATCGAGATAAGGAGATTTGATTTTGAAGGAGCTGTCGTCATCCTGGCGTGGACTCTTGAGTGGTCTGTAAGCTGTGCGGACTCTGTACCAGATGGAGCTGTAAATGTGGGTAGAGTGCTACAAGGTAACCAACCCCTCATGCAAACAGATTAGAACCATTCCCCAAACCAAACCCTGAAGCTCACTACAAGATGATACAGTGATGACTGAAGGACGACACCAAGCAGTGATGCTGCCTCATACAGCTCAGAGAAGCCCACCTGTATTAACAAAGTGAGACACCCACCAACTCTGCAGAATGTTGCGCCAGCAGGCTGCCTCGAGTTAAACTAAACAGGAGTCCACAGATCTATAGGGAGATGGAAAGTGGCAACACCAGGCTTGCACGGATGCCCTAATCGGCCACAAGCAGCAACTGGCGTCTGGAAACCTAGGTCTGCTTGACAGCTGACCAGGACGACAGAAGGATCGTGCCTCTTATTAGACAGGTGGTACAAGGGCTCAGGGAAACCAGCATCCCAACCAGCAATTTGTTCCTGGTGTTGGAGCCACACTGAGTGGAGAGGGAACTGTGTGGGTGTAACTGCCACGGTTTCTTTTCTGCAGTTTAAAAAAAAAAAAACGTGCGCTAAAATAAGATTAAACAGCTGTGGCAAAGAGCTAAAAGTGCGTAGTCTTAGACGGACTTGTGGAGCCTGAAATGGAATAAGCAGAAAGAATTTGAGGGTATTGGGGTTCAGATGGCATTATACCGTAATATGACTGCCATAACAGATTATGACTTCAGAAGGGAAGGATAGTAGAAAACAAGTACAAGTGAGGCAAAGCCATTTCCTAATGGTAGGAACAAGCGGCTATGCATTAGGGAGCACACAGCAGCTATGTGCACGTTTGGATTGCCAAACGGTAGGTTAAAGATGGCAAAGCCTGTGACAATGTAAAAATCAAAAGAGGGAAATGAGGTCGTGACTCACCCTCCTCATACAGTGCCAGCGAAAAACCCCAGGGTCTCAACTGAACAGTAACAGTCCTGCTCCTTTTAAAGGTTTGCAGAGCCCCTAAAGCTCTGTGGACTCCTTGAGCTGCAGGATTCAAGCTAGCACAGAGCTGCACGCTGTAGCATAACACTCGGGTCCTTCCAACAGATAATGCTGCAGAGACAGATCGACACAAAGCTAGCACGTATATACTCTCAGCAAGGTCTCCTGCACTCGTGTCCTGCTTGCGACCCCAGAACAGTCTACACTGGGACCCTTGACACCAATACTTACAAGACACATTCTTTTATTGCAAAAGCAATTCAAAGAGTGTCTCCCAAAACCGATGTCAAGAATACAAAGAACAGTTTGAAGTACAATGCTAAGTACACCTGAGCCCTCGAACGCTATCCTTCCATTTTCTTTTTCTATGTGTACATATGTAATATATAGGACGGCTGTTTGATTTAGTTGTTTATCTTAAAAAGCCTTCCTGACATATTTCTGTGCAAGCTAGCAGACCCTTGTAACAGATAAGGAAAAGCTTCCAGTCAGCATGCAATCATAACATCTGCTGACTGCTTCTGATGAAATGGATTTTCAATAAACGCACTGAAGCTTGCCCAATGTTTATGTGCCAATCTATGCAGAGCACTGAAATATATTTTTATTTTTTTTAATAACATCCCGACCCCCTTTTCTTCCTCCGCTGTCAACTAACCTCCCTCCACCTTTACATGCTACAGCTCACAGGTGCCTCTGTGGCACGTGCAACACCGTCACCCGTCTTGGGTTTTTAGCCAGCAGCAAGTGTTTTGCATTCTTGGAATCTTAATGTTGATTTTCTCAGTAAAGGTACAGATGTATAAGTTTCTGGATGCAGAATGCTGCTGGGTAAAAGTCAGTAATGGTTTGGAGATGCAAGCATAGCTATGATGTCAGACGTCCTCTTCAACCAGTTCCTTCATTGTGAAGTTTCTTCCCAACTAGGCATGCCTCACTTCATCCATCTCGTTTCCCCATCTGTTTTTGCCCAGTTTCATGCCTTCTCCATCAATCCCGTTCGCCACATCTCAATAGTTCTCAACTTCTATAAGAACTCTTATGAGACTTCCCCAGACCGACTTTTTCTGGATTAAGCTACAGCTTAACCCTCGGTACTATGTCTAAAGACTTACAAGACTATGCTTGCAACATAAAAAGAAGAGGAAAAAGCCTTTGAATAATCCTTTAGCCATCAGCCAATTTCAGGAGCAGCCCTACATGCACTTGGTGCAGTGTTGAACAGTGACTAGAAGCTCTCCTTACAAGCCTCCCTCGCGCATAGCCGTAATGCAATGTTAAAGCTGCTTTCCCCATTTGTAGGGTTATGTTTGCAGTAACCATGAAGAATTCGATTCAGAAAGACCCGCCCCCTCTCAAGGATATCATCCGGAAAGAGGAATCCAGCCTCCCACCCGCTCTCTCTGCAGCATTATCTCACGAGTCACCTGTTACTGCCATGCCCAAGTGTAGAACCATGCCAGCACAATGACAGAAGGGACTACATATGCAGTGTTCACTGGACCAGAAGAACAGAAGTAAAGGAAGGGAGGAAGGGGAGGTGGAAACCCTAGAGAAGAAATTACAAAAATGCAGACCGTGCAATACAAACCGGATCATGGCTGCTTAGCTAATAGGGGCCAACTGCTGTGAAGAAAAATGCCGAACAGCCCAAGTTGTGTAAATTTCGGTATGACAACTAAACACACACACAAGCACGACACCAACCTACGCTGGGAATCAAATGTATGCTGATCCTTCGCAGACACAGAAAACCGAGCATCTTTGTGAGACTAGACTTAAGCTTAAGACACCTGAAAATACTTTCCATGGCCTCTGGCAGGGGACAGGAGTCTAACCACACGGATGTCAGCATGCCCTCAGACTGCCTGGTCAAGAGCTGCTCACTTCTCTTATGCGAAAACAGCCTACAAGCTGGAGTAGCACAATCATCTGAATCCACAGACATACTTTACACCATCATGCTGCTCAAGCGTGTCACTGTGAGGCTTAGGGTTATCGCAGAGAATCCCAGAATGTTGACCATCCCAGTCCAGGACTGCGGCCTATAAGGATGGTTCATATGCTCGAAGCCAAGAGCAAGATTCAAGTGAGCAGCAGACAAGCTGCTGTCTCCTAGTAGAGGAGCAACCTGCTTCCACCTGGAAGCCAGGTCAGCTGAGAGGAAATTCTACTCTCAATAGCTAACTAACTCACAAGAGGCCAAGAAGATCCTACCCCATAGCGACTGCCAGCAAATAAAGCCTTTTCACAAGCACCATTAGGCTTTTGGAGGATGGAGTTTCACTTTTTTTTCCATTTCTAATTGTGGGCCACAGGTCGCAGCATTCTTAGCAATGCTGCTTAAAACACCAGGATACTTCGTGTGACCCTCACGTCTTAACAGAAATTAAGTCACTTTCTGCTGCTGGACGACTGTCATGTTTTTGCGGTTCTCTGCTCCATGTAGCTTTTACGCTCCTGCTCACAATTCCCTGAGGAATTAATGGTGTAGCACTATAAACCTGCATCCCAGATCATTATTCCTTACTGCAATCCCTGCTTTACTGGTTCATGCCGGGACCACTTTATTCAAATCAATGAAAACAGGTCAATTTTATACACGAGTTGGGCACCAGAACCCACTCCTTGCTATAAAGTCACATTATCAAGTTCAAATTCGCTACCCTTTTAAAATCCGGTATGTAGCACTGGAGGTAGTGATCTCACTGGCCCATCTCACCAATGACTCTTATATTTGAATTAAATTAGATATCAGTCGATAAGCCAAAAATGAGCATGCAGCAAAATATCAGTTTGCTGTGAGGAGCACAGTACATTTGGCGTGTGTGTGTGTGGTGTGTGTGTACAAGCTATACACCGGGACAATTTTTACCTATAAATATTTTACAACTGTGTACTCTTGTACTGTGGTTGGTTCTGTAATATGATCAGATTATTTTTTATTTCTGCAATAGCTGCTAGTCCATGTGGGAAGAAATTTTATAAAACAGTCACAGAACGATGAACTAGTGTCAGTGCATTCGAGGCAATGCACTGTTTTGAGGGGACGGGGTGGAACATGACAATTAGTTTAAGGGGAGATCAAAATAAACTGTACGCCTGCACTCTGTATAGAGTCTACCATCCAAATCCAAAAGCAGTGCAAGTATCACTACACTGCTGCAGGAAATCATCTCAATGCTGGCCGACATGCACTGGCATGGATTGGTCACCATTTGCGAAGGATTAACATACATTGCCCCAGTCCTCTATAGGCCACAAACACAGACTGGCAACTTACAAACTTTAGTTAAATAAACTTAAGAAGCTATGCCGCTGTGATTATCTTTTCTGAAACATTATCTAAAGTGGTTCGACTGATATCATTAAAGTATAAGGAATTTGCCATGTCAACTGCAGGACCCACAAACTAAAGCATCCAAATGTCTATGAAGTTAGACCCTCGTCTGAGTAGCGAACATAAAATTAACCTCACTCATAACATGGCATTCAACCTGTCTAAGCTGTTGTTCGACCAAGCATAAAATAAAAGGGTACTTCTTACCGATTCAATGGGTTTGTCAAGTGACGCCTGCTCAATCTCCAAGTGCCCGTCTTCATACTGATCAAAATGATTGCCCTGGAGAAAAAAATAAGAGCACGACTATCGTTAAGGCTTATCATTTAATTAGGACTAGACAATATTTTAACATTGCACGTGCAATTTACAATAAAGGAGTCTGGTAATATCCGTCTACGTCTGGAAGTTATCAAGTCAGGTGTTTCTCACTGAGCAATGTAAAACCCTTTCTCGTTCTCTCCATCGGGTCCATGCTCACCAGTGGCATCTCTTGTTACTTCAAAATCATTCCTTTCACTCAGTATGGAAACTGTGTAAGGAGTTTTCACAGCACAGACTATAAAAGTGCACATTGAATTTCACATGGCCAACCTCTCCCCACCCTTAACACCCCCTTACTTTTACTTGTAGGGGACAGCTCCCTTAGTTCTTTTAATGACCAGCTGTTTTTGGTTTCCTAAATAGCCCGTGTGTGCACGTGAAGTGGTCATCTCTATTAATTTTCTTATGTTTTAAGAAAATCCAGTCAAAGGTGGCTACCACGGATAAGAGCTTCCGCGGCTGATATCTTTTAAGAGTTTTTCTTTAAGCCTAAAACATTCAAAGATGGACAACATGCATGCGCACAAAAGGCCATCCATCTTAGAAACCCTATTAAGATAGCTGCCTGCCAATATGACAGTGCTCAGAGAATGAGGAGGCTTCAGGATAGACAGTTTTTTTTTCTTTTACGCAGTTTTATATAGCGCGAGCTTGACCCGAAGGTATTGGGTATCAGAGCGCTTTACATAGCACCAGTTGCGTTACATGAGGACACATTCATTTTTTGTTAGGCACGGGGAGATTAAGTGATTTGCCCAGAATCACAGGATGTTCAGCGTCATTGCCGAGACTCGAACCCGGTTCCCCAGATTCGAGGTCGACCACCCTAGCCGTTAGGCCAACTCCTCTCCCCTTGGATGGAGGAATGGGTTGGTTTCCAATAAAAAGGAGGGAGCAGTTAAATAGCGGAGGGGGGGGGGTGGGACAGCTCTTACCTGTCGGTGTAGTTTTGCAGCTTGAAGACTTTCTGGATTCACTATGCTGTGCATTATTCCGCGGTCTAGTGGTTGGGTCCGGAATCGTAGTCTCTTTTCTGTTTTTTTTTTTGTGTAGCCCAGGTGGGCGTCGACGCCCCACCATTTGGTGTCCTCCCGTGACGTCGGCGCGCTCCACCCTTGGGCGCCATCTTTGGATTCTTTTTTTCTTGCCTTGTGCTTGTGTTAATCCTTTTACCCTTTTGAAGGAGTTTTCCATTTGTTAGTCCCATCTTCCTCCTGTCTCATCTTTCTGGTGGAGGCGGATGGGTTCGCTAGTGAATCCAGAAAGTCTTCAAGCTGCAAAACTACACCGACAGGTAAGAAACTATTCGTTTTGCAGCGTGAATCTTTCTGGATTCACTATGCTGTGCATAGACTTTGTAGCGGTTTGCTATGTTTGTGGCGGCTGGGTGGAAGATGAGCGTTGGTTGTTGAATATTTGTTGAAGCACTTTTTGACCTACTTGTGCTTCTTTGTTCATCTGTATATCCACGCAGTAGTGCTTAGTGAACGTGTGCACTGATGCCCATGTTGCCGCCAGGCAAATGTCTTGGATAGGTGTGTTTGCTAGGAAGGAGATTGTTGCTCCCTTTTTCCTGGTCGAGTGAGCCTGAGCTGCTCCCTGTAGCTCTTGGCCTGCCTGTTTGTGGCAGTATTGAATGGTTTGTGCGATCTAACGTGCAATGGTATTCTTAGTCACTGGTCTGCCCAGGAAACTGCTTGCGAAGGACACAAAACTGCTTTGTCTTTCTACAATCCTTAGTCCTTTCGATGTAATGCCTTACTGCTCTTCTGGCGTCCAGAGTGTGCAGTGCCCTTTGAGCGCTGGTGGATGGTTTCTGGAAGAAACTGGGAATTTGTATTGTTTGGTTTATATGGAACCTGGACACCACCTTTGGCATGAAGTGTGGATCCGTCCTCATTACCACCCTGTCATTGTGAATCTGAATGTAGGGTTCTTGTAGGATGAGTGCCTGCAACTCGCTCACCCTACGTAGCGAGGTAATCGCTACCAGAAAGGCCGTCTTTATTGTGAGCATATGTAGCGATGCCTTGTGAATGGGTTCGAGCGGTGCTTTCATAAGCTGCGTTAGAACTACATTGAGGTTCCATGCAGGCGGTGGCATCCTCTTTGGCGGTGCTATTCTTTTGGCTCCTTCCAGGAATCTTTTTACTACTGGAGATGTAAAGAAGATTTTCCCTGTTTCTCCTCTTGTATAGGCTACTATTGCTGCCAGGTGCACTCTTAGCGAAGTGCAGCTTAGGTTACTTTTTAGTAAGTGTGTTAAGTATTTTAGCACAGTTGATTCTCCTGTGGAGCTTTTTGTTGATGCACCATTCAGTGAATCTCTTCCATTTTGCTGCATAGCATTTCCGTGTGGTGGGCCTCCTCGCAGTACTGCCAGCGTGCTTTGTGGAAGCTTGAGGTGAGCGAACTAAGTCTTCAGGAGCCACGCTGCTAGGCTGAGGCTCTCTGGTTCTGGATGGAGTACCCTTCCATTTTGCAGCGAGAGCAGGTCTTTCCTTTTTGGGAACTTGTGTGGTGGTTCCTGTGCCATTTCCACGATCTGTGAGAACCAGGACTGCCTGGCCCACTGTGGTGCTACCAGAATTAGCGTCATGTTGCTTGTTCTGCACTTGCTGAGCACCTTGTGTATCAGCGGTATCGGTGGAAAAGCGTAGGCAAATGTCTTTGACCAGCTCATCCATAGAGCATTTCCTTGGGATTGATGGCCTGGCTGCCTGGATGCGAAGTATTGACATTTTGCATTCTGGTGTGTTGCAAACAGGTCTAGTTGTGGGGTCCCCCACTTCTTGAATAGTCTTTGCGTCTCCTGCGGGTTGAGCTCCCACTCGTGTGAGATTGACGTCTGTCTGCTCAGTCTGTCTGCTTCCACATTGTCCTTCCCAGGCAGATGTATTGCCAGGAGGTCTATTTGTAATGGAATTGCCCATTTCCATATCTGTTGCGCTAGATCTGACAGCGCCACTGACTGTGTTCCTCCCTGCTTGTTGATGTAGAACATCGTTGTGGTGTTGTCTGTTTGTACTAACACCCTTTGCCCGTACAGCTGTTTCTGGAACGCTTTTAGTGCAAGGAACACTGTCTTTAGTTCTAGGTAGTTGATGTGTTTGACGGCATCTGTTTGTGTCCATAAACCCCTTACTTTGAGCAGGTTCATGTGCGCTCCCCACCCCATTTGGGATGCGTCTGTTGTGATGGTCACTGTCGGAGTTGGTGGTGTGAATGGCTTTCCCATTGTTATGTTGTCCTTGTTCCACCATGCTATTTCTTCCTGCACTGCGTGGGTTACAACCACTCGATCTTCCCAACTCCCTGTAGCCTGTGACCACTGCTGTTGCAGCCATTCCTGGAATGGTCTCGTGTAGTCGAATATTGGGGACTAGGTGTATGCAGGACACCATCATCCCCATGAGCTTGCTCACCGTCCTGTCAGACGTTGCCCCTTCTGGTATTGGCGAGTCTCCATCAGTGCGAAGGTTCTCTTTTCGCTGGGGAACACTCTGCCCTGAATGGTGTCGATTTTTGCACCCAGGAAGATCTTCACTTGCTCTGGTTCTAGCAACAACTTCCCACTGTGTATGGAGAAGCCTAGTTTTGTCAGCGTGTGCGTGACCTGCTGAGCATGTAGCTTGCATTGGTTGTAGGAGTTCGCCTTCACCAACCAGTCGTTTAGGTAGGGGTATACATGTATTCCCTGCCTCCGCAGATGTGCTGCTACGGCAGCTAGGCATTTTGTGAAGACCCTTGGCGCGGATTTTAGGCCGAAGGCTAGGACCGTGAATTGGTAGTGTGTCTTGCTGATGGTAAATCTCAGTAGATGTTTGTGTTTTTGGTTCATGGGAATGTGTAGGTAGGCATCTTTGAGGTCTATTGTGGACATAAAATCCCCATGCCTTATCTGAGGTATAACCTCCTGTAAGGTCGTCATTTTGAACTTTTGAGTCTTTATGTATGTTTAGGAACCGTCGGTCCAGTATGGGCCTTAACGTTTCGTCTATTTTTGGTACGAGGAAGTAGTTTGAGTACACTCCCGTGCTTCTTTCCTTGTATGGTACGTTTTCTATAGCCTGTTTGTGGAGAAGTTCTTGTGCTTCCTGCCACAGTAGTGATGCTCTTCTGCTGAGCGTGCCTTGTTGGTTGGCCTCCTGTTTGGTGGCTTTTTTACCAGTTCTATGCGGTAGCCGAACTGTATGATGTTGAGTATCCATTTGTCCGTTGTCATCTTCTCCCACTCCTGGAAGAAGCGTTTTAGTCTGCCTCCCACGGGTGTCACATGATCGTTGATTTGTAATTGTTGTGCTGCGCCACTAGGGATGTTGTGAGTGCGGGCACGTTTGGTACTGTGGAGTCACTTGGGGGCGGGTTGCTGGCCGCCTCTCCTTGTCTGTCCTCGTCCGTTTGGTCGGCTTCAAAAGGAGTGGCCCCTCTGTTGGTTCTGCCAGCCTTGTTGCTGCTGACCCTGTTGCGCCTGGCCGCTTCCCTGAAATGTTTGCTAGAAGGCCTGGTGCGATGTTCCCGGCTGGTTCCCTCTTCAGCCATTTGGTCTTCGTGAGGGGGTGCCCCTTCTCATCCCTCTGAACTGCAGTGCTCCCATGGACCTTGCAGTTTCGTTATCTTTTTTGAGCTGTGTCAGTGTCTCGTCCACGGGCGTGCCGAACAGCTTTTCCCCGTTGAAGGGTAAGTTCAGGATGTTGTTCTGTACTTCCGGCTTGAACCCAGAGATCCTCAGCCAGGCATGTCTCCTCTGTTACTCCGATCATCATCAGCCTGCTTGATGTGTCTGCTGCGTCCAAGGCCGACTTCAGGCAGGTGTTGGCCATATTCTTGCCCTCCTCCACCAGGTGCGTCGCTCTTTGCTGGTGTTCGGTCAGGAGCAGTTTGAGCAACTGCCCAACTTCTTCCCAATGATGGTAGGCATGCCTGTTTATAAGGGCATTGGAGTTGGCAATGTGCCAATGTATTGCCGCATTCCTCAATTTTCCTCCCTGTGAGGTCTATTCTTTTGCTCTCCTTGTCTGGAGGCGGTCCGGAGTTTGTGGGAACGTTGGCCCTCTTCCTGGCTGTTGCAGTTATGATTGAATCAGCCGGCACAGATCCCTGGATATATGGTAGATCTTTAGAAGAGTGTTTGTATTTTTTCTCTGTCGTGGGGGTGACAGATCTGCAGGTAGATGGCTCCTTGAAAGCCTCCCTGCCTTAGTCTAGTACACCTGGGAGCATATGTTATGTTAAAACCACTTCTATAGCGCACGACTCACCCGGGGGCATCTCAGCGCTTGTGTTGAGACATACCTGAGGGACTGCCTAATGTCCTAGAACAGAAAGGCTTTCAGTTTTTTTCTGAAGGTGCTGTAAGAAGGGGTCTCACGGAGAGCCAGGGGCAACTTGTTCCAATATTTAGGAGCAAGGTGGGAAAAGGCTTTCCCCCCAGTACACTTAAGGCGTATCCGGGGCACCTGCAAGAGGCCAAGTGAGCTAGATCTAAGATTTTGGCATTGAACGTATTTTAAAAGTTTCCTCTGCAAGTACCGGGGCCCTTTGCCTCTGAGAGCGTTGTACGTGAGCATAGGAAGGAATTGGCTCCTAGTTTGCGTCAGCAGCAGTGTCTCCAGGAGAAAAATCGGCCTTGGCCTTTTCTTCCTCCATTTCCACCCTATTGCTGCAGCGTTCCTGACGACCATGTTGTATATTCCAGTGTCGTCCGGCGACGAAGGCCTCGACGGATACGTCTCCACGGCCTCTTCTGGGTTTTCGGCGTCGAGATCCTGCCAATCCAGGTCCTGAGCCGCCGAGGGTGTCGAGCCGAAGTGCGTCTGCTGGTCGTCGTCGCCCTCAGTGTAATACAGGCCCTCTTCGTCCTGTTGCTCCGACGGTTCGGGAGTTTTCGGCGGATCGGTGGCGTCAAACTCCTCCTGGGCTTCTGCTTCGACAATCGTCGAGGGCTTCGAAGGAATGGTGTATCTACTCATCCGTTCATCGAAATCCTTCTTCCTTTGGAGGATAGTGGTCATTTCGGCCTCAAGCCTTCTTTTCTTCCTCTTCATCTCTGCCGCTTGTTCGGCGTCGAGAGTTTCGGCGGTTCTCTTCGAGGTCGTGGATGTTGACGTCGAAGTTGCCGTCTGCGTCGAGTGCGGCTTTTCAGAACCGTGCTTAGACGACCTGGGTGTCTCTAGAGCTTTCGCCGACCGGGAGTCCTTCTCGAAGGATCCGCTGGGCTGTTTGTCCGTGGACGCAGCTGTGGTCGTCGATTGCTTCGACGCCAGTGCTCCTTTCGAGGACTTTGGCTCTGATTTTCTCGAGTCTGTCGGGGTTTTAGGGGTCGACGTCTCTCTTACCTCCTACCTCGGTCTGTTATCAGTCTCTACGACCGTGCAGTCCTCTGGTCCCTCGGCGATGTTGTCCTCTTCCCCGCTGGAGAGGCCCAGGTCCCGCAGCGACGGAGGTTGTCCTTGCCCCTGCATGCTGTAGTTTGCTCTCCTCTGTCTGTCCCTCACTCTGGGGGGCAAATGCCGAGCAGGCGTTGCAGTCGGTACTTTGATGGTCGATCGGTAGGCAGAGGTTGCAGACTGGATGCTGGTCCTTCTGCGCGAACTTGTGGTGGCAGTTTCGGCAACATTTGAATGGTGTCTTGTCCATTCCCGCGCTCAGGGAGCCCCCTGTGTGCGCATTCTCCGTCGGACGTCGAAGTTCTCTACTTCTCACCTACTTAGTCGTCCCGGTTGTATGTTCTTTGTCTTGTGATGAAGAAACTCCAATTTTCTCAGTTCTTTCTGCTTTTCTTTCTTCTTTTCTCCTCTTCCAACTCTGGAGATCTTCACGACGATCAAGACCCAACGGCGGAAAAAAGAATCTGAAGATGGCGCCCAAGGGTGAGAGCTTCCGGAGGAAGCACGCCGACATCACGGGAGGACACCAAATAGTGGGGCGTCGACGCCCACCTGGGCTACACAAAAAAAACCCACAAAAAAACAGAAAAGAGACTACGATTCCGGACCCAACCACTAGACCGCGGAATAATGCACAGCATAGTGAATCCAGAAAGATTCACGCTGCAAAACTGTGTTTATTAGGTTTCATAAGGCGGCGGCCAAACCTGGGCTTAAATACAGTCAACATCGCAAAAATGTGTCCGTTTTCATGGCAAAAAATTGATAATCCATGTTTTTATTTTGAGGCCTATTGTGTCACAGCGATGGGCCCAGCACGACAAGTGGGGTATCCCTTCTATGAGGAGAAGCGTGGTAACTAATACAGGACAGTGTAACACTTGTTAATGTCAACTGAATCGGTCTCCGTTTTTGGCTTCTAAATGCAAGCCACTGTGCAAAAAAATTCATTTTGAAAAAAGGCCCTCACAATCACGATAGTAAGGGTAATATGGGTAATACAAAATTCAGAGATGTCCAAATAAGTCCCATTTCTAAACTCAGCATCTAAGGTAAAATTTAAAAATGCATAGGTTTCCTAAATTAGATTTCATCATACTAATTGAAGTACTGCATTTCCTGGACTATGGCCCAGGCCTACAAGGTTTGGCTTCTCTACCCACGGGTGCCTGGACTGAATTCAGATATCGGGATGCGGTGAAAATATCTGCTCCATACCATTCTCAACAATGAATAGCAAAATAAGAATCAATGATGTGTATAGTACAAAATAACTGTTGAAGCAGGAGTACTTATTTGTACAATAAGTTACAATTTGATACACACAATGCACTAAAATCATGAAAAAAGGGTCAAGTAAATCAAACTATCCCGTTGCCAGGTAAGTCTCACCAGAATATTGTTGTGCCCTCAATAGTGATCAGAGACAGATAGGAGACGCTTTGAATACAAATTCAATGTTACTAAATGTATGACCATAGTCCAGACAGAATATAGGAACAAAAAAAAAAAATGGATTCGATCAAGAGCCTTAATTATGTGCCCATTTTTTCACTTATATCCCCGTATACACAATACACGTGGGGATCTGAGCGCAGTCTGCCAAGTGAATCCAGCTCAATTTTCGTTAAGCAATGAGTATCACAGTAGTACGAAAGCCAGAGAGTAAATCAGGGTATGTAGAAAATTTCGAAATGATCCAGTCAATAAATCTATAGTTTGGACTGAGTTCTGAGACGCTGCTCCATTCCCTACGGGATCTGACACACGGAGGATTTTGTACTAATTAACTACATTTGACAGTTCATTTCGATACTTTCTACATACCCCGATTTAATCTGTAGTTTTCTGACTAAAGTGATACTCATTGCTTGACTTTTTAACAAGGCTCTATACACCAGTAAAAAAATCAACACTTTGTCCTGAGGATGGCCTCATGTACTAGTTAGTTAACCGGAGACAAAAACGTCAACGTATTGACCTCAATTGAAACTTGAAGGACTCAAGCCTTTCCTCATGAAAATTGGTTTAAAAAAAAAAAAAAAAAAAAAAAAAAAAGGAGGGGGGGTGCGGGGGTACTATATGGTCGGGTGGTCCCCAGCCGGTCTTGGATCACTATTGGTACTTAAAATACAATACTATGGTGATCTTTGCTTGACAGTGGGCGTGTGCGATTTGTTTTTGACCCTTATTTTATTTGCTTAGTGTGACTAATACATTCCAATTTGTGTTGCCCTATAAAGAAGTATGCCTTGTTTAACTAGTGCTGCATTCTGTATAATACACTGTTGATTTGCTACTTATTGCACTTTTTTTATTTTATTTTTTATTTTACAGAGTTTTATATAGCACGAACTTGACCCGAATCGGGTATCAGAGCGCTTTACATAGCACCAGTTGCATTACATGAGTACACGTTCATTTTTGTTAGGCACGGGGAGATTAAGTGACTTGCCCAGAATCACAGGATGATAAAGGGGGATCAGATATACTTTTACCGTGTCAGTTAAATAAGAAAGTGAGGAAAAATGTTCTCCTTCAGAAGATTTTGTTCATAACCAGTCTCCTAGGGATTTATTAGGGTTGCCCTATTGTGTTGTGACATTAAAGTTCGGAATAAAAGATACCATAGTTTACAAAACAAACACAAGGAGATGATGGACGGAGCGCTGAAACCTTTCAAACCCTCACCCCAGTCACAGATCTGGATTGAATCAATAATCGTTCTTTAGCTCACTTCGCCACCCCAGTTCAGACCCAGCCCTATACAAATCAGTCTGGACCCGATTCCTCATGGGAATAGTCCAGCACAAACTGCCAAGCCAGGTCTTCCCTGGACCGGAAACAAGCATCCTGGGACCGGTTTCAGGGTAACACCCCTCATCAGCCAAGCTATCTTGAATCCAGTGGCAAAGTGAGCAAGGGACCCACGTCTAGGCATACCCTGCCAACTTAGAGCAAACAAAGCAAACACAAGGAGATGATGGACGGAGCGCTGAAACCTTTCAAACGCTCACCCCCCAGTCACAGATCTGGGTCGAAGCCATCATCGTTCTTTAGCTCACTTCGCCACCCCAGTTCAGACCCAGCCATATGCAAATCAGTGGTGACCCTATTCCTCATGGGAATAGTCCAGCCCAAACTGCCAAGGCAGGTCTTCACCTGGATCGAAAATAAGCATCCTGGGACCAGTTTTGCATATGGCTGGGTCTAAACTGGAATGGCATGGGGAGCAAAAAAACGATGGATTTAGGCCCAGCTCTCTGTACGGGGGGAATGTATGACATTGTTCAGAATTCTGTCCATCAATTGTTCTTTTTGCATTTGTCACCCCGCGTGGGACGCGTATGCCCAAACGTGGGTTCCGTGCTCTCATGCCACTGGAGTCAAGCTAGCCTGGCTGATATAGGGTGAAACCCCAAAACCGGTCCTAGGATGCTTGTTTACAGTCCAGGGAGGACCTGGCTTGGCAATTTGGGCTGGACTGTTCCCATGGGGAACAGGGTCAAGACTGATTTGCATATGGCTGGGTCTGAACTGGAATGGCATGGCGAGCAAAAAAACGATGGAGTTAGGCCCAGATCTCGGTTCTGGGATGAATGTATGACAATGTTCAGCATTCTGTCCATCAATTGTTCTTTTTGCACTAGTTTACAGAACAGCTGATTAGGGGAAAAGGTGGTGTATGGTGGATGAACACAGAGCCTGCAGCCCATTCACACGTCTTGCTGAGTTAACGGCAATTAGGAGCACGGTTTTCAGGGTGCGAGTTGTAGTGAACTGTGCAGCGGCTCGAATGGTGTACATATCAAGTAGGCAAGGACAAAATTGAGGTCCCATTGGGCCATCACAAAAGGGAAAGGAGGAAACATGATGCAGCCCTTTCAAAACCTCATTACAACTGGTAATTTACATAAAGTTTGATAGGGCCGAAAGATAACCTTTAACAGTGCCCAAAGCATGGCCTTGCCGAGCGAGGGATAGAAAAAACAGCAAAACGACAACTGGGCCTCAAGGAGGTCAAATTGGCATGCAGAGCACCATACCACAAACTTGTTCCAACGACAGGCATATATAGTCTTTGTTGAGGGATGTCTTGCAGCCAAAAGACATCAATCATCTCTGGGGGATGATCAAAGGCATTCAGCTGGCACCGCTCAATCTCCATGCATGAAGGTGGAGATTGCGAAAGCTGGGTTGGATAACATGGTGCCTCTGATGCAACAGCAGATCCTCCTGAAGGAGCAGCCTGATCAGAGTGCAAATGCTCAAGTCCAGGAGTTCTTGATACCATACTCTCCGTGCCCACTCCGTAGCTACTAAGATGACTTGGGCCTGGTCAGTCCTGATCTTAAGAACTAAGAGCAGGAGTGACTCAAGGGGCACTGGTGAGACCAAAGGAGAGCACAGCGAACTGAAAATGCTCTGCTCCCACCGCAAACCATAGGTAGAAGCAATGGGCCGGCAGGACGGGAATATGTAAAAGAGGTGTCCTACATGTCCAATGCCACCATCCAGTCTCCAGTGGTGAGGGCAGACTAGACTTTGGCCATGGTGAGCATTCTGAATTTCTCCTTCTAGAGGAAGGAGTTGGGAGGGCACAGATCTAGAATGGACCTTAGACCTTCTTGAGCACCAGAGAGTAGGGGAACAACCAACACGTCCTACTTCTGGCACTGGCACCCTCTCGACAACCCCTTTGGCCAAAAGGGCTTTCACTTTCTGCTGCAAAATGAAAAGATGGTCGTTAGTCAGTCGCTGGGTGGACGGTTCAACAGGAACAAGATGAAGGGTAAAGCATAACCTATGCGGACGATCTCTAGGACCCACGTGTCTCAAAGTGATCGCTTGCCAGCCCAGATAGAATCTGTGGATTCTGCCTCCCACCGAATGGCTGTGACCCAGAAAGGGTACACTAAATAGGTTTGGCTCGTGGGCGGTAGACTAGTGGCACGCTGACCTTGGCCACAGGAGCAGTGGGCACCTCGGCATCCCCTGTGAAACTGCTAGGTTCCCTGCAGGGGCACGTCATGCCGGCTGGCAGTGCAGTTGGCAAGGCTGGGCAGAGTGACCTAGAGTGTGAACGGTAGCCCTACTCTCCTTGAAGTGTTCAAGGGCAGAGTAGCTTTGACCACGAACAGGCAAGACCCATCAAAAGCATGTCCGTCAGAGAGGAGTGGACGTTGCCCGAGAACCCAGTCGATCATCACCACGCATGGCGATGAATGGCAACGCTGGTGCCTACAGTTCACCAAACTGAGTCCGTGGTGTCCAACCTACAGCACATTGTTAACTTGGCCACGTCACAGCCATCTTGAATTGCCTGCAAAAGGACAAGGCAATGGTCTTCCAGTGCATCAGGGAGGACTTCTGCCATCAAGTCACATAGGGCAGAAGTGGAACAGCCCAACAAACAGAAGGCGTTGATTGAATGCAGGCTCAATCTGGTGGAGAAGAGGCCCTTGTCAAATGTCTGATTCCCTGTCAGGGTCAGTGTAGGAAAATTGTCAGGTTTCGTACAGCTGGAGGAGGCCTGTACAAGGAGGCTCTCCAGTGAAGGATGCTGTGAGAAAAAGGCAAGTTTGCCTAGAGCAGGGCAATGGCACCTGGCAATTAGTTAACTGGGAAGCTAGTGCAAGGCTTGGCCCAAACCCCTAGGAAGTTATCTGTCAGGGCCTGACTGAAAGGGAAGAGGGGCTCAGAAGCAGTCTGACCTGGTTGGAGGACCTCAGTCAATACATTTGTTTTGACCTCCATGGTGGGAAGCTGAAAGTCAAGGATTTCAGCTGCCCTGCACATATCCATAGCATAGGAGGCAGATTTTTCAGTAGCTGAGCCGGGTGGGGAGAAGAGGGCTGACTCTGGTTTGGTATCAAGTACAATAGCCTCCTGCAAGTCCTCATACCAATTTTCTTTGGCATAGGGTTGAGCGAACTCATCACCATGGCCATAGTTGTTGTCGGAGACAGTCCCCAAAAAGGGAATGTAAAAAAAGCTGCCGGAGTTGAGGTAATGAGGGTGCAGAAATAGGTGCCTTTTATGGATCCAGGCGTGACGTCTGTTGAAGTCTGACCAGCATCGGGGAGGACAGTCGGCATCACTTCATCAGGTGACGAGGTAGATGTACCTTCAAACATGCGGGTCCAGCATTTCTTCTGTACAAAAAAAAACAAACTCTTGTTTGATTAAACAGACTAAACATTTGCTCCATGTATAATAAGAATCTAGCCCACATATAGGGTAAACCTCATTCCGGACTTGCCTCATAGTTCACTAACAGCATTGCCATTAGAGCAGGATTAGGAGTGTTTCTCAGTTCATGTTTAAAATCTAACTTTTGATAAATATTAGGCCATATGCAAAGAATACAGGAATTGAGATTACCTAATTGCAATTCTTTACGAATTGCAATTAGGAAATCGCAAGCCCTACTGTACACAAACCTAGAAGTTGGAAATAGTGATTCCTACGGGGGTCGCAACATACCTACCTCATGAATAGTAATGAGGTAGGTTGCAGTTTGCGACCCATTAGGAATAGCAGTCATCAGAGGGGTGGTGAAATAAACAAAAGGGACCCTCCTGCCCTACTATTGTACTTTTAATATCAGGCTTAGTATCGTGGGGGGGGGGGGGGGTGGAGGGTGGGAGGGGCCGGGGGCTTGTAGCAAAACAATAGTTTGAAAAGAGGTCCTACCTCCCTGCTTAACTTGTCACACTGGCAAAATCAAACCGTGAACAGGACCAGATTTATTTCATACAACTGTTTTCTTGCATCTTTTATACTAAACATATTTCATAATTTTTTCACCACATTATTTGTATTTGAACATGATTTTTTTCCATTACAGTAAACAAAATATATATTCATTTATTTAAAAAACAAAGACCAAATCACTCCAAAATACAACATACTCCAATGAGCTGCCCTGTACAATACTCCCATCTCACATACCATTCATTCTGCATTCCATACATCCAACACACAACAGTCCAGAAAACCCATGTCCACCTTACACCAGTAATGTTTGGTTTCTCTTCTCCTTTCGGTGTATAGGCCCAGACTGGACACACCGAAAGATGCAAGAAAACAGTTGTATGGAATATATTGTCAAAATTCATCTGTTTCGGTTCATGGTGTGATTTTTCCAGGGTGACAAGTTAAGCAGGGTAGTAGGACCTCTTTTCAAACTATCACAACGATGGTGGCCAGCTGGTGTCAGCAGACCACCATGTCCAAGATTGCTTTTTAAAAAAGCATTTTTTTTTTTTTATTTTTTTTTTTTTTATGCAGCCCATTTTTCTTAAAGGGAAAAAAAAAAGTAGACATTTAATTTTCTTCTTTGTAAACACATTCCGTGTTTGCAAAGAAAAAAATGAAATGTTTACTTTAAAAAAAAAAAAAAGTGGACAGTGGCCTGCGGGACCACAGCCTGTTCTTAAAAAATATCTGTATTAAGATTCACAAAGCGGAAGGGGTCCCATTGGAGCCCCTTCCCATTTGCGAATGGATACCACCACCCTTGAGGTGTTAGTAAAAAAAGTGAATATTTTGCAACCGTAATGTGGTCGCAAAATATTCATACATACCAATCAAATTCAGTATTAGTAAGAGACTCCCTAAACACTCTTTCCAAATACCAATTAGCAAACCCAAATTGCGATTGGATAACAGGTTACCGAATCCCAATTTGGCTTTTGTACATTTTAAAAACCTTTTTTGCGCACACAAACGCATACAACCCAATTCTGCGAATTGGGCCGTTTGTGGCCTCAAAAAAGGTTTTGTACATATGGCCCTATATTACCAAAGCATGATGTGGCAGCACATTGTCATTTACAGACTGTACATTTCCCATTGAAATGGCTGAAAACTTTCCCATTAACATGCAGTTTTACTGATAAAACTATATAACAATCTGTGAAAACTGGGTTTCAGCATTTATATTTATCATTTGTTCATCACCAAGTAAAGTGTTCCGATTTGTTTTCATCCTCTTAAAATATTTTTTCGTCACACAGAACAAAAAATGGGCTTTCATAACTACGAATATATATTTTGAAATGTTTGTACAGTTCACTTATTAGCTATTTAAATGTGTGCTAGAAAAAAAACTCTAAAGCCTTTCGTTTCACACTCTTTGTACAGCACGCCAGACAGTTCACATTACAAAATAATGAAACTCTGCAGGCAGAGAAAGATAAGTAATCTGCCTTCTGACCTGTGTCTCTGAACACAGAGCAAATGTTACAAGATAAAAATAAGATTTAAAGGCATCTTTATTGCTCTTTCACTTTGAGTTAACAGAACACCTGTTCGTTATGAGGTCGCCAGAACGGGCAAGTAGGCTCTAAATATAGCTCACCCTGACAAAATCTGACTGCCATAGCGAGTGGGTGAGTAGATTTCTCGAGGCCCGATAATCCACATTTCAATTTCTTTCAGACAAAAGACGGCTAAAACTTGATGTGGGCTTCCCTGCAGACTTGTTTTGATAATCAATTATCAGGATAGGAGTGAAGCAAGAGGCTACTGTTGCACATTAGAAGGGACAGCAGTGATTCCATGGGTAAATTAGCGAGAAAGATAATAGCATGATGGAGCCTTCAGCCAATTTGCTCAACTCTGTCCCAGAAATGTCTGGAACCATTTGAAAGCCTGTGGTGTGATAACCGCTTTTAAAACAGTAAAGTGTAGGGTGGCCTACCATCTCAAATGATGACTAGCGTGGAATAGCGACTATGGTCCACAATGAGCATCACTGATGTTAAAATACTATTTATGGTGTAAAACAGAAACTGCAATGAAAGGTGGAATAGTGAACGGGTCACGATAATATAGCAGCTGGTTGACCAGCACACACCCAATGCCAGAATCACAAGATGGTTAAAAGACTAACAAACTGGCATATATGAGATTTAATTGTACGTTTTCTCCACCGAGATAGATCTAAGCTTCTACAGAGTAATTACATTTTATTGGTATATGCCAGATTAAAAATGAAGAAGAGACTATGGTGGTTACGGAAAGGCAACACCTTGCAGAGGTCATCACTACACCCTTCCAAAAGAGTCCTAATATTTTTAAAATTTACTTCAGAAATGAGTTTTGCCCTTTAAAAGCAAGGGCATGTACTTTGTATAACTTTAAAAAAGACAGTTAGGGTCTTGAAACCCTGGTTTCTGACAGACAGATCACAGTAGGGAATCTTAAATAGGTCTTTTCAAATGTCCTCAAGTCAAATCTCTCCACTGAAAAAAGCTAATTATGGTCCTAAATTTTTTTTAGCTTTCAGTTGTAACAAATCTGTCAAGCCTGGGCTGTCTTAGAAACCAGTAATAATTACATTGTAAAGTAGAACCTTGGGGGCGTAGCTTAGTCGGCTGCAAGATGGCCACACCCTGAGTGGGCTCTGCCAGCCAGGCCAATAATCCGTCATCATCCTGTGGACTGGGGGCTCTTTCAGACCCCCCCCCCCCGACCGAGTAGCGCGACGCCTGCGCCCTGGGGCTCGTGGAGATTGCAGCATTTCCCGAGAAGCTGCGCCATAGAGGAGTGAACCCTCCCCACGTGGTGCGGAGGCATATGCGCAACATGGCGGAGCCTGCGAGCTATGGAGGAAAAGTCTAACATGCCGGCCTGAGGGAAAAAACAAAGGGAGACATCGAGTCGGCACTCGCGCCTCTGTGAAGCGGCTCCGCTGAGGCAGGAGGTGCAGAGGTTGCGGGGAGAGCACGGCGACCGCGGCGGGCGCGTGGCGAAGGGCCGCAATGGACTACTACAACTGTCTGCGAGGCCCAAGTAAGTGGAGCGGCTGTGATCGGAGGAGGCTGAGGGCGGAGAGGGGGCGCAAGTGTTGTACCGCCGGGCGGGCATGGACTGGTGACGGGAGCGCTTACACCCGGCCACTGTTGTGTCTGCGAGGCCCCGCGACGGGGGCGCAGCGCCCTCCTAGCATCCCCGCTCGAAGTGCCTCCTCTGTGGGGGCTGCCCCGCAGTGAGCACCTGGAGAGCTGTACACGGGTCTGCGAACTGTGCCGCAGAGAGCAGAACATGTGGTGGGGAAGCTGCTGTTGGGGACAGGGGACGGCCGGTACCTGATGCTGGGGCAGAGAAGAGGGCCACATTAATTGCATTAAAGACCCGACCTCGGTGAGGTCTACCACGTCACAGCTGTAGCCGCTGTGCGAGCGGCGGCTGTGAGGAGCGGACTCTGGCGGGTTCCCTTCCCTCCCCCCCCAACCTTTGGATGTTGATCAAACTGGCTGGACTGTGGAGATTGCGTAGCGCGACTGAGGCATCGGCGTTAGACCAGGTTGGAGACCCTTGCCTGTTCCTGGCTGTGAGCAACGGCCTGGAGAAGGGGCTCTCTGTGGCGGACGGCGCCTGCTGGTGTGAGGCTGATGCACAGACAACATTGGGGAGTGCTTGCGTTTGTTCTGCAGCCGTCGCTTCCTGCCCCCCTGAGGCATAAAGATATTTGGGCTGACTGGCTGGAGTGGACAGGGTGCTGTGGACACTATCGGACACTGCTTCCAGTGACGCCCACGAGCACGTGCCGAGTGGCGAGTAGTGCCTTGTTGCAGGGAGAGGTGGTGAGGAGAAGCACCTTTGCAGGGTGGCAACGAGCGGAGACCAGACATCTGTAAAAATTTTGGGGATCTGTCCACGCCTGCGCTCTGAGTTATACAACTGATTGAATAGAAACACCTACCCAGGGTCATTCGGTGTTTCATATTTTGCCCCCTCACTGGGCGTACATCATGGGCAAGGTGGACACTAAGCAAACCAAGCTAACATTCGACAACAGGAGACAAACTCGACAGGAGGAGCCTGTCCAGGAGGCGGGTGAACAGTCCACCCAAACCGACGCTGGAGCAGCACGGGACGACGACTTGAAGACGCTACTGTTGGAAGTTAAAACCAGTCTTAGCACTATAGACTCCAAGCTGGACCAATTGTCTGCTCGCCTAGACCATGTGAAAACCAGGGTAGATACGCATGATACAAAAATAGCACAGCTTGAGGCGAGAGTGTCTGATGTTGAGGACACGGCAACAGCGGACAAACAAAAGTTGCTTCAAATGGACATGGTGTTAGAACTGATTAAGGCAAAGAACGAAGATTTGGAGTCGCGCTCCAGGAGGAGCAACCTTCGTATTACGGGCCTTCACAAATCCACCAATATCACAAGGATGGAAGACTATGTTGAAACTCTTCTGCGGGAACTTTTTGGCAATGTACTCTCCACGGTGTTTATAGTGGAAAGGGCACACAGATCTCTGGAGAAGCGCCCCCGCCGGGAGCACCGGCTCACCCGATCATCGCCAAGCTACTGAATTACCGTAACCGCGACGCTGTATTGCGTGCAGCGTGTGAAATGGGCGAAGTGTGACACCAGGGGAACGTGTTGGCGTTTTAGCCGGACTTTACTCTGGCGGTGCAGGCCGCCCGCCGTGAGTTCCTCCCGGCCAAAAGAATCCTCAAGAAACAGGACGTGCAGTTCGCCCTGGTCTATCCTGCCAAGCTAAGGATAAAGAGGTACACAGACAGTTCTTCAGTGACCCCAAGGCCACGCTGACATTAGCCAAGAAACTTGAGGCGAAACAACGCAACACATCCAAAACCCCTGAGAGTGCTAAAGGGGGAGCAACAAGTGATAATGAGGAACTGAGCTGACATGATCTGTACACTGTTTTACATGTTGGAGCCTGGGTAGCGGAGACGCAGGCATATCATGATTAAGGATGTGACTCTGGTGGTGCAGGCTGCCTTTACGCTTAAGAACACTTTGCTATAACATTGTGCGGCTGCTAACATGGCTTGGCCACCCTGTCTTGTGGCAGGGGTGAACGCCAGGTGGAACCAGGCCCCCTTGGGATAATTCCCTTGTTCCTTTTCTATGTTGGCAGTAGGTGGGGGGGGGGGGGCGGTGGCTTCTCACAACCTGATTGGGGGGTTGGTGTGGGAGGTGGGGTGGGGGCGGGAGTGCTCCATATGGGCCACAATGTTTTACTGTTCTGTTTTCTCCTGACGATGGGGAGGTTATGGGGACTGTATTTATGTTGCAAGGCTTAAAATATAGGATTTCTGCAAATGTGACTGGAATGTTCGTGCTGAGACATGTGGTGCAGTTGCTTGCCCCTATTCCAGAGTCCCTTATGCGGCGTCCTCCAGGAGCTCCTGAACGCTTCACGATTTTACTGCAGTGGGTACAGTATGGCTAAGGTAACCTGCGTGACTTGGAATGTCCGTGGACTTAATGATTGTCGAAAGGCCAGACTCGTGCATGCATACCTCGTGCAACAGGGAGCGGATATCTGTATAATGCAAGAAACTCACCTGACTAGGGACATTGTCTCGGCTGCATGCTCGATGGTGGGGGGAGACCCACTCAGTGACATATTCCAGCTACAGCAGGGGTGTTTCGGTGTCATTTAAAAAGGGTCTACCATGGACCACCACACAAGTAGAGATTGATAAAGAAGGGAGGTATGTAATAATAGCGGGGAGACTACATCAGAGGCCACTTATATTAGCGGCAGTATACGGTCCCAACCAGGATGACCCTAGTTTTTTCCCGCTGATATGGAGGTTAATGGCGGGCATGCCCCCTGACTGTCCTGTGGGGCGGTGTTAGAACTGGGGGTCTCTAGTTGGCTGAGGCAGTTACCTTAGTCCAAATAGGGACCCTTGCTTCTAGTCAGGAAAAGGAGGGACACCCTCGTTGATAACCCCTGCTCACCCCCTGGTAGCTTGGCACGAGCAGCCAGGCTTATCTTCAAGGCAATGTGTAAAGTATTTGCAACCACACTCCCAGTGACCGTGATAACACCACAAATGGACACCACACTGATGTATGAAAATAGTGGTATCTTTATCAAGCAGAAAAATACGGTAAGAGCAAACGATAAAAATCCAACATATGCGTATTCGTAATATTTCACTTTGCCGGTTATTAGGCCAACAAACACTTGTAGGTTCTTGCGGTATTAATGAGCAGTTCACGATGTTCAAATGCAGTCCTAATGCTATGCAGTTTGTACTGCAGTTCGTATTATCAGACTAATGCAGTTCGTAATGCAAGAATAATGCAATCCTCAATGCAAGTAATCAGGCAGTTCGTAATGCAAGAATAATGCAATCCTCAATGCACGTAATCAGGCAGTTCGTAATGCAAGAATAATGCAATCCTCAATGCAAGTAATCAGGCAGTTCGTAATGCAGGAATAATACAATCCCTAATACACGTAATAAGGCAGTTCGTAATGCAGGAATAATACAATCCCTAATGCACGGAATCAGGCAGTTCGTAATGCAGGAATAATACAATCCCTAATGCACGGAATCAGGCAGTTCGTAATGCAGGAATAATACCAGGCCAATCGACGCGATTAGCGCGGGCACCACTAGGCCCCAACCACAGACAACAGTCCTGAACTTCTGAGGGCGGCCCCGGTACTGCCGGGCAGGTCCGGGCCGCTCGAGGACTCAGCGCGTCTAACGCGATGCAGCGGGAGAGAGACGGGAGCTCTCCGGTACTCCTCCTGTGCCTCCCCAGGCCACACACGCTTGCGGCTCCCGACCGGAGTCCAAGCCTTACCTGGAGGATGCGCTGCCTCGCTCTCTCTCCCCGCTCGTCGGACGTCCTGCTGGGCGCTCCCGATTACCACGCAGCTCCGATGCAAGGCGACGCTGTAGCCGGACAGGTTACGGCGCTGCCTTCTCCGTTGCTGACGATCTTGGGCAGATTCTTCTTGCGAACAACGATCAGGATTACCTCACGACTTCCTTAGCTTTACGAAATCCTTCAGCACGTTGCGGCTCGGGTCGGCGATCTTGATCCGCAGCCTCAGTTACGATGAAGGCTCGGGCCACAAACAGCTACACAGCAGCGTGGACGATGATTCACGCTGCGGGGGCACTGCAGTCACGGGGCACTCTCCAACCAGTACCACGGACCCCACTGCAGTCTCAAGCTGCACACGCACAAAGCGTCGCTCAGACTCGGTTGAGTTTCGGGCCACACAGTCACAGTGCAATGCTTACGAAGGTCTCAGGCTGCAAAAAGCACACGCACACAGCGTCGCTGAGACACTTGGAAACTTTGATGTTCCTGAGTTTCCACAACAGGGAGCCAGCTCTCCTCGGGCCCTTGGAGACAAGTTACTTCGGGACACAGCACACAGCAAAGTCCTTACAAGCAGGGGGACACAGCACACAGCAATGTCCCTTAGCCTCTCCTTAGTTAAATCAGCAAACTGCAGGCCAGCCCCAGAACACACAGCAAGGGTCAGTCCTTCTCTTCAGTCTCTTCAGCTGTTCTTCCTTGGCAGAGGTTCCTCTTGACCACGAAGTAGTTTCAATCCTTTTCAGTCTTGATCAGTCCAACATTCAGGGGCTTCAGCTCTCATAGTTATACCCCTAAATGTCTTTGAAGTCTTTGTGTTCAGGGGGCACCGACCCTGTCCAAACCAGTTCTGGGTGTCTTCTGCCAGCGGCACCTTCTTCCTTTGATAGTGGGGGTCTGGTTCCTCAATCACTCAGCAGGAGGGGGAGCAATTCTTTTATGGCAGCAGCCCAGGCCTCTTCACCTCCAGGGGGCTACTCCTCCCCCCTACACTCCAGATGCAGGTCAGCCTGTTGCTGTCTCACCTACTCCTCCCCTGGGTCAAGACATTTCCCAGATCCTATCACATTCAAATCCAGACAGTCAATCCACAACCAGGCAGAGACCCACAGAATTGTTAGAACAAAAAAAACCAGCCACTTCTAAAAGCGTGGTTTCTAAACACAATTCGAAAACCACCTTCACAAAAAGATGTGTTATTAAATTGTGAGTTCAGGCACACTAAACTTCACCTCTCCATCCTAAGCCTATGGGAAGATAGGCTGGAAACATTACACAGCCTTCCCCATTCTGTCCTATTGGCAAGATGGCCTTGCAACAGTGAAAAACGAAATGGAGTATTTCACTGTTAGGACATGGTACACACCTCTGTACATGTCCTACCTTTCACAGACACTGCACCCTGCCCAGGGGGGTACCTTGGGCCTACTATAGGGGTGTCTGATGTGCATGGAAAGGGAAGGGTAAGGCCTGGCAAGTGGGTGCACTTGTCAGGACAACATGGCAGTTCGCAAACTGCACGCAGGCACTGCAGTGGCAGGCCTGAGTTCTCTCTTTAGGGCTACTTGCGTGGGTGGCACAATTAGTGCTGCAGGCCCACCAGTAGCATTTGCATTACCAGCCCTGGCACACATAGTGCACTTTACTAGTAAGGCAAACATACCAATTATGGACAACCAATTACCATAACACTTTATACAGGGAGCACTTGCACTATGACACTGATCAGAAGTTGCAAAGTGCCCAAAGCATCTAAGTTGGCACCACTATGTCAGAAAAAAGGTCTAGGGGGAAGGCAAAAAGTTTAGGGAACTTTAGCCAAAAAAGGGCCAAGTCCAACATGCAGGGATTTTAACGTTGTGATAAAATGACCAGTTTAACCACTCTGGGGCTAGACAGCACCACCTGCAGGAAGCAGGCGCTATTAACACTATAATAGAAGATAATTCATTGGTAGACATATGGAGACGCTTGCATATTGGACAGCGAAGTGGCACCTGTAGTTCCACGCACCATGGGTCCTGGTTGCGAATAGATTATTGGCTCCTGACGCAAGACGCTGCAACTTGGGCGACTGCGGCTGACCACCTACCTAGGAAACTTTCTGATCATTCCCCTGTGCGCCTGATACTAACAATCCCGCAGGTCCCGCGGCGCGCATTTACCTGGCGTCTCCCCTCCCACGCGCTGCGCGACTCTGCGTTCCGTGCGGAGATTCGCACAGCCATAACTGATTATTTTGCTTATAATGAGGGCTTGGTGGAGTCGCCCTCCACGCTTTGGGAGGCGTTTAAGGTGATGGTTCGTGGTGAATGTATTGCGAAGCAAGCTGGGGTGCTGCAGGCGATCCGAGGTACACTGAGCAGAATGGAGGCTGAAATTGCGCAACTAGAAAGGGAGCAGGAGGCTGATCCCAACCCGACCACTCTGTCGGATATTCGTAGAAAACTGTCTGAATACATGGAGGAAGCTGAGAGGGAGGTGAAGTACCTGGGGAAGGAGGCAACGGCGCGACGATACTGGGAGGGCGACCGACCCGGCAAGACTTTGGCAGGGATGCTGCGCAAACCGTATGCCGCTTCCTATGTCATTGAATTACAAGACAGTGATGGTCACTTGGTTACGTCCCCGGAGGCCCTGCCGGAAGTGATGTATTCCTTTTACAAAACTCTATACACATCCGGAGGCACTGCGGGCGAGGCTGAACTGCTGGCCTACCTCAACACTATCGAGATTCTGTGGCTTGGCGTGAGCCATCGGGAGTACCTAGATGATCCGATCACACCTGAGGAGGTCGCGCGTGTTATCTCTGCTTTGCCGGCCGGGAAGGTGCCGGGCCTTGACGGACTTACCCATGCCTTTTATAAGGAATATGCAGACTTGCTCATTCCTCACCTCATAGAAATGTGCCATGAATCTCTGGAGGCGGGCTTACTTCCGCCATCACTCCGTGAGGCTCTAATTGTCACAATTCTGAAGCCGGGCAAGCCCCCTGAACTCTGCGACTCGTACCGGCCTCGGTCTCTCATAAACATAGACGTGAAAATCTATGCGAAACTTTTGGCTAACCGAATGCAGCCACTCATGCCCTTGATAGCTCACCCGGACCAGTCTGGCTTCATTCCGGGGCGTGGGACATCACATAATTTACGCACCATATTCTCTGTATTGCACTATCTCGGCCCTGATGTGAGGGCGGTGGCGGCGCTACTTGACGCTACAAAGGCGTTTGACACGCTGGAGTGGCAATACATGTTCACGCTACTAGCTAGACTGGGGTTTAGCCCTGGTTTTATTAAAAAGATACGTCTGCTTTACACCCTCCCGAAAGCTCGGGTGTCTCTCAATGGGCAGATCTCAGTTTTGCAATAACCAGGGGGACCAGGCAGGGCTGCCCTTTATCCCCGCTCCTGTTTGCCGTGGCCATGGAGCCACTGGCTGCCAGGCTGCGGCAACACCATGCGGAGCGTGGGATCGGATTTACCACCAGTGTCCTTGTGGTGTCGCTCTATGTGGATGACATCACAATGTACATCAGAGACACTAGCACTAACATATCCCCAATGACGCGTGAGGTTATACAATTTGAAGGAAACTCTGGAGTGCAGATCAATTGGAGCAAGTCGGTTCTTTTCCCGCTGACTGACTACCACCCCCTACCCCACGGACTATCCCTACAGATGGGCCACCGAACCTACTAAATACTTAGGAATTTGGCTAAGCCGAGAGGTGGACGAGGTTTGGAGGGCAAATTTTGGTCGCGCCGTCGAATAGTTGGAGTCGCGAGTGCAAGTATGGAGGGGACTGCCGCTGTCTCTGGCGGGCCGTGTTGCAATAGCAAAGATGATTGTTTTGCCTCAATTTTTATATCTTTTTTTGAATGTCCCGATCCCCCTCACAGCGCAATTCTTCAAAAGACTGCGTTCTGGGCTGGTGGCGCTGGTTTGGGCGGGCCGCCAACCTAGGGTTAAATATGAGACACTAACTCGCCCATTGGCGAAAGGCAGAATGGGAGCCCCGGACCTGCAGGTGTATGCCCTATTCGCGCAGGCCAGCTATCTCCACCATTGGTTGTACCCTGCTCCATTCCAACCGCATGTGGCGGTGGAGAGAGATAGAGTGGCGCCGCTGCCGCTTTCGACAGCGGTATTTGACAAATAGAGCGCCTCGTGGAGAAATAGACCCGGTTGAAAGTGTGCGGTGGGCTTGGGAGGGACTCTGACGTCGCGCTGGCATTGGGACACTGCACGCCCAGTCGGCCCTGCTGGCTGTGAACCCAATGTTTCCTCTATTACAAGATAAGGGGATGGCCGACAGAGCCACAGAATTGAGTACGACGACTGTGGCAGATCTGTTCCCGATGGGGAGATTCATGGCTTCGGTGCCTAGTCAGAAGACGCGCAGTGCATCGGCCCTTGACGCTCTACTTTATTACCAGCTGCGTGCGTCCTGCTGAGCGCTATACGCTACTACCCGGAACAGCCACCAACATTTGAGGCGCTAGAACACATATATACCACGGCGTCCCCCAAAAAGCTTGTCACCAGATTATACGCAATGGCAATTTGTTCTGCTACACAGGGAACCTACCTGGCAAGGGAGGCGTGGGAGAAGGAATTGGGCGCCGAGCTTCCGGAGGCAGTGTGGGTATTCTGTTGTGGACAGATAGAGAGGCTATCTCCCAACTATAAGTTGCGCCTGATCTACTTCAAGTATTTGAATAAAATGTACAGCACCCCTCTGCAAATGTATAAGATAGGACTATGTGAGACCTCGAATTGTGCTCGCTGCGCGGCACCGGATGAGTTGTTCCTGCACCTGGCCGGAGCTGCTCAAAAATGTTTAAATTTTGGACCGGGGTGTGTGAGACAATTGGTGCTATAGTGGGGGCTCCTATTGAGCCGGACCCAGTGACTTGTCTGTTGGGATATGTTGAAAAGATAGTGGCACAGCGCAGGCTGGTGGCGATATTGTTGGTGCTGGCTAGGTGCAGAGTATCTGTCCATTGGGGGCGCCGACGCGAGCTGCATGGCTGCGGGACGCTGCCTACTGCCAGGAGCAACTCCGTAGTTATTGGGTGCTTATGCCTGAGCGCGTTAGACCTAGAGACATCTGGGAACCCTTTGCTGTATACCTCCGGGAGATGGAGACGGAGTGGGCATCTCAGGTATAGCCGGACGGGGCCGCATTGAGGGCAACTGGCTAACGTGAGAGAGGATAACGGTACTGATGATGGCCCCGTGCATGACTGTAGAGGATGGTGGGGGGGGGGCTTACTACTCGCACAACCAAAACTGTAAATGTATCAAAAGATTGTACTACATGCAGAAACATATTGAATGTATTCCAGTATCTGAACATTTGCTTTACACTATGACAAAGCCTTCTTATCGTTACATGTTCTTCTCTTTGACAAAAGCTAATAAAACATTTTTTTTTTAAAGTATAACCTTGTCCCATATCAATTTGACTTTCGTAGTGGTTGAAGAACGGAGTCTGTCACTCTCAAAATATTGAACACCATTAGTTTTATATTGGAGGACGGTGTTAGTTGACAGTCTTCTGTATCTCTTGGATACATTCTAGATGTTGGATCATATAAGGCCACAGAGTTCTTGGAAACTTAGAAAGAGCATTTTGGGGTGAGATACAGGTCAGGCTAGGCAGATCCTCAACTAAATACTGACTGGCTCCTTTACTTTTCAACCTTCACATGAACTGCTCAGAGTTTTGCTGAAGAGAACATGTGTGGCTCTGCACTATATGCAACTTCATCTAACTATATGGGCTCATAGCATAACATTTCTGAGGAAATGCCTAACCACTACAGGTTTGCAAATTCATTAAAGCTCATGCCAGATAAAAGGTAATTTACCCTCTTTCACCATCCTCATGATCAAAGTTCCAAATCAGGATGGCTAGATCTAATGCACAGAGCTGGTTTCTGACCTTCCTCAATCATAGGGATCTTATTTCTCTGGAGAAGGCTGAAGTCAAACCTAACTACGTCACTTATTGAGAAGACTGCAGCCAGATCTGGACTACACTCCATAAAAAAAAAAAAAAAAAAAAAACTTTTCTACCTCACAGTGTTATCAGTCATGCGTTTCAGGCATTCATCATTTTGAAAGCTAGTTATAGGAATGCACTTCAACACTGTACTACATTCTTTTCCTAGGGTTATTTGAGCCACGAAGAAATACATCACTTTACTGTTCTTCTCAAATATCTTCACTGGATATCTTTGTAAGTCACGGAAACATTAAAGCTGGATTGCTTAGTTTACAAAGCTCTACATCTGCACCATACTAGTTATCTGCAATAATTCATTCAGGGTTGCTAGAACCACTAGAAAACGGAGAATCTTGCAAAACTTAACACGGTAAACTAAGGTTTCAAACCGCAAAAGTCAAGCATTTTCAAGAGTGACTCCTGCAGTATATCTCTGGGTTGAAGTGATATGTACTGAATCATTATTACAGCTTCATAAAAAACTGAAAGCATGCTTGCTTCAAGTGCATCTGGAGTAATCTAATGCTAGCCATTAAGGCTAGCTCTCTACATGCAGTCTGCACCAAAGAATCATTAATGGCCCCCAAGTTTGTTGCACTTTTTACTTGGTTGTGCATTTTAATGTTTCTCTGCAAAATACAGTGCATTATGTTGTTTCGTTGTACAGAACACTGATTCGGATTAGTTTTATGTGATTTGTAAGAATGCTAAAATAAATCTTAACACTGTCTCGCCAGAATGCACAACCCTGCAACTATAAGCAATGTTACAGACCATATTGTGATGCTCACTATCGGGCAACTATGTAAATGTATCCAATTCTCAAAGATGTGTCAAGGGAAGACTTGGAAAGAACAAACAGTTTTCTGCCACCTGCTCGCACTGGCAGGTGGACAGCCAACAGCTGTGATAGCATTAGATGCTGAAAAGGATTTTCATGGATTGTTAATTAGTTCACAATGCACACCTCTAAATTTACATCATATTTAGAGTTTTTCCCTCAAGGTCCAAAAAGCATTCTATTTTGTGAATGACGCCCTCCATGAGTATAATAGAAGTTCATTTCTTCTTTATTCATACAAAAAGACGTCAAAAATCTGTGCAAAAACAAAAAAAATAAAAAAAGCAGCAACACTTTGCCAGAGTCCTCTGGTACCTTCCTTTAATCGAGCCATGTTGCCATCTAGTGTACATTTTATAGCATCAGAATTTCAAGCGATCCTTTTTCTTATAATTTGCAACATTGAAATCTAATACTTGCATTGTGTAGACATCGCAGACCTGTGTGATCGTCCTGTCTCTCCAGGAAAAAAAAAAAAAAACACAATGCGGCAGATATGAAAGTGAAATTTTTATTTCTCGAAATATATTCAGGTTATTATTATATTGGAAATATTCTTTCACAAATAATGAAATCTCATCTGGTGGAACTATAATAATTTTACATTTCCTTAAAGTTACATGCTGATCTCTTTAAACTTTGTACAATGAACTTAAAAAAAAAAAAAAAATCTAACGTTTTGCCGGTTTCTACCACAACAGTCCTTTTTCTATTCTGATGAAGAATCCATCTGAAGAAGGGTTAAAGAAGTCAATTATTGACGTGGAGGACTTATTCTTGCGTTTATAACCAGTTGATGGTTTGGTAAAAATAAGATTAATACCCAGTATCCACGCATTTAAATGAAATACAGCAGTAGCACCCAGACTGCCTTTTTCCATTTTATACGAATGTACACTTTGTCACCTCTGAAGCTTTGAGTCAAAAAAACCTGCACCGTTATCTCACCAATAGCTTGTCTCAATATTTTATTTATTATGTTTATTAAAAATACATGTCATGAGACAAATTATCTCTTTGATTATTTGAAGCCAAATTACTTTCTTTTTTTGTTTGTATAAAATTACTGAACATAATGGCACCTTTTTGCTAAAGTGCCTGCATAGGCACTACTGTTTGTCGTATAAAGTATGACAAGTACCAAGTAATACAGCCCCAATGAATGGCAATATCTCATACCCTCTCGCGTATTTGGATATTATATAACGTGTTATGTTAACCATGTTATTTTAGCAATGGTGTGAGTGCACATTTACCAATAAGTTACTCTGGTGTGGTGGACTGCTTACAACAAGATGTATTTATACACGTTTTTAATAGTTTCCTGAAGGCCAAAGGATGATCAGCTACATGTAACGGCATTAGTATGTCATTCCACATCTGTGATGCTGCATATGTAAAAAGTGCCGCGTGGTCTCATTGTCTCGTTAGGTGGTATTGTTAAAAGGCAAGTACATGAGGAACGCAATTTACATGATGGAGCATATAGCTTAATTATATCCTTGACAAATTTACGATCCTTCGGACTGAATACATCACAGAAGCAATCGGTCTAAGCAGTTTTTGTGGCAGTTTAGGGACAAATCAATATGGTTAGGTTCTGGATTGGCCTGAGGGTTCTGTCTTGACTACAGCGCTGCCTGACCCTAGCACCATTCCTTCCTGTAACAACAATGCCACTTAAGTAGAGCACCAATACGTGGTAAGCAGTTGCCCTTAAGAAAGGCCAAGGGAAGAAAAAGTTGCAAGTAAGGACAAGCATTTGCAATGCAATAGGTCTCCCATTTGCGAGAGTATAAGCTAATGACATTGTAAATGACAATGTCTTTTATTTATCTGTTTTGATAATTAACACATAAATAAAAGGCATTGTCATTTAGAATGCCAATAGCTCAAACTCTTGTAAATGCGAGACCTATGTAATTTCAAAGAAGCGGCCGCCATTGTCCTGGGCTGCTTGGAAAGTGAAAGCGCAAATGGCGCGCTGAATATTGCAGGAAAGCATGTCGTGCCTGCAGTTGGAGAAACTAATTAAAGAAAATAGTGATTACAGACTAAATAAGATGTACCGTGTAACAAAAAAAGTAAAAGGGCCAGTCCTCATGGGAGGTTACAAATGAAGACAAGGCGCTACTAAGGTGGGACAAACAAACCTATTAATGAATCAGAAAACAGCATTTACAAAGGAAAATGACAAGCCAATGAAAAATATGGGCGGAGTGGGCAGAGCTTCAAGTCCATACTTGAATATAGCATGCCTCGCAGAGCAGCGCATGCGCTGCCCAGGCTCGACCTAAAAATGCTTTTAAATGTAAGCATGTTGTGTGCGTGTTTGCAGTTTTTAGTGTGTATTTCTGAATGTGTATGTGTAGGCAGTGTGTGTGCGAGTGTATGTGTGATTACGTGTGTATGTGTAAATGTGTGTATGTGTGAGTGAAAGTGAAGGTCAAAGGACATGTGAAGTCACTTCTGCTACCCCTGGCATTTTGGCGAATTGACGTCCATGATGAAGTTTTCCCAATACGAGCTTTCTAACGGTTGAAATACTTGGAGTATGTTTAATATGGTATACCATTCTATTTTAGATGAGGTTTTGTAGACATCAAGAAGCGCTTTAGATAGATTTACGCTACAGGATTTGCATGCCATCTGCTTGATATTAAATGGTCCAGAATTCTTCCAGGAAAGCATGCAGTCCTGGCATTGCATCCATCTGCATCAGATTTACACTTCCACCAAATGGTACACTTTAGGAGTACACATGGGGAGGTCAGCAGTCGCACAGTGCTCCCTCACAAAGAAGAGTGTTAGGCTGACTGCCAAACCTTATGGGCCAGTTTCACAAACCTTTCTGCACGCCTACGTATTGGTTCAATATGCAAACAGCAGCATTTATGATGCCTCTTCAACTTTGTTACTCGCAAATCGTGCAGCTACACTTGTAAGGAAAATGCTACTTACCCAGTATGCATCTGTTCTTGGCATGTAGAGCCGCATGCTGTGCATAGCCTGCCATCTAGTGTTGGGTCCGGATGTTTGCTCTTTGTTTTTGTTCGAAGAAGTCTTTTCCAGTCACAAGGTAGGTGACTCCTCCTTTCGGTGATAGTGCGCATGGGCATCGACTCCATTGTTCGATTGTTTGCCGCAGAGGGTGATAATGGAGTTAGTAAGAGTAGTAAGAGTTGTCCATTTATATATGCATCTAAGTAAGATGTAACTGCAACAGTTATAGGTACCCGGGGAGGTGGGTGGGCGCATGTGACTCTACAGCTCTACATGCCAAGAACAGATGCATACTGGGTAAGTAGCATTTTCCGTTCAAGGCATGTGAGCTGTAGATCACATGCTGTGCATAGACTAAAAAGCAGTTATCTCCCCAAAGCAGTGGCTAACTTGTAGCTGTTGCAGTGGTCTGAAATAGTGAACGTAAAACTGCTTGGCCCACACTAGCTGGCTGTCTTGCTAACACATCTACACAATAGTGTTTTGTGAATGTGTGAGGTGTAGACCATGTTGCAGCTTTGCAGATATCTATGGGTATATTTCCTAAGAATGCCATAAAAAGCCCCTAGTGTGTGTGTGGAGTGCGCTCTAGGGGGAATTATTAAAGTTATTTTTGCTTTTGTATAGCATATTTGAACGCACTGAACTATCCACCTTGCAATGCCTGATTTTGATATAGGATTGCCTTTATGTGGTGTAGCAAAAGCGACAAATAGTTGTTTTGTGGAAAGGTTTCGTCCTTTCTATATAGTAAAGAATAGCTCTTTTCACATCTAAAGTGTGTAAAGCACTTTCTGCCACATAATCTGGTTGAGGGAAGAGCACAGGCAACTCAACAGATTGGTTGATATGAAAGGCAGAAATGACCTTTGGTAGAAATTTAGGGTTGGTCCGAAGAACCACTTTGTTTTGGTGTATTTGTAAGAATGGTTCTTCTATGTTTAGTGCCTGAAGCTCACCCACTCTCCTCAGATGTGATAGTTATGAGGAAAGCTACCTTCAAAGTAAGAAATTGTAATTCACATTTATGCAATGGTTCAAAGGGTGGACCCATTAGCCTGGTGAGGACAATGTTGAGATTCCACACTGGAGCAGGTGGAAGTCTTGGAAGAATGATTCTTTTAAGTCCCGCCATAAATGCTTTGATGACAGGCACTCTAAAAAGAGACAGATGTCTGTTCTGTAGGTATGCAGCTATTGCAGAAAGATGTAAGCGTATGGAAGAGTACGCTAAATTGGAACGCTGCAGATGTAGTAAATAGCAAATGATGTTTTGAACTGAAGCGTCCAGTGGATCTATTTGATTTTTATTGCAGTATATCACAAATCGCTTCCACATTGCTGCATAGTATGTTCTTGTGGTAGGACGTCTAGCCTCTTTGATAATATTTATACAGTCTGGCGGAAGATTAAGGTAGCCAAACTCTAAGATTTCAGGTGTCAGATCACAAGGTTGAGATGGCTGGGATCTGGATGTCTTATTTCTCCATGGCTCCGAGTGAGCAGATTGGGAGTGAGGTGTAGTTTCTGATGAGGAACTACTGAGAGCTCAAACAGGGTTGTGAACCAGGGTTGTTGGGCCCATGTGGGAGCAACTAGGATTAATGTAAGGGACGCCTGTCTGAGCCTCCGAACCACTAATGGAATGAGTGGGAGAGGCGGAAAAGCGTAGGCAAATATCCCTGACCGATTCATCCATTTTGCATTGCCCTTGTACAATGGGTGTGGATGTCTGGATGCGAAGTTTGGGCATTTTGCGTTTAGCTTTGTGGCGAACAGATTTATATCTGGAAAGCCCCACATTTGAAAGAATGGGAGGAGAACTTGAGGGTGGATTTCCCATTCGTGGATCTGTTGTCTTTGACGACTAAGCAGATCTGCAATCTGATGGTTTACTCCTGGAAGGTGTTCTGCCAGGAGAAGCATTCTGTGATGTATGGCCCATCTCCAGCTAGTTGCGACAGTTGGAGAGAGTGTGTCCCTCCCCTTGTTTTTATATGTAGTACATTGCTGTCATGTTGTCTGTACGGATCAGGACAGCTTTGCCTACTAGATGAACTTGAAACGCTTTGAGCGCTAAAAAGAAAAATCGCTAGCAGCTCTAGATGGTTTATGTGGACCTGCTTTTGCTGCAGGCTCCACATGCCCCGAATTGTATGCGTCTGGAGATGAGCTCCCTAACCAGTGAGCGAAGCGTCTGCTGTTAGCACTATCTGTGGAACCGGGTCGATGAAGGGCCACCCTTTTGAAAGTTTGTGTATTCCACCACTGTAGAGAGCGATGAGTGCGGCTGTCCACCAACACTAGATCTGATAACAGACGCTGAGCCTGGTCCCACTGACGTGCTAAGCACTCTTGAAGGGGACGCATGTGAAGTATTGCGTAAGGGACTATTAGTATGCAAGACGCCATCATCCCTAGTAGCTGCATGAACACTCGAGCTGGCAATGAGTGATGAGGCTGAAACTGGCAGAGCAGAGTCTGCATGTTGCGGATTCTGGCTGGATTAGGGTAGGCCAAAGCCTTTTGTGTATCTTAGGTGGCTCCCAGATACGCCTGTGTGTTGGATGGCTGTAGATGAGACTTGGACAGGTTCACTGTGAATCCAAGATCGTGGAGCAACTGCACTGTTTTGTGAGTGTGATGGAGACAGTATTTTTGCGAGCTGGCTTTTATCAGCCAGTCGTCTAGATATGGGAAGACGTGAATGTGTTGTCTTCGAAGGTGAGCCGAGACTACTGCTAAACACTTGGTGAAAACTCTGGGTGCGGTATTTACTCCGAATGGGAGCACCTTGAACTGATAATGCTTTCCTGCTACTACGAACCTTAGGTATTTGCGATGAGCAGGATGTATTGGGATATGGAAATAGGCATCCTTTAAGACCAGAGTGGACAGAAAGTCGTTTTGTTGAATGAGCAGAAGAACTTGGAGAGTGACCATGTGAAAGTGGTCAGATTGAATGTATAGATTTAGTTCTCTGAGGTCTAGTATAGGCCTGAGAGAGCTGTCCTTCTTGGGAATTAAGAAGTACAGGGAGTATACCCCGGTCCCTTGATGTTTTAATGGGACTAGCTCTATTGCTCCATTTCCTAACAGAGAGAACTTTTTTTTGAAGGGTAAGATGTTCCTGTGATATTGCATGTGATCTTGGAAGAAGTTTGGGGGAGTGTCTAAGTTCCAGGCAGTAACCATATTGGATAATTTGTAAAACCCATTTGTCTGAGGTGATGTTCCAGACCTGCAGAAATTGAGAGACGTCCCCTGATGGGAGTGGAATGATCGGAGGGTAGCGGAAGGAAGTCACTGTTTGCTAGTGGTGGAAGTGCGTGTGGAGTTGCCTCAGCCTCTTCCCTTACCATAGTTTCCTCTAAAACCTCCTCTAAAATATCCTCTTGATGAGGGCAATTGGTTGTTGCCCTTGTAGGAGGGGGGAGGGATTATCTGTGGTAACATTTTTGGATCCGCCCCTGTAAAAGGAGCGGCGAAAGGAACCTCTATTAGTAGGTAATTGTAAAGCCCCCCATCGGCTTTGCGACCTCGGTGTCTTTTTTCATTCTTTCCATCGAGGTGTCAACTGCTGGACCAAAGAGGTGTTCCTTATCAAAGGGCTGATTGAGAATGGAGGCCTGTACTAGCTTTGAAACCTGAAATTCTCAACCATGCGTGTCTGCGTAGCAATACGCTGGTGTTTACTGCGCGTGCTGCTGTGTCTGCTGCATCTAATGCGCACTTGATGGAGGTATTGGTGATAAGTTTTCCCTCTTGGATCAGATCATTTGCCTTAGATTTGTGCTCATCAGGCAGAAATTGCATAAATTTTTCCAGCTCATCATAATGAGCCCTATCGTATCTGGCTAGCAAAGCCTGAGCATTGGCAATGCGCCAGTGATTAGCTGCCTGTGAGGCTACCCTTTTACCAGAGGCATCAATTAACTTGGACTCCTTATCAGGAGGAGGGGCCTCACCTGTGGTCTGTGAGTTCGCTCTCTTACGAGCATTAGAGACCACAAGAGAGTCTAAGGGTAGCTGACCCTTGATGTAGACAGGGTCAGTAGGTGCTGGCTTATATTTTTTTTCAACCCTGGGCGTGATGATTCTTGCCCTGACAGGGTCCTTGAAAACCTCACCTGCATGCTTAAGCATCCCCTTAAGCATTGGTAATGTATGTGTACTTTTCTGAGTGGAGCTTAATGTCTCAAAAAAGAAGTCCTCCTCTAAAGCCTCCTTATGTAGTACCACCCCATGGTAATGAGCAGCCCTGTTAAGAAGCTTAATGTAACCTATATTGTCGTCAGTAGGTGATGGCCTGGACGGATATAAGTCAGGGTCAGTGTCTGTATGTGGATCAGTATCATAATACTCCCATGGGTCAACATCTTGTGGCCTACCCTCATCCCCATCATCCTGTGGGTCAGGTGATAGTGGTGATGGTGAATTAGTGGGTGTAATGAGTAGTTGAGGATTAGTAGGTGAAGGAGGTGGCACATAAGGTGTTGATGGGTTTGTACCCACATTCCTTTTCTTCAGGGGTATGTGATGTTCATCCTGATGGGCCAATTTCCTTTTTTCAGGCAATTTGGCATGAATATGTCCAGTACCCGGGTTAATAACCAGTTCTTTTTGTTTCGGATCCCAAGGTGGGACATCGGACCGAGGCTCTTTTGTCGGAGTCTTTTTATCTTTACTTGCAGTTTTCGGCATCGAAAGTTTCAGGCTCCGAATTCTTCGGCACTGAAGATTTAGGCTTCGACAAAGATGGAACATGGACGTGCTTGGATTTCGGCGTCGAGGATTTCGGCTCAGCGCCAGCATGGGACCGACTCGAGCCAGAGCCGGAAGGCTTTTCTTTGTGTTTCGGCACCGGGCCCACGGGCGGGGTGGTGGAAACTTTCTCGGTGCCGACCTTGGCCCACAGGCAGAGGAAGGAACGGAGCAGTTTTCGGTTTTGGTTGTTGGGGCAAGGGGGTTTCTGTACTCGCGGTACGCGGACCCGGTGTAACGTGCTCCTTTTCTTCCATGTCGGAGTCGGCCTCGGACACGGAGACATGTTCCTCTTCCTCGGCTCCTTGAGGGTATGTTTCTTCTCTGTCGGAATCTTCGCCGAAGATGGCCGGTACGGAGCCGCCTTGGTGTTGCATCTCGTAACGTCGAGCCCGACGATCACGAAGCGTCTTCTTTGATCGAAACGATCAGCACGCGTCGCAGTCTTTCTCGTCGTGTTCCGGGGGCAAACAGATTGCACACTTCGTGCAGGCGGTGCGCAGAAGCTTGGCGCGACACCCGGGACAGAGCTTGAATGGAGTCCGTTCCATCGTCTGCTAGCGAGCCCGGCGCGGTTAGGCCCAACGGCCCCCCACGAGTTTGCCGATCGAAGATTCTTGGTTCGAGATGATACGCGGAGAATGGGAAACGCGATCGAGAAACAATACCGTCGAGGGTAGTGGATTGTGCGTCCAAGGGAACCCGAGAAACTGTGCCGAACCGGAGCGCAGCAATTCACATCCGAACCCGATGGCGGAAAAAAACAATCTAACATTGGAGTCTATGCCCATGCGCACTATCACCGAAAGGAGGAATCACCTACCTCGTGACTGGAAAAGACTTCTTCGAACAAAACCAAAGTGCAAACATCCGGACCCAACACTAGATGGAAGGCCATGCACAGCATGTGATCTACAGCTCACATGCCTTGAACATATATTTACTCACACATAAAATTACATCACCACACATGGGCGGGTTATGGGTGTTCCAATGAGTATATACCTACAAAAATGGCTGAACTCCCACAAACATGCAGGTTTGTGGGCATTCACAAAACGTTTGCAGATTGTTTCTCGCACATTTTAATTCCAAGATGTCCCCCAGACATTTAAACTCTATCGGCCCAAAGCCGTGCAAATCGAGCAGGTGTTTTATAGTCAGGAGCAGTCCGGAGATGTTTGATGACGTCCCTTCTGCTCCGACCAGATCCCACTTTCTGCTGTACTCACCTTGTAATAAAGGTATGGTAAGAAATCACGTGTCAGATGTGTCTTTTTTAAGTACAGGTGAGAATGTGGTATACTATGATGCCATACATTACATGTATAATAATCAAGGCGAGTGAAATTATGCGATTTTTGCAGCTGCTGCACTTTTTGTGCATTTATGGATTTACATCATTTCCCAGATTATCCATCATCTGCTGCATAATTTGACGCTTTTAACAAAAATAAAATGTTTCTAGCTCAAACGGATCAAAAGTTGCTAAATGCTCATGAATATGTTGCCAAACAGTCTAAGGCCGTGCACAAAGGTTGAGTGGTCACCTTTCAGTTGCTTACTGTTGTGTTCGTGTGTTAAACTAGTACTGAGATGGACCCTTTGCCCAGACATAGTTAACATATATAAAAATGATAAAGTAATGAAATAGTACTATTACAAAATGTGCTGCATTAAGCCACATCATTTACCTTTACTTGTCACACAAATTAGTCATCCCTGCCACATAATTTGGTCCTCCCCTGCCGCATGATTTTAGTGGCCCTAATTGAACATGAGCGTGTAAATGGAGCGTAGAGTTCCGCGCATGTAATAGCAGTGTGACATCAATTAGGTTTAAGTGACGTTACTGGACAGCAACAAAGAATGTTCCCACGCCACTGGAAGTCCGACGGGCCCACTGCGCCACAGTTATGACTGGATTTTACTAATTAACACGCGGCACGTCAAACAGGTCTCCTGGAACTCCAGATTCCATTATTCCCAATTCAACTATGTACACCAAATGCACCTCACATTGCCTACACCATATTTTCGATGGGGCGGCCAAACAATGTTAGCAGTCGCTGGGTTCTATCACATGGTATTGTAATGTCCAGTATAGCAAACCACTTGGGTGATGGTAATGACAGCCATGTCATAGCTAGCAGGCCTCCAAATACCGTGCACACCTGAGCTCTGTTTTCTAGGGCTTATGCCACGTCTCAAAGATGACCTACTACTTTGCAGATTCGTGGACCTGGCGCTCATACTATTCAAAAGACACACAGTAATGTCTTGGAAAGCGAGCGCACTCCCCGACATGGGACTTTGGACAAAAGACCTCTGGAAGTAGGCAAAGGCAGAAGCTGACACACTAACACTACTTAGATTGAAAAAGGGACGTGGACCCATAGAGCTAATGTGGGATGTACACACTGGGAAACTAGAAACCAAAAACGACGCCACATCACCCTGCACACAAGATCACATCACACCATCAAAAACACACGTAAGACACACCATGTGACTGAAAACTGAAAACAACCAGTTTGGTGGAAGACTAATAACAGACTAGCACGTACATACAGAACTAAATGAGCGCAAACCCTGCGCCCCTCACAGCAATAAAGAGTCAATAGGGACAACTAATTGACTGTGGGACTAGGTGCCATACTGGGATGACTGAAAGATAAGATCCACCAGGAGCATCTTAGTTTATCTGCACATCTACAAGGCATCCATCCGCGTGGTACAATGGAAGAGTGCCCTTCCTCTGACATCCTGTCATTAATGGAATAAAGCCTACAACAAAGCAGAAGTCGATTGTCATTCTGTCCGAACTTATGGGCCACATGGGGTGGGTTGCGGGGACAGAACAAGGGTCCATATACGCCATACATACATGGCAAACAATGTATGATCGTGCATAGTGTTACAATTGTTCAAATGCAATAAATTTGTTAAAAAAACTGAACCCAGTGGAGCACAACATCATGTTTGATGGTGCTGAAAGGAATCCACCTTGCCCAGGGTTAGAACTACGTTCCTCAATACCTTTCCAACAATTGCTAGTACTTATTGATATTGCTTAACAATAAAGTTCATACATCAATTGCAAAATTTCCTCATCAATAACATATGTGCCACCAATAAATACAAATATGGAAGTTTTGGTATAAGCATGAATGCTACCAAAGACGAAAATGGTTAGGACAAATGTGCACTCTGTATATTCATTTAAAAGTATTTTACAGATTGGAACGGATACCAGAGAGCAGTACATTTGGAACGGATATCCGAGAGCAGTGCTTTTGGAATTCAAAAAGCCCGTCAGGCGCCTGGGTGGCAGGGACGGACCCCAGTGACAGGAGTAGCCCGCACACGCACCGTCTCCCCACCTCCCGCCAGGACTGGCTTCGCTCTTACCTGCTGTGACAGGGTTCCGGGCTCACTTCCCCGAGTAACGGCCCCGCACCACCCGCCGAACTCCGCTCACTGCCCCGGCAACTCCCACTGACTGGAGCAGGGACGAGCCTAGTGCCACCGAGGGCTCTCTGCCAATTAGAGGCACCGAAACATGGCCTATCTGAGGCATGGAAAGACATCTGCGCGAGGATTGGATGGACAGAATGTTGTCATGTAGTATTTTATCGCACGAACCTCGCCTTAAGGGGTTACAACGGACCAAGCCCAGTTACACGTTTTTTTGCCCAAGACACAAAGGAAATCCAACGATTTGCTTGACGGACGCTGCCCTCAAAACCCCCCCCCTCCCACCCCTCTGCTTGTGAGTCCCCCTGTCTTCACTCACTGTGCTACTGCCGAGCGCGGTGTCCCTGAACCGGGCGCCGCGCTCGGTATTACATTTTAATAAAAAAAAAAAAAATTAACCGAGCGCCGTCTCCCTAAAGCGGGCGCCGCGCTCTGTATTAAATAAAAAAAAAAAAAATTTAAAAAAAGGAGCGCGGTGTCCCTGAAGTGGGCGCCGCGCTACGTATTAAAGTTTGAAATAAAAATTAAAAAAGAAAACGAAGTGCAAATTAGATTAGGAAGTGGCTGCCATTACCAAAGCTGACACCCCGTGCGTGCTGTGTCCCTTAATGAAGTAAATAGTTCTCCGAGCTGGTAATGAAAGCCCCCCGAGTTAGGATACAGTAAAAGATAGAGTCCTCATGGGCGGTACCAAGTGGAGACAGGGCGGTAACAAGGAGGGACTAACAAGCCTCAATGAATCGGAAGCCAACATTTACCAAGGACACCGACACCAACCAATGAAAAGTATGGGCGGAGAGTGGGCGAGGCTTACACAGCATACTCAACTACTGCATGCCTCGCAGAGCGAGGAGCATATGCGCGCTGCCGCTAGGCTCGACCTAAAAAACCCTAAATGGTAAAAACCTCCAGATCGAGATGGAAGTCTATGTTAGAGAAACAGATCAGGAGTTGATGCTATTCAGGATGCTAAACTACCCATGGCTGAGTAGAGAAGAACCCAGAATCAGTATTCTTGTGCGAGAGACTTGCAGACAATCCCTGTATGCAGTGAAAATCCTGAGGAAATAAAGCAATCTGCTATAAATCTACAGCAAGGTACAATGGACAAGAAAGAAATTACATCAGCTGCATTGCAGCATCTCCTCTCCTGAATAAGGTAAATAGAAAGGAAGTGATATCACAGTAAGTACAATCTTGGATTGGGAATGATGATTTAGTCTAGCTCTGCCTCTTTTTGAGCTATGACACGGAGAAGGCAACATCGAGCACCTTTTCCTTCCAAGATGTTCCTAGCAGAGGTTTAGGTTTCTAGGGTCAAAACTTGTATAGATTTGCGAACCCAGAACGCCATTATGGCATTCTCGATATCCTCGAAGCACAAAAAAGATATTCTCAATGCAAACTAATGTGGAAGCTACGTACTAGAATAACGATAACGGAGCGTTTGAGAGTGTCACCAGGTTGCACTGGCTCTTCAAATTGCAGAGGATTAAACTATAGTCCAATTTCAAAGTTCCAATGCGAACCCAACAACAGGGTCTCAAAGGAGTGAGAGGCAACTGGCTATGAAGCCTGTGTATAGCTATATGCATGCTTATCCAGCCCTCTTTGAATTCTGGGGAAGTTTAAGAAAGAGGATCGGGTCAGCATCAAAATGTTTATGCAACAACCCAAGTATACTCAGAGTCTCTGAAGCATCCACTTAAATCTGGGCTCATGAAGAAGACAGGGGTGAGTGATTATGCAGCATGAGCACGATAACGTAGACGTTCACTCAATTAACTCCTCAAAACCCAGGAAGGAAGGGTCCACCTCTGTTTCAAACAAGCACTGGCAAAGCCGATAAGTATGCACTAATGCATGGGACGGTGATAAATCGAGCCGCATGCTTGCAATGCTCATCCGTGGTGAGAATAGGAACCCGCCAATATCAGGGCTACGGGACAAACAGGGTAGATTAATGTCATCACAATAATGGAGGCGTTCACGGAGCACCTGCAGGACTTATACAGGGCCCCGGCGCCTACCAGCCCCCTAGAAATTCGGTCATATTTAGAGGGGATATGAATGCCACAGTGATCTGAAGAGGACAGGCAGCTATTAGATGCCCCCATCACAAAGGACGAGATGCTGACGGCTTTTAAATACTTAAAGTCGGCCAAGGCCCCGGGCGGAGATGGACTGCTGGCTGAGTTTTACTGCAACCACTATAAACAAGCATTTGCAATGCAATAGGTCTCGCATTTGGCATTGTAAATGACAATGCCTTTTATTTATGTATTGGTTTTTAAAACGTAAATAAAAGGCATAGTCATTTACAATGCCAATGGCTTAAACTCTCGCAAATGCGAGACCTACTGCATTGCAAATGCTAGTTTTATTTAAGACGCGTAGATCCGGCTTCAGAGAAAAGTAAAGATTTACAGAGATCACTTTTAAAGCAGCATCATTAGCACCTCACCCTTGGGATTCTGTGCATAATAACTATTTATAGCACTTAGTCCCACGTTTGTTGCAATCGGTAAACACTGTAAATGAAAGGTGTTGCTGGTATTCTATATAAAGTTATCGGCCTCATAAGGATAAAAGGCTGCGTGCGTCCTGTTGAATTCAAACCCAGGATCTGTACGTGACAGCACACATCAGCGACAAGCTAAACCATGCTGCTAGCTTACATATAACAAACAGCACAGTGTATTTGTGGGAGGGCCAGCTGAGACCAGATAAAAGAAATGAAATTGCAGTGAGAGAGGGGATGGGCATGTTATATTGGGACAGTACAGACAATTTTTATAAATTAACACTTCACAAAATTACATTTTAAAGCACAACAAGATCAGTGACTTGCACAGAACCGCATTATTTTGTCAAGTTCCGAAGTCTGCCCACATTTCCTTGTCTTCTACATTTTCACCAATAACCATATGCCATACAATATTAATGCTACATAAGCAAGTCACCTTTAAAGCGCCTGACACAAAGACCGCTTCTTGATTGGCCTCCAAGATCAGAACTCCAGCTCCTTCAGCAACAGCAACACAGGACCATGAGCCAAAAGAGAAGAAAACCAGACAGCAAGCCTTCTGAGCTCTGCGAATCTGGAAGAAGTTCCCAGTACAGATCTCCCCTCTGCTTTTGTAGCGCAGCAGCTAAAGTGAAAGCGGCCCGCGCTGTTAAATAAGCGTGGCCGCTAAAGTGAAAGCAGACTGCGCCGTAGATTAAATAAACAAGCAAAATAGTGCTCACAGCCAAGTTGAGGCGGACCGTGTAACCACTCAGTTAAAAAGTCCAGCCGTTATGGGAGGTAACAAATGCAGACAAGGCGGGATTAACAAGCCGAATATCGACTTGGAAGCTCGCGTTTATGAAGGACAATAACACAAGCCAATTAAAAATATGGGCAGAGAGTGGGCGGGGCTTCAGCCATACTCCCATACTGCATGCCTCGCAGCAGCACATGGGCTGCCCAGGGTCGACCTAAAAACAGAACTTGTCTAACTAGTCATGCATGGACCTGGGAAACTTGGCAGCTATGTTGAGGTTCAAATCATAGAAACCTCTTGGGTGGGATTTCCTGAGTTCCAGTAGTGAATGAGTGGGGTCCACACAATTCAAAAGGTTTTAAACCGCTGGGTTAGACATTCGAAATAAAGTGAGCTCTTCATGTATATCCTCTGCTCTGTTTACATTTCAATAGGGCAAGTACTGTATTCTGCTACTTTTTAACCGGCCTTGTTAAAACTACCGACTATGCAAAATAATGGCCTGGAGCAATTCCTGCTCTAATTTTGATCCGTCAGAGCCAAAGCCACTAGCGCATCCTGGGAACTCAACGCTGCCGGCCCCTGGTGTGGTTCTTCCATCTCAGCCTAACAGCTCGAAAGGCAGACTCCATGCTTGACGTCGATGGCCCAAACTCAACTGCTCTCACGTCTCCGCAGACTAAGTTTCCCCTCATGAACCAAAGCCGAATCTCCTAGTCAGTTTCTCCGCGCACCCCTTTGCACACAGCAACACAGGAGCACTCAAGGCAAGTGGTCATCGGCAGTAGCGCCTTCTCACGTGCCGCCGGCAGTTCCGGTTCACGTGCGACTGGGCCATGTCTTCCGGATCAGCTTAGACGTCTCGTCAGGTGCAGCAGCAGGGAAGTCTCTTCCGGTGCACCAAATATTTCTAAAGCAATGGGGGGGGAGGAGGGGGGCATTCTTTTTCGTGGCGGGTCATTTTTGCTAACCAATCGCGGAAAACAATGGGAAGTGCAGACACAAAGGCCCGCCTAGAACCGCCTCTTGCATGTCAATCAGTTTAAAAACAGCTTTGTGATAAACCCCCCCCTTGCCTGAGCATATTTACGCTGGTCAGAGACTGAATTATAATAGAGGCAAAAGAATGCACAAAATTAGGAGGTAATGACCGGGTCTGGGAACCAACGGTATGATTCGAGAGGGTTGGCATGCGGGGATAGGCTCTTCGGACATTGCAAGCTATTTCCATTCATTGCGGTGTTCGAGCGCCTCTGCCATCTTCTGTGCGTGGGAGAAGGGGTTCTCTGGGGAGCAGCAGCGTGTCTGGGGTTGCCCCGAGCAACATAAAAGGCTAAAGGAAGCGTACTGAAGGAAGGCTCCTAGGCATTGTAAAACAAGCTGTCGCCATTGGGCAAAGGCAGCCGCTTGTTTAGATTTGCATCGCGCTTTCACTTTAACAATAGCTGCCGCCCCACACAGCACTCGCGGGGTTGGCCAGCAGCTATTGTTAAAGTGAAAGCGCGATGCAAAAATAAACACGCGGCCGCCATTGCCAAAGCAGACTGAAACAAAATAGCGCTTACCGACTAATGAAGGAGACCGTGTAATGCCACAAGTAAAAGATCCAGTCCTCATGGGAGGTACCAAATGGTGACAGGGCGGTAACAAGGAGGGACTAACAAGCATCATTATCAATCGGAAGCCAGCATTTACCATGGACAATGACACCAGCCAATGAAAAATATGGGCGGAGAGAAGGCAAGGCTTACACACCATACTCCATTACTGCATGCCTCGCAGAGCGAGCAGCGCATGCGCACTGCAACGCTTGGCTCGACCTAAAAATGGGTGCAACTATTATATAAGGGACCTTCAGCCAGGGTGCGAATAGGCAGATTGGTATCACAGAGCTTTGCGCTGCATAGAGGGACCCGTCAAGGATGTCCACTGTCGCCGCTGCTCTTTGCTGTGGCCATGGAGCCTCTTGCTAGCCGCCTTCGAGATGTGCTACATGAGGGGGGAATACAGGTCTGGGACACCAAGCATGTGATATCACTCTATGCAGATGATGCATTGGTATATCTTCGGTGTCCTAGACAGTCGGTCCCCCACTTATGTTGGAAGACCTGGCAGAGTTTGGTGATCATACGGACTGCGCGTCAACAGATCTAAGTCTAAGCTGTTTCCCCTGGGGACATTAGTGGGGCGATCTAAGGCAGATTTGCTGGTATTGGCCCTACCTTGGGAGACGAAGAGTGTCAGGTAACTAGGTATTCCGGTCACACATGGCGCTAAAGAGTTTGAGGCCGCCAATATGGAAAGTGTCATAGAAGGCTTAAAGCGCAACATAAAATTTTGGAATACTCAGGCTAATTTTTATGGGCAAAATAGCCCTGGTAAAAATGGTAGTACTCCCTAGGTGTTTATATCTCTTCCAGGGCACCCAGTACGGTATACATCGGCGGGTGTTTACGGAATTGGAAAAATTGCTAGTGGAATTACTCTGGCACACTGGGAGGAAGCAAGTGAGCTGAGCGACATTGAAGCGTGAGCGGCAGATGGGCACACTAGAGGCACCATGTATGGAATACTACTACTTAGCAGCACAGCTCCAATACGTAGTGCAATGGCTGGATGGAGACGACTACTGGGAGAGGAGACTGTTACGTGGCATGTGCTGTAGATCTTAATTTCCGGAGATCCGGATGATAGGGGTGGGGGCGCCAGATTGGTTGCCGTACATGGTTCGAATGGTGTGGGGGGCATGGGACAGAAAAGTCCGGGTAGTGATAAAAAAGGACCCCGTTCGCAGTGGATATAAACATTTGGGAATTACGCCCGTTCCATTGCTTCGAGAGGTCTATGTCTTTGCATAAATGGCGGGTGGGAGGCAGCAAGACCTTGCGAGATCTTTATCCTAACAATAGATTTATAAAATTAGCCGAAGCCTCGGAGACATTTCAACTGGGATCAGGACAGTTTTTGCAATATGCAAAGATTGCGGCCACATCACGGGAGATCTGGCCGTCATTCCCGGACGCGCCATCTGCTTTCCGGACGCGCCATCTGCTTCCCGAATGCTAGAAGTCATCCTAATGATGGCAGGGGGTAAGAGGTTGATCTCACATTTATAGGGCCCCGAGGGAGGATGCACCCAGGAAAACACACCTGGTGCAGGAATGGTGGGAGGATCAGTTAGAACGGTCACTCACTAAGACTGGGAAAAGATTCACGAGGGGGTCAAAAGCACCTCCACCAACGCGCGGGTCAAGCTCCTCCAATACAATGTGGTACATCGGGTTTACCTGGCTCCCAGTCGGCTGCAAATCATATATCCGGAGCGCTCGGAGCGCCCTAGATGCAGGAGGCAGCCGGCAGTTCCTCTGAAACATAATACTGCCACGGGGCGGGAGGTCCCTATGGAACCGACACACTGCCTACTGGGGCTAATACCGTTTTGCAAGAAAAAGAAGCTTAAGTATAAGGTTCATGGTCCTGGGATTGTTATTGGCCAAACGTTGGATTGTAATTGGATGGATGTTCCCCAAACGCCCGAAGATTGACGACTAGTCCAGAGATATGGCCGAATGGAGCAATGCAGAGGAATGTCATATGAAAAACAACCCATAGGGATGAAAGCGAGTGACAACATGAGGGCCTGGGCGGCAATGCTAGCGGAATTAGTGACGCCGCCAGATGAGTTACCTCCGTAGACAACAGGGGACACAATACACAGAGCCGTAGTCTTGCAACACAGGAGGTCTAGGGAGGCGGGTGGTCCAGTGTGCTTGCTGCCCCTCTGCACTGATGTAAAGCTTGGTCATCTAAGGACTCCAAGAATAAGGTAGTCTGGAATCACCTGTACTAGGTTAACTGAGCCGGGGGCGGGGAAGGGAGGGGGGGTGTTAATAAACGGCATATATAATATGTTGGGACGATATTCTGGTCCTCTGAGGAAAAGTATACAATGTTTCTATGTCTTTCAAATGGCAATAAAAACATTAAAAAAAAAAAAAAGTATTCACTAATCCATACAAACAGCATGCACAAATTCTGTTCGGTGTGTAAGCCAGGCATATTGGCTTTGCCAATGCTGGGGAAAAGTCGCAAAAAGGATTGCTCTATTTCTAGAATGCACATAGGCGGTCAATAAATTAACAGTGAGGACGGAGTGTACTTTTGAGATTTAAAATAGTGTCATGCATTCAAATGAAAGTGGTTCTCGGAGAGCAGTTTGTTACAAAACAGCATGAGGTATGAAAAAATACTCCTCTCGGTGACTCATTCTGCAAATTTTAAATTACTGGTAGCAAGAAGTACTAAAGTCATCTTTGCTGTCAAGCCAGACTTAAAAGAAAAATGCAGACAGACTGTCGTACAGGAGGCAGTATGCTCTAGGTCAGGGCAAGAAATTCCACCATCAGCACCACTTTAGGTAATTGTTATCTGTGGTAAAATTTGTGGCGATCACACAAACGGAGCATTGGCGGCTGTTTTGTGAAGATTTTGTTTTTCGCACTATCTTTCAGCACAAAATGCTGCCCCACGTCAAAAATTGACTCAAGGATTAATTTTGCACTAAAATATAGTGCAAATTGAACTGTTTTGCTTTCACATAATTATACTGAAATTCCGTTTAATAAAGCGAAAGCATTACGCAAATTTAGCACACCGCTAGCATACACCAACCTCGGGAAGAAAGCCGCCTTCTAGTGCAGTAAAGCAGTATGGTGGACACTTCTCATTGCCAGGTACAATAAGGAGAAAATGTGATTCATGTAGTTTGGGGGGGGGAGGAAGGGTGATGAGGGGAAATACTTACAGTTCCGCGAGTGAGTGAACTAAACGTCGCTGATCGCAAATTTCTGCTCACCCACCCTTTTCCAATTTAAATGGTTCTTGACCAATAGCCCCTAGCAAATTATCAGCATCACTACCAATGATTATGCGGTTCCTCAGAGATCAGCCCCTGCCCTAATCCTTTTTAGCATCTTCTTACTCCTGCTAACTTGAATCTTGTGAGTTGCTCACATCAGCTTCCATATCCATGCATACAAATTACAGATCTTCTACAAACTTGGGTAAGGATCTGTAGAGCCCCATTGTAGATAACAAAGATATCAAGTGCTGCATGACGTTCAACTGGCTCATGCCCAAAATCCTGCTTTTGGGATCAGTAGATCCTTCAACATTACCTTGAATTTGGACAGACTCAATGGAATCACTACAGCGCCCAAACAAAACGTGCACTCTGAGAGCGTGACTTAGCAGCAGCCTCTTCTTGACACCCCATGTCAATATAGCAGGGGTGTTGAATTCCAATAGCCCAACGCCCAGGGCATATTGTTTGTAAAGGACAAGTTTTCATGTTTTTGCCCTTGGGACAAGTCACAACCGCCTGTAGCACAAACCCTTTGGTTGCCTGTTTACAGTACCATATTATGAAACTGTGACAGAGCCTGCAGTTTAGGTAAGATATGTATGTATATGTCCATGCTGTTTGAACTTGTGTTTATGGTTCATTAACGATAAGCTTTTATTTCTAGGTTGGACACTAAGGAAATACTGTAAGCATGGATTGCACTAATGACTGATTCCAGTATAGAAATGTGTATGAAAGTTTGGGAAGTTCAACAATATGAGGCTACGTAGAATGCTCACAGAATGCTCTCTGATTAGGTGCAAGTTATTGCAGAAGCTTGAAAGCAAGTTTAGTGACTCTGCTTTCAAAATAAAATGTACAAAAAAAACAACTTTGAAACTTGTAAAAAAAATGTTCTACTGTGAAACTTTAGATACCATTTATCTAAATCACCTTTCAGTAAAATGTGTTTGATACATGCTAGTATTTCCAAAGAATGTTTTGACAAAAAACAAGCTTTGGTAAAGCCAATAGACCTAGTGTTGGTTGTCAGCCTTTTGGTTTTGTCAAGGTATGTCTTGTTTTGACATAACTTTTGCAAAACTTTATTGTTGTGGGAGCTGCCAGGCCCTCACCAATATAACAAAGACATTAGCTAAAAGAAGAAAAAAAAAAAATTGGTCTCAAAAAGCGAACATTGCCAGAAGTAGTCCATGGCACTCAAAAAATAAATAAAAACTACTTTGTGTGCCAATATGATTCTCTGAAAGAGCAGAATGCGGTCACTTGTAGTGAAGTCAGACAAATATTAGATAGAAAGATCAAGGGATATCGTTTTCATAAAAAGCAAATAGTCTTGGTTAACACCAGACCAAATTACAGGCCGCAATCTCCACCAAACATACAGCCAGCTGACAAGGACTTGCCAAGGACGCAAAACAGCAAGCCATCAAACATCTGAGAAATGGGAAGACAGCATGACCTGACAAAATTACAGCAGAGGCACTGAAAGCAGACATTGGAACATCAGTAGAAATGCTCCATCCCATGTTTGGAAGTATCTGGGAAGAGGAAAACGTGTCAGACTGTAAAGAGGGATATCTCATCAAGATTCCCAAGAAAGGTGACCTGAGTAACTGTGTAAACTACAGAGGGAAAACTCTATCAATCCTAGGCAGTGTTCAACAGAGTCACCCTGAACAAAATGAAGGAACAAGTTGACGCTCAATTGCAAGATCAGGGCAAGCTGCCTTCTGCAAAGATAGATCGTACACGGACTAGATTGCAACACTACGCATCACTATTGATAGTCCACAGGGGAAAAACCAAGATCCTGAAGGCTAACACGGCCAGCAGAACTGCAGTCATTCTTGCAGGCGATGCACTGGAAGAGGTGGAGGCCTTTACCTACCTGGGCAGGGTCAGACTAGCAGGGCGGCACAGAAGCAAACGTTATGGCAAGAACACTGCAAACCAAGATCAGGCCTTTTAACATCAGCATAAAATCAGCCTTTCTGTATGGAGCAGAAACTTGAGGACAACAGTGACCACCACCAACTAAGTCCAGGTCTTCATCAAGCCCTGTCTGAGGAAAATCCTCTAAATGCCTTGGCCAAACATCAGCAACAACCACCTATTGCAGCAGACTTTCCAAATCCCTGCTCATGAAGAAATTATGAAAAGACGCTGGGAGGGATAGGTCACACCCTCCACAAGCCCGTATCAACCACCCCTAGGTAAGCCTTGACCTGGAACCCTGAAGGGAAAAGGAAAAGAAACACCTGGCGCAGAGGCCTTGAGGCAGACTGCAAGGAGATGGGTTACACCTGGAGTCACATTGACTCCAAAGCAGAGGTCCAGGATGGCTGGAGAGCCCTGGTTGATGGCCTATACCCAAGGTGGTGTAGGAGGCTTGCGTAAAGAAAAACACAAACGTGGACCCAAGGTATATGTCTTTGCATCAGTACAGATTGAGGACTTTCATGGACTTACAAGAGTGGGCCTGTAAATCTTACTTCTAGAAAATGTTTAACTGCATTTTAGCATGAGCTAAAATCTGCTGAGCGTTTGCAAGATCACTATCCATGCCACCCCTCTTTCCACCCTGGAAGAAGTTTTACTCCTGTATAAAACAAAACAGAAATTCCCTTTTCATTAATAATCGAATAAACCCTAGGTCAAATAGTAACACGGCAAACCAGATGGAAAGCTTATGTGATATGGTGTATACACAACTTCACACAAAATAGAATTAACAAAAAGGAAGAAAAAAAAAAAAAGACACAGGTTGCTAAGATTGTGAGAATGATATTGAATGAACTTAAAAACGAAATCTAAAACATATATTGAAATATATCGTACTTTATTATAAAACATTCATATTAAAAAGAAATTGTCAATTTATGCATTTGCAATTTGTCACTAAGTCGTATCCACATTATTACATATATGTGGGTACCAAAATCATTGTATGCATCATATAGTTAAAAACAATATACTTGCAAAATATTAAAAACATAAGATTTTCAAACAACTGTCTAACAATCTTAGCAACCTGGATGTCTTTTTTTAGGTCTCGCCTAGGCAGCGCGCATGCGCTGCACTAGGGGGGCCTTTAGCCATCGGTCTTCACTTTTGAAGCACTGCACTCGTGCTTGTGGCGGCATCCACCTTGCGGGAGCGAGCAGCGGCGCGGCCACGTTAATTACAAACATATGGCCGCTGCTCGCTCCCGCAAGGTGGATGCCACTACAAGCACGAGTGCAGTGCTTCAAAAGTGAAGACCTCCGATCGCGATGCTGCTTGCGTGTGGCATTACTTGTTATTAACCAGTTGTTTCCTGACCGATAATACGGCATGGCCCTTGCCAAGGAAGCTAGGGTTTCCGGTGTGCAGTGCCTCCTGCTGCCCAGAATGCTTATTTGTTTTGACTAACGAGTCAAATGTGTTGCCCGCAGATGTGTTCTGTCAGGGGTGATGGACTACAAACACGAAAGGCCAGAAGAAAACTTCTACTGTTGCAAGGCCATGCGCCTGCCATTGACTGACACATTACCTCGTGTTCAGTATTACTTCGGAAACCTTTTCCCATGAAAGATCTATAGAGTGCTCCATTTTTGCAGTGTGACGAGAGCGTAATTTATGGCAAGGCTAATTACTATCATTTGTCACTTTGTGTTTCAGAAATACCTGTGGGTATTTTTCTTTGAATTAGCGTGGTCGCTTTCACCACACTAATTCGAAAGGCGATTGTTAATTAGCGCGGCGCTCGGGGTGCCGGGAGCGGCGTGTGACCAGCGCTTGTTTTAAAAGTTGCTTTCCTACCAGCCTGTGTTGTGAGAATAGTCCCTTTTATTTTCCGTGCACATGTTTTAGGGTTGACCAGGTTTGTTTAAGTTGTTTTCAACGCAGCTCCTGTTTTAGGAATGATAGCGTTTGTTCCCTTTTTAGGTCTCGCCTGAGCCAGCGCTTGCGCTGCCCTCGGCGAGAGATTTAGTAAATGGGTTTTGAAAGTGCTAACCCAGTGGCTTTTGCTGGCCTCCAGCTTGCGTTCACGATGGCGTGCACGCGCACAGCTGCCATCCATTCCTCGCATCGCTGAGGCGCAATCTGGCTTTCCTCCCCCCTCCCTCACCCGCTCCTCCCCCTCCCTCACCAGAGCGCGTGTCTCGCGGCCTTGTGTCTTTTTTTTTTTTACTTTTAGCGCGAGGCGCGCGTGCTTCTCGGTCTCCCTTGTGGTTTCTTCTTTTGTACCAACCAATTTCTGTTAGTGCCCATATATAATCCAAATCGAACATTATCAATTAAAAAGCTCCACCTTCAGTCACTGAAAACCAGGTCGGATTGTCAGATCACACCAACTAAAAAGTACATTCGCCCTGGGTTACCAAAAGTTAAGAAAGTCACTTCTTTCAATCATGCCACAACTAACCGCTTATTATGGCCGAGCAATTTCCCTACGCGACTAATAAAGGAATTAAGTAACCCTTTATCTCACGAGCAAGGCAGCAACTGAACACTTCCTGTGGGTTGGGGCTTTAATCAGACCATATTGCACCTTGATTCTCCCTCCTAGCAGGCCACCGCTCCACCCGCAGAACAATGTACTGCTTCCGGACGCTTTCAAGCGAGCAAGCAGCGCATATGTGCATTTTCTACAGTCAATATATATTAACTGGCTACCGGGTCTAAGTAACAATTGACTGATACTTAATTGGTCAATATAAATTCTGCTGCAGCATCTTATTTGAAGAATGCTTCGTCGGAACCTAGCTACCGCGTTACCACAAATTATTAGACCAGTGCACTAAAACGTATTGAGCATTTAACATCAATAAGAAAAAAAATTTATTAAGGTGCCCCCTACAGTACTAAATCGAAAATTACTTGTTGTCCCTCTTACCCTATAATAGGAGCAAGGTGATGTTTTGGTTTTATTCAATTTTAGACCTTTTCATTGTTTGAAACATACAAAGAATCATTCCATGGGTTTGCTTAATAGGATTTTTTTTCAATTCAACGTGACATTTGAAGCGTCACTGGTCATTTCTGAACGTTCTTAAATAACATTTGATCCCGATTAATCATTATTTTCACTGTCCAACAGGTCAATTTGAGATTTTTTTGTACAGTGCAGTACTCTAGAATTTGACACTTCTCTAGAGCGCAGCGCTCTGCCCACGTGCCCTCTTAAGAGACTAGCTTTTTGGGGGTGGATGGTGGGGCGGGATGATCAACATCAGCCCTGCAATTAAAACGCATGTATTTTGCAGTGGCTCCGTCATCACGCGCGCCAGACCTCCAGGGCACGCTGCTTCCCAGCCTGACGTATGTTGACATTTCGAAAGTGGCAGAGGTCGCGCTGACTCCCAGGGCTTAGTTTATGGCCGCCCCGCCCTGAGGTAATACTTGTTGTGCTCTCGTCTGAGCCATAAAAGCCCCTTAGCACAGTAGGGTTGTGCCAGGGGACACATTTGTTTACTTTGCGAGTGCATTTAATGTGGAGAATCCTCACTTAACTGGAATCGGCATGGGAATAGAGAACGCGCATTAGTAAGGTCAGCGGCTTGTCTTAATGCACTGTGTAAAACACACATTAAAGAACACACGTAATCACCTGTTCCGGGGAAGGGCGTGATTGTGGGTTTACCAGGACGGTTATGAAGAGACAGCTTTCTATATACATGCACAACAATGCTGAGTAAAGCAAAGCACCGGCCACATGTACCCCGCCGAGCAACCACGCAACAAGTATGTGCAGAGAAATGAGAATGTGCACAGCTGTACATTTATGCGTCATCATGCGGCACTGAACGCTCACTTTAAATGTTGCCTTTCTCTCTAGCTTGTAAACACATCACATGGCGCCTTCACAATTAGCCAAATAATATTTGCCATACGTTTGTGTAGATTTTTCTATACCATGATGCTATTCCGGATGCTGCCCGAAAATCCTTTTCATAGGAAAATGTAACAAGCATTGGCATTGCCAATAGGTCTCGCCTTTGGGACCTTATAAGTGTTTAGCCAAGCAACAGTTGATGTTGTTGACCCAAGGATATTGTGCTGCATAACTAAATACTTATAAGGTCCCAAAAGCGAGACCTATTGGCTATGCCAATGCTTGTTAACTGTGACATTATGCGCACGTCGGACTATGTTTTTTGATCCTAAATCCTCAACCTCCATTACTTTTGCACTGAAAAGCAAATTGCTTTCGGACTTAAAAGCAAACACTAGTCGTGACCTTTTCACCGTATTGTTTAAGTCCGCATGGATTTACCAGTATCCTCGACTTCTGCAGCTCCTGCCTGGTGCCTGTGCCCGTGTTTTCACCCTTAGATTGCTTCCTCCGTCGACGTTGTTCTGGACGTTGTCATGCGGTCACGTGAGGTTGTTTTTTTCCCATTTTTAACTTTATTGTGCCTGGTAACGTCTCTGCATTTCCTGCCTTCCACCTATTGGCTAACTTCCGTGCTTTCTTGCGTCATTGGTTGCCTGCTTTGCCACATACGTGCAGGTCAGGCAAGTTCTTCCAGCCTCATTTATCTTCTTCTCCTGCTTCACGTACTCTTGCAGTGTTACTTAACAACCAGGACGCCCCAATGTAAGTTTGCACAGCTTCATTAGCACGCAGCATGCAACGGCTGTTTAGGGCCCTGGGTTTCGGTTTTTCCTCTGCCAGTCTGCTTTTAGTGCACTTCTGAAGCACCAGGACAGCTCAAAGGCCGGGCTCCGGCCACGCACTTGGTGTTAAATTTCAAAAAAATTAATAGATACAGGGGCACATATTTGTCTTGCGTACCTGTCTGTGGGGCTGCAGAATGTTGGCCTTTACAACCACTAAAGTTACCTGGCAGGGGTATACCCGAATACAGCATGCCTCGCAGAGCAGCGCATGCCCTGCCCATGCTCAACCTAAACAAGCATTGGCATAGCCAACAGGTCTCGCCTTTGGGACCTTATAAGTGTTTAGCCATGCAACAGTTGATGTTGCACCAAGGATATTGTAGTGCATAACTAAATACTTATAAGGTTCCAAAGGCGAGACCTATTGGCTATGCCAATGCTGGTCTTCCTTTTTGTTAATTCTATTTTTGGTGAAGTTGTGTATACACCATATCACATAAGCTTTCCATCCGGTTTGCCGTGTTACTATTTGACCTAGGTTTATTCGATTATTAATGAAAAAGGAATTTCTGTTTTGTTTTTTACATACCCATCCCTTTTCTAAGTATTAGGGTAACTCCCTCATGTTTTTGAGAAGTTTTACTTCTGCCTTGGTCAGCAGTAAATTTCCAAACTTTCTCAGAGTGGAAAACTATTAGATAAGAGCTGGTAAATGCCCGTAAACATGCAAGTTTGTATGTTTGCACAGACCAAAAAGGTATGCTAACCCTAGAACTACTGCTTCCCACTACTTCTAGCCCAAGTATGTAGATTTCCGGAAAGATGCAAAATCAGGGAATTGCTAATACTGAAACTCTGCTGTAATATGAGCCCATGCATAAATCAGAGAGGCCATTTATTATCAGAGCTCTGATATACTGAGAACACTGTCCTAATTTGTCACCTCACTCTATGGCACCAAAAGGACAAGTGAAGTTTTCTAACAAGACAAGTAGGTTTATGAAGCATTTCATCCAATGGACAAGTAGATATTTTATTAAATATATTTTAAATATTTATCAAATTCCACACCCCTGAATGTATGCACTATGAAAGTGGTCCATCACTTTGCTACAGTTTTACCATTCTTCGTCATAAAATGCCTAGAGGCGGACTCACAGCAATAACATTAGCATGGGGTGGAGGTACCGGAGAGAGCCGAGGGACAGTGTGAACCTCTTTTTGTCTCAGCTGAAATAGCACATTATGCTCCTATTTTTCTTCTGAAGCATAAGGCCCCACCAACAGTAATAATATTTTACTTGCTTAACTACAGAAACTGAAATGTTATTTTGTGGGCAGATGGGTATGCGGTCCTCTGATGGTGGATAAGAAAACGAATTACTTACCTGTAACTTCAGTTATCCAGTATTGGTATCTTTCATAGATTCACATGCTTGAATCATCCCCGCCGTCAAGGTAGGAGTCTCACGGTAAAAATAATATATATTTATATCGGAGGTAAAACGTATTATAATATGTTATAAAAGACTGCACAGTCACTGTAGCAGCCCATCCTTGTCCTTTTGTAAAAAGAATCAAAGCTGAAAAACAGCCAATCAGGCTCTAGCACCCTCTAGAACACTCCACAGAGAGGCAAGTCCCTCAGGTTTTCGAGCACAAATGACAAGAGTAATATAACAGCAATAAGGGAAGCCTCTCCGGGGAGGACGTTGGGTCGCATGTGAATCTATGAAAGATACAAATCCTGGATAACTGAAGTTACAGGTAAGTAACTCGTTTTCTTATCCAGTATTGGATCTAAGTGGACTGCCTGATTTAGTATGACAAAATTGAATAGTCGCTGCAATCCACCTTGCAATTGTTGCTTTAGTCACTGTCGTACCTGGCTTTGCGCACCATAGGACACAAACAATTGATCCGATCTCCGGATGGATTTAGTATGTGAAAGATAGAATTTGAGGCATCTTTTTATATCCAGTGTATGAAGTGTCTTTTCAGCCGGGGAATTAGGAAAGAATGTACATAGAATAATCAGCTCATTAAGATGGAAAGTTGAAGGCACTTTTGGGAAAAAATAGGATTCGTTCTAAGGAGAACATACTCATTAGTAAAGCAAAGGTAAGGCTCTTTGATTGTAAAGGCTTGAATTTCGCCGACTCTCCTGGCAGAAGAAAGAGCTAACAATAGAGCAACTTTCCAGGAAATGTATTTGAGTTCAGCTCTGTGAATTGGTTCAAAGGGATGTTTCATAAGTTGGGCCAGAACTACATTAAGTCTCCATTCCAGGAGGATATGCTCTGAAAAGTCCTTTCATAAACTGTTTAACCAGTCGAGTTGAACAAAGAGATAAACCTCCAGAGGAATGTCTGTAGGTGGAGATGGCCGCCAGATGCAACTTAATAGTCGTGAACATAAGGCCAGATTTAGCCAGGGAGAGCAGATAAGGTAGAATTTTTTTCGGAGAAGACTCAAGTGGGTGCACATCATTAAGAAGGCACCATGAACAGAAATGCTTCCATTTGAGAGTGTAAGTCTTAATCCTGGACGATGACCTTGCTTTAGCAAGTAAGTCTCTACAGTCTTGTGACAGATCTAAATCCTTGAATTCAGCGAGTTCAGTAACCACGCATGTAGCTGCAGCGGGGCTGGATGTGGGTGGAGAATCTGGCCCCTGCTCAATGTTAACAGTGTGGGTGATACTGGAAGGCGATATGGTCTGCATTCTGAGAGCAAGAGAAGCTCTGTGAACCAGTGCTGATGCGGCCAACGTGGAGCAATGAGGATCATTCGACACAGATCCGTTTTCAACTTCATCAGAAACCTTGGGATTAACAGAAAGGGGGGAAAAACGTAGGCGAAGATCCTTGTCCACCTCATCAGAAAGGCGTTCCCCCATGAGCCTATTTCTGGTTCCCAGCTGGCAAAGAATTGACATTTCCGATTCATTTCGGAAGCAAAGACATCCAAGTTGGTCCTGCCCCACATCTGGAAGATATATTCGAGAACCTTCCGATCCAGTTCCCATTCGTGGCAAGAGTTGGAAGTCCTGCTCAAGGAATTCACTAGACTGTTCTTCACCCCTGGGAGATGTTGGACCTTGACAGATATGTAGTGAAAGATAAGCCATTTCCAAATCTCCTGTGCTTCCTGTGATAGGATGTGGGAGCGTGTTCCTCCTGGTTTGTTTAGGTAATGCATGCATGTGGTATTGTCTGCCCTTATCAGAACCGAGGATTCCAGAATTCTTGGGAGGAAAGCCTGCAAGGCTAGAAAAATGGCTCGAAGCTCCAGGAAGTTAATGTGCATTTTTGAAAGCGCTTTGGACCACTTTCCCCTTACCTGGAGATCTTGAAGGTGGGCCCCTCCCCCCCCATCTTTCTAGAGAAGCGTCTGTAGTGAGGACGAACTGCGGTATTGGAGAAAGGAAAGTTAGCCCTATTGAGAGATTGCTGGAGCGCCGCTACCAAAGCAGAGCTGATTGCATGACTGGAGCTATTCATACCAGGTCGAACGAGCCAGTCACCTGAAACCATTGATTGTCTACTTCCTCTTGTATTGGACTCATTCTGAGACGAAAGCAAGGTACCATTAGAATTGCAGAGGACATCATGCCCAGTAGAGATTTTTCAGTCTCACAGAAGCGAACTTTCTTCCTCTTAACTTTGTTGCCAGAGAAATTAGATGCGTTTGCCTTTCTGTGGACAAGAATGCCTTGTCTTGGATAGTGTCCAAAACTGCTCCGAGAAAAAGCGTCCTTTGAGACAGATGCAGAACTGGCTTCTGAAAATTGAGAGTTAGCCCCAGGGAACGAAACATCTGAAGGCAAACTGAAGTTGCTCTTGAGGCTTGTCGAAAAGACAGTGCTTTGACTAACCAGTCATCTAGGTAAGGGAACAGCTGCAGGCCCTGCAGCCTGAGATGAGCAGCAACTGGGGCTAGACACTTGGTTAAAACTCTTGGTGCTGTCCGTAGACCAAAAGGGAGAACTCTGAAATGAAAATGAGCACCTGCCACAGTGAAACGGAGAAGCTTTCGATGTTTGCGATGAACAGGGAAGTGGAAATATGCATCCTGCAGATCTAGTGTAGTCATGAAATCTGCATGATTGAGGAGCTGTAGAATCTCCTGGAGAGTAACCATGCGGAATGACTTTCTGCAGGAATTTGTTTAATTTCCTTAGGTCCAGAATTGGCCTCCACTCTCCCGACTTTTTCCTTATCAGAAAGAAATGAGAATAAGAACCTTTCCCCACTTGAGATTGAGGCACTCTGTTTATAGCTCCCTTCTGGAGCATAATCATGGCTTCTGTTCTGAGAAGTTTGAGATGAGGTGGAGGCTTCTTTAGAGGCAGATGGGGCGGTGGGATCTTTACGAATTCCAGGGTATGACCATACTTTACTATGTCCAGGACCCATTTGTCCAAAGTGATTTTTCTCCATTGGTCGAAATGTAAAGAAATATTTGCAGCATTGGGGTTGATGAGTGGCCAAGTTGTTGCAGGTGCTGGGGAGGAGTCACTGCCTTCTAGCATTGTCTCTGGCCTGAGGGGGCTGCTTTCTTCTGTTTTGCTGTCTGGAGTAAGCGGGAGGGGGCTCTATATGACTGTTGTGATTGATAGCCATATCAGTACTGGTAATTCTGAGGCTGATATTTTTGATAGCTCCCTCGAAAAGAGTATGACCCTCTACCACGGGCCCCTCGAAAAGTTGCTTTTCTGTACTGGAGTGTTCCTAAAGCCTTAACTGCGTCTGTGTCCTTTTTAATGTCCTGTAAGGCCTTGTCAATATGTATGCCAAACAGTGCGTCCCCATCGAATGGCATGTCTAATATTTTACTTTGCACCTCAGGACGAAAGGTGGTAGACTTGAGCCATCCTTGGCGACTGAGAACTGCTGCTCCAGCTAGTTGCTGAAAACCTAAAGAAGCCAGATCTATAGAGATGTCAATAATTTCAGATGCTGCCCTTTCCCCTTCAAGTAGAATTTTCCTTGCCTTTTACTTTTTGTCATCCGGCAAAAACTCGAGGTACGGAGCAACATCAGACCACATTTGGAAGTCGTATCACCCTAAAACGGCCAAGGAATTTGCTGCACGCAAAGAAGCACCTGCCATGGTGGTGAATCTTTTCCCAATATTATCTAGCCGCCTTCCATCTTTATGGGGTGGCGCAGTTATGGGCACTGAAGGATTTCTGGATCTGCGTTGCGCAGCTTGGGAAATTACTGAATCAGGCTTAGGTTTGTCCTGCCAGACATGCAGGAGCATAGTCTGGGGGCCTTGTATTTCTTGTCGATTCTAAGAAGTATTGCCAGCACTGGGTATGGGTTCTTCATGATTTTTACAACTTCTTCCCAGATATGATCAATGATGGGAATTGCAGACAGATTTCCTGTTCTGGTCCTTAAAATCATTCAAGAAACAGTCAGACTGCTTAAGAGGCATGGGAAGGTGGAATCGATTTGCCGCTCTCTCCATAATGCCATGAAAGCCTCCAATATCCTCAGGAGGAGAATCAACTGCCTGAGGAGCCGGCGGAGAAGGTGTCTGAATTAAATAGTCTTCCCACTCATCAATGGTAGTAGGCGTCTTAGGAAGGTCACCTTCCTCAGCGACGGTATCATCGTCGTCATCCTGCAGCCTCTGACCTTGTGGCACAGATAAAGACTTCTGAGGCTCTGGTACGGGTATCGAAGGTGGTGCTGAATCTAAAGCAGGCGGAGGAGATGGTTTCTTTCAACAGAACCTGCTGCAGTAGGGAAACGAGTATGGTAACCCTGCAGCATAGCTGTCAAGTCATGTACTGCCACAGGCATCTGAATCATATGTTCTTGACGAGGCATCAACACTTGTGGCCTTTCCATAGATTGATGGTAGTGAGTGCCATAGTAGTCATCCTCTTCTTGGAACTTTACGTGGAGTTGAGAGGGGCTGCGGGCCGGACTGAACAACCCATCATCCTCAGATTCCTCCAAAAATGGACTAGGAGGCAAAGGAGAGATATAAGAAGGGTCCTGGTAAAAACCTGGATGACAAGATTGGGGTAAATTGTAATGAAGGCCTTTTTCGTTGCGGCGTCAAGATGTTAGTTGATGGTGAAACAGATACAGTCGATGTGGACATAACCATTGTCAATGACGGTGTAGTCATCGTCGAGGCTGTCGACGGTAGGACCGACGAGGGAGGTACCGTCGCCAACGGGAGTGTCGCCGACAGGAGAGACGTCGATGGAGAGATTGTAATCATCAGTGGACTCGTCGACGAAAAGATCATCGACGGCACAGTTTATCATCGATGGTTCAGTCGACGAAGCAAGCGCCAACGAGAAGCGTTGAGGTGCCAATTCTGAAGGTGGCTTCGTCGTCGATGAAGCCTTTTTTGATGACGAGGTCTTGACAGACTCCGATTGAGTCTTAGGTTGTTTAAAGGCAGCCTTTGGGGCCATTTTTGGGCGTTTTTTTCCATAGATTTTTCCTCAGACGGGAATGGCAGCTTCCCTTTTTTAGAGGTAGCATGAAGAGCTTCATGATGGGACTTTTTTGTAGATTTCTGGGTCCCTCAGGGGATTCCTCAGACCTGTCCCTTTTCTTTTCCAGACGGACGCCTGGGAACTACCACTGCCTTTGTCATCAGACACCACAGTGGTCTTAGATTTCAGCCTTTCAAGCCAAATAAGTAATCTGCCTTCCCTTTCTTTTAAGGTCTTGGAAGAAAAAGTCCTGCATGTTCTACAGTCTAACTTTGAGAAGGGTAAAGGCAATAAATACAATCCTTGTGGGGGATCTTCAAAATGCAGCCTCTTCTTCCCACATGACCCACAAGGCCTGAATAATCCTTTTTTAGAAGTTTCAGACATTCTGTACTCACAAAATCCAACAGATGAAAGAAAACTGAGCAGAGCTCAGGGAGACTCCCTGTCACACGACGTGCATTAGAAATTCTGAGGGACTTGCCTCTCTGTGGAGTGTTCTAGAGCCTGATTGGCTGTTTCAGCTTTGGTTCTTTTTACAAAAGGACAAGGATGGGCTACTACAGTGACTGTGAAGTCTATTATAGCCTATAATACGTTTTACTACTGATATATATTTATTTTTTATTTTTACCGTGAAACTCCCACCTTGACGGCGGGATGATTAAAGCATGTGAATCTATGAAAGATCCAATACTGGATAAAGCCAGGGTCCTCCTATTTCCAGATTACACTTGGGCTGTACAGAGCCAACAGCGAACATTTGACGCAGTAAACAAAAAACAAAGAATTGATACGTGATCTGTACTTGGCTATGCATATGGGGAAATCCTGGCACCTCCTAGACTCCCTCTGTTCATCCATTTTAGTTGACTGTGAATGAAATATAGATCTGCATTACGGGGTGTAGTTGTTGTGCATACCCGCATGCTGAGAAAGGAGGAGGGTTTCTATTGGCTTATTGAGGCCTGCTCGAACACAGTTTCATTTTTACTATCATAGCTGGGATGCCTCTGGCTCAGAATCCCTACTTTGGTTAATGGTGAAGTAGGTCAGTTAGTATTGCTGAGAGCAAAGGGCTATCACCAATTTTCCTCCTATCCAGTGAATGCAGCACCTATAGGTTGGTGGGCTATTTCCTTTGTCTGCGAACTGATGTCAGAGAGACAGTGCAAACTGGAGATGAAGCCAGTTTTAGGTCTGCATGGGTGTGCTGGAAACAGATTAGTGGGTAATGGGAGTATGGGTTTACTACATGCATACATAAAACCAAAATATAAAAGTGCATGCCAGGACACGGAATTTGCATTGTACAGTTGATATTGCAGAGACTGTTTCGCTGAACACCAACGCTTATGCAAAAGGTTTGAAGAGATTCAAGTGGAGAGGTGTGGTGCAGCGGCCAGGGCAGCTGACTTCGGAGCACAGGGTTCACGGTTCGATCCCCGGCTCCGGCGACAGCTCAGCACCATGTGACTCTGGGCAATAGCTCACTTAATTTCAACTCCGGCCCCCAGCGCCTTGAGACCCGTACGGGTGAGTAGCTGCGCTATATAAAAACGGACTTTATACATTAATAGTGTGGGTGATAAAAGTAAGAAGTGTGTTCTTAAGGATGCTGCAGAGCCAAGGATTGGACATGGTTTTGTTGCAGAAGATACATTTAAAGATCAACCCAGTCACTTACTAGGAAGAGGGTGGTAAATCCCTTTTGCACATACACAATTTCAATCTCGTTCAAGAGATGTAGCTACCAAGCCAGTTGTCCTAGAAGGAACCTGGCTGGATTCACAAGGTTTCTATGCAGTGGCTGAAAGAAGTTTAGTTGGAGAGCATGTTGCCTTTGTGTCAGCCTACCTCCCTCTTACATTGCAAGTAGCCACACTTGGAAACAAGCACTGGCAAAGCCAATATGTCTCAACTATGCGACAGCTATTGGTTTTGCCAATGTGTTTTAGCCATGTTGTACAACAGCATGGCTGCTGTTCAGCATGGCTAAAAGTGAGTAGGGTGGCGCAGAGTGGGTTGGCTTGTCGTACATCAGAGGAGAGTGATGTAGAGTAGTGGTGTGGCGTAGAGTAGAGCGGCAAAATGCATTCTAGGAGTTTCAGTGCTTTGTAATGGCAAAGTATGTGACTGGATCACGGTGTCAGAGTAGAAAGGATGCTATAGGCACAGGTGCAATTAAAAAAGGACCCTATTGACTGGTGTTGGAGCAGTAAATATAGCAACTATCAGGGTTAATGGGCCCCTTCGGTCCCCAGTCCGGGTGTCACTGCAGCACCAATGGTAGCTACGCCCCTGCATTGTGATCCTTATTAACATGGGGCCAACTGGTATTAAAAACACAGAAAGGCGACAAACCTAACTACACGTATAAAACATGGTGGAACTGTGCTGTATTCCAGACATGCCAGTGCATGTGCAAGGCTAGAGAGCTGCAGAGGAAGCAGGGTGGGGTCACAGTCCATCATATGTCTGAAAAAAAACTTGCCGCATGACTAACTATTCCCGAATCTAATGGGCTTTCTAGCGGCATCGACTAGTCACAAATACTGCAGATTGTTCTAAAAACCACAACATGTGTCATGGTTTTTATCAATGACGTGTTAATACTGATATTATAGAGTTTAGAAACTATGACGATTAATTACGAGGAGATTTATCAAAAGAAATATTTTTTATTCAGGTTGTAGATGTTCACACAGACCTGGTTCAAGTACCTTGTTTACCTTCAAGTATCAAGGACTACCACAGTGCACAAGAGAACGGGATATCTCCACTTCTCTCACCTGACCCAAGACAAGCAGTGCTTTTTTTTTTGTTTGCTTATGTACCAGAAAAGGAGAGAAAACTTGTGAAAAAGGAATATTTCAGCTGAACAAATGTGTCGCATGCTCGCGGCTACTTATTTAAAACGTGAAAAACGACTGAGCAGAGGGTATCGTTATTTTTTGTAATGAAAAATTAAAGTCAGGCAAATTACTGCGACTATTTTTTTTTTAAATTCAGACGTCATGTTTGTCTTTTCATCATTCGCAATGATTGATTTTCTTCATCGTGAAGCTGCGTCCACGGTTTCCCCGTTTACAAAACCTACGACTTCACCCCCTTTAGTGGTGGAAAGCCAAGACATGGGGGGGAAAAAAACAAGGAGGGTGAGGGGAGGGGGTGCGGGGAGCGTGACAAAAAATGCATCTGAATGAACGCGATCAGCGAAAGGACGGCAAACAAGCTGAAGCAATTGGTACTTGGTCAACGCTCCAGCCAAAAAAAGAGGAAGTCAAGCTGGTGTGTGCTGCCCAATTACGAGGCAGAAAATGCAAGTGGCAATGTAGCCAACAAATTTTAAGTCATAGGCGAGCTCCAAGTCCGTTCTGGTTTTTGGTATATTGTATACAATACTCTCACAAGCAAGAGCGCATGCACAAGCAGCGAATGCGCTGTCGCAAGCGAGCCCTATCAAGCAAGAGGGCATGCACGGTCGCAGGCGAGACTTAAAAATTATCCACTGTTATTACAGCTCCCTTGTGGAACATTAGTAATTGGTGGTGACATGAATCTGGTGATGAAGGCAGCAAGTGATAGGTCCCAGCCTCACACACGGTCAATCACAGATGACAAAACTAAAAATTTACATCCGTATTGAGGCTGGTAGAAATGAGGAGGGGGCACACTGTAGTGACAAGGGAATACTCCTATTCTGTGGTGCATAACTCCTTTTCTTGGATAGATTATTTTTTTCTACTAAGGACTCAAATTAGATTTAGTAATGCAACGTTTTTGTCTTGGGCATCTCAGACTTCACTGTTGTGGATGGTTCTTACAGCGGAGAGATAGTCGCCCTCATGAGTGGAGGTCTGATGCCTGGGAACTGGCTAGTAAGCTAGAGGCCAAACTGCAGGACACCACAAATTCCTACTTCTTGGACAATCTAGGACTCATCCAGTCAGCAATAATGTTGTGGAAAGCATGCAAAGCCTTGATTAGGCGGGTAAGACATTATCTAGTGTCGTGGGTACAAAGAGGAAGTAAGCATAGGATAGTGGCTACTAGATCCAACTACAACCTCCAAGGCTTAGAGCAACAATGCCTGGACGGCCAGGACCCTGAAACTAGTCATCTCTTGGATCTGAATCTTAAAAGGAGGCTGGAATTACAAAGGCAAGATCCACGCAAAAACATATTTATAAGGCAGGGAATAAGGCCAAGAAGCTAATAGCATAGGTTAGTAAGCGAACGGAGGGCACTAGTTGGATTAGCGAGTTGAATACTGATAGCAGGGTGTCAGTATCAAAGGCTAACATAGCTCAGGCTTCTGCAGATTATCTTAGTGGCCTCTATACAGCACATTTGGAGGTAGAAAGAACTGATCTTGAAGGGTGAAGGTAATTACCAGAATCACAGCTCTTTGGGCAAGAGAGACTTGATGAAGGCTTAACTGATGGTTGAGTAAATTTCAGAGGAAATCCCTCAGATGAAAAGTGGAAAGGCCCGAGTTTGAATAGCCTGCAAAATATATTTTGCAAGTGGATGTACAGTAACCTGGCAAACCATAAGCTGGATATGTCAGAGCGATATAGTGCTTGGCATATGATTATTACATGGCCACAGTGGTGATGATGATTCATAAAGGTGGGAAATATGAGTCTTGGTGCACCTTATAGTCCCATTTTGTTATTGAATGTTGAGAAAAAGATACTTGCAAACATTTTGGCTAATTGTCAAACTACAGCTCTGTTATTTCCTTGGATGGTGAGCCAACTAGGATGACGCTGGCCATTCTCCAAGTAGGGAATGTGATGGGGAAATGCATTTGTATGTTACATTTTATAAGGACATTGAGCCTTATGGCCAAAATTGTCCTTTGGTCCAATGTTTGTGATCTCTGGTCTACCTTTAGGACAAATTGGTTTACTCTGTTGCTCCGAAACACAGTGTCAGTCAAGGGGACAGGGGGATACCAAATAACGGGATGCAAGATTAGCTTTAACGTCTGATCCTCTTGCTTCAATAAATCAGAGTGCAAACTGGACAACTCTTGAGGCTAAGGCCCCCCAGGTGTTCAGTTTCCAACCAACACTATTTTGACCCAAACACCCATCACCAACAAGGTTCCCCACCAAGAAAAAATATGGCAATATTTCTGGGTGCTAAAAATCTGTCTCAGGTCTATGCGATTACAGAGGATCTGAAAATTGATGCTTAATTGGAACCCTTCTGGCAGAGAGCAGTGAAGGACACAACTGGTCTTCCAGTTCTCAGAATGGGTGTAGATTGTACAACCCAATAAAAACCCCTCACACGGGATCCAATTTTAGTGATCCACATCTCAAAAGGGAGAAGTCTCGTTCAAGACTTTCCAGTGGCAGTGGGGTACAGGGCGTGGGGGTGGCCACAGTACTCAAAGTTTCAGCAGTTCAAAAGGGAGATGGACTTTATATTTAGGGTTGAAATGTACTGCATGGTTAGGATCCTATCTATAGAACCATCACAGATAGGAGAGTGATTTACACAGTTTCAGAATTAGATTAACGAACTGCAGGTGCTGTGGCTTGAAGGAGAGGATATGGGTAATTTCCACCCCATTAGGATGTGTTCTTGTCAGTGAGGAGTGCGAGTGAATTGAGCTCACCTCACACCAAGGGATGACAAGAGCATATCCATATAAGGACCAAAATAAGCATGGTTAGCTTGTCACCTGGATTAACAATGATACTTTGACGGCGGACTGCTGTTTCTTCACCTCACACTAGTTTCAATTAAATCAGGTTCTGTGCGCAACAAGCCCTTGCACCAGCCGTCGGGTGATGCCTCTGTACGTCAGATCCTAAGCAATTGAGGGGTTGGGCGTGCACAGGTGATGAAGTCCAAGGAGTCAATGTTTATTTTTTCAAATGAGTCTTTATTTTCAATTAGTTAGTTCTCACAGAATTGGAGATTTTACGATCAGCCAACGCGTTTCGTTCTCATGACGAGAACTTCGTCAGGGCTCAGTAGGCGAGTATCATTCCTTGATGTAAAGAGTAAATAGTGAGAATTCCGCACTTCACAGGTATACTAGGTAAATTTGACCTAGCTCCAACGTGACCTTTCGTGTAGGATTCGAATAAGCGATCCTTTAACTAAGTCGGTGTTCCAGGTAAGTATTCTGGAAACACTCAGGATATCGCAGGGCCTCAATCGGCCTATGTAGCAAATCTCAAGTTACGAGTTCTCCTGCCAGAATGAGCGAGGCCGATTGAGGCCAAGCGATATCCTGAGTGTTTCCAGAATACTTACCTGGAACACCGACTTAGTTAAAGGATCGCTTATTCAAATCCTACACGAAAGGTCACGTTGGAGCTAGGTCAAATTTACCTAGTATACCTGTGAAGTGCGGAATCCTCACTATTTACTCTTTACATCAAGGAATGATACTCGCCTACTGAGCCCTGATGAAGTTCTCGTCATGAGAACGAAACGCGTTGGCTGATCGTAAAATCTCCAATTCTGTGAGAACTAACTAATTGAAAATAAAGACTCATTTGAAAAAATAAACATTGACTCCTTGGACTTCATCACCTGCGCACGCCCAACCCCTCAATAGCTTGTCACCTGGATTTCAAAGTCGTCAGCAGCTCAAAAAATACAAAATACTTCCGCACGTAGGGAGAGATGGCACAGAAATCATGTAGCCTGCAAGTTGAAATCCCCTAGATACAGAAAAAACAGGGATGGTTAAATTAAAAAACATGCTGGCATCTCTCTTGGATTCTCCTACAACAACCTCCCCTCCCAGTCCTCTTCCTACCAGACCAAGAGAGGTCAAGGACGTGCTCCAGGGACCGTTTCACATTCGTGCAGCCTTCTGTTAGTCCAGAAAAGAACGAGGTAACAACTGTCCTGTTGACTTCACCCATGTATTGCACCGGGTAATTCATCTGGGTGACAGCTGCTGCGGCCGTGACAGCTGGCAGGTGACCGATCTGCTCCACTAAGATGAAGCAGCCAGGGCAACTGTTACCTTCCTGGGTTTTGTATCCGACACGGATTATAAACAAAAACCTAATAAACAGTGGCCTATGTGTGTTAAAAAGACCTATAGAAACAAAAAACGTTATTGACGTATGTACACACCAGAACAAATACAGTGGGGCCGGACTAGCATAGCAGAGTAAAGAAAGTGAAGTACAGAACCACAGGCCGTTGCTAGATGCATCTGAGGAGTAAGCATCACACTATCGAATATTCGTTTAGTGGTGGAATGTGCATGGTATATTCTTTTTAGTGTTGTTTACATGAGCTGCATTAGCTTACATTACAGCATCGAGTGAAATTTCTAAACAATCTAAAAAATAGTTAAGAAGGAAAGCCCAGGGGCACTGCCGTAAGGGAATAAGCACAGAACCACATTTTTGGTGTAAGCTATAAACAGTGCCTCCTGTTATACATTAAAATATTAAGTCAAACGTGAATGAAAATCTGTGAAGTGCTCACTTTAAACCAAATTGCTTGATGCTCCCACATTATGCATTTAAAGACCACACAGCCCCGCATCGAGCTGGCTGCACACATCCGTATTGTACCGAGGTGAGGGGAGTGAGTTGTGTGTGGTCAAAGGCATGTCTGCCGTTAGCTAATCAGAGTAGAAGGTTGTGCCAAGCATGGTCCAAGAACATGGCAGCTAGGTGTAGGGTGTGGCAAAAGGTCATGGTCTTTGGAAGAATATAATTCGTGAATAGAGTGTCTGGTGGACGTGAGTGTGATGGAAGGTCAATGTGTCTAATTAATTACCGACTCACTATGTAAACAAGTCCTCCTTGCCCAAGCGGAAAGGGCATTAGAGATCCAACTTCCCCGCCCCCAGACTTCCCCTTTGCCGGGACAGCAGCGGGTTTTTCATAAAAAAATGTTTTAATCTCTATCAATGCTCGCAAAAGCAGAAATTGGGCTGGGGTCGGTAGTGTTAAGCCCTCTGCGTAGCCCAATGCTGGAGGGGATTAGGTGCTTTAAAGTAAACTCTCCCTCAGCCTACCAACATTTCTTAAGAGCACAAACACATAAAAAGGATATCAGACGTCAGCTCAATCAAACTGGGGCTATGCAACACTGCCCCAAACAAAACCCATACATAAGTAAAGTGGAAGCCAAAATATTTTGCGGCATATGGTTAAACCTAAGAACATTCTAAGAAGCAGAATTGTGACAAATTACCAGATTTTTGCAAAAGGGCAGCATTGAGATAAAAAAACAACCCACATAACAGTTATAGAACTCCGTTTCTGTTTCATCCTACAGATGCAACTAGTGTTCAAAAGAGTCTACAAACTAATCCACATAAAGACCAAGTGGGTAGATGGCAATTCTTTTTACAGGAAGGTATGTGTTGGACAAGCAGTGTCACGAAAAACAGACATTGAAAGCAGTACTGAACTCTTACAATAAATGAAATTTAAGAAAAGGGTGCTTCAGAGTCACTCAAGCAAACAGCCTTTAAGAAGAGCCTCCATTGCAAATTAACACATAGGTAGCCTTGAAGAGTAGGTGCACTGCTCCAAGTATTCAAGTACTACTGATCATTTGAAAGTTTGACCCCGTAGTGTGTGCGGAGTCCTGTGCAAGAGGAAAACAACACAATAAACCAGCATCAGAATTTAGGACACAAAAAGCTCTAGTAGTTTAATAAGATATGAAAAAGAAATACACCAGTGGTGTGAAATGAACAAAAGCCCACGTCATCGCAAACCCACTGAACAAAACCTCAATTGATTTTCAGATACGGTTGTGGATGAACAATTGGAGAACATAGTTGAAGTGCTCTAATGTATACAACAAACCTAAAAACATTTGTAATTCCCCGTTAAGGTACTGACAAATTTGTGAAGACTCCATGCCTGTTGGTTGAAAAATGAGGGGTTCACAGATCTCCTCTGGGACACAATTACAGACTACTACAGACTACTTGGAGATTAATAGATTAATTCCTTATCAGTGTCCTCTTCTTTTACCTTTTGGGAGGCATTTCATACAGTCCTTGGAGCCACAGCATTCTCCTATGTAACGGGCATGGAGAGGGACAGGGAACATAATACTGCTGTTTAGGAGTCACAAATCCTAGCTCTAGAACAAAGTAGCTTGTTGGGATAGCCAACCAAAATAAAGACATGTGGAGCAGCTCCGTCACAAGTTGAAGCAAAAACATATGGCCATGGCTAAGATGGCCTGGGCCCTCTCTCGCTACAGGATATATGAAATGGGCAAAGAGGTGGGCAAGTTTCTCTGTCTCTCTCATAAAGGACTGGTGAAATTATTTCCGCACTCAGAGGGTCAGACTCCAAGATGATTGTGAGGTATTTGCAAATTATAATAGTGACCTGTTCTGCTGAATACCAGTCTCGCGGCCGGAAGCTAAGCACCCCATTTCCTATGACCTCATCGTTCAGGCCCTCGAGGGAGGATAAAGAGGAGCTGGATAAGCCACAAGGAAATACAAAAAGGCACCTCAGAGTCCAGTAAAACATCTGGCCATAAAGGCTTACCGGTTGGGTTTAAGAGGTGCTTTTCTTTGCTCATTCGACATCTACTAGTGGCATTTGAGGAGGCAGGACAAACAGACTCACTGACTAGGATTCTCGAGTGGGCAACAATATTCATTCACAAAACTGATACGTATACGGAGGCGCGTGCGTCCTACTAACCTATCCCCCTGCTCAATGTGGAAATTAAGCTTCTGGCAAAAGTTCTGGCCTCGAGGTTAGGGGGAATGGTACGGACTCGTCCATGAAGACCAGAAGAGATTAATGCCAGGTGGGGGATTGCAACATTTTCAATGCGCGGTTCAGGTCCCTCTGGCTAGTAGCGCTAGTCTGCAGGGGCCAGCAGCGATATTAGTAAATTAGGGGAAGGCATTCAGTACGGTCCAGTGGCCTTTGTTACAAGTCAACAGAATGAATTTTGGTCCTAGGGTCATAAGCCTAGGGAAGGCCTTATGACATCCCAACAGCACTGGTAAGGGTTAATGGGGAGATCTCTCCTTCATTACCGATAGGTAGAGGGACGTGCCAGGGTAGCCCACTCTCTCCTGGTCAAAAAGTTGCCTTAGTGTATTAGCCAAAATGCAAAATTGGAGGGATTTTGGCGGCTGTGGGGGTTGGGGGGTTAAGGTAGCAATTTAAGCGGATTATGTCCCAATTTTCTTACAAGACCCCCTCACCTCAGAGACTGAATAGGATATTAGAGATACATGGGGAGGCCTCGGGCCGTTGGTGAATTGGGAAAAATCCACTTATATGCAGATGCGGGGGTTCGCTACCACAAGAGGCCAAGCCCATATCCCGAGAGTAGCTGCAGGCTGGGCTAAATAACTTGGAACGGTGCACACTCAAGATACAGCAGTAGCCATTTTCTGTCTGTCACGCGAATGCTGGCTGATAGTTTTCTATGAAATTCAACTACAGATTTCTTTTATTAATTCAATATTCTAGGTACTCCCGTTTAGTCATCTATAGAAATGGAACGCTAAACGAAACATACTAACAGTGTCTAAAGGGGGTGCAAGTGTTTGTACATGTATTATTTTGGTAATGTAGAATTCTAATGAATACATAAGGCAAGCAACACACAATAAGGGCAAGCATCCAAGCAAGGAGATCAAGTGGGTGGATGGTCTACCCAAATATGGAAACTGTTGAATCCTTTGAGATATTCCCTCCTCCACCTCAGTAGAGCACAAGGAATATTCTGCTTGCCAACTTCGACTGTAGGCACCACCGAAAGATCACAAATTCCAGACAATATAATCAATCCAATTAATGCTTCTTCTGGACAGGAGGATTGCATAATGTCCCTTGAGGGTCTTGGGGGGAGAATACACTGCAAAACAAGGGGCACAGAAATAAACTGATGGGGAACTGGTCAAGACCAGATGCATAAAACCAGGGAAGGGCAAAGATTGGTTCATTCAGATAATGAAGACTGAATGTGGTTAGCACCGGTGTGTAAAGGAAAATTTATAGTAAACCAAATACATGAAGGTAGTAACCATCACAGCTGCAAAGCAAATCTAGTTTTACCAATTTGAGTGACAATCAGTATTTCAAGAATCGAACATTGATCTGTGTGTCTGCATGAGTTTAAACAAGCTATCTATATTCTCTGATGCTGGTCATTCTTTGGAGAGAAAATCTCTCACTACTCACTCCGTAACCACCATATTCAGTCCCAGTAATATTTATAGCCCGGAACAACAACGGTGTTAGTCCAGATTCCACTGGGAAATTGACATTTTGCAGCACTGTGCTGGTGGACTTTCTTTCCATTACCTTCTTCCCAGTTATGAAATCACTGGAATATTTGAGCTCTCGCCATGTACAGATCATTTAATACAACATACGAACGGGGCTACAAAGGAGTCCATTTACTGCTTTGTATTCATTTTGTTAAACAGCATTTACTAAAATGCCAAGCTCAAGCAAATGGCACACGGGAAAGGTTATGGAAATGTCATACCCACAAAAAGGAGGAAACCAGTATCCACGGAATAGCATAGGAATTGTGCGGTAGACTTGCTAGAACAGGTTTCAAATTTAAATCCATGTATATTTCGGTTTTAAAGACCGCTTGACCCCAATCAATTCAGATTCCAAATTTTAAAAAATGTACTTCATTATATCATACAATGTCATTTGTCTCCTTCAAACACCTACAGAAATTAACAAATGCATACAAAACATTACTTTTACAGCAGGTTTCATTACTCCTTGCCTGCATACATAACCCGAACGTGCCAGCACTAAATAAAAGCAGTACATTCATTCAATTAGAACACCCGCCTACCAACAAGAAGGAATGCTACCTTTAAAAATACAGCTGGGCTGTGCAGTTGGTAAAGAGCACCACCTACGCAGACTCTTAAAGGCAGAGACTTTACCTGCTGCAGATAGAGCCTAGTGCAAGCACTTTGCTTGCTCACACACTCCCAAAAGAAGCCAATCTCCAGCAGAGCAGGCTCTAGTTGCACTTGGTCCCACACCGCTGCATCACTAATACCATGTGCATATGACCATAAGCCATCAGCAAACGAGACTAATCAAGCTTGTCTATGGGTTTCAAGCCCAGAACCTGGGAAATTAATCAGTGTCGAAAATTAACATTTCTCACTCTAAATACTGCTTTTTTAACAGTAGTATAACCCAGAAAGGTAATATTTAGGGGGAAAAAAGGTGTAAATATATGCAAATCTACTTGGAAATCAATTTGATGCAATTCTTGTAGCTTATCTTAATGATTAGTTTTACACAGTTAAGGAAGTGGCGGTTACAACATTGTGCTTTCTTTTTAGGTCGAGCCTAGAGCCAGCGTGCATGCGCTGCTCTGCAAGGCTTGTTGTAGTGGAGAAGGGAATAGAAGCCCCGCCCACTCTACGTCCATATTTGCCATTGGCTTAGGTCATTCTCCATACTAAATGCTGGCTTAGGTTTCGTAAATAGGCTAGCTAGTCCCTCCTTAGTAACGCCTCCTCTTCATTTGTCACCTCCAATGGCAACCCCTTTTACTTCGATTGTTACACGGTACCTGTTTTTCAGTCTTTAAGCATTATTTTCTTTATCCAGTTTCTCTTACTGCAGGCACGGCGTGCTTTGGTGCCTTCTTTACATGCGAGACCTATTGCATTGCAAATGCTTTTTTCGCTTGGACTCGGAAGACCAAGTCACGCTGTTGAATCACATAATTAAACGTTCAGAACTCTTTTAGAACCTTTTATAGCGGAGAATTGGCCGACCGTTTCTGGGTGACTTTAATTTTCACCTAGTAGAGATGGTCAACCAAGACTCTAGCGCACTATTAGAGTCGCTCGCTAGTCTGGGGCTACAGCAACTAGTATCTGCTGCCACTCATAAGGCGGGCCACACGTTGGAAGGAATTTTTACCAATGATATTAGAATTACATATCAAAACACTACTCCTATCTGCTGGACCGACCATGGTGCAATCTCCTTTCATCTCTCCCCTCCTTCTACAGCTAGTAAACTAGAATTTCTTATCCCTTGGATAAATCAAGAAACTGGAAAGGGGTCTTGGCTGAGACGCTAGTTAATACACTAAACAGTAAACCCTGTATAATCCAAGAGCATTCCAACAGTGGGGCAGAGGCCTTTGCGACATGGCTGGAATCTGCAGCAAATATTTTGGCCCCCGGAAGACTCATACCCGTAAAAATAAGTCCCCCCATCGGCGCCGTGGTTTAATGATAAGACTCAGGACGCTTAAACAAGCCTGCCGTCGTGCTGAGCGGGCCCGGAGGAAAACCTTAAATGAGCAAGAAAGAACTCGATACAAAACAAATATCAAGGAATAGAAGCTCGCACTGTCGAAAGAAAAGTCTAAATACTGTACTCATAAAATCGAAAATTCATCTTCCACTAAAGAACTATTTAGATTAGTACAACAGCTCTCGGATTCTCAATCCAGAGCAGAGCCAGAGATTTCACAAGCCTTTTGTGACCAACTAGCAACTTTTTTTCAGTCCAAAATCTTGGATATTTACACATCTCTCTAGGCCGTCCAGCCATTGTGTGGTCTCTGGCAGGCATACTGCAAATTATCAGGAGGTGACATCTGGTTTAAGCAACAAGACCAATGGTCTCTCTAAATTTTCTACTCTCTCATCCCAACGGGTCGTACAATATCTCTTGAAAACCCATGCAGGCTCCCCCCTACAAGCCTGCCCTCCAGCAGTTCTTCACATGGCAGCCGATATAGCAGAACCGCTTTGTAAAATTATGAATAATGTGATCCTATCTGAATCCTATCCTCGTAGCTGGAAACAAGCCATTATTAAGCCTCTTCTAAAAAAAAAAATCTAATCTAGACCCCGGGGACTGCAAAAATTATCGGCCTAACTCCCTGCTCCCAGTCCCTGCTAAGATTCTTGAGAGGCATCTTAATAGCCAGTTGATGGAAACTGCGGAACAGCAACTCTGGCTCAATGAGACTCAGTTCGGCTTCAGAAAACACGATAGAACGGAAACTGCCCTTATAACAGCCACTGACCATATCAGGCGCACTGTGGATGTAGGTCAGGGGGTGGTGCCGATACTCCTGGACCTGTCAGCAGCATTTGATACCATCTCGTCTACGCTGCTGCTGGACAGACTCCAGAGTCTTGGCATCTCCCATAAGGCACTAGCCCGCTTGTCCTCATTCCTGATGGAAAGATCTCAAAGGGTGAAATTACAACACTTCCACTCTGAATCCTTTGTTTTACCATGTGGAGTGCCACAGGGCTCATCGCTGAGCCCTACTCTTTTCAATCTTTATGTGGCTCCCCTAGAGGCCGCGATTCACTCCTTTGGACTAAAGGTGGTGTCCTATTCAGATGACACGCAGATCTTGGTGTCAATCCCCAAGTGCTCCAGTTCAGCATCTGAGAATATTCTCGGTTGCATGACTAAAGTGGCAGAGTGGATGTCTGAAGCTGAATGGGGACAAGACTGAAGTTATGATTTTCAGATCAGGGGCAGCAAGCTGGAACAATTGCTGGCCCCAGTCCTAAGGAGCTTGTCCTATGCCAGGCAAGAGGGCCAAGAATCTCGGAGTACTATTGGACACGGAACTTGACCTTAATGTCCAAACGAACCGCACCCTCTCCACTTGCACCTGGATTATAAGGATGCTAAAACAAATCTTCCCCTTAAACCAACGGCCTGCACGCAAACAGATAGCCCTTGCCCTAGTTGTGTCTAGACTGGACAATTGTAACTCACTGTACCTGGACTCTAATAAGAACATGCTATATAAACTCCAGGTGGTGCAGAATGCATTGGCAAGACTGGTCCTGGACATTCTTAAAAAAACAGTCTGCGGGGAAGGGATTAGAAATCCTGCATTGGCTCCCCATCAATAAACGCATCAGCTTCAAATCACTCTTGTTGGTACATAAGGCACTTTATCTCCCTTACCCTACAAGGTTAAAAACCATGTTCTGCTGGCACTCCCCTACGCTCATCTCTCCAACTGCGGCTTGCGGTACCGAGAACCAAAAGAATAAAGTGGGGCGATAGAGCCTTCTCTGTGGCCGCAAGCAAACTCTGGAATTCTCTTCCTTTCACCTTAAGAGCCATCCCTCTTCTTCTGCCATTCAGGAAGGCTCTTAAGACCTGGCTATCCTCCGGCTAATCCCTCAGCTGGGGCAGATGTATTGGTGTAAAGGTTGTCCCCTGCCGGACAGCTAGTCTTCAGCGCCTTGATGCCCTCGGGTGAATGTTGTGCTCTATAAATCTCAAATCAAAACAAGAAGAGATGGCATCTAAAATGGGAACACAAGACCCCTTGGTACCTCCTCTTCTGAGGTGCTGGAACCTTCCCAGAGGAAACCGCAATTCATCTGTGAATACTTTCGGTTTCGTTTCACAGATATATCATGAGAACTAGGCAGGTCTTGCAAGGGAAGGAAGTGTGTCAAGCTTCAACCATTGTTTAGGCAGTGTACTGCCTCATCTCCTTTTGCATTTTAAGTTTGGCAAAAGGTAGTAGCTACGTATTTGTTAAAAAAATATTTAAAAAAAAAAAACAGTATTCTCCACGTAAGGAAGACGAGAAGAGGCCACTGGGTGTAGCTAGACAGAGCGTGGTTCATCTGAGAGCTAAGTAGCAAGAACCTAACATATACAAAAGTCAGCTTTTGCATTGCCTGTGTATCTTAAAGATTAGTCGAAGCTTCACTAACCCACAGCGCAAACAAGTCTTGGGCCTAATCAGCCCATGGTTCCCCGCTGTAAATAATGGGTACAGGACATTCGGTAACCGAATTAGCACAAATTTTCCTCGACTCGACAAATGTCAGTACATGCTTACAAACACACAAAATGAATAGAGTCAACAGCAGTGCAAACTTTACTCACATCAACAGAACCATAACAGTACCGCAATATCTGCGCACAACTCCTCACGCAGCACAGAATAGGAGCAGCAGTGCAAGCTTCACTCTGTGTGTTAGTCTCTGTTGTGTCTAATGATGTGTAATGGTGTCAGCCCTGTCAAATTTCCCAGGACCGGATGTGATGCGCTGGTCCTCGTCATGTTTTCTCTTTGAATTCTGGGACTTCTAGTCCTGTTTTATAATGAAATAAACAAGGACTACAAATCCCAGAATTCAAAGGAAAACAAACATTTACAATGCAATAGGTCTTGCATTTAAGCGAGTTTAAGCTATTGGCATTGTAAATGACAATGCCTTTATTTAGGTTTTAAAAACCAAAACATAAATAAAGGCATCGTCATTTACAATGCCAACAGCTCAAACTCGTGTAAATGCGAGACCTATTGCATTGCAAATGCTTGTTTTCTAAATGCATTTGGATTTTGCTGTATATATTAACTATCCAAGTACTGCTCCCATGGTAGTTTTCAAGAACTGGCTAATTGTATGAGAATCTGTCGAAATGTAGTCTGTTCAGTCATCATGACATTGCTCTCTGGAGCTTACAAAGGGGCTGGCTTACGAGCGGTTACCCACTAATGCAGCTTGGTGCCAGCAAGGAGTTTTGCAAAAAGCTATTTTAGGAAAAAGACGCCTACTTAATTTGAACTGGGTCACATAACTCAGCTGGAGAAAAATGCCTCATAACGAGCGATTGTGCTTTTAGTTTTTTACACTAATGAACAAGTTACTTACCTTCAGTAACGCCTCATCTAGTAGAGGCTCATCTAGCCGCAGATTTCTTACCTTAGAATATGCCCCAGGCGTCAGACTGGATCTATACATTTTAGAGCAGTACCCCTGCACGCCAGTAGGTGGCATCATTTAACTCCGCTCCGGAAGTTATGTGCGCAGTGACTAAATAGGAGCCAAACTATCATAGTTTCTTTTTGCAACTTTACACGCCAGAAGCGCGAACCCACAAGGAATGTGGTAAGACTGGTGTATTGCTAAGGCACTAAGAAGGGTGGCCATATGAAATAGATTCACAAAGCGGGTAGGAGGTGAGAGTCAGAAAGGAATCTGTGGCTAGAATCTCTACCAGATAAGGCATTACCAAAGGTAAGTAACTCGTTCATCTGAGAGACTTACAGCGGCAAATTCCTTACCTTAGACTAGATACCCAAGAAATAGCTCCATGGAGGTGGGTCTGCAAAACGGATTAAACCAACAAATCCTGTAAGACCAAATGGGCAAAGTGTCAGTCATGACAGAACTGACCACCTACACAGTAATGTTGGATGAAAGTGTGCAAAGACGCACATGTTGCTGCGTGACAGATGTCCAGGACAGGTACTCCGCAAACTAATGCAGTGGTCACAGCCTTGGCTCCAGGTGAACAAACATGCAAGCCTTTAAAGGGTTGCTTTTTGGGCAATATGTAGCAGATATTTATGCAGAGAGCTATCCATTGTGAGATGGTCCTTTTCTGCACAGACTTCCACTTCTTAACTCAACGTAGACTACAAAGAGTTGATCGTTGATCCGAAACACTCAAGTGCGATCTAGGTAGAAAAATTTCCTTTTTGGGTACAGATGATGAAGTCTCTTAAAAAAGGGTGAGGCGGTGCAAAGAAGGTAGGCAATGTGATGTTCTGACCTACACCAAAAGGTGGCACAACCTTCGGGTGAAAGGAAGCACAGGTCCTGATAACCTGCTTGTTTTGGTAAAAGGTGGTATACAGAGGGTGTACAGAGAGTCCCTGCAGTTCGCTGACCCTCCTGGCCGATGTTATAGCCACTAGAAAAGCTGTCTAGATGGCAAGTAGGCACAGTGGGTAGCTGTGCAGTGGCTCGTAAAGGAATGCACATAGCAAAAGTCAAGATCACATGAAGATCCCATTGGAGCATGATGAATGCACAATGAGGAAACATGTGTTGGACACCTTCGCGGAACAGTCACAATAGGTCACTTGAACAAAGAACGGTGGTCCAGCAACTGCAATAACGACCAACTGGAAGACAAGTAACCTTTAACAGTGCCCAAAGCAGAGCCCTGCTGGGCCAGAGAAAGAACAAACAATAAAGCCGGGGAGAAGGAAGCAGAAGGAGGAAAAATATCCTTGGATGCACACCATGCCACAAACGTGTCCCAATGGCAGGCATATACTGTGTTGGTGGAGGGACGTCTGGCTGCCAGAACATCAGACTTCGGGAGGAAGGTCAAAAGCGGTCATCTGTCGCGGCTCAATCTCCAAGCATGAAGGCGACACATGCGCAGGACCCTGCCCTGCTGTTGTGGCAGAAGATCCTCCCGAAGGTGCAGCCTGAAGGGAGGACCAATTGTCATGCTCAGGAGTTCGGGCTACCAGACAAGAATGACTTGGGCCCGGTCGTTCCCGATCTTCTTGAGAACTCTGGGCAGGAGCCATATCAGCGAGAAAGTGTTAAGACCAGAGCTCCAAATCCAATGTGCAAAACTGCAAACATTGCGAGTTCTCAGCGGTGGCAAACGGATCTAACCAAGGCTCTCCTCACTCTTGAAAGACTTTGCTCCATCTCCGGATGGAGACGCCACTTGTAATACGATAGGAATCGACAGCTGAGTTCATCTGCTTTGGCGTTCAAAAGAGCCCGCCAGGTGTTGAACCACCAGGGAAATAAGCAGATGTTCAGCCATGTCCAGAGACACTTTACCTCTTGACAAACTGTTCACGACTCCACCTCACCTTGTTTGTAGTACCACATGGAGGTGGTGTTGTCTGAACACCTGAACCAGCCTTCCCTGGATTGAAGAACTAAAGAGTTCAATGCCAACCGGATCGTCCGGAACTCCAATAAGTTGATGTGAAGCCAGGATTTAGCTGGAGACCAGAGTCCTCTGATCTCCACCTCTCCAAGATGGCCACCCCAGCACAAGAGTGACATCTGTCACTAGTCAGTTCTGGTTGGGGAAGGGAGAGTGGCCTGCTCCTGACCCAATAGCAGTTCGTCAGCCACCACGAACTGCGATTGGGTCAGCAGCCATCGAAATCTGGACTAGATTAGGGAGGTTCAACAAATGCTGTGCCCAATGGAGCTTCAGGTCTGGACATGGGTCACTATTAGGATGCAGGAGGCCATGAGGCCCAACAGCCTCAGAGTCAGTCTCACTGAGATCCAGGACAGAGGCTGAAACATCAGCGTCACTGCCTGAATATGCTGGACTCGCCGTTCGGTAGGATAGGTCAGAAACTGCACTGTTCCAGAATGGCTCCAATGAAAGAGCATCTGAGAAAGAGTCCGGTGTAACTTTGGCCCATTTATAGTGAACAGCAGCGAATGCAGGAGGTCCCCTGTATCGTTGAGTTAGGGGGAAGGCTGGAAACCCTGATCTCTTCAGATGCCCTGCAACCACTGCTATCACTTAGGTGAATACCTGAGTGGCGCTGGTGAGGCCAAAGGGGAGCACGGAAAAGTAACAGTCCTCTCGGCACACAGTGAACAGCAGTTAGCACCTGTGGGCCGACAGGGCGGGGATGTGGAAATATGCATTCTGCACATCCAACACTACTATCCAGTCTCCAGGGAAGACAGGACCCAAGTTAAGGTAAGCATCTTGTAACCTGCGTTGTCTGAACTGATGAATTGGAGTACTGTGGGAGCTTAGCTAAAATCTACTCCTTCTCTTCGAGTCTGCCCACCAGTTCTTACATTTCAAAAAGGTAAAGTTATATCGCTAATAGAGTTGCTTTCAGCAAGGCCTACCTTCCAACATTACTGAAAATCTTAATCTCTGACCTGCAAACAGGAAGGATAATTGCCTTTACAGAGAGAAACTAAAACCTAGGCAAAAAACCATAAATAAGAGGTTGCCTTAATTGAAGACAGTTACAAATCATTTACCAGGAATACCAAGACAAGCAAATTTTGTAAAAAAAATTGCAACTAATATTACTATTGGCTCCGCCCTGTTTCATGAGAGGTTTCAACATTATCCAAGGTTAAAGGGAACAAGGTTGCACCATGTGCAGCCTGCATTGGTTGCCTGAAATAATAATTAGGTTAGTAAATGCCACTTCCAGGAGGTGTTCTCCACTTGTCAATTCCGTCCAGTTTCTAAGACATGAGCAGCAGTAGAGATGGTTGTCACAGTTTAGTTTTGTGCTTAACCCCATTGCTGCTCAGGCTTTTCCACCCCAGCGCTGAGCACTTTTTGATGTTTGGGGCATTTCACCATTATGCCTTAGTAACTTTCTGTTTTAAACACAAACAAATGTCACGTTCAAATTTGAATCCTATTTAAGTGGAGCCTACCAGACAACGCAAGCTGTCTGGTTGCAAAAGACATTGTCAGCTTACCATGAACTAACAGTGGGATTAGAGCCCTCCCATTGATTACCATTGGTTGACTTCGTCACTTATTTGCTTTCTTAGGTCGCAGCTTAAGTCTGGTTTGCTAAAGACATCTTGGGGACTTTCAAAAAGTTGACCTAGGAATGCATTCCGTTAATTGATTACCATTGGCTTTGTGGTTTGTAACTCACATTTTCTGGCTTTCCATTTGCTTGCTTTTTCTGCTTTAAGCTCTCCAGGTTCAGTTTGTCTACGCCAGTTCCTAAATCATGTATTCTTCCACTAACTTCCTTTCTCTGAACAGGCCTTTAAAATCTTGTTCTTATCTTGTCGCATTTGCTATGCATTCAAAGACCGAGATCAAATGTCAGGTGTTGTCTTCCGAGGGCTCTTGTTTGCTTTTCTTTCTCCGACTTCAAAGTGAGAGGATTTATGTGACAATCTTGCTGGATACTGGGGGATAGGAAAGAGGTTTTTATCTAGCACATGAAAACATTTAAATGAACTGTTTAAGTATTTCAGAATATATCAGAATTAGGAACACAAATAAAGCACATTGTGTTATTTCTGAAGTGTGTTGGAAACATACTTTTATATGTTCAAAACAAATTACATTACGCGATCCAATTTACACACATTTTCGTTTGTGCACTGTATAGTTTTATTAGTAAAACTGTAGGTCTGTGCAAATGCAATGGTCATTTCAATTGAAAAAGTGTTTGTAATGGTAGTGCGTTACCATACCATGCCTACTCTGCTCAATGCCACTCCACACCACTGCACTCTACTCTACACTGCACCACTCCACTTTACACCACGCCACTGCACTCTACACCACTCCACTATGCTGCCACATCTCTCTACACTCCCCTGTACCAATCTACGTCAATGTACATCACTCCAGTCTATGTCAAACCAAGCTACTCTGCACAACTCAACTCCACTCCAACAACTCTACGCCCCTGCATTCTACGCCAATCCGCTGTACACCACTCTAATCTACTCTAGACTACTGCACTCCACCACTTTACTCTGCACCACTGCGCTCTACTCTGCATCATTGTACTCTACGCCACTGGACTCTGCACTATGCCACTCTACGCCACTGAACTCTATGCCACTCTACTCTGCAACACTCTACTCTACGATGCTGTATTGTATGCCACTGAATTCAGTGCCACTGCCCTCTACGCCACTCTACACCAATGCATGCTACACCAGTCCACTCTACGTCAATCCAGTGTATGCCACTCTACACGACTCCATACTATTCCACTCCGATTCACGACACTCTAACTCCACTCTACAACACTTCTCCACTCCACTCTGTGAAACTCCATGCAAATCTCCTCTACATCACTAACTTTTAGCCATGCTGAACAGCAGCCACGCTGGTGTACAACATGGCTATAACATATTGGCAAAGTCAATAGCTCTTCCCTAGGCGAGACTTATTGGCTTTGACAATGCTTGTTCTTAATCAATGGTTTGTCTTGTCCATCTTGTGCATGCTCCTCCCCTAGAGCATTACTTGTGCCCTTCCTTTGCTCACTTTTAGCAAACTACTTCTTGCTTAAGTACTCCACAAGAGTGCATGTGTTTTCTCTTTCTCCCTGTTCTACTGGTCTGTCCCCTTCTCGATTCATGCTGCTCTTTCATCTGCGTGATTCTCTACCCTGTACTCAGTGTCCTGCTTTTCCCCACATCCCTCTCATCACCTCCTCTATCGATTCCCTTCCTACTTTTTATCAGAACTTACTCTGCCTGAAAGCCACTGTTTCTATCTCCCTTCTGCGTCTTCCACCAGGCTTACTGAAGGGTAGGCTGGCCAAGTGATACCCTTTCCAGCTGTCATTCACTTGTTTACTGCAGGCATAAGACATGCTTCATGGAACTGTACAGCACTGATGCAGCCTTTGTTGTGCTTGCTAATTTTTGTTGCAAGCACAACAATACCCAGAGCCAACAATTGAGTTGCAGCTTATGATTCTTCATTGTGTACCAACCATGCAGCAATTAATATGTTAAAATCTAATGAATAAAAAATGGTTTATGAAGAAAACTATACATTTTTTGTAGTGTCCTGGATAGTTATGGAATAATGGTGATTTGAACAAGTCTATACTTGGTGTGAACCTTTCTATTATTAGATTGAGGGTATTTATTCCTGAAAAAACATTTCCCTACATTGGTGGATGGGCCGATCGCCTATGACAGCAAGTGCATTACTGTTTGTACTGTGAAAAGGGTTGGGGGAGGCGGACTGGGATTGGGAGGGGAGCAGGTTTGTGTATGGGTAAGCAGAAAGACTGGTTGAGGTACAACAGGTGGCTTATGTTGGAGTGGGAGGGAGGGTATGGGGGGGGGTCTTTTATTGGAGGGGTAGTTGGGGGTACACCACCAAACAGCCCTTAGAGCAACAGAAAGATTGCTGGGCAAATGATGGGGAAGGAGCACAGCCAGACACCTGGGTGGGCCACCCAGACACCAACCCGGGGATGGGGCATGGGAGGAGGAGACAAACATATACATATGTATGTATGTGTATAATCTATTATACACACACACACACACACCCTCTCCCCCCCCCTCCCTCCCCCTCCCCCTCCTCCCCCTGGGAGCAATTGCTCTTGCATGGACTCTAGCTGGTGGATTTGTGCTTGGTCATCACGGTCACAGGACAATCCCCAAGCAGGGTACACATGGGCACTTTTACTGCACAGATTGTTACTTTAGGAGTAGCGTTATGCGCGCAAGCAGCAACCTAAGTGAAAGCAGACCATGCCTATTGGTGCCATCTGCTTTCACTTCATTTACTGTGGTGTCCCTTTTTAAATCGGTTATCGTATTTTGGACTTTTTTATTCTGTATCCATTGCATATGTGTATTATACGCATGTATTTATGAAATTTTATTGTGTTTTTTATGGTTGCTGTGGATAACCAAATAAAGAGGAGTACTGTGATGTTAGCATGCTGTGTGTTCTTCCCTTTCATCCAGACTTTTTCACCAGAAGCTTTTTTTCCACTCTATACCTTGGACGAGATGCTCATGTCCTCCGCACTGTGGAGATACTGTGGTGGTAGTGAACGTCTTGTTCACTGCACTGAAATGGTTAATAGCAGTGAATCATATGATTAGGTTAAAAAAAAGGTGGAAAGTGTTAATGTTAGCTCCAATACAAGGGAAAATATGCAGTCCTGGAAATTTCTCATCAGTCACCTAATGCCAAGAAATATTCTTTGAGTAAATATATACATTTTACTAGAAGAAATCAAATGCATAACCAAATATGAAGTCACTTTGTACTTCAAAAAAGTAAAGCAGGCCTTACGTCATATCATCATGCTTTAGTACAGAGGATCCAATAAACATGAACTTCTAACTATACAAAGAGTTCCATTTTGCTGGGTGCAAGTAACCTACATTTCAGGTTTATCAGCATTAAATCCATACTTAAAAATTAGTTTTGCGTATTCCCTCACCAAATGTATGATACGGGAACTGGCAGGCTTCACTTTAGAACATTTTTCTATTGTTTTTCCAAAAGGCCTAATCCCAAATGTCTGCCAGGTCATTAATAGCACAATATACAGTATAATTATGACCAGATCAAAAACAGTGGATTTGAGTGTGGGCAAATGGTTAGGGCAGCTCATGGGAGTTCACACGTGAAAAGAAAAGGTGTGCTTTGAGCGGGGGATTTGAACTTTGATGGATTGTAACAATTGCTGAACGCAATTGTTGTAATGTAACACAGAATGCTACATTTGAAGAGAGGGGAGGTGCCAGGTATAACCTGAAAGAGTAGGTTTAAGAAATTCGCCCAACCCCGGGGCAACAGGGAAAGTGAATGTGCAGGTAGCAAAAAAAGATGATTCTGCCAAAGGGCATACAACGCACTGCAGAGACTGTTGCAGTAGTCAAGCTTCCTTAGGACTAGTGTCTTGACGACTGGCACTGTGAAAGGGGAGACGTAAGTAATCTTTCAAATGCGTAAATGCTGTATTCGGGTGGCAATAGATTACATGAAGTACGTTCAAATCATACAGTTTAAGAGAAAGGATGAGGAGCATCAGGGAGGAATGAGATCGGGATAGCTGTGGCTGCAGAGAAAGGATTTTGAGAAGTAAATGATTTCTCTTTCAGAAAGAAGCACAAGTGAGCCTCAGATAGATTGCGATCGTGCAGTCAGATTCTGGCGTTAAACTGAGAAGAAAGATGGGAAGTAGAAAAACATCTGCATGTCGTCAAGAGGTGACAAAAGCTAAACAGCTCTGAAAGAAGTGGTCTTCAAAAAAAAAAAAAAAAAAAAAAAGGGGGGGGGTGAAGGACCCAGGGTTGAGCCTAGGGAGGCACCCACTAGTATAAGGAGAGGGCAAAGGACACCAGGAGATGGAAAGAACATGTCAGATGTAGGTTTACTTTCCCTCAGAGAACCTCAAAATCCCTGTCCACAGATTATGGATTTTAACAAAAAAGCATGGGAAATGCTATTGTAAAATTAAATAAAGCACGGGGACGTTGGTCCACATAGAATCTACCCGCCTTGGCTTCTGTTCAGATGCCATTTTAGGTGAATCCGGTGGTAGCAGGGAGTAGGCCAGCAGAGTCACATTCAAAGAGGGACTCCAAATAATGGCCCAGGAGAAAGAGAAAGGAGCAAAAACCATGGATAGCGTCAAAGAAATGGCCCAGAGGACCGGGCGCGCTATTCTGGGGCTAATTTGTTTAAAAACATATGGGGACAGCTTACTCAGACACATGCCCGGAGGAATATGGGGAGATAGAGGGGCTTTTTTAAGGACCATCACTGCAATTAGTGAAGATGATGCACTGGCATTGACAGGGGTGTGAGACCAACTGCATCACAATTAGGACTGTCTTATTTTACTAAAGGGGCATGGGCCTGCATTTTCTATGCAAGTGGTAGAGTTGACAGCACCTTTGCTACAAAGAGGGGGGGGGGCAACATGTGTGAGCTCTTTTTCTGAAAGTGACAGCATCCATTTCAAGATTGGAGTGATGGCCTGGAAAGGGTGAGAGGGGCAGGGAAGACAGTCTGCTACTCAGGGCAGCAGCTATCATTAGTGCAGCAGGGGCAGCTGTTGCACTGGGGACCCCAAATATGGAGAGTAGTGTTTTTTTTTTGGTCAACTTCCGTTAGTGTTTGATAAATTTGCAAATTTAGAGTGGATTATTAACTATGTGAAAAGTATTCCTAAAATGGTCTCATAAATCTGCACCCTGCACTCAGCCCTACCTCTCCCCCAATTTTTGGCATACATTTTTGGAGGGGGGGGGATAAGAACAAAAAAGTTTAAAGACTTCTGCGCTAGACACACCGATAATAAGGATTCACCTCACCAAGACAGCCACGAGTGAGTGCAGCTTTCTGCTTACCTGTTCCAGCACAGCCAAGCCTATTCCAAGCCCAAGACACATGCCTGCGCACCATCGCACTAGAGAGTCCATTGCTGAAGTCAACAGGGCAGAGTCAATGGAGCTTCTTCCCAGGGATTGTATGTGAACACTTCCCCCTTGGCAGGCCAACAGACAAAGAGGACCACCTGCATCTCACCAGTTAAAGATTAAATAAAAGATAAACTCTCATTTGCTAAGTTAACTGTGCCAGACAACTGGGCAAAAAACTCACAGCCCTAAATCTCAAATACTGGTATTGCTGTCTCAACAGACAAGGGAAAGGAGGTTGTACTTCACTAGCCTTGGGGCATCTAGAAGTGTTTCACTTGTAAGATTATAAGAGCTGCTCTGCAGTGAGGAATGGGCTCCTCCTCCCCACCAAACTATCCCAGTGCTTTTTAGGTCTCGCCTAGAGCGTAGCGCTGCCCTAGGAGTGACCTTTAGGAATCGGTCAGCTCTTTTCAAGCACTCGTGCTTGTGCTGGCATCCACCTTGCGAGAGCGAGCAGCAGCGCGCGTGCTAATTGAAAACAGATGACCCGCGCGCCCTGCTCGCTCCCGCAATGTGGATGCCAGCACAGGTGCTTGAAAACAGCTGTTCCCTTCTCAACTGCTTGTTTGGGGGAGTAAGGGATTCTAACATTTTCTTTACTGCGAATCTTTGTGATTTCAGCTTTTAAATGGTTTATGGAAATGTGTGTGCTGCAAGCTTCTACTTCAGAGGAAATCGTAACCAGCCCAACATTTTTTCGGTTAAAAATTTCGATCCCGCTTTTAGTCTGAAAATGTTATTACAGTTTTGCTTCAAAAACTGTATCAAGCATAACTGGTCATTTAAAGCGTTTGCGCTTTGGCATGTTTTTGTTCTTCTGTAACAGAAAACACGAAAAATACGAACATTGGCCTAGCAATATCCCCTAACTAAACTCATATGTCAGCGGTATAATATTTGGATTGAAAATCTTTGTTGACACTTTTTTAGTGTCCTTGCTCCATCTGCTGTGTAAAAATAGTACTGCAGGGTTACTTTGCATCTTATTCTTATTGTCTTCTGCGAGCACTCAAATGAACGGCCTATGAAAAATAAAAACAAAATAAGAATATGTAGTGTTTTTAAGCCGGTTCTAAGACAGTATCCGAGTTCAAGCTGCCGTTTCTTTCTTTTTTCCTTCTGTCTTCGCTCTTCCGTCTTTTTTTCATCCTTCGCTTGTGGTGATCTCGTTTAATACTCCCCTCCTGAATGCACGACAGGGATGTTCCTTCCTTTAACTGAGAGGTTGCATTGGTGAGGCTGTGAAAGCCTTTATGTACAGCTAAGGGTGGGTGATTCAGACGTCCTTTTTCCCCCCAGACGCCATTGTTTCCGAGATGTCCCTTACCTCCTCCACTTCTGTCAGTCTTCACCTTTGCTGACCTTCCTTCTGCCTGAAACCACCATTGCAACCCTTCACCGTAAGCCTTGTCAGATTCCAGAGGCACAGAGAGCTTGAAAGTCTTGAAGTAACTTGTAAGTACCAAAATTCACAATCCGGTCCAAAACCAAAAGGCAACCACCAACCACAATTACATTGATGACTTGTCAGGTTTCACTGCAAACATGACAGAACAAGCATCCAGCACAATATCCTTGGTGCAATAACATCAACTGTTGCATGGCTAAACACTTATAAGTGCCCAAAGGCGAAACCTATTGGCTATGCCAAAGCTTGTTTTTAAAGTTGGTTTTGCATTATACATTTCCTGTGTATTATTTAGCTGTGTGTTGTGAATAAAAAAATCTTTTCAAGTAAAGCCACTGGCTAGATCGATTTGTCAGTTCTGAGTCTCTCCCTCACATCTCTCCGAGGGAGCCTTTGGCCCCTCTAATTCTATATCCTGAAGATGAAGTACTAAATGGGTTTATTTGATGCTCAGTTTTGGGTCCAACGGTAGGATTAGTCCCAGGTCACTAGTCTATACCGATTTAAGCCCAGTAACCTCCACTTAAGAGTACTCTCCGACTCCTAAAAATGTTCTCTCATCGATAGACATCAGAGCAGGATAATGACCTACAAGCCTTGAGAGGCAGGACAGTATAGTGGGAGAGTGCAAGTGGCTTGACAAGTTGAGATCCACAGGGGGAAAGAGTAGCAAATGTTAAGACAGAGAGGGTAGGGGAATAAGGTGGGTTGGAAAGAGGAGTCTGAAAGAGGCAATACTGATTACAGGCATGGTAATGTGGTGTGGTTTAAGATGATCCAAACAAGATATTTTAAGGGGGAATTCAGAAGCAAAAATCACTGATAGGTTGGACATATTATTCAACACAAAGGTTTGAGAGAAGGAAATTAAAGGCCTTCCATGGACGCTGGAATCGATACATGAGATCAGGGTGACAGGTTGTTACTGCAAATGTTTTGGACACTGATGAGGACATGGAGGCCTGTATGTAGGTTTCGAGGAGCTATGCATTTGTATGGACCCAGACTCCCATTTTCATTTAAGCACAGCACAAGAAAGAAGACAACCCGCGTGCATTTCAGCTTTAGAGACCCTATTTGTAGTTATTTATGTAGAAAACGCAGTATCAATCTACTATCTATGATAGTATATGTGATAGGATACCTCCTTAATACTACCTAAAATTGCCACACATTCTCAAGTTTCAATTGCCAATAATGCACAACAAAACAGATGTAATGTGAATTCAAATACCCGAGTCTATTATGAAGTAAGAACAGGCAGAAATAAAAAGATCTAACCATCCGTTATACTACATCACCACGACATCCACTTCATACCTTATACAAGCAGAGAAGATAACTGCAATGCGTCCACAAAATTGTGTTATCAAAACAAACAAATGGAAGAATCTTATAAAAATGGGCAGCTAACATTGAGAAACACAATCTAACCTTCCAAGATGCTCTATGGCCTTCTACAGGAAAAGGGCATCCTTAAATGTCCAACGCTCATTGCAAACTACAAAAGCATTTTCAGAAGCCATGTGTCTTTAAACATAATATATAGATAAACAACCCTAATTTGGAATACAATGGCATTGAAAATCTTTTACTTCACACATTTAACTCAATGAATGCAAACAACCATAAGGTAAACGTTCTATAAGCAATTGCACAAATCATAATCGTGGTCAAAGAAAAGGGAAGCCATGTTAAGATATCAAGTGTAAAAACATCATACAAGGGGGCGTGGCCAAGCCGAGCTGCGAGATGGCCGCTTGCTAGAGAGGCTCCGCCGGCCGTGCGAGCCATCCGTACAAAATCCGGCAGCAAAGTAACCCAAAAAACGTTAAGAAGCAGCAGAGCAGTGGTGGGACACGGCGGAGCCCTGGCTGGTGTGCCTCTGCCGCCGGATGAAGCGCCGGAGGGGACGAATTCCGATACTGGCGGTCCGGACGGGTTCCCAGCCCGCAACAAACAAAATGGCGCCGTTGGCGCGGTGACTGCCCGACACAGCGACAGCAGGCTGAGGGACGGAGGCGGCAGCACCCGGTCGCGGGAGACAGCGTGCGAACTACTCGACCGCCCAGGCATCGCGGTGGGAGGTGCGTGCCCAGACCCTCGAGTGTGCCGGCAGGAGCTCCAGGCCACAGCAAGCCGGTAGGAGCAGCGCTAGTGGGGTGCCGCGCAGGGCCGATTCCAGGCCGCCCGGGAGCCGTGGCGGTGAAAGGGGGAGATCCGCTGTGCAGAGACCACGCCGTGCGCCGCACTGGGAGCCCGGAACGGGAGCGGCGCGCGATACACAAACTGCCAGCAGGAAATACTCGAGGTACCGGGGGGCCGCTTGGGCTGCTGGTGGGACCCAAAGGTGGTGATTCGGGCGGTCCTAGAGGGTGGAGGAAGACGACTGGCCTGTGGACCCTACCGCACTGCCCCGGAGCTACCAGGAAGACACCCCCGCCTTCTGTGACAGCCATGTGAAAACTAGCTTGGGCAACCAAAGCCTGGGAGAGGCAGGAGGACTCGAGAGGGTGAGGCAGATCGCGTGCCATACACAGCAACAGGCAGGAAGGTGACACATACGGCATACTGAGCAGGCACTTTAGAACTGCTGGCACGTCATGAACTGGGCCAGAGCTGACGTGGACTAGTCAGGCGCGCGACGGGACGTGCCACAGCAGTACAGGGCGAGCCCTCGCCTATCGGGCCTTCTTGAGATCTAGCACACAAGCCTTGTGGGCCCCACGGGACAGCAAGAGGCGCACACTCGGAGGAAGTGACTCCACGAGCAAGGCCTGCAAGCCCACGCACATCCCCACGTGGCAGGGGGAAGATCAGAATGGACCGGCGCTACTAGAGCAGACGCCCAATGTGAGGGCCGCAGGAGCCTTCCCCTGCCTACTGCGAACGTGGGCTGAGAGTCTACTCCGGGCCGAGAGGCGCGTTTTCTTTGGTGCTTCGGGAGTACCGTGGCGGCCCTGTGACTTACTGGGACTGACCTGGGTGGCGAGCTGAGGCCTTGAGGGGTCGCGCCCGGGAGACTGCGTCCCTACACATTTTTGCCACACTGGTAGATGACTGACACTGAGGGGCAGGATAGCGACGGTGGAGCGAGGTGGGCTGAGCGACACCTCCGGATACGCACTATGAAGCCGAAAGGGGGTGCGCCGGTCCAGACGAACAAATTGGACCGATACGCAGTCGCGAAGCCATCGGCAGGGGACGACGCCGGTGCGGGAGGACATGCCTCGGCCACAGAACCCTCCCTAAGCTCCATCATGGCGGCGATCCAGACGCTGGGGACGACGCTGGAGACCAAGATCGATAAGGACTCCATCGAAATGAACCTACTGCGAGCGGACATGTCCAAGACGTCGGAGAAAGTTAAAGCGGCCGAGTCTAACATTGTTGACCTACAGACTTCCACTAAGAGCTTAGAGGAGAGGGTCCAGCAGCTGGTTAAGCAACACCAACAGTTGGCCCTGAAGATTGAGGATCAGGAAGGAAGGGCCCGCAGGAACAACATCCGGGTAGTGGGGGTCCCGGAGGGGGCGGAGGGGCCCAGCATGGACCCTTTTCTTGAGGAGCTCATTCTACAACACCTGAAGCCTAAACGACTCTCGGCTCTGTTCGCAGTGGAAAGGGCGCACAGGGCACCGGTTCCTCCACCAAAACCGGGGGCGACCCCCGAGGACGATCATCGCCCGGATCCTCAACTACCGGGACCATGATGCCATCCTACAGGCGGCCCGGCAGCAGGGCGACCTCCAATATGAGAATGTGACGGTGCGGTTCTTTCCGGACTTCACGCTAAAGGTACAAGGAGCGGAGGTCGTTTGACGGGGTGAAGCGAACACTGAGAGACAGGGGCATCAAATACATGATGTTCTTCCCTGCGAAACTTAAAATCGCAGGGGGTAAATCCTGGTTCTTCACGTCCCCGGCGGAGGCCCAGGCATGGCTGGATGGGCCACGGTCGCAGGTGGACCCGGCAAGAACTGAAAGGGGATGGGAGAGACACTCGTGACCGCTCCCCGGCACCCACCAGTGAGCAGGAGGGTGGCAATGGGCGGGATCGTAGCCCCCGAAGATCCAGATCCCGAAGTCCGGCGTCATCCGATGGCCCGGGGGGCTGAAAATATTGAAAGACATGGACTGAGTGCGGTATTTACTAACTGCGTGAATTGTGGAGTATAAGGGGCCTGGCTAGAGGAAGCTGCTCTGTTGAATTTAGTGATTGTTGTCTGCTGCTTAGTTTTGACTCAAGGGCTGAAAGCGGCCCTCTGGAGCCATTGATGAGCTAGGCTACACAACCCCATTCTCTAGTTAATTGTTCTATGGGCGACAGGCGCTCTGCTAGTTGGGGATGTGGGTGGTTCTAGGCCCACGAAGCAGGGTAGCAGGGAGGGGGGTAGGTTCGGTTTGGTGGGTAGGTCGGGGGGGGGGGGGGAGGGCTAGCTTGTGGGTTTAGTTGGGGCTCTTTTAAGTTGACAATGCTTTCCACTATTTGCATGAATGGGAGGGGCGGTGGGAGGTGGTCCTGGGGGGTGGAGGGAGGGAAGAGAGGAGCGGTACATTTCCCTGATGGCGGGGCAACGGGCTAGGCGCCTCAAGATCCTGTCGTGGAATGTGAATGGTCTTGGGGACAAGATCAAGCGAACCATGGTGCTACAATATTTGCATAGACATACCCCGGATATAGTTCTCCTCCAAGAGACACATTTGAAAGGGAATAACTACCTAGCCCTGAACCGCTTTGGCTATACACTGTTGGCACACGCGGGGTTCACCTCGGGGTCTAGCAATCTTGGTTAGGAACTCCCTGCCATTGGTGCTCAATCGTAAGTGGTGCGACCCACTGGGCCGATACGTTGCGCTCACAGGGACCTGGGAGGGGCATACATTGAATGTGTGTTCTGTATATATACCACCGAGAATGCATGGGGTGACTTTTCCCGATCTGAGTGAACTACTGCTGGATATGCCCACGGGGACCCTGATCTTGGGGGCCGATATGAATGAAACTATGTCGCATGACCTTGACCGTGACTCGTCGGGGCATAGGCCTAAGGGGGCGCGCCCGCTGACGGCCTTTGTAAAGGCGATGGGCCTGGTGGACTTATGGAGGGCACACAACCCGGACACTCAACACTTTACCCATATCTCAGCAGCACACGGCAGCGGTGCCCGCTTGGACTACATCTTCACACAGGCAATGTCGGCTGGACTCTTTAGAGCGGGCTGTCACAGGGCCAGGGGTATCTCAGATCATTCTCCGGTAGAGGTGTGGCTCTGGGGTCCCGAGAGAGACTGGACAGTGCCTCCGCGCTTAGACCCTTACTTGTTCAGGGATCGTGATTTCCAGGACAAGTACCGAGAGAGGACGGACCAATATTTCACAGAAAACGAGGGGACGGTGGGTTCTCAATGTGTACTATGGGAAGCGTATAAGACGGTGGCGAGGGACTTCGTACAGGCTGAGGTGGGGATTAGATGTAAAGAACAAAGGGCACAATGTGACGACCTGGAACGGGAAATAGCCCAGCTGTAGAGGTGAACGGATCCTGACTCGGGGGGGGGCCGGACCGTTGCCATACCCTCCGGCTCAAACAGCGGGAACTGAAGGATGTCAGCGAAAATGCGGCACGGGCACATGCCATAGCGACACAGCGGCGGGTGTATGACTTGGGGGATAAGGCCAACAAGGTTATTGCGTGGCTCGAGAAACGGGATCGGAGTAGAAACTGGGTCGCAGGCATCCAATCTAAGACGGGTACGGAACGGTTGGCCGGAGGGGAGATTGTGGAAGCCTTTGCACATTATTATGAGGAGCTGTATCAGTCGCAGACCAGCCGTAGGGAGGAGGAGTGCCGGGAGTTTCTTAGAGATATTAAGGTGCCAGTTCTTGGCCGACGTGAGCGGGACACAGCAGACCTAGATCTGGGAATAGAGGAACTGGAGGGGGCCATGAAGGACTTACAGGCTGGAAAGGCAGCAGGCCACAATGGGTTCCCAGCTGAAAGTTTCAAGTGCGTGGCGGGAAGGGTCGCGCTGTACATGTTGAGAATGTTCAATGAGGCGCTGGGGGCCGGTCAACTACCTGAGGATCTCAGAACGGCGACTATTGTAGTGATCCCAAAAGAGGGTAAGCCGCGGGACCTAGGTAGTTCTTACAGACCGATCTCCCTGATTAACTTTGAGACCAAAGTACTGGCGAAGGTACTGGCCAACCGGCTGGGCCCGATCATCCTCTCTCTGATACACCCGGACCAATCCGGTTTTATGCCCCACAGGAGCACTCGGCTCAATCTCCGACGCCTCTATGGTGTCATGCACATGGTATCGCAACACCCTGATACGCAGGCTGCTCTCTTGTCCCTTGACGCCCATATGGCCTTCGATAGCATAGAGTGGGATTACCTGTTTGCGGTCCTGGACAAGTTTGGCTTCGGGCCGAACTTTCGAGCTTGGGTGCGGCTTCTTTACACGAGGCCAAGGGTGCGAGTGAACGGGTCCGTCTCAAGGGTTATTGATTTGCACAGAGGCACGCGGCAGGGCTGCCCCCTTTCCCCGATCCTTTTCGCGCTCGCCCTGGAGCCACTGGCGTCGTGGGTGCGGGGAGATCCGGTGGTGCGAGGTATTGATTTTGGGGGAGGATGGGAAGAGCGTATCTCCCTCTACGCCGATGATGTTCTGCTATATGCACATCGGCCCAGACAGACTTTCCATCGGCTTCTTCACATCCTGCGGTCTTTTGGGGAATACTCTGGCTACAGAATTAACTGGGGTAAGTCCCTGGTGTTCGTGTTAGCTGGTGATCCGCCGCTGCTGACACCGGAATGCGGGGCACTGTTGTGTAAAGAGGAATTCAAATACTTGGGAATTTGGATCACGAAATCGGAAGCCGCCTTCCTACGCCTTAATGTCCTATCACAATTGGACCGGTTGAAGGAAGATGTCATACAATGGCGCGGGCTGCCGGTCTCAATGATGGGCTGTGCTGTATTGTTTAAAATGATGGCCCTCCCGCGCCTCCTGTATGTGCTACAGAACACACCCTTCACGGTGTCGGAGCGATTCTTTCAAGTGGTGGAGGCGGAACAGCGCGGGCTGCTGTGGGGAGGAGGGAGCCCTAGAATCGCCTTGAAGAAATTACAATTGGGGGTGTATGATGGGGGGCTGGCGGTGCCGGATGTGCGGAAATATTACTGGGCGGCGCAACTTGTCAATATCAACGGGTGGGTTTTCTCTCCCACTGAGGAACCGGCATACCGGGTGGATCGGATGGCGTTGGGGGAAAGGCTGCTATTTGGCTGCCCTCTACTCCAAGAGGAGTGCCGGGCCCACTCGCCCGCCTCATACTGAGACGGTGACCCGCATATGGCGGAAGGCGACCAGGATGACGGGGTGGGAGGCTAGATGCACTGATCAGACGCCGCTATGGCACGGGGACTTCCTCTCAGAGGTCGCGACTCTGCAAGGTTTTCAGGGCTGGAACAATATAGTCATAGATCTCCTGGGAGATCTCTGGAAAAATGGCAAGATGATTGCTTCTCCGCCCTACAAGCGGAGTATCACATGGGAGACGGGGAATATTTCCGGTACCTCCGGGTCCGACATGCTCTGCGGTGCCATCTGAAGGACGGGGAAGAACTGGCCGAATATGTCCCATTGGAAGATAGGCTACTGCTTGACCCCATGCCTGACAAGGCTATCTCCCTAACTTACAAAAAACTTATAAATACCCAAATCCTCTGGGGCCACTGCGGGAGGCGAGGGAGTCTGATGTGGGCCTGCTCGAGGATGATGACTGGTTGGAAGCCCTACAAAGCCCAAGAGAGATAGCTGTCAGGGCCCACTTTTGGCTGATCCAACTGCGAATCCTGCACCGCTCTTATGTACCTAGGACTGTACAGCACCATATGGGTTATTGTGATTCAGATAGGTGTCTACGGGGCTGTAATGAGAGCGGGTAGTTTTTTCATATCCTGGGGGCTTGCCCCTTGGTACAGGGCTACTGGAGGGGAGTGGCCCGGGTCATGTCGGAGGTGGTGGGAGCTGCGGTCCCGCTGGACGCTCGATGGCTTGTCCTTGGAGTGACGGGGGAGGTGGTGTGGCCCAAGTGGGAGACAATTTGGCTGGCGTTAGCGGGCGTAGTGGCAAAACGAAACATAGCCAGGCTCTGGGGAGCGGGTAAGGTTCCCTCAGTGGCATGCTGGGAAAAAGATCGACTGGTGCCAGCGGGCGGAACGAGTGGTGTACCAGAGCAGAGGGTGCCCTCGGAAATGGGATAGAATCTGGGCGGCCTGGAGGGCATATAGGGGGGCTTCTTTGTCTGATTGAAGGGAATGACTAGTACTTTGGGTGGGATAGGGGGTGGTACGGGCAACCAAGGGAATGTGAATGACTTATTTTGGTACCAGGAAACTTTGAACCGCTGCTGAATATTGGATAATTGAAATGGAAAGCATTGCTGCTGTTTACAATAAAAAGATGTTTTATAAAAAAAATTAAAAAACATCATACAAGGTTTAAAAAAAAAAAAACACTAAATGAAATGCAGTCATGCAGTCTCGCAGTGAACTTGTATAAAAGGATTCACATAACAAATTACATGCAACCAATCAAAAATATAAATCTACCGCTGTTAAATAAGATTGTTTTAGGTAAGTCCTTATAAAGCATATCCTCCAGCAAGGTATCAGACATTAGATGGAATAAAAATCCATTGGCCAAAGCACCAAACAGCCAAGTGGCATAACCCAATGGGTGCAATGCAAAAAGCGGATCAGGCAAACATTTTTTTCTTTTAGTATACAAAGGACTGCTGTTCTTTCTAAAGTAAGATTCTTAATGTCCAAATTGAGAGCCATAACCTGCTATACCACAATCCAATGAAAAGTGCACAACTAGTTTAATGGAGAGTGTTAGTTGTCAAATAGTACTTCATGTTCTTGCATTTGTGTCTTGACCTTATCGCCTGGATTTGAGAATATGAAACTATTGAACAACAAAACTGCACTAAACTACTCGCATACTTTAATAAAAAAACATCTGTGTTAGAACAGACGAGCAGCAGGTAGGGGAGAAGTCAACACGGGGATGAAAGGTGATGTGAAAGAAATTGATTTCAGAAAGAGGAATGTTTAAGTTATGCTATTAGTAAAGAGCACTGATCAAAATAAACAAGCTCGTATACAGAACATTATTTCTCACAGGCATGCGGGATTGATGCACTGGCAGAGATAATGAGAAACAGTCAAGCAGAAAGATTTTCAAATAAATACAGCACGCTTATTGCTGGGAACTCTAGTATAGGAAACGACTGAAAACATGTCTCCTGGAGTACCTAAAGTAAAGGGGGGGTGGTAGGTAAATCCCTAGAAAGCCAGCACTTGTGAAAGAATATAAGCTATCTCACATATAAGTACACAGATGGTATATCTGTGAAGGAGGGGGGGGGGCATGAAACCTGGAAGCACTGCTGTGTTAAGACAAGAACTCTCACTCACCCTAGGGTGACATGCGTCATCATTGGGTCCCCTCTTCATACTGGGACCGCAAGATACCCAGTGTAGGCTACAACTTCCCGAGAGGAGTGGGAGGTGTTTTATGTCATCCAAGCTAAGGTTTTGAGAGGGGCAGAGTGCAAAATAAAGTGTGCGAGTTAAAACGATCTCTTGGTGGGTGAAAATAATCTTTATTCTGGTAGCCCCAATGGATAGGCTAAAACCAAGCTAAGTGAAATAGGGATATAGATGTTCTCCTATGTTATGATCTTGTCAACATGTTTCTGCCTATAAAGACCAAAAGGTTCTCATCATTCATCAGGACCAAAATGTATGTCACTCTGCTTAAAGTGTGTTTGAAAAACACACTGGTAGACCTGGAATCTTTTGGTGCGTTTCCCCTGGCTTTTTGCTTTCTGAACTCCTGGTTTTGACTCTGTTTTTGCTGGTTTAGTGTCTCAGTGCACTTTCTCACTGCTGGTCAGTGTTAAAGTGCAAGTGCTCCTGTTGTAAATTGTGTTATGGATTGGTGTTTGGTTGTGCCACCCACACAAGCAGCCCTGTAAAGGGTTCTCAGACCTGCCACCGTACTCTCTGCGCACAGTTTGTAACTGTCATGTCGACCTGACAAGTGCACCCACTTGCCAGGCGCTAAACTTTCCTTTTCTTACATGCAAGTCGCCCCTAAGATAGGCCTCAGGTACCCCTGTGGGCAGGATGGCGTGTATAGTAAAGGTAGGTCATGTCCTGGTAGTGAATTACAGTAGATTTCGTTTTTCACTATGTAAAGGCTATCTGTCCCATAGGATAGATTAGGAGTTTACTTATAACATCTTATAAGCATATCTCCCTAATGGGACAAGATAGAGAAACTGAGTTTAGTATGCCTGAACTGAGAATATAAAAATGCATCTTTTAGTAAAGATCATTTTTATGTTGTGTGTTTGAAAATCCCACTTTTAGAAAATAGGTATTTTCTTACTTAGCCATCCTGTGTGCCTCTGCTGGGTTTGTGTATTGACTGTCTGGCTTTGGAGTGACAGGGGCTGGGGATGTTCATTCTCTTCGGACAGCCACCTGGGGTGTGGAGGAGGGGGTCGAGGTGTGTCCTGCCTTTCCTGGATGAGTCAGGGCGGACCTGGGCCGCAGTAGTGGGAGGAGATTTCCTTGCACCTGAATGGGCCGGTCTGCCTTGGACAATGCTGTCTCCACCTCCTGCCAGGAAGCCAGGCCAGAGAGAGGACAGAACTGGTTTGGGATGGGCACAGACACACTTGTCTGCCCCAGGGAACAAAGAAATGCAGTATAAATATTGGGGCCCAAAGCCCAGAACTTTGGAATTCGCTGGAATCAAGGTACCTGCCAAGAAGAGCTGGAAGAACTGCTAGGAGGAGTACGGCCCCTTTGCTGTGTTGTTGCTTTGTTGGGTTGGCCTGCAGTTGCTGTTTCTGCCTTGGGCAGTGAAAGGACTGGACTGAACTTTCTTTACTTGTGCGGAGTATCTCCAAGGGCTTGAGGTAGAGCTTGCCTCCTGTTCTGAAGTCTCAGGGACCGCAAAGACTTCACCGACCTCTGGGTACTGCCTCTGGAACTGTGGTTTCAGTTGCCACAGAGGGAGGGGGGGGGGGGGGAGCAATCGACTCCGCCGCTGGCTGTGTGTCCTGAAGGTACCGCAGATGGCAGCACAGCATCTCGCACTGCAACCCTGGTCTCAAAGACGACGACTGACGCTGCCACCGAGCCGCTGCTTGCACCGTGACTTGTGGGCACCGCACCGCCTCACTTCGCCGCCATGGTCTCATCGATACAGTCGCTGTCTGCGGACTTCGACATCCGGGACTGCACAGTGGCTTGGGGGCACTGCTCGCAAGTGATCTGTCAGCACCGCAACGAGCACCGCCTTCACTCCGCACCACAGCCCTGGTCTCACCAACGCTGGACGGCCTTCACCGAGCCGCTGCCTGCACCACGACTTGAGGGCAAAGCAAGCCGCACCGCTACGCTTCACATCGCAACTGCGACGGTTGCCACGACCGGCCCGCACCAACGTGAACAGCCGCAACGAAAAGTATTGTTTACGAGTCTGCCGACACCACCACCGACGCTGTCAGACGGAACTGTTGGATTCAGTTGTTTTTAGCACCGGGTTAGCACCGAGCGGAGCTACCGCCTTCAAGGAACTGCATTTTAAGGTTATTCTTGCAAAGTGCATATTTTTAAGTACTGTATGTTGGATTTTTATAGTTTTGGTCTTGTTTTGAATATATAAAGTATTGGATATTTTTCTAAACTGGTGTGGTGTACTTTTGTAGTGTTTTCACTGTATTACTGTTGGTTATGTGCAAATGCTTACACGCTGCCTCTGAGATAAGCCTGACTGCTCGTGCCAAGCTACCAAGGGGATGAGCAGGGAGTATTTCAGTAGTGTATCCCCCTTATCCTGACTAGGAAGAAGGGTCCCTAGAGACCCCCATTTCTAACACACACATATACTGAAAGTAACAAAGGTTAAAATTAACTTTTCAGTGTATCGATGTCTATATATGGATTCATTGCGGGGGGAAAAAAAAAAAAGGTTAATTTCAGTGGAATTATATGTAGGCCCCACCGGAACTTGGAGTTACAAAGAAACAAAACTGAGATTCTGTGGATTTCTGCAGCCAGGCGGAGATGGGCACTCCGCGGTGGTCGCGATGTGACTTAGCGCCGGGAGCTCGTTTCACGCTGAAAAATCTGCGCGAACAGCACCATGTGGTACCAGAGGGTGCATCTTCTACAGTTGATTTGCTGCAGATACAGTAGATTTTCTATTTTAGAGGCAGCTTTGTGACCCCGAACAGTTGCAACCCCCTGCATAGGAGAAATCTCACCAGGTGCCCTCCTAGCAACCGAAAATCACGCATGGCGATGCCAAATCTCGCTAGGGGACGCCAAATCTCGCTAGGGGATGCCAAATCTCGCTTGCCAACTTACCATTTGAGCCGAGCACTAGAAAAAAAATCCACCTAACGCGAAGTGGCCAAAATTCCGATGGAGGAATAAGTCACCCACCCCTAATTATACGTAGGTTTTCCAATTATAAAAAGCTTTTAAAATCCCACAAAAAAACACTGAAATGCACCAGTTAAGTCATTTTCATATAAGTATAACTTGCAACACCACAGATGTCAGATCAGAGAAGCAGTAGGATTTCAGATACCACCAATGTTGTGATAAGTGCCGTGATAAGCAGTAAATCACAGCAGTGCAAGTTATACTTGGGTCATTATGTATAACTGGTGTTTTTCTATGTTTTTTTTTAAATGCAAAGAAACATCTCATTATAATAAGTCTGTGGCCAACACCCTGTGTGCTGCGGGAGATTGATCACATGTCCTGGCCTCTGGGCCCCGTAACACTACAGGGGCGAACAACCCGTCCAGGCAACCACCTGCGTAGGTGGGTGGCCAGACCTGGCTACTGCGTAGTAAACCATGTTTATGAGCAGTAATTTGGAACAGTCTAAAAACTATGCGTGATGTACTAAGTGTATACATAAACTGTTTGCCCCATAGATTGACAGTGGGAGTATACACCTTTCTTGCCTCCCGTTGCATAGACATGCCCAAATAGCCTGATTTTGTTATTGTTACATACTCACCCCCTCACTTACCCTCCTTGTTCATTGATGCTATTTATGCGTGCCCTGGTAGCGGTAATGTTGTGTTAATGCCTTTTATGTGAGATGCTTTTGCTTTTCCCCTGCCTGTTGCCATCACTATGGGCGGAACAATGTCTATTGCTACTACACTGCTACCACTCTACTGTATTACTGTTCTCGCTGAAAAGAGTCTATAAATAAATGAAAACACTAGTGACCAGAAACACTGCATCAATACTTGCCCCCCCAGAGAAATAGTTTTCAAGAAACAAACCCTCAAAATAAAGTAAAAGAACAATGAATTACAACAGAACATGGTTTCAAACAATACAATACAAAAAAGCAATCATTTGTTCGAGGACAAAACAGGTGACTATAGAGACCAATAATGAAAAGTTATAAGCGTAGCAATATCGCTTATGGAAGAAGTAGTGTCATATAATGTTTTCATGTGTTCGTATGTTTCACTGTTTTTGCTTTCCCCCTTCATTTTTCCATAAACAGAGGGACAAACTAGTATTGCCACAAATAATTCAATGTGTCCACCCAGCAAATGTAACAGTGCTACCATCTGTCTGGTGATAATAAAATAAAAACACCTGCCCATGTTCTTGGCACTTAAATAACTTCAAAACAGATCAGGTTTTGTACATCTAATCCTACTACAAGAAACAGGCAACAACCCAAAGAGAAACATCGGAAGAAGCTATACATTAAGAATCTGAAGAAACCCGTTTGTGATACACAGCCTGCGAGCTCACGAAAATATGTTTCTCCTGCAGTCTAGACAGACCTGTGCCTTCCTTAACAGCTCGAATTACAGTCACAAATGGTCCTCAAGACACGCTAGTGGAAAGCAATAGTTTGCGTTTTAGAGAGAGGCTTGATGGTACTCGTTTCCTCCTTGTAGCACTTTAGTTAGGATCTTACTTTAATTTTGGGTTCTGTAAAATACCATGCTTTTTTTTATCGTAAACATTTCGCCTTATGCAAACCTGTTAAGTACACAGACTGTTTTAAGACTGCGGAAGCGAAGGATTGATTCTCCATCTGAGAAAAGCATGTGCGCACTCCGTTTCGGGTCTCAAAATAGCCTTTCCCAAAACTAGGACAGCCTCGCTTTTCTTCCTGTCCATACAAGTCAATGGCGAAAACAAAAATAAATTTAGGATGTAATAACATATGTTGAAGAAAACGTGCACCATTTCCAATCACAAATAGGTCAGAGCACCCGCGGAAAGACACCCGAGATGAGAATATCTTTATTTTATTGTTATGCATTTTAAGTTTTTGTATAGCACTTCAATCATAAGTTTCTGTCTCAGAAAACTACTCCATCATCAAAAAGCACTGACGCAGCTAATAGGACTCACCTTTTGGACCTATAGGCTTTTCCAATGTGCATCAGCCAGCAGCACTGGCAAAGAAACAATGAGACAGTTGCATCATTTCACATGCGTGCGCATGCGTGATGAGGTCTGTGGCCAAATCCATCACCACAAGTACACGCCTACAAAATGTACTTACCTATCCAAGATGGATCAGTAAATAAAACAAGCATTTGCAAAGCAACAGGTCTCACATTTGTGAGTTTGAGCTATTGGCATTGTAAATTACAATGTCTTTTATTTGTGTGTTAGTTTTTATAACATAAAAAGCAGTCATTTACAATGCCAATAGCTTAAACTCTCGCAAATTTGAGACCTATTGCATTGCAAATTCGTGTTTGTAAAAGCGCCACATGCTGCGCTTTCACTCTAATGGCGGCCACGCCCTTTTCTTTAGACGCAGCTCATCTTAAAGGTGCGCGGCCGCCATTAAAGTAAAAGTGTGGAATGGGGCGCTTTTACAAAAAAAAAAAAAAGGCATTGTTTGTCAAGTTGACAAAGGCCTTTTTTTTTGTAAAAACGCCCCATGCCGCGCTTTCACTAATAATATTTAAAGTTAAAGCGCAACATCGCGGCGCTTTAAATTTTTTTAAACATTTAATATGGTGAGGGGTGCAAAAAGAAAGGCGCGCACTGATTAAAGAAAGGCGCATGGACGCTGGTCCACTGGTCTCCACCCCTCCCGACTTGTGTTCACCTCTTGACAGTGTTAAAACCGTGCAGTGCCAACAGTTTACATCACATGCGTGCACCAGAGACTGCACCCGAAAGGAGGCTGCACACAGAGGCCTAAGGAGGTTCATGTCCCAGAAAGCTGATTTAGGAGGGAGGTTATAAACCATAAACTGGGCAGCAGCTGTGCATGGAGGAGGGCGTTCAGTTTCTGGTTGGTGCACACAGATGCTTTGTCACAGGAATGTATTATGCGGCTTCCCACTTCCTTGCATTGGAAAGAGCCGTGTGCATGCAAAAGGGAATGTTTCTTAAAACTTAAAAGTGCAAGAGTTATTATATGACTTGGAAATTCTAATAAGATTGTGATGTTACAGTTAGTCTGCTAGGAGAAACATGAGCCTAACGGTAGGGTCATAGTATAATTATCATTAATTCTGACACCAAAAGTTCGTATCGCGCATTTGTTGTGTTTGTTTTTTATTTTCAGTACATTGGTGTATGGTGGTGGCGAGCCGGGGAGGGGGGGGGGTGAAAAGCAGGCACCACGAATGGAAGTGACGGGGTTTATGTGGAGAATCCTCAACAGGGATGTGCCTCTGGAGGACTAACGAAAGTTAGTCAACTTTCCCATGTCAAGCATAGATGCTGCTTTAAAATTAGTCGTGGCATGTTATTGGGTGGGTGAGTATTCGTGTTTATTATCAATCCGATCTGCCCTAAAACGTAAGAATTAGACTGCAAATGGACATTGCAGACCCTTTAAATAAACTACTTGCTCGAATTTCGGTGCGTAAACCTTAAACAAGCAAAAGCACCAGCCGGCCCGAAGCTGCAGAGGCAGCCGCACTGCAGAAGCTGCTTCAGTAAAATGACAGTAAATCAAACAAGCATGGACGGTGTAAAGCGGGCGCCGCAAGAGCCTCGGAGGTAGCGCCCGCCTTTTTGCTGGAAAACCAGCTCTAGTTAAAAGAAAAAAACAAGCAGATAAAGCGCGGTGCTTGTGAAGCTGGTGCAGTGCTGACCGTTAAAGTCTGTTCACAATTAAAACAAGCAGCCGCCATTGTCCCGGCTGCGCACGTTGTCCTGCCTGCAGTAGGAAAAAAGAAAATAGTGCTTACAGACTAAAACACGTACCGTGTAACAGAAGTAAAGGGGCCAGTAGCCATGGGAGGTTACAAATGAAGAAAATGCGGTACTAAAGAGGGACTAACAAACCGATTACTGAATGAATCAGAAGCCTGCATTTACGAAGGACAGAGACAGAAGCCAATGACAAATATGGGAGTAGAGTGGGCGGGGCTTCTCTTCCATACTCCACTACAGCAGCTCGCCAGAGCAGCGCATGCGCGCTGACTCAGGCTCAACCTAAAAAGGTACAGAGCGTGTTTGTTTGTAGCAGATATGTACAAAGTGATGCAATGGGTTTTTTTTTATTGAAGAGCCAGGGTTGGGGGGAAGGGAACAACATAGGGGTTGGTAAGGAGAAGCAATGAATGACAAAGGAGAAGGGCAGGTGAGGGGAGAGCAATACTGAGGGGTAGGCGTGGGGAGGAGAAGCAAAGGACTAAAAAAAACAACATGGAGCGGGCAAGGGAGAAGTACATGGGCGAGAGAGCACAACATGGAACACGGAGTAGAGAAGCACACTGGGGAGACAACTGGAAAACACATGCACTCCTGTGCCGTGTTTAAGACAAAAGAAAAAAGTAGAACCCTAAGAGCGAGTAGTAGAAGGTCAGAAGTAACTTGGCAATGCTCAAGGAATGAAACAGAAGATGCACAAGGCAAGCGATCGAATAAAAAGATCAAGTAAATGAAAGTGACAGGAAAGCCACCCAATGGTAAACTGGCAGGCTCCAAGCCACTATAGGTTCTCGGTAAACACAATGTCTCACATGACAGTACATAGGTTGTCTAGTAGTTTTGGCCTAACGAGTCATACCCATAGACTGCTACCACTTACCAGCTAGGAAAAGAGGAGAAACAGTGAAATATTTAACTTTTATATCCAGTGCAATTACTATAGTGCAAATATCCAACAATGAATTATGGTAATGCAACTATTGCCAATACTTACATCTTTACTCACAATATACCGTCTCATGTCCTTATTTTGCTTTTCATGGGCAAGCAGAGAGACCCTAGAGACATCTTCTATTAGTGGCTCTAATGGAAAGGTAGTTCACCCTATCTTATTTATTTTCTTTAGATTTTTGTCACACCCAGATTCACAGACTGCTGAGATGACTCACATACAGCATATTGGGAGAACAATTGTGTTTGAAGCTTCAAATAAGCATTTTCTCAGACTGAATCATCAAACTAGCTGGAGGGCATTTGTGCACAAAATGGCTGTATGGGACAGTGACACAGAGGGAGAGGTCTGGCAATCAGAGGGACAAAATTATTCTTGGAGTTTCACCCCTAACCATCTGGCATTTTGCCATTTGCTCTATACTATTTGTGTATTCATGGGTATATTTTAAAAAATAACATGTATAAATATGAAGCAATCATTCAGTAGTTTATAGGCCTGGTATTAGTTAATATAAAGGTTCCAAAGTGTACTGTGATTATCTTGGTAGGTTCTGGGCCATATCCAGGGGTTTGGAAGCAAACAGCAACAAAAACTGGTGAGCACCTGAGGTTTGTCCAACCTATCGCTCAACAATTATGCATCCTTCTTTTGCTACGAGAGCTGAATTTCTGGAAAGAAAAAAAACAGGAAACCCAAATGCATGGGGCTATAAAGGGGGGAGTCCACTGTATATTGAAAAAGATCAGTGCTGCAAAGGGCCGGCCTTTTAATTGGACAATAGGGGTACTCTGAGCCATCTGAAATCAAGTGGTTTTAAAGTAAAGTTGGTAGTCTCCATAACCTAATTTAATGGGTTTGAAAACACAAACACCTACAGATGAAAACCATTTGATCGACAGATTGAGTACTCACCCGCCCTTTCTTTGGTTGTCTGTGTGGAAAACGGAGGAGGCTGCTCTTACGAGGGGTACAATTAGTAATTGCTTAGAAATGTGATAAAGGTTTATACATACCATGGCTGGCTTATATGAAGAACGCATTTCAGGAAATTGGCCTTAGTCAAGTCTTTTCTAATCCGGCAACCAGCACTTTACCTGGGAAAAATCAAGTTCAAGCTCTCCTATTAGCACAGGCACAAGGTCACGGGCTGGATGTCGAATCCCTCAAATCCACGGTCACAAAGTATTTGCGATTATGTTCAGAAAAGTCCCTAACTAGCTATTTGTGGAATGCTGGCGAAAGATGGGATCAACGAAGTTGCATCTCCTATTAGAAGATGTCCCCCTGTGCACTGCTGCAAATCCCAACAAGGGTAAAAGTTTAAAACAGGAGTAATTATGCCAAGTTGAATGAATTGTAAGTGATGTTTATTCACATCTATCGATATTGATATACTGATTCAAAAAAGTCTGTATTTGTTAGACAATTCCATTAGAACATATGCATCATAATGTTACATCTATCCCGATGCATTTCGGGCAACGATGTGCCCTTCCTCAGGGGAAAACATCTGAAAATAGAAACAGAAAAAACAGCGCTTACAAGAAGAGACCACCCAAGATAAAAGCATAATACTGTAGGAAGCTTAGCAAAAACGAACATGGTATCCCACATGCGTGACACACCACAAAAGTGCCATGCTAAAGTGACGTGGACGGTAACGAATATAGAAGAAATGTCAAATAGGTGATGGTCAAAGGATCCAATGATTCTCTCTGTAATAGTCTGTTATTATTGTCAACACTAGTTAGCATGGAGGAGTCTCTAGTTACGCGACCCCCAGCTGGACAAACTTCACAACATTAGCCAATTAAAATTCTTGGTCCTAGAAGTGGTTGACAATATAGAAGGTGTTGACAATAATAACAAACTATTACAGAGAGAGAGAATCATTGGATCCGCTTTCTGAACACGATGCAACCGAATGGACTTAATGATCGGATGGAATTTCTGTTACTTATAAATTGTGGCTCGCTATGCATTCTGGTGTCTCATACAATATATGTTTTTCTATTATTTTTATTTATATGGTGGTCACCACTTTTTGGACATTTTTCACTTTTATCTCTTCATGCTTTTTTATCGTTTTAACACTCTGTCCCCACCTTGTTCATTCAATGTACAGCATTATAGTACTTGCCCGAAATGCATCGGGATAGATATAACATTATGATGCATATGTTCTAATGGAATTGTCTACCAAATACAGACTTTTTTGAATCAATATATCAATATCGATAGATGTGAATAAACATCACTTACAATTCATTCAACTTGGCATAATTACTCCTGTTTTAAACTTTTACCCTTGTTGGGATTTGCAGCAGTGCACAGGGGGACATCTCCTAATAGGAGATGCAACTTCGTTGTTTCATACATTTCGCACTTTGAGGATTAGAGTGAATCCCCAAGTAGCACGCTACACTGATACAACTTTGGAACACCGAGGTTGTGCGTGTCTCATCCTTTTGTCGAAAGATGGGATCAAGCATTATTATTTTGGTTTAGGGTGGATACCGTTAAATACTTGTTGTCTTTCCCTTTAGGTTTTCAGCACAATCTTGATTCTCAACCGTGCCCTTGTAATGATCATTCTGGCCGATCTGTGTTGCACTTTATTTTCTTTTGTGAGTATTATATAAGATTTACCAAGCAACACCTGGTCCCCCTATTGAAGATTAGAAATCCGAAACAGTGCAGGTCCGCGTATCAACATTTAAGGGAGTTATCAAATGTCGAAACATGCCTGTGTGTTAGTTCATTTTTGCGGGCTGCTGTTCGCTTGAGGGGGTACTATGCACTTTGACTCATGCTCTTGTGGAAATGTTTTATAATATTTTATTATTACGGCTGAACATGGCCCTTCAGATCAATAACAGTTTAAACATGTGACATTGTTGAGAAATAAGGGCTGGCTTGGGTTACGTATTGAATTTTTAATGACAGTGAGCCTGCATTTAGGTGCTAGGCGCTGTTGGTCTCGTATGCCCTCTGCCAATGTACACACCGATTTTTTATACGTTTATGCACTCTGAGGGTTTTACCGGAAGTGTGATTTTATGATGAATTGAACATGTAGAGAATATCTGTGCTTAAAATGTTATTTTATTGTATGCTTGCACTTTTATGGCTGCATGGGCGGCCGAATAAAGTTTTATGATGATAAACATTTGGTTTAGGGAGGTTCTTGGGGTGTGACTAATGGCATGTAGGTAGTTTATGACCTGAAAAGACAAAAAGCCAAGGGAAACGTCGCAAATTATACAATTAGCGTTTAGAAATGGGAATCTCCAAAATGGTGCAAGGCTCACATCTGAAACTTTATATTTTATTAACAACGTCATTATATATGGGAATTCTGCTATTCATTTAGCTACTAAATTTAGAAGCCCAAGACTTTAACAGAGTTAAAGCAAATAATATCCAGGTAATGCTATTTTAGGTCTCGCTGATGCCGTTACCAACAGAACTATTGTAAGCTTTGAGGCTGCCCCTTGCTTATGATTCAATTTTTTGGGCTTCTCATTTCTCTATTCCAGATTTGATGGCTTTCGTCCTTATTCTGTCTCACTGTGTTTTGACTGGGTGAGTGATACTCTACCTCTGCTGACATCAGGACCTTGCATTGTAGTCCAACAGAGACTATTTTTACAGCTCTCCCTTGCTCTCCCTACTCCTTCCCATTGCCCCCAATATTCTCATTTAAAATCCCACAGTGCCGCTTGTCCCTAGCACTCCACCTGCTAGTAATACAAAAGCGGGAAGCCATCTTGGGTTCTTGCATCATTCCAAAATGGCCACCTGTATGCCCATAGCGTGCAAGGGCACACACACACACGATTTTTTTTTATAAAGCATAACTAAAACAAGCCAAGATAGCGGACATGCATGTACACACGACTGCCATCTTGCAATGGTTTTTGCTATGCTTTATTGAAAATATTCCAAAATGTCCACACACATGTGCACGACTGGATATCTTACAATGGTTTTTACTACAATCATTGGCAAAAAACAGTCACAGGCTAACTATTGGCTTTCTCAATGCTTGTTAAAGATATGGTACAGACCTCTGTCAAGTTGTGAAAATTGGCCAGAAGAAATAAAGTTTTACTGATGTCACAAATCATAGGCCTTTCAGTCATGAAGGAACAAACTATCTGAATAATCAATTCTGAGATCGGGTTAATTATAGTTTATAAGAGTAGACTAATCAAAATATGCAGGACAAATACAAGCTGGCCATCACCAAAAAATGATCTTCAGATTGCAGGTCACATAATGGCGAGAAAGTGAAGAGGTTTCATACATAAACACAGAGACCATATTGGCAGCAGAGGCCTTGCCTCTGGGTATACTCAGTAAGAACATACTGATTCAGCTCTCTCTCCAGCAAGCCTGCAAAACCCTTACACTTAGCCCCTGCTTCCACATTCCATTTAATAGCTTACAATGACAGGGGAATAGCAAGCCTCCAGGCTAGAAAAGATTCACTAGCTGACACAGAAACAGAACTTTGCCCAGACATGGCCAACCAAGATGGAATCGAAGGAATTGGCAACAATAGTTACCAGATGCTAGTCCTTACGTCAAATCAGATGAGACTTTCCTATAACGCACTATCTGCATTACCTAAAGTTTGAATCTGAGATTCGAGATGCAATTATGAGTGGCACCAATGGTCTCTCCTCTATACTATGGGGGTATGCTAAATACCTGCAAAATTACATAAATGACCTCCCCACTAAGAATTTTATTTTGAGGTAAAAGCACCAACCTGCAGTGGTGCTTATTTTGATATAAGCACTAGAAAAGGTTTCATGTTATTTAAAAATCAGTCCCAAGCAAGAAAAGCAGGAGGGTCATATCACTTTCAAATCTTTTCAAATACACTGTTTCTTCTAGCATTATCAACTATGCATGCTTCTTGTGGCGAACTTGTACACTACATATCTCTAAACAAGAAAAGGTATACTGGAAATAAATTAAAAAAAATGCAAGTAGCAAGAGATCAAAAGGGAGGCTTTCTCCATTCACGGACCGAGGATCAGGAACAACATTATCACTGACAACAGTTTCTTCAATGTGCATTAACACCCCCACTTGATAAGAACCCACTGATTTTCAGACTTTTTGTAAACTATCTTAAATTAGATCATGTGGCTCTCGTCCTGTTCAGCACTCTGTAGCTCTCCGCTAATGTTGAACTATGCAAGTACCTTTACATACCCCTGATAAACACTCGATTAAATGCAGATGTTTCATCCTCGCATTATATTTTTCACCAGGAATGTGCAAGCTGATGATGTAATACAGCGACATCTTGTTTGTAATGTAGTCAATCAGCTTGTTTAATACGTACATAAATATAGTTTGCAACTTAACGTAAAACTGGCATGGCAAATTCGGCTTGGAGTTGTACAGACTATTTCAGGTTTATAGCGCGATTGAATTATGAATGTACATCAAGGTTAAACAGCAATCTGATATCTATTTATTCAAATGAGTGGTTCATCATCATGGTAAGTTGTAATTACGTCCTGATTCTGTATCAATTATAATTAAAATGTGGGTTGCAGATTGATTAGTTATATCTATAACAAAAGAATTACAATTTAAGTCATCACAATATTGTGATATATGGTTTCAGCAATTAGGTCTCGCTGAGCCAGCGCATGCGCTGCGATAAATTTAGTGAGTGGCTTTTGAAAGTGCTACCACAGGCTTTTCCTGGCCTCAAGCTTGCGTTCACGCGAGCGTGCACGCGCGCAGCCGCCATGTGGGTTTCTGTCAAGGCTCATTAAGCCTTGCGTGCCTCTCTCCGCCTTGCTTGCGCTTCAATTCCCTCCCCCTCCCCCACCACAGATCGCGTCACTCTGCTGGCCTCAACTCCCCCCCCCCCCCGCCTCTATACACCGCAGCATGCCATTCTCTCCTTTTCCCTGTTAAGCTTTTTGCTTCTTTATTCTTCTTTCTATCTTTATTTCAGTTTTTTCTTTCATACACTCTCTCATACAGCTTTTCCTTCTCTCTAATGACTCACGTTCTTGCTCTTCCACAAATCGATAAACCAGTCAAATAGATACTGTTTTTCAAATTCATAAACATGATATTCATATCCGGTTCCATTAAACAACGCGGGGGAAATTCTAATTTCATATTTTTTTAGATTTAAGCTTAAGAGCAAACGTGTTTAACTCGCGTGCAGGAAAATTATACAGTTTCATCGATTTTCACTCCAAATACATTTCCCGTTTTTTGCCACTGACTCGAGTCCGTACTCCTTCCCACTACTCTCACCCATTTGTAGCAGCGTCGAAAGGCACTTTAGGAGCTGGAAACTGCGCCAGGGGCTTGCAGCCAGAACATGATTCCCAGCACCTTCCAATACCACGCTGCATTCCCAGCAGTGACACTTACCTTGTCCCAAAACGCTGGAGACATTTCAATCTCTGTTCACTGAGTCGACACGCTGCGCATTGTGTTTAATGATGCACTGCATTTAATGCACTGGAGGGAAGGCTGCTTGGCGACGGCATGAGAGCCACCGAGCTCAACAAACTCACTTTTTTTTTTATTCAATATTTACATTTCATATAATTTGAAGTGTGTGCTGTGTACACCTTTATTAAACACTGTAGGTAAAATAATTGCACATTTTCATAAAAGAGAGACGAGTGATTCGATAGAAACTTGCCTCCACGCCCCTCACGTTATGATTTCCTAAAGTGACAGCTGAGACATTAGTCATCTTTCAAATCCTTGAATCTGACAGAATAGTCGCATCTGAGAAGGGGACAGGTTTCTGTCCCGGGCCTTTGATGGCTTCAGATTACTGTTCAGAGGCTCGAAATATGCTTCATGCTAAGACTCTTATTTCCATAGAGAATGCCACGGTATCAACATTAAGCGATGCTGTTTAAAGATAGGCTTGTCACTTTAATTGCTCTTGAGTCACTGCTTCCACTGTTAGAGCTGTCTGTCTACTTACCCATAATCCTCATCACTTTGATTGACTCTCTGAATCAGGGGGCTGGCCTGGCTTCGCCTTCCCGAAGTCGTACTGGGAAATTGGAAGGGACACGTTCAGTGGCGCTAATCTTCATGGGAGATCGAAGCCTCGGGCCAAGGGGCTTGGTTTCTTGAGAGCTAAACTGTGACCGTCCACCAGGATGCTGGTCCTGCACAATACTTTCTATAGTGAAGAATATGTTGTATTGATTTATCCAATTATTCGCCTCACACCCGACTGTTGGTGGTGCACGGTGCCCTTAGACGATTTAAAACTACCTGTCTCTTAAGGTTACCTTTTATCCTCGGAGTACGCTTTTGACTAATGGTGCCTTATGCAAGTGTTGCTTTACTCTGTCGTCATACACATCTTGTGTGCTTGTACGCTGGTTATTTGTAAACGCCCATTGGGCTCAAAGGGCTTCAGCCCCCCCCCCACCCCCTCCCGTCGTGTGGCAGCCCGGGCTGAGTCAGCTTCCCGGGCACACACACAGCCGCACCTGAGTACTTCACAGGTCTTTAAGACCATTTGCCTGTTAATGAGGCTTTGTGTTTTTCACGCCTTCCTAGAGCCCCTCCATCCCCATTCGGCCTATTGCTGGGAGAATTAGCCCCCCCCCGACATTTTTTCTTAGCTGCATTCTTTCCTTGGATCATGTTACTAATGACAGCGCAGTCGCTTGGCTTTCACTTTTGCTGTCGCGTTTTTTTGTTTGTTTTTGTTTCTAAGTTTTAAGTTGCATTCCTAGTGGGCTATTTCAAGTTGCATATAACAGCGCCACCTACCAGCCGCATGTTTCTGGTCGCTCCTAGCTGATTCACTCACTCAAGGGCAACTTTCAGGAAACAGTGAATATAGTTGGAAAAAAGTGTCAGTTTTCAAGACTGTAATACACCTTTCGAGTCAACATTCCTTTAGAATATACCTGCCAAGGACTCCTTTCACAAGCTGGAAAGAGAAACTGACTGACAAAATCTACAACGAGGTGGAAGCTCAAATTCCTTCTCCAGCTGGTAACAAGCACTTTAAGTTCTCTATTTTTATTTATTTGCGATGCAGCCTCTTGGTTTTTGTCGGCATTTTCAGATGGATTTACACAGCGCAATTAAAATACTAGGAAATCTAGTTGTTTCGTATCTGTAACCACCTCTTTGTGCGCGCGCTTTGTATGCACTCGTATATGGCAATTGTTAACACTTAGTTGAAAATACCACCATTAGGACACACATTGTTTGCTGGCTAAGCCTTCTTTCCTCATCGAACTCCTTACAAAACAAGCATTTGCAATGCAATAGGTCTCACATTTACGCAGGTTTGACCTATTGACATTGCAAATAACAATGCCTTTTATTTTTGTTTTTAAAACATAAACAAACAAGCATTGGCATAGCTAATAGGTCTCGCCTTTGGGACCTTATAAGTGTTTAGTTAACCAGCACAATATCCTTGGTGCAACAACATCAACTGTTGCATAGCTAAACACTTATAAGGTCCCAAAGGCGAGACCTATTGTCTATGCCAATGCTTGTTTTTAAACAAGGAGGGATGGGAAGCCAAGTTTATGAGGTCCTGCACACAGGCTCCGAAGGAAGGTAAAGTCTAAAGGGAATGTGCAGTTCCTATCTGGACATGGGGGAAGACAGGTCTTTCTTCATGTTGCCCTCACACACCCCGAGAGATGTCATGCTTCATCATCGGGCGTTTGCCCCTCGTCAGGCCGGCGCTGCAATGCCTGACGGGCTCCCGAAATCGGGGCTCTTTTTAGAAGAAGCCGTTAGGTGTGTGCGGGTGTGGGGGCTGGGTAGTGCACGCGAGGTGAGAAGTAAAATAGGTCTGGAGCAGTCCTACCGGGATCAATTATTTAATGTGTTAGGTAGCTCTAGCCTAGATAAAAACTGTGCGTGTGCCCCTATGTGGAAATAATGTTCCTAAAGGGCTAGGTGTATGGTCAACATGTTTCGTGCCCAGTATGCCCCTAGCGGTGCCCTAGTAGACTTGTACTGGGGAGTACCGTAGACCTGTGGGAGAGAAGGGGAGAAGGAGGGGAGAAACAACCAAGGAAATTAAAATAATAAAAATAATAAAACCATGAAGGAAGAAAGCATGGACCAGTAGTTTGGCAAATTTGATGAGTAATTTATAACGAGTGGGTGCAAGATTGCGTGAGCACACACTCGACCGTATCACAAAAGATGCGGTTAGTGGTTCCTGCTGGATACAAACATATTTATTACATATGGATGCATCCATATGTAATAAATGTTTGTATCCGGCAACTCACGTTTTCTTCCTAGCATTCGCCATAGTTGGGGTTCCGCGGGCTCCTAGGGTCCTTAAACTATATTTTACCGCTTTTAACTAGGAACCACTAACCGCATCTCTTGTGATACGGTCGAGTGGGTGCTCACGCAATCTTGCACCCACTCGTTATAAATTACTCATCACGTGCTATGAATTTATGTACTAGTGAATTTCTCACAGGTAACTCACGAGCAACCATATAAACTGCCAGTGTTCGAGTCAGTAGAATTCACTGTTTTGCACAAATTTGCCAAACTACTGGTCCATGCTTTCTTCCTTCATGGTTTTATTTTTATTATTTTTATTTCCTTGGTTGTTTCTCCCCTCCTTCTCCCCTTCTCTCCCACAGGTCTGTGGTACACCCCAGTACAAGTCTACTAGGGCACCCCTACCATTTCTGGTAATCTACACCATAAAATTCAATACCAGATGGTAGTGCACTTTTCACACGTAGTTTTCGGTCCTGATGAAGTGCCATTTGACCCGCTAGGGGCATACTGGGCACGAAACATGTTGACCATACACCTAGCCCTTTAGGAACATTATTTCCACATAGGGGCACACGCACAGTTTTTATCTAGGCTAGAACTACCTAACACATTAAATAATTGATCCCGGTAGGACTGCTCCAGACCTATTTTATTTATCTCACCTCGCGTGCACTACCCAGCCACCCGCACACACCTAACGGCTTCTTCTAAAAAGATCCCCGACAAAGAGCCCTGATTTCGGGAGCCCGTCAGGCATTGCAGCGCCGGCCTGACGAGGGGGAAACGCCCGATGAAGAATGACATCTCTCGGGGTGTGTGAGGGCAACATGAAGAAAGACCTGTCTTCCCCCATGTCCAGATAGGAACTGCACATTCCCTTTATACTTCAGCAATCATTTACCTTCACGCTTGGGTGATCTACTTAATTTAAGAACCTTAAAAAACGCTCCTACAACACACTCAACCCCAGAGTGCTGCAGGCTATGTACATGGCAGTGGTGCAAGCAGAACATATAGGATCACAAAATGCATGATAGATTGCTTACAAACACTCCTTAAAAAAAACATTACATCATGAAGCAGTAACAGTCCACTTCCACTCGGAACCAATCTAGCCCTCAAATTACTTGTTGGCTGGCTGCATCAATGTATTACCATCTATACCGTACTCCTGCCTTTCAGCATTAGCAAAGCCAATATATCTCGCACTGGACACTAGCCTTTTGCCTTTGTCAGGGCTTGCTTTATTTTGTTGTGACTTTTGAAAATCTTTTGTCAAGAACGCATGATTGCAATGAAGCAAAAATATTTTTGTCTCAAAAAGCACACATTGCCAAAGTCGCCCCTACTTTGTGTGTGAATGCGCTTCTTCTGAAAGGGCAGAAAGCTGTCACACAGCGAAGTTAACCAATGGCCGAAGTGGGATAATCCACTACCAACTCATGCTTTATTGGGTGAAAGAAAAGTGTGAAGAGCTCTTTCTGAATTATAAATATAATGCTAGTAAAATCTAAAGGTGTTGGCTGATGCCAGGAGGGGAAAAAAGTGAAACCTGCATCAAGATTCGAGGACGTTTTTGGACAGCAGAGTCAGTCCTTGGATGGCAGGTGTAAGGAAAAAGACATGCCATAAATGCAGAAGGCAGTCACTCCACAATATTGACACACATGAACAGAAGGACTGGATCTATGTGCATTATTTGATTTTTGAATCCGAATCTGGCAGGAAACTTAACTGCCTGTGTTAGAAGTGCCACCAGAAATGTTCATCTTGCTGGCCAACCAGTCTAGGTTGTTCATATGGCAGCACTTTAGGGCCATAAAATGAATTCTGAATGTGATGCAAACTGAAAGAGAAGACAGTGCCATATTTCTGAAGGGGTGTGAGTTGTGCAAACTTTTCTGTGGTGGATCTTAAAAAGCTTGACAGTGCTACGGTCAAAGATGACAGCAGGTTGCTGCCCTTGTTATCATGGGACAGTACAAAGACCAGCAATGTGTGGCAAATTGCGTTCAACAGAGAAATAAATGTGATTCTGCGTAGTACAATGAGCAAGCTTCTTCGCATGAGCCTTTAAAATGGAAAAAGTACATTTAAAGCAAAGTAATCCAGCTTAGAAAGAGGTAGTGGGAGAAGTCCTCCAAATTCTTGTGACCAAGCAGAGCCTGGATTTGAAATGTGCTCCTGAATAAACTCAATCTATGTGGGGTTGAGTTTTTGGTAGACGGAAGGCTTACAAGCCGTGCACAAATGTGCACCCTGTAAGCACTGCAGTCAACCTCATCTACATTGGAACACGATTCACGCACCTCAAAACCAGACTTACATACAATATTCCCCCTTGCTAACATGCAGAACACGACTCGCTCTGGGGCGCACCTAAGAGATGGCTGATCCATTCACATACAATAACCTAGACATCCTCTTCATCATACAAACATGGATCACTCACATCTCAGAATGTTTTACTTGCAACTGAATCCCAGACAACTACACAATCACTAGTTAACCACGCACTCACATATTCTATAGCTGTCTCTGTCATCCACAAAGTGCCTCTTCAGCACACAACACATTGGTGCCATACTCATCCTTTTTAAAATGACTCTTCACCAGGCTAATCCTCATACCCACCCAGGCCACCACATTCCATCTCTTTATAAAGGGCAAGGAGAGCAAAGAGGCGCCAGTTGCTGCAATATTAAATATTATAAAAAAATATGTTTAATGCGCAATGCCAGGCTACGACAAACATGTCTTCATAGACTTCTCCAAAATATTTTTAACAGAATCATATCATAAAACTGTTCTTACACAGTTATCGCTGCTATACCAACTGTGACTTGCTTCGTCTTACAATGTTCCATTCCTATAACCATTAGAAGCCAGAAACCTCTATCACAAAGACAATTTGAACAAACTGAAATAACCTGCTTTGTTCCAGACCATTCCTTTCTCCACATCACTCCATGCCCTGACAGATGCCCCCCCCCCCGTTCAAAAATTCAAGCAAACCCCAGGATGCCACTGGCCAGTGAAACTCTGAGGTAATGTTGTGAGCCACTTCCATGCTGGTGGAGGAGAATATTCTGTCGGCCAAGGAATAGCCCTGGTGGCTCCATACAAGCATTGAATACTCTGGTGCATATAGAGAGCTGAGGTCCAACACTAGTAGTTTATTTGCATCAATAATTCTACATAATAGGACGAACCTGTACTAAACCTGTATAGTTTCTCTGATGCTCAAGTATGAACAGGAGGACATTATATTAATACCAACTGATCAACTGTAACAATAGCCACAGACCAGTTAAGAAGCAGAAGTTGTCCTGATTCTTACAGCGCTGTTCACCACCTGGATTGTTGCTGTCCAGCTGCTGCATCTAAGGCAGAACCCACTTTAAAGAAGCTTGTGATGGTCTGGCTTGGAGCTATTTTTCATACAAAGGGCAACGTGGGATCATTTGGGCAGGGGTTGGGCTTTTGAGGAAGGGTTAAATGAAACTGATATTGGAAAGGAAGGATGGACGTCTGGTGTTAATGATTTCAGAGAGGTGCAGGAGGCACCATAATGGTGCAGAGTTAACAAATGCAGAGAAGACACAAAACGTAATCATTTTAGGGAACTTGACTATATTGAACAAGAATTAGTAATGCAATCGGTCTCGCCTTTGGGACCTTATATGTATTTAGCTATGCAGCACATTAGCCTGGGTGCTGAAACATCTACTGTTCTTTAACATGGAGGGAAAGTAAGCACCAAACTGCGTGACAGGCCAGGTATGGAAACACATGGAGAGAAATATTGCTTTACAGCAGGAAATGGTATAGTCCAAAGCTCTGTTTTTAATATAAAATCAGGGCCTTCAGTGGTCATATTACTGAAAATACAAGTTTTGAAAAAAAAAATTATCTACGGGTGCTCGTGGAAGACAATTTCTATGGACTGGAATCTAGAGAATGCTAAAGTGATTCTGGCATTTTACTGACCTCTGCTGGTCGTTTTCTATCAAGACAGTTAAATAGAGGCAGTTGAACAGAAAAAAAAAGTCCCTAAGCGGAAGCAGACAAGTTCTAGGGCTGATCTCCAGACCCCACAAAGTACATACACATATGTATATAATAAGTATATACTTTAGTATATACAAGAGGTCTTGAATGCTCGACCTAAAAGGAAGTGCATTTTTTAAAGAAATAATATGTATTAGTGTATTTGGGGATTATGAGTGATATTGAAAGTGTTGCTACTGAAAACCCTGCAATTATAAAATCACACGGTCATTTGACTGCAAAGATGTTTTGAAAGCTACAATTTATGAACCAAAAATAAGAGGTATGAAAGAGGTGTCGCAATGGAATGAATCAGAGCTTTGAGGCCACCACGACAAAGTTGTCCCGGTGGGCCACCTTCCCATTGAAGACTCATATTGGATATCCTAAGAGCAGGTAGTAGACCAATGCCTGCTTCACTGTGTTACCAAAGCAAGAAACATAAAAAAATCCCTTTTAATGGACATGGCACGACTTATTCATGAGGCAGATAGTTTGTGACCTCCCTTAGAATGTACGATTTGCAATGTGATGTAGTAGTACATAGGTTATTGGGACTCTTAACCTCGGCCCTTCCAGCCACAAACAGGGTGGAGACTCCAGGATTTTCTCATAGATGTACAAACTTTAATAACCATTCATCTCGTGTCATGCACAGAACTGCAATAAATTCTGTGAAAGTACATCCTCCAGTTGTTACAGATGACTGCTCCTAACGCTGTTCCATTTTGAACACACTATTTTGAGCGCCTCTGCTCACTGGCTGGAACAAGCAAGAAAAGTATACAAAAGTGTCCAACAGCTGCCTGTATGTGGTCAGTTAGTTTGTTTATCTCCCACACATCAAGCACATTATGATAAAAGACCAGGACTACTGGGACGATGCAAAAGTGTCTGGCTGGAGCAACAGAAAGTCTCAATTTCAACATTAGACTTGGCGTCAGAAAGATAAAGTATCCTAAAAAGAGGTACTTTAAAGCCCCGATGACACATTTCTAGATGCAGATACCGATTTCCACCAAGACCTCACAGCTTAGAATGCCTTAATGTACAAAACGGATAGGGTTTGAATACAAATATTAAAAAAGACATGATTAAACAGGCCGTTTTATGTGCCTTATAAATCCACAAAAAAAGTGTTAGGCTCGCATTGTGTGGTTGGATAACAAACCAGAGGAAATAAAGGGGGTTCCGCATGATGGTTAGGATAAGAATGTCATCCTTATATAATAGGAAACAAACGTAAAATATTTCAGTAGATGTTAGCCAGCAAAACACTGATTGTCTTATAATGTTGATAGGGATCAATCACATCTGTATCCAAAAATAGGCTTATGCGAATATATTTTCAACATTGACTGATCCACTTCCAAGACGGCCTATTAATTAAGGCAGGCTAGTAGCAACAAACTTGAAATTGTGAGGCATGTTTAAGAAATGTACTTTAAAACAACCAAATCACTAAAGCACACAAAGGAACAACAACGCGTTTATTCCTGCTCTCACATACCAGTAATTAACATTATACCGCTTTTAATTCCAAATATCGGTAGGAAACCCCTTGAGCTACGAATACGGAAACAAAACACGTTCTGAAAACGGATCTGTTCATCAATAATTCACAAAACGCCCCATGCAGCAAACGCACCATGAGCTGAAGGAAGGCATATACAACCGTGATCATACTGGGGCTAGTTCCTCTGCCGTAACGACAATATACATAAGAAAATGTGACCCGTCAATACATTGCAGAGATAATAAAGACGACACTCAAGTTAAAAAAAAAAAAAACAGACCCACCAATCTCTTGCTGCATAGTGTGCACCAAACGGATGTCAACTGATGAAGAAATGGAACCCAAAATGTACCTTGGCCACCTGCTACACGTCGACTGCTTTAAATAAATATAACTGCATCTAGGCCCGTACTGTTTAATGGTATGCTTACATGTTTAACTTCATGGCATCATCTTTCTGTCGGAATCCAGTCTTATCATTATGTAATACTTCTCAAACATTACGAACAAAACACACCAAGCAGTAAGGACGCCTCCTCCGGTTCCACTGCATGAAACTCGCTTCTAAATACAAACGCAGAAGTGGCTTCGCTGAAAAGGACATATTATTAGAGGAATATTTGCCATGCGTTTGTACCACCTTTGTAACGTTGCCCAAATTCAATAATAACTTCACGCAAATCTATTATTTAGTACACGTACGACGCCAGTATACATGATTACCGAGGAGTTCATTTTAAAAACTTCAAAACGTTAACACTGGAATTCAAAAGCACAGTATGTGCTCAATATGGGTTCGGTGATGAAACACTGGGATGTAAAATAAAAAAAATGCCCTATAATTAATTTAAAAGGTAACGTACAGAAAGGTTATGCAACAAAACCACGATGGTTAGACATCCCAGGTCCCACAATGTATAGACAACTTTGATTGGGCTTGACTGAGCGCAGATCCACGTAGACAACCCACTGGGGACCCCTAGAACCACAGGCAGCGTAGTCCACATAAATACCACGCCATTCAATTTTGAACGGCTTTTATGAAAACCCCTTGCATGGTAAGATGGTTTTATGTAGAGCTTGATACCTCACTCCTGCCGTTTCTAATTAAATGTGCGCTACTATTATCCAATTTAATAGCACTCAATAACTTAGTCCGGAAGGATTGCAAACTAAGCCGACCAAGCTTGGGGAGTGAACTGGTGTCCAGCGGAAAATAGCCAAGTCAGAAACGAGCATTTAGCGAAGTGAAGCCAATGATATCATGCGACAGTGGAGGACCAAATTATGCGACACAGTTTACTAAATTATGCACCACGTTTTGTAGAATAGTAAATTAATTAAAACATTAATTTAAAACTTTTGATTCGTTTGAGATAAAAACTTAAAGTTTTTTGTTAAAAATCTGCAGATGGGGAAAATGCGACCAATCCATCATAATGTGACAAACGCTGCAAGATTGCATAATTACTGTGGCCATGACCAAAATGAACACCTTTTCAGGAACTCTTCATGGTACGCTTTACTGATTTATATCCGACCAAACAATCAATTCCACATAGGAAAATATATATTATTTAAAAATGTCCATTCACGTTCTTCTCAAAACCTCTAGGCGCATTAAAAGCCAAGATAACAGTTGTAGGTACCCGATATAAAATGCGCAACCCTAATCACATGCCTGCAGGGGGCCCACTCAGAAAAATCTGCAGGCACAGGATAAGAGTAAGGTTAAACGTATTTCTTTATTTGTGTACAAATGGAAAACATTTGTTGCAAGGAAATACCTTCACCTACACAAAGGGCAACTGAAACAGGCACTGGCAAAGTAAAAAGATCTGTTTTTATTCTGCCAACGCTTGTAAAAAAAACAGGACAATCATAACTGCGGTTTACTTGCATTGCAAATGCTATTTATCAAATTAAAGCCCGTCTAAAAAAGAAAAAATGAAGTTTTGATGACTAAGTGAACTTTTCATTTGTAAAATAATCTATAAGGCAGTTGCAATAGATTTACTGGAAGATGGAATGATGCACCAAATTGCCAATAGCGCAAGGTGAGTGTAATACTACTTTGGGCACAGCCAAAGCACATCAGGATTATTTTAAAGCATTTGAACTGTCAAGCAGACAGCTGCGATGTCAAGCAAGAACTAAAATTAAACTGCTTCAGGCTTTTTCACCACACTCCATGCACCACTTACGGTAGCTGTACAAATCACAACGTTCATTTTTCTCAGATGAGCAAAGGGGATGCTAAGCACCACAATTACCCCACTGACAAAAGTCCTAAATGTCATGACTACCCAACAAGGCTGCATCACACTGAACCCATGTATCTTTTGGAGCTAAAACCTATAAGCCCAGATGGTGACTTAAAGTCATGACCGCCACTCCCTGAAGAAATTGCGACTACAGTTGCCAACATTAAAAACTCTTCAATGAAACCATCACCGTAAACACCTTTATACGCTCCCAAAATCAATGACCCCCGTCACATACACACAGTCGTAAAAGCTATGAATTTAACCCTACAAGTGCCTTTAAAAAGATACGCTCTTTGACACCACTCAGTCTCAAAACGTATTTGGACATTTAAGATGGTGGCCACGAAACACACCAAAATATGTTCTTTACTCTTCCAGTGCCCATCAACCAGAGGACTAAAAGGCAAGGTATTCATTCATACCAGCATCCATACCTCATGCTACATGCTCCAAAAATAAAAAAAAATAAAAAAGGGCCCTAATCAATTCTTGCCTTTCAGGAGAATAACAAAAGCACCCAAGCCTTAATACTGATACTTGTTTGTGAGCGCAAAGCCACATTAACCCGTCACTGTCACAATTATTATTTTTTTAAACCCCAATAACATATCTTTCGATGCCCACAAGCTACATTCTTCATCTATAATCATTATAACCAAGATCCTCACCCGATATAAGTCACTGGAAGCCTCGACAACATAGACATCGAGCAGACTGAAACCATGCCGCCCTGTATACAATCCTCTAGGGGACCGCAAAGTCCGCCTCCCCGACCTTCACAGCACCTAAATGCCAAAGCCTCACCCGCACCTCCAATGGGCCCTCTGTATATACACACTCCCTGGGGGAGTAACGCCACACCCTCCTACGAATACCAGCTGCTCTTGAATGCCAAGATACGAGCTCCTACCCAGAGGCCTTAGTACGTTCACAGACCCCAAGAGGATTGTACGAAGCGCTCGCTTGAACAGGCTGGATGGCCGCATGATCTACGTTGGCCGATTGACGCAAGACCCCGCTCTACGCCTACCTGAAAGTCCCTGTCCTCGTTAAACCGAGAGAACCTGTCAGCCATTTTGCCGTCGGCGATGCAGTCACCGTCCGCCTCCGTCTCCCACGACCGATCAGCAACGCGCACCGCAGGCAACTCACGCACGAGCCCGCGAGAGCCGCAGCCTGCGGACCGAAGCCCCTCCTACCGACGACGCTGCCACCGCGAGGACTAGCATGCCGTACTGACAGCAGGAAAGCGTAACGCGCCCCGCCTCTCGAACTCTACTCGAGGACAAACAGGCACCGCCTACCCTAGACCTCCTGTGCCCGAACGGGAAGGAGCGTGACAAAGGTACTTTAGGGAAGTGCAGTTATCCACCTAAATATGCAGCCATATTGGAACTGCCAATTTCTCGTGGGAAGATATCTAAACACGTGGAATCTATGCAGACTATTAAACAATGCAGGTTTTAAGTATTAGAAAGTTTAAATTTCACTTTAATCTGAAGAAAAAATTGCTTACGTTAAAGTCTAAATTAAGTTTATGTTAAGTATACGAATGTCGCTTGTTTTGTGCTATGCGCGTGAATACAAACTAAATTTATGTTGCCCGTTTGTCTACTACAGTAACAATAACGATCAATGCTGATCATCCTGGACCTTGTGTATCACGTTCATAACAACGCATAGAACAGTAGGGAATCCAGCGTGGCGCACGGCTGCGCGTTCTCTCTGAAACTCAGCAGCTGTTATAGGAGCAGTACGTAAAGCGCGTGACTCTAAAACGGGCACGCGCAAGCCATGAAAAATAGAGTCTATGTTCATCTTGCCCGGTCAGTAAGTACAGACAGCCTCAATCTCATGCCCGTAACCTAGTGTTAAATGCACGACATCATGCCTGATCTTCAGCTGTCCGGCGTTTCATTCTTGGCTGTTCTGGTAAATAGATGTCCTTGGATGAAAGTATACAGTGCGCGCGCTCAACGCTTTACATCAGAATGAAAAATTGCAAGGGTCCTTTGAGGCCGATTTTGGCGACTTTTGTTTATGTAGGAGTACCATCGTTCTGTGAGTAAAAAGAGAAAGTTTTTCAGGATTCAAAAGTACTAATGAATATTTTTTGTTCAATATTTCTTTATTAGCAGTTTTAGATGTAAGCAACATCTCAAACTCCGAGATATGTGTGGTGGCTGGGCCCTAGGTCCTTATGCCACTAGAATAACGACACAGAGGCATGGTTATGGTAACTGGAACTGGCCCAGGGCTGGTGCGTCCGGCCCCTTTTATTTGTATTTGCAGGGTCACCTTACCAGTGACACCTGCAGCCCTGCCAAGTACCACGCATCAGGCGTTAGACTAACGCATTTTTAGGTGGTGGTCCCTATCACCGCATTAAAATGCATTATCACGCATTCTAGTGCCTGTTGTCCACGTGTGCGTGCTGAGCAAGTAGAACTAAGCAAGTAGTGACCGGGACTGCTGATTACAGCAGCGTGGCGTCAGAGACTTGGGACAGTTGTCTTTGTTTCTCCGCATGTGTAGTGCGAAATCCAATCCAGAACTCAGCATGAAACAAGATCACAGCTTTAGGGGGAAAAAAACGACACATAGCTAATCAAAAAGAGAGGTGTTTAAATGCATACCGTGACTGTACAGTGTCACGGCTGGTGCTGTGCTCCGCTGCGTGCCCCATTGAACATCACTTACGTCTGATGTCAGACTGGCGTTTTAAAGTTATTTAGCAGCTGAATGAGCGGAGCCGCAGCCCGACTCATTCCTAAGCCCTTCCTGACAAAAAGAACAGCCTAGGCATTAAAGCTGAGGGGGCCGAAGGTGAGGCCTGATGATCTCTCATCGCACCCACCGCTTCCCAAGAAGGAGCGCTTTACAGCCACTAACTACGATACACCTCTGTGGTGTGTATTAACTCTTGTCAGTGCACTTGCTGAGGGAGTGGTAGAAACCTCCCTGAAGGCGGAACGTTAAGCCTGTATTCATTAGGGAGAAGAGTTGGCTTAACGGCTAGGGCGGTCGACCTTGAATCTGGAGAACTGGGTTCGAGTCTCGGCAATGACGCTGAACATCCTGTGATTCTGGGCAAATCACTTAATCTCCCCGTGCCTAACAAAACAAAAAAAAAAATGTGTCCTCATGTAATGCAACTGGTGCTATGTAAAGCGCTCTGATACCCGATTCGGGTCAAGTTCACGCTATATAAAACTCTGTAAAATAAAAATAAAAAATTAGCTGCTGAGACACCACCTCAGCAGCCTGTCTGTCACATGGCCTGTAGTTCCTAAAGTGCTAGTCAGTAGACTACATGATTTTTCGGGGGTGGCACCTTCCCTATTGCTGTTATTTCGGCAAAAGGCAACCCCCAGTGTCACTGACAGTGACCTTTCCTTTTGGTGGCTTCCGGCATGATTCTGAATGCTGCCGGAGTCGGAGAATCAAGAGCGCCGGCATGATGATCACCACTGTAAACACTGTATGTACAGGGTTTTTCTATCTTGGGGCCCAGATCCAGAATGGAGCCGCTGGTGCCTCTCAGGTCAGTCCGTCAGCACTATTCAAGGTAGAATTGCAAGCATTACAAACAAGCATTGGCATAGCCAATAGGTCTCGCTTTTGGGACCTTATAAGTATTTAGTTATGCAGCACAATATCCTTGGTGCAACAACATCAACTGTTGCATGGCTAAACACTTATAAGGTCCCAAAGGCGAGACCTGTTGGCTATGCCAATACTTGCTTATAGGTTTCCATTACTTGTTAAAATCGTATAGAGTTCTGCTAGATTTACCCTTAAAACGCATCTGTGTTTACAAATGTACTTGCCTGGCTGCGGAGGGGATACTTCACTTCTATCAATCACCCCCCTAGCTCCGGGTCATCGCCCACAAGTCTTTGTTGCCCTGTGAACTCTTATGGGGACTCTTATGGGGACTTAGAAAAGTAGACAGTGTTCAACAACTTTGTGCCATTATGTTGATTTACACTGTGTATTAAGCAGGGTGTCATTAATCAATAGGGTGAGAACTGATCTGCACCACAGAAGTTTACCACTCAAAAATCGATCAAGCATGAACCCTCTGAAGAGTCACATGTTGCAAGTGAGCATTAAATAAATTCTGAGCTGCAGGGGTTAAATTAGGCACGCAACGAGGGGAAAATTCCCTTGCATATCCATCGACATTTTAAATTAGGCCTGAACTTCCTTAGTACAGAATGCGGTAGATTTATCCGCGGGGCTCCGAGGTTCACAAAAAGAGGGTGAAGCTCGAAACTACGCGGATCATCAACTTTATACAATCTTCAATGATCAGGGGCTCGGAGACAACGCACTGCTCTACTCTGAGACAGAAGAGTTTTGTAAATGTAACTAGAATAAGGACTAATTTAGAATTATCGAAACCTTCCTATGAATTACAGGGCACAAGTGATTATTGAAAGGTAAATTAAATGTTTTAACAGAACTCTGCCTGCCTGCCTGCCGCCGCTGGTGGGGCGGGGGTGCAAACAAGCATGGCTGGCCTGGCTTCTACAGGCCCGCCTTAGCTACGGCTATGACCCCCTACGAGTCAACATTTTCAACAATGGCTTGACCATTTCCGCCGTGAGCTCTAGGTAAAACCCACTTTTAATTTTTAATGCCGCGTCATGCCCGGTTTCCTTTAAAAAAGAGAGAGAGGGAGAGTGTTTTTTTTTTTAATTAAGCACATTTCCTTAGGTTACTAATTCACAGGCCTGCGGATGCGTTAACGTGGTTCCGCATCACAAAATCACATCCAAAATGCTGTGCTGGCTGTGTTTAGTATTAAACAGTCTGTGTATATTCACAGCACCACTGAACAGTTTAAATACCCGTGTGGGCCCAGCTCTGTCGCATTAACAGTATGATAATGGCTCCGAGCCACATTCCGCCTGGTGCACACCCGTGAAAAGTACTGCAGCGCTCTTAAGAGCCCATCATGAGCGGCACGGTACAGTACACAGTGTGCAACAAGCACCTGAGCCTGTATTCAGAATTTCTAACCATCTAAGTAACATTGTAATGAGATGCACACTTCGACTACAATATTGTAACCGCCTACAGTCACTCGCAGTCATGTTAAAGAAAGCACAAATTTAGCTTTTGTATACTGAAAAGATGTTTCCAGTGTGAAAGGGAGGGGTGGCTGGAAATGGTCGTCGACTAGTTCCTCTACGGCACTAAATTTCCTCTAGCCATGTCATTAAAAACGGCATTTATGTGAGAGCCGAGTCAAATTTGAAAGCAGCCCATTAGCAAACTGACTGCGTTCAGCGCAGATGAATTGGTTGCAGTATAACGTGACTTGCTAGGGTAACCCGCCGCGAGGTAGTGGATTTTACTAAGACGGCTTTAAAAACCAACCCACTAATTCAAAGTCAACAGCTTGGGATAATTGCACTCATTCGAGGTTGAAGGGGCTCCGCGGGAAAGACCCGACCCAAAGCCACGTCACCCTCGTAAGTCAAGTAAACTAGCTGCGCCCCTACAGCGGCACGTGCTGTCGCTTCAGCCGTCGAGGGAGCACTCCCAGCACTGCGGGGGTTAATGTTACGTCACTGCACCGGTGCAGGATGTCCACATGAGAACGTTAGTCACAGCCCCGTATATACATTTCTAAAACTAGCCCTACTTAGCCCAAGATTCGTTGGCTTTGACCAGTTGGCTGTGACGCAGCACTGGAGCAGGGCCAATGACCTCCAGCGATGGGTTTCTTGTCAGTGGCCAGTGCAGAGGCAACACACCGCCGCCAGCACACCACAGAGCAGCATAGTAGGAATGGGGAAAGAGAGCAAAGCGAGGCGCTGCCTGCCAGACCCGTCTGCAACAACATGTGTCAACAATGTTACCGATGGAAAGGAGGCCGGTGTGCATAGAAACGAAAAATAAAAAAAACAGCGAGAGAGGGCGCGCGCGCAAGAGAGAAGCAATTAACGAATAAGCAAAGCGTGAGCCATCTTCAAAGGAGCGGCTTCCAGGCTCTGTCCATCTACAGCGTTTACCTTACAGGAGCGAGCAGCAGCAGGCGCGATAATTGCAAACAGATTGCGCCGCTGCTCGCTCCCGCAAGGTAAACTCTGTACATGCACGAGTGCCCATTGGAAACAGTGCAGAACATACACGAGTTTCCACAAAAGTACGGAGTGATTCCAAAAGGTCACTCCAAAGCAGCACTTGCGCGCTGCGTAGGCGAGACCTAAAAATACAAGCTATTAACATTTGTTCATGTCCACATAAAGCCTTCTGTATTACATAACTTTTCTGTTTTCATTTTACGTATCATTCAGGGATTATCAGGTGCAGCTCTAAAGCATGTTTAAAGTGCTTTCTTCATTATAACGTTTGTTTGTAGTATGCTCTAATGAGGGAGAAAATACCGGCTTTTTGTGATTTTTTTTGTTTTGTTTTGCTTCTAATTTTCTACGGTCTGGTACAGTAAAATGTGAGTTTCTGGTTGCTCAAATGGCTGTTATTTATTATATTTATATGTTTCCCTGGTCTTTATTGCTTGATTTTGCTCACAAGAAAGTGTCACTTATAGTTGTTGAATGTCACTCTAATGCGTACACTAAAAAAATGAAAATGTCACACATAAGCAATCTGAAACCTTGGCAGCTATGCACCTGTGATGGATGGGTGTGGGGTGAGTGTGGGAGCGAGCCCTCAGGGAGTGGCTGGTTACATAGGGCATATGTCGGAACACTAGAACGTGTCCCGCAGTACACTACATCCCTCCCAAACTTTATTGAAAAGAAACAAACAAGTCCAACCTGTGGAACAGAAGAAACAACAAAACAAAACACCACTGAGTCTCTTCAGGCAATCTGCAGGACAATACAGGATCGGCAAATAGGTGCAGCTGGTCACACCTGGCATCACTGCACGCACCCTTGGTTGCACCAGGTGACTCTGGGCCCAAGTGCGACGTGAATAAAGTCTAGGCTTCTCTCAATCCCCTGTCCGTGGTGTCACCGTCTCTCTGTGCGGCGTTGTTTGATTCCACCTATGCTCATGGTGTTGGGGTGATTCAACACAGTTCATACTGGGTAATGCATCAGGAGCTGTGGAGCAGTCCACTGCAGAGAATTCTTCGATGGCGCCTTGGCTCCTTGGACGGCAAACCCTTAAAGAGGAAGGACGACATTGTTATGGATAGGAGTCTTCCTCGAAGGCCTTGATGCTTCCCGGTACCCGTTGGTAGAGTAGCTTCAGACTGCTCTCTCATGCCAGGACTCCCTCACATGGGAATTTCCTTGAGGCTCTTTACGAAGGGCTGCCACGGGACTGTGTAGACTGTGCGGGGCCTCTCATAAGCTGCGCAAAGGAGTAGCTGAGGAACCTCCAACAAAACCACATCCAAGTCGCTCGTTAAGCCACAAAGGGCGATTGTCTCAGGGTCTGGGTGCTCTTGCCGTCAGGACTCGGGTGCACGGGGATCTTCCAGATAGTCTTTGGACCACCAGTCTCCCTCTGCGACCTCAGTGCCTCCTGTTGCCTGTCGCAGAGCGGATGCAGACGCATCTCTTGTGCTAGGATTCCCTCACTTCGGTATTCCCTCGAGGCCCTTGTCCCTGGATTGCCACAGGACTGCATGGGCTGTGCGGGGCCTCACTTAGGCCGCGCAAAGGGGTCTCTGCAGCATTCCCAACAGGGCCACGTCCAAGTCACTTGTGCAACCCCAAAGGTGGATTGTACAATGGTCGAGTATGCTCTCTTCAGCAGGTCTCAGGTACACTGGGTCTAACAGATGGTTTCTGGGTGGCCAGCTTCCAACAGCGCCAGGGATGCCTTGTTACTCTCTGGGTTTTTCGCAGGCATAGGGCTCCACTCTGGATATACTGTGCTTCTTAGGTGGTTCTATTGATGCACTTGACAATGATGACACACACTGATGACTGTCAGTAATTTTCTGTGTGACGGGTCTATCACACACCTTTCTCTCCTCTTGTTTGCGACGTGGAACTGTGGCCTCGTGCCACGCTCTTCTGCTCATTGCTGTTTTTTGCAGCATGGCATCGTGCCACTTTCTTCTCTACCTCTTTCATCTTCTTCATGACGTGGCAATGTGACATCTTGCCACACTCTTCTCCTTGACGTGATATCTTGCTATGCTCTTCTCCTTGACGTGGCATCGTGCCACTCTCTTTTCCTTTACGCTTCTGACCAGGCCTCTCGCTGTGGTGCTCTCTTCATCGGGACCTCCATGGTCACGTCCCGTTCATAGGACTGACTTTCTTCTTTCATCGCAGCCTCTCGCAGGCCCGGTCCTGACTACAGGACTTGACTCTTTCACCTCCTCATGGACCTCTCACAGGTCCTGTCCCTCTCTCAGTGATGTGCTTGGTGCCCCCTCCATGGATGGTCACATCTCTTCTTTCCTCTCAGCACTTGGCCCAGCCTAAGTGCGGAGTGCTTGGCACGGTCGGTCTCTCCGTGTGACCTGCGCAATTATGGGCCAACGGTGGCCATTCGCTACTGGGGGTAGCCGCCTGATGCGATCTCATTGTTTCCACTTCTTCTCTTTCTATGAGGGCTCTCTCATTTCAGGAGCTGTCAGACAGTCTGTCTGTGCGGGTGGCCTCTTCTCTCAGGCCAATGCACTGTGATCCTTCTCTGGCAGCCTGTGGCTCATGCTGCTCTCTTCCTTGTCTCCTTCTTAGGCACGTGGCCTTGGCGTCACTAGCTTGGCTGTACTTTTTTTTAGCAAGGGCATCTTTGGGCTTCTTGGGTCTCTTTGCTGCGTGGGGGTTTGCAGACTCTTCTCCTTCAAAGGGAGGCAGCCCACTTGGGTGCGTATGGCACTCTTTTGACCAGTCTTTTGGTGTGGCTGCTTAGGGCACAGTTACGAGAGTATTGCAGGGCCTCTCATCCTTCCGATGCTTCCTACTCGGGCACTTGGCAGCCTCATGTGCAGGCTAGTCTGCAGTGAAGTCTTGCTACTCCCTTGTTGTGGACAGAGGGCGAAAGGTGTTTCCTGATGCACACCGCCTCTTCAGTGCTACAGCGGCAAGCAGGCGGCCACCGAGGGGCACGCAGTACACTCGGCACCCATTGCAGCTCCTTTCTGGCATTGCCTCTATGTTTGCTGCTTGAGGCGAAGGCACTGCAGGTCTCCCTTTTCCAAATTTGATGATGAGCAGGGCCTTGCAGTGCTCGAGGTTTGTCCTTATGGAACAGCATGGAGCTGCCTCTCCCTCCTCTGCCGCAGTTCTTTAAACATTCTTATTCTCTCTGTGGGCTGGGGCGCGGTGCCTTGAGCCACCGCAAGGTGGCGTCAGTCACCTCATGCACGGGCTGCAGAAGGTTTGCTAATGCTGCAGGTCCGCTCAAGTGCGGCAGAGGGGAGGCTACCCGCTGGATAACATGTCAAAGTCAGAGGGGCTTTGTGGGGGTTCTTCCACTATGTGCAGTAGTGTGGCTTGTCATTTAAATGGGGTTCTCCTGGCCAGGGCTGCCTCGTTCGAGTCACTCGATACTGTTTACTGGGTTGCCCCTGGGTGGCGCTGTGTCCACTCCTCACTCATCTGCAGGATTTCCTTGATTTTGGCTGACTGGTCGCCGTATTCTTCTCTGTCGTTCGTGGTTCA